>CM062290.1:268523253-269723253 GCA_031216915.1 Pictodentalium vernedei
CATTCTGGTGTCTCCTGAGGAAACGTGGGGGTTAAAAACAGTAAGTTACGGTTTGCATATTTGGGGCCCCGCAGCCCCCCCCCCCCCCCCCCCCTCCCCCACCGGGCCCACCACTGTGAGCTCACACATATGGATTGGTGGAGTGAGGACAAGGGGCCCTAGTCTTAACAGGATCATGTGGGTATCACTGAGGTGGGACTTACAGGAATCTAGAACTAGTATCCACTGATGTATGTATGGTTTTAATATTTATTATCACCTCGGCATGTGTTTGGCGAAACGCTAACTGAAAATAAAATATGAACCCCCGTTTAAAAAAAAAAGCTTGAACACAACTTTTTGCCGGTAAAAAGGACGGTAAGCGTATAAAAACTGTTTTACTAAATGAACCTCTGAAAGTGTGAAGTGACAGTTTAATGAAGCGTACGCAATATAAAACGAAGATTAAGTATTGCTTGTTTTATTGTACACTATTTTCAAATTATAAATAGTTTCTCTCCAAGGACACTTTCTGTTAAATCCCCTCGCAGTGAACAGAAACATCTAAAATTAGCTACACCTCCATCGAGCAAGTATGATAATATTCACCCCATCGTGCACCTCAGCGAAATCGTTGTTTTCCCTGCACAAAATGGCGTGTCCATCAGTGTCGATGGAAAAATGATCTATTTTGTCTTGTAAATAGTCTACAATAAAACAAACAATACTTAATCTTCCTTCTATATACTTATTATTGCGTAAGCTTCCTTAAATAATCACTTTTCACACATTCAGAGGTACACTTAGTACTTTAAAACGTAGTTTTTATACACTTACCGTCCTTTTTACCGGATACCGTCCTTTTTACCGGCAAAAAGTATTACCCTCCAATATCAATCTTGCTCGCTTGCTTGCTTGTCCAAAGGTATCCAAGAAGTTAGAGGAAGCATCGGAGAAATATAAAGAGAATGATATAACTACATCTAGATTTTTGAGGTTGTGTGCCAGTATATTATAAAGTGTAAATGTATTTTATATTGTGTATATTTTATATTACGCGGTATTTATTTCTGTTGTTGGTTGTAATAGAGGTGTTTAAACTCATGTTAAACCGCATCTCTCGTGGTCTCCCTGGTTGAAAACGGAGGCCGAATGTTCCCAGGCCGAATGTTACCGAGGCTGAAAAGACCCGCTCCCCTTTTTAGTGACCACCTGTAGTATCACTCTGTACTTGGAACGGGTCAAGACACCCTCGGGTCAAATCCCCACCGGGTCAGGTCGCCCCATACCTCGGGTCAAGTCGCCCCCAACAAGTGTTGGACTGGAAAGACTTAATAATAACGTAAGATGGTCTGATCAAACACGTAATTTTTATTTATCAAAATTAGAACATAATAACAAGTATATACAACTTTTCGTAATTGTTTTTATTTACTAAGACTAGAACATAATAATAAAATATATACAACTATACATTTCATAAATTACTTCTGATAAATTACATCAATATCTATCTATGGTTTATATAATCTATATACATAATAAAGTCACAAATACCCTTATAAAAAAGTACCACGGTAAACCATGGTAAATCCCAAAATACACTGGTAATACCATGGTATACCATTTACTTGGTATGCCCAATTCCTTGAATCAGGTATACCATGGTATTACCAGGGTATTTTGGGATTTACCATGATACTTTTTTTTATAAGGGTATATACAACTACACTACATAAATAAAATCAATATCTATCTATGGTTTATATATCTCTTATATTAGAAAATAGTTGTCCAATAATCTGCAGGTAAAGAAAAATAGACTGATTATTCAACAGTAGGATTACTGTATTTATTTAAAAATTCAACTCGGCTGGTGGCTGTGGTCTATAGCTTGTTTGGGCTCTGTACATGTTTATGTTTCTTTTCACTAAAGAAGTTTTTTTGTTTCAAAAATTTATTCGCGTCAGTGATGGTTTCTTCCGTGGCATCTTCAGTTATGTCAGTTGCTGGTTTGAATGAGTTTTTCTTTGCCACTTTTTTTGTCTGCAATTATAATACAAAATCAGACTTATTATGCAATCTCTCTCTCTCCTTCCTCTTTGCATAATAGGATTTTATTTCTTTTGAACAGGATTTTCTTATTATTAAAGGTAAGTACATAAATTAAAATTCCATAATTGTCCCCCAAACCAGGGACGACTTGATCCGGAAATATATGTGGGGGCGACTTGACCCGTGGGTGATTGACCCGGAGCCTCTGTACTTACACGCTGGATTCCAGGCTCCTGGCTCACGCTGGACACAGATGATCTTGCCAGTGTGAACCTAATGTCAACAGTCAAACGGCAGCTCATTGATTGCCTTTATCATCACGATCATGCACTAAATGACTGCAACTGAATAAAAAAACCAACGGAAAGAACATCTAGAACTACACTTTGCAGTTTGCTAGGTGTTATTTAGGGCGTAACAAGCCAACGATAATATTAACAAAACATGCAATGATTGATGCATCAGCCCCAACCTCAGTCTCAGACTCTGGAGTCTTTTGCAGGGGTCCTCCTAAATACCAGAACCCACCAGAACCACACAGAACCCCCCCTCAAAATTACATTTGCGCAATGTTTTACGATGAAATATGTTTATTTTATGCAATAATCATTACAGGAAAGAAGAATAGAAGTAAATTCATTCTTATAGTTGCCTTTGTCTAGGCGGTTCTGGGTAGTCTTTGTAAGACTGTGACCCGGGGCCCTCCTGGCCCTCACAGTCTTTGAGCAACCCGGTCAAATTTCATCTGGCTAAAACTGAAAGAAACTGGCCGCATTTGGGTCGACTCAGTTCACGCTTCATATCGAAGACAAAAATCACATAATCAACATTCCACATGTCGTATTCAGCCCAAATATAATTTATTTACGTGTCTGCATCATTATTTAATGCAAACACACCATCAAATTCAAGAAATGTTGAAAAATATCCGATTTCAACACGTTAAAAACATCATGTTTCAAAGATAAACAAATTGTACTACGCATGCGCACATACTGTGCGCATGTGTAGTACAATTTGGTTATTTTTGAAATCGATGTTTTTTAACGTGGTGAAGTCGGATGTTTTTCAACATTTCTTGAATTTAATGCTGTGTTTGCGTTAAAAAATGATGCAGACACGTAAATAAATTATATTTGGGCTGAGTACGACAAGTAGAATGCTGATTATGTGATTTTTGTCTTCGATATGAAGCGTGAACTGAGTCGACCCAAATGCGGCCAGTTTCTTTCAGTTTTAGTCAGATGAAATTTGACCGGGTTGCTCAAAGACTGTGAGGGCCAGGAGGGCCCCGGGTCACAGTCTTACAAAGACTAGGTTCTGGGGAGTTCTCGTATTTAGTATTTTTCTCCTAAATACCAGAACACCTCATAACCGCACAGAATTTGCTAAACCCACCCTCTAAATGACATTTGCATGCCGCTGCCGGGGAAAATATTGCATTTTCAGTTTGTTTTTAGCATCCAAATTCATACATGGTCTGAATGTCAGATACCTGTCCTTGCCCCCCCCCCCCCCCCCCCCCCCCCCCCAGTTGGTAATTTCCCCCCAAATTTGTTATTTTCCCCTGAAGTAGACATTGTTTTACTGCCTCTTCCAGCCTGCCCTCATCTAAAGCCACCATCAATCTACTGTGAGCCAAGTCCCAGTTGAAAGCACCTTCACAAATCTCCAGGCAACAACTGCATACAAATTCCAAATCTGACTTTATGAAAAAGTCAAACTCTCTAACTTTCATACTTTCACATTGTGGGTGGAACCATTGCCCGCAAAATTTATTTAGTAGCACCGGGGTTACTCGGCGTTGCTTGGGCTGAGGAGAGTATAATTGTTGGTGCCCCTCTACGCCCTCACCGGTACTTTTTTAAACCTCACCATTAGATTCCTGGTAAAAATTACCCCTAGTAGACCCCTTTGAAGACCTATATCGGTAAAAAAGTTTGGTCATAACTTTTGGTGCCCCTACACCCCACCCCCTCCCCACTGCTTTCCTGCTATTGTTAAAAAACACAGAGTTAACAAATTGGTCGAGAACATTTACTTGAGAGGAAAATAGATAATACGAAGTCAGACAGGGTTGTGGTCTTCAAATATTGATTGCAACATATATACTATTTAAATTGTCTGTAAAACAAATCAACCATTTTGGAATATTTAAATCATTGTTCATTCAAATGTGATGTAAATTCTGAACAGATAAGCTTTTTGGGGTCGCAAAGGATTTCAATCCCACATTGTCCCTGTGCGCCCTTGGCATGCTGAAACTTTTCATTCATTCAGATAAGCCATATCATCCGGACCTCAGTGCTTTTATTTTATGACATCTTTCCGCGAGTTAAGATTGGGTAATGATGAAGGCTAAACTTTCGAGTTAACTCCCTTGACTACATTTTAAATTTTGTTGTTCAGCTGAAATGAGAGCGAATTTGATAATAAATCATGTTTTAGTTTTCCACAGAACGCTAAAACAGTCTGGAAATGGAATCTTTTCTTCAAAAACAATGTGTAAATGTAACTTAGAGGAGGTTCTAGGGGAAAATCTGAGAGGTTCTGGGGGGGGGGGGGGGGGGGGGTTCTAGTATTTCGGAGAAAAATACTAAATACCAGAACCGCCTAGACAAAGGCAACTATAAGAATTAATTTACTTCTATTCTTCTTTCCTGTAACGATTATTACATAAAATAACCATATTTCATCTTAAAACACTGCGCAAATGTAATTAGAGGGGGGTTCTGGGGGGTGTCATGTGCGGTTCTGGGGGGTTCTGGTATTTAGGAGAACCGTTTTGCAGCAGCGGTGTTGCATTTTGGTCGCACATGGTAAAACTACATTTACCTTAAAGTTTAAGGACTATGTTGACTATAGAATTCTCATATCGTTCGTGATTGGAAAATTTCAAATTGGTAGTCAGACAGGTACACGATTTGGAGCATAATAATAATAACAACATATATATAACTTATATAAGTATTTGTGGTATACTATACGGACGTTTCGTCCGCAAGCCGAATCATCCACTTGCAGTTTTACCAATTTCGTCCGCCAACGTGCCAAATCATCCGTTTGCAATTTTGCCCAATTCGTCCGCTTGCAATTTTACCTAATTCGTCCGCCAAGGGTTCGATTATCATAAAAACATGGAAAATATAATTAATGATATTTATTCAGTATCAAACGAAATAATGATATTTATTCAGTACACAAGATTCACAAGATGATAAACAGCAATATATTTGATAATAATTTTGCGATTATTCATTGTAAAGTGCCAGTGGCGCACTTCAATGAATAATTGCAAAATTATAAGATTAGGTTGTGGAACTTAATATAACATAAATTTTGATGCGTTTCTTAATATATAATTAATTCTTATAATACATTTGCTAATAATTTTGCAATTATTCATTGTAATTAAAGAGTTGGTGGTGCTCTTCAATGAATAATTGCAAAATTATAAGATTATGTTGAAGAATTTAATATAACATACATATACTTTAAGAACTTTTGCTGTAATAATATAATTATTATAGTTGATCCATTGAATAAACAGTAATCAGAGCGCGTTAAACAGTGTCGAAATTAATTAGATGGCTGAGTAGTTTATTTTGTTCTGACATGTCTGTTTTCACAATTTCGTATATGAAATTTTAATGCAAGGAGATACATTAAGATATATTACATAGATAATATACAATAAAGTATACAATAAAATTATGATATAAATAAATAAAAAATGATTCAAAGTACAATACTTCAATACTTTCCCCTGGCAGACGAGTTGGATAAAATTGCAGCGGATGATTCGGTAAGCGGACAAAATGGGTGTAATTCGTATTTGTTGTCTCTGAAATTCCCACCTCTGATAGTGATACAGTTAGTGTGCCTATAACGGGTCACTTTTTGTATTTTCGTGTATTTCTTTGTAAACAATAAACTTTCCTTGAAAGTTTTTCCTTCTATGTGGAGACAGTTATATAAACCACCTTATCTGGCTGGATTTATTTGTGTTGAACAGCTCATTGTTTAAAAAAATTAGATCGTTTGACAAACGTAAATTTGCCAATAACGGGTCGCTTGTGCCTATAAAGAATCATTTTGTTAAATGCAAGTTATGGGACTTGATAACTACATTTTTGGCTGTGTTATCTTCAGAAGAAAAACAGAAAGCTAGCCAGAACAACTTTTGATAAATTGTATCAGTTTTCACATTGGTTCTGTTGAATAAAAATATGTTGACAAGCACTGACATTTCCTCCTTATAAGGGTTGATTAAAAATTATACCAGAATTCTGAATCGGGCATACCACGTAAACTGGTGTATTCAGGAACATTTTGACACAATTCTTATTCCCTGGGCGTGTTATATGGGATAAATTTATTATTATGAGACTATTTGGTCGTCAGAAACGGCCGTCTTGAAATGAACTGTACATAGTGGCTATATCCAAATTAAAAAATCAGTGGTGGCACTAGCATTTCCCCGACAGTGGGGACTGACCTTCCTGATAAGGGAGGTGGGGGGGGGGGGGGGGGTGCTAGGTATATACTAGTCCGTAACATGCTATATTCATGTACTGCCCCTTCCCCAGCTGTGACTGAAGCCCTGGGGTGGGAAGGTTGCAGTATAGAGCCGTCTTACATAGAGGCTATGTTGTGCCCCAGAATCTTACAATAAAATGGAAAGTTCCCAACAATGAGTAGGTTGGCAGCCTAGGTATATAAGTACTACTCTGTAAGACATCTCCTTTCTGACCCTCCCCTAAATTGAAGCTCATGCCTATGTGGTGAGGAGGGGCAGTATATAGCTGCTATACAGAGGGTAGCCAAGAAACTATACAATAAAAGGCGAGAGTTTCCATACAGGGAAGGGTGGGGGGTAGGTATATACTAGTTTGTAAGTCACTATATACTGCCCCCCCCCCCCCCCCCAGGGTAGGGGCGAGCAGTATAAAGCTGTCTTACAAAGGCTATGAAGTACCCCAGAAACTTCACAATCAAAAGGAGAGTTCCCAATAATGGTGAGGGTGGCGGCCTCGGTTTATCAGTACTACTCTGTTAGACACTATCTACTGACCCTATCCTAAATTGGAGCTCATGCTTCTGTGGTGAGGAGGGGCAGTATATAGCTGCTATACAGAGGCTAGAGTGTTGCCAAGAAACCATACAATAAAAGGCAAGATTCCTGACTGGGAATGGGAGTGGGGTAGGCCTCACCAATGAGGGGCTATAGCCCCCCCCCCCCCCCCCCCCCACTGATCCTCCTTTGGAGCCGCCCCTGTATACAATGCCTCGTGAAAAATAATAAAATATGGAGCTGAGGCAGCCATTAAATTTATGTCAACACTCTTGAAATAGTTACTGTAGGCTGTACCTCATGATGTGGAACTTTGAAGTGCACAGAACTTTCAGTCTCTTGCACAAGTTGCAGGGCATTGATAGTTTTAATTTACTAACTACTAAAATGGAAAAAATGGGCAAAAATGTAATGTTGTTTTAATTGAGAAATGTGTTTTTGTATACTCCTCGCACTAAGGAACATAAAAAATGCCCGGAAGATAAAAAATTCTTACCATTTTGAAATATGTCACAGAAGTTATGGAACAAATTTTCTTGTTTTGTATTTGATTCCAGTATTTATTTATCTATTTATTGATGCTTAAGTTCACATATTTCTGCACAATGGCTAATCATGACCTCGACAGTTTTACGGGTGGAGGAAGCTGGAGTACCCAGAGAGAACCACTGAGCAACAGTGAGGAACTGTCATCTCCCCCAACATACTAACTCCATACAAGCAGGGTTAGCATTGGTTAAAGACAGGTGCACCGTTGACATGCAGTACACCTTAGTACACAGTGTCACCATGCCCCCATGTGGGCAATGGGGATGAAGTGTCTTGCCCAAGGACACAACGCAGTTGCTGGAGGTGGGATTCGAACCGAGGACCTCTCGGATTGCAGCCTGCACCTCTACCTTCTGAGCCACCACGCCCTCATTTGATTCCTGTATGCATGACGTAAGCGCTGCTGTCCCGTTATTGGCCATTCAAGTTCGTCCAAAGATTGGAATGTTTCTGATGGACAGAGAATGACAATCAAAATTCTTTTTTGGCCACATTATGTGTGATGGTATGTTGATAAAATAAAGTACTTACCTTTTGTAGAAATGATCCATAACCTTCTTTAAACTTCGCATAAAAAAATTGTTCCACATTGACTTGCCTAATTTTGTTTTGTTTCGTTTTAGGATGACTTTGTAAACAGGTAATAAAATTAAATTCCAGACACCTAATTCAAAACAAACTGTGCGATATATTTCGGGATTTATTGCAACAAATCTCCTGCATTATAGTTCTGTGATACATCTGTCAGTTACCAATATATCACAATGGAAACATGGTTTGACCCGTTATATGCACAGACCTGTTTAAGGCACACTAACTGTAATGATATTACATAAATTCAAATTAAATATTCACAAATTATGCAACAAAATGAAGGTTGTGATGTATAGAACACAATAAATATTTGCAATCAACTCACAGAGTAGACAGCAGGCACCAATGGTTCCTGGAAGCCTAGAAAAATAGTTGTATTGAAAAGTGCTGAAAGCCACTTTAGTGACTTTATACTGTAGGCCTATGCATTAGCTCGTTACAGGGATTCTGCTGCCCTCTTTGGGAAAGAGTCAGAGGTCCATGCAATTGAAAAAAAATGTAACATGGGGGCTCCAATTGGGAATTTGTTTTGGAGGGCAAATAACATACATCAAGGATTCTTTTGGGTATCTTAGGGGCAATTTATGGGACCCTTTCCCAATGATATTTGGGCATTTATTCCCAATTCTTAACCCTAAAATTCCCAATCTCAGTTCCAACTCAGCAAAAAGTTAATGCATAATTGGTGCCCTGATCTGGGTAGTCATAGGGCCTCAGAAAACAATTGGGTTTCTGAGGCCTTCTGACCATCCAGTTCAGGACCCCAATTGTACCTTAAATTTGAATTTGAAGTTTCTTAATTTAAAGGCAAATGGCAAGTTCTTCTTTAATAGTATAAGAACAGTTTGGTAGAGACTTTAAAGACTGCATGAACATGACTGCATATGACTGATTGTTATAAAACTTACTTGTGGTATAATGCATTTGCTCAGGTATTGGTCTTAATATTCTCTGCTCAATTCAAATGTGAAATTTCTTAGTCTTTCCCAATGGCATGGTCCCCGGACGCTTTCCCAAAAAGGGCAGAATAATCCCTGTTCAAAGACTTGTACAGAGACTAAGAAATATAGCAGAGAACATTAAGACATATACCTTATCAACTGCATGTATTCTACAAGTAAGTTTTATAACGAACAGTCATTTGGAATCATGTTCACACAATCTCTGTAGTCTCTATTAACCCTTTGCCGCATCCACCCGCGTAATATGCAAATTCAGCAGTTGAAAAAATAGTATTTTTTAAAAAAATTTCAACAAAACCACATCATGTGACCCCTCGTTGGAACGAGCTCGTTCCAACGAGGGGTCACATGATATGGTTTTGTTGAAATTTTTTGAAAAAAATTAAAAAATGATATTTAAAATAATAAATTTTGATATCAACTGCGTTGGGTGAAGGGGTTAATCTGTTCTTATTCTATTAAAGAACAACCTATCATTATCCTTAGAATTAAGGGACTTCATCCAGAGCCAATGGTTTTCTGAGGCCTTACAGGGTTTCCGCTAGACCGGCTGGACCCATTCCCCCCGCCCTTCCCCCCCCTCCCCCCCCCCCCCGATCATACTATGATAAGTCAAAAAAGCTGGTGGTTAAAATGTCGAGTACAATGTTGTATCGTAATGACACTCAGGATCCTTTGTTTCCACGTAATATAGGCATAATTATGTTGTATACTATGCCTACTATTGCTGGCGACAACCTGATACTTTATAACCCCCAGACGAGAGGGGGAAACAAAGTTCAAGTCATAAATGTTGCCTATAAAATTTCGGACTCAAATTGTCGTGTTTGGTTCGAAATCACTGGCTTTTATTTCGAGCGATAAATGATGTAATTGCACGTGCATGACATCACATGTCCGTATCATGGTTCTTTTCGAATATTTCGTTCTCTCTGCATTTCCAATTATTTACATTGGCACATATCGGGTTGTATAAAAAAAATTGAGGTCAAGCATCGCAGTCACTGTCAGGATTTTGTGTTGTTTTGGGTTTGTATTTTTATGAAACCTCCGACCAGATGTAGTATTGTGTGTCCCGTGGGAATTTAGAGAATTGTAGGAGGAAAAAATACATATTTTCCACTTCAATTATTCAGCATTTTAGCGACCAGAATGCCCCCAGTGGCCACCAGAGAGCACTTAAAAATCAAAATTTTCCTGGGGGGAGACCCAGACCCCTCTCTATACGCACGTGCCTTCGGCATCTGAGTATCACTTTCTTTAAACTACCGGACCCGCAAATTTTCCCCTAGCGGAAACCCTGCTTTAAAATATGACTACCAAGTTCCTGGTCTGCCAAGAGCAAGGATGAGCCTGGGACAATGTGTAGAAGAGGTATTACAGGTCCTGTGAGCGGCGAAGGTGCAAAGCGATAAGTGACAAGCAGTTGGAGGGGTTACTGGGGGTTGTCCCCAGAAAATCTTTTAAGTTATTACCACCCCCCCCCCCCCCCTGCAAACGAGGGATATTGCATAGAGCTCTGTCCATCCATCTGTCCACCTGTCCAAACTTTTTCTATGGCATGACTTGAATAATAGTTAATGGATTTCAGTTCTTTTGGTATATGTCTCTATAGCCACAATGTCTAAGTCAAGTTCGATGACCAGCGATATCCGTTGAAAATTTTGGGAGTTATTGCCCTTTGTTTAATAAAAAATGTTGTGTAATGCTTGTTTATGGATAACCTGAAAAACAGTAAACGAATTTCAATTCTTTTCAGTACATGACTCTAGCAACAATACAATGTCTACATCAAGTTCGATAAGATGCGTTTTCAGATGAAAATTATGGGAGTTATTGCCCTTTGTTTAATAAAATATAGAGTATAATGCTTGTTTATGACATATATTAATAAAACCAGATTTCAATTCTTTTCGGTATTTGTCTCTATAGCAACAATGTCTACGTCAAAGTTCGATGACCAGTGATATCCGATGAAAATTATGGAAGTTATTGCCCTTTGTTAAAAACTATCGTGTAATGCTTATTTATGGAATAACTTAAATATTAGTAACCAAATATAAATTTTTTTTATTACATTTCTCTTTGGGAACAGTGTCTACCTCAAGTTTGATGATCACCTTTATCCAATGAAGATTGTCAGAGTTATTGACCTGCACCCCCACCCCCCCCCCACCCCCTCCCCCCCACCCCACCCCCCGACCCACCCAGTGCCAATAGGGCAATTTTTTTTTGCTCCAAAATGCATTTTGAAGGATTACATGCAGAAAAAAATTACTTCTACAACCCTCCCTCCCCCCCCCCCCCCCCTGTCAATTAGGCAATTTTTTTTCTTTGCCCCAAAATGCATCTTCAATGATCTAGAGTGAGTACGGGTGGATATAAAATCCCCCCCCCCCCCCCCCCCCCCTGTCAGTTCGGCAGTTTTTTTTCTTTGCTCCAAAATGTATTTTGAAGGATTTAGAGTGAGTACATGGAGGAAAAAAAAATTGACTCCTATGACCCCCACTCCTGTGCCAATTAGGCATTGTTTTTTCTCTTTGTTCCAAAATGCATTTTGAAGGATATATCATGATTAGATGCAGAAAAAATTACTCCTATGACACCCCACTTCCTCCTCCTGTCCGGTCAGTTAGGACACAAATTCTTATTTTTTGCTCTAAGAAGTGTTTGGCCAGATTTAGAGTGATTTTATGCTGAAAAAAAACTGTCTGTACTCACCCTCCCCAATTGTGGGGTGCAGGGGGTTTTGCAGTGCTTGGCGATGCAGGCCTCTTGTTTTGTTTATTTGTTGTTTGTTATTATTAACGACACTTTCGACAGCCAGAGTCATCTCGTGTCAGACAATTTTACATGTGGAGAAAGCCGGTGAGAACCACCAAGATATGACTAGCAACAGTCAGAATCCTCAATGTACTAACTCCGCACAAGCAAGGTTAGTGGTTGAAGACAAGTGTGCCATCGTAGTGCTGCTGTACACCTTAGTACAAAATGCCACTGTACCCCCACATGGGCAATGAGGATTAAGTGCCTTGCCCAAGGACACAACACTGTTGTTTACAGCATAACTTGAATAGTAGTTAATGGATTTCATTTCTTTTTGGTATATGTCTCTATAGCAACAATGTCTACATCAAGTTCGATGACCAGCGATATCCAAAATTATGGGAGTTATTGCCCTTTGTTTAATAAAAAAGTACCATGTAATGCTTGTTTATGCCATAACTTAAACAATAATTAACAGATTTCAATTCTTTTCTGTGTATGTCTCTATAGCAACAATGTCTACCTTAAGTTCGATGACCAGCGATATCCAAAAAAATGATGTTATTGCCCTTTGTTTTATAAAAAATATCATGTTTAACTATGAATTTAACCAATTATATCTAACAAGGTATATTTGATTAAATATCAAACTGCATTATGGGAAATATTTACTGCTGAAAACTTTTCCATTTTGACATCAGATTGCAGAGGGTTAATTTGGTGGGAGTTGCAGCCCATTTTGGACTTGTAAGAGTTATTATGCCCCCGACTTGAAAAATCGAAAGGGTATCGACCTCCATCCATCTGTTCATCCATTTGTCTGTCTGTCCTTTTGTCCGTCCATATCAACATTTTCCCTTGTATCTCAGCCACTGCTACTCCGATTTGAATGATATTTGGTGTTGTGATAGAGCATCATGGGGGGACTGATTCCTGTGTAACGTGAGTTTCTTCCACACATTTTTTCCTGAGTTATGTAAGTTTTTCAATCTTTCAACTTAGAGATAATTTTTTGCGTGTCGGGGGCATTTGGCACATGCTTTGCGTTGTCGTTTATTGTTTCTTGTATAAATTTGAACACTCTTGTGGCGAATCAACTCCTACAATTCTTTTCAGTTTGGGGTAATCATACTTCAAATGTTATTATTAATGGTTCATCGATATGTGTGTAACATGTATAAAGATGATATAATTTATTGATTTGTGAGGATGTGAGCCCTTGATCCACTTTGTCTTTCTGTTGAGAGACCATACATGTGTTGAAATGTACTTCTCCCATACCCTTCAGTTTAGAGCAGTGAAACCGTAACAAATTATTGCTAAGAGTTTGCAGATGTGCCATATATGTTGGTGACAGAATTCTTAAATTGTTTTTCAAGCTTGACAGGGATAATCCAAGCCAGCACAAGGGCCCTTTCACAATGTCAAATCAGCCTTATATTTCCCAATTCCAGCTTGAAAGTTCCCAATCTTCTGTCCTGAACCATTAAAACTTGTTATGCATAGTTTGTGCTGATAATTATGTATTTTCTCCGTTCAAAATAACAATTTGTTCTTCTGAAATTTTTGTCTGCTCACATCATGTCATCTGATACATTAAGATAGCAAATATCAATCAAAATCATCATTTGTGTGTACTTTTAAATTTATTTTCCCAATTTGGACCTTCACAGCACGAATTTGCCCAATTGCAGAGGCTCTGCCCCTTTCCAAAAGTAACCAGGAATATTCTTGCTTGAATGATTTTGAAGGACCAATGAGGGTTTATAAATTTAACACTGACCTAACAGGAATTGACATTTTTTCAGTCCCCCAAGTTTCTTTAATGTCTTAGGAGTGAAAAAATCCTGAGTACTCTACAACATATGAATTTATAATATCATGCTGGCAATATCGGGTTCATAAGGGCCATCTGGGTTTGGGGCCAAAATTGTTAAAATGAAGTTTAGAGAAAAAAGGTTTATGCAAAACGTTTTCCTCAGTTTGTCTAACAAAAAGATTTCACCAGTCAACATAGTCCTCAAGCAAATGTTGCTTCTCTAAATGTAAAATTATTCTTTTACGACAAGTGGTACATGTACAAGTTGTGTTTATGCAGACACCAATGCTGGCAGTTCCCTCCAAAATTAGATGAGAATTTAGTCACTATTTAATGTAAAGGATTCTTTGCATATGAAGAAATGCTGATTCTTCATTTTGGAAAACAGTCCTCTTCTTGATTTACAACAGCAATGGAAATCTAAATAATGGCAGTCTCTAAAAGAAAGTTAACCTTTGTCTGTCTGGGAACATATTTCCTTATGGAAGGCATTGAATACGGTAATTTTTGCTTATTGATTTATGCTACTGTCAGGCCTGGCATTCTGAAAAATGCAGAAGGGGAAAAAATCGCTCTCCTCAATCAGCTTAGGAGAGCAATTAGCTTTACACAGCATTTTAAGTATCCAGTTGAACGAACTCATTGAAATTGAAACCAACAGACTACATCAGTGATTTTATTAACTTTACTAAGGTAAAGCGAAATCTCTTAGACATCTGGATGTCTCACACAACAACCGAACACACACTTGTCAAGACCTGTGTGTGTACCCAGACCTGTTGTCCAAGAAAGTCATACGCCTACCACTACCACCTTCAATCCCCCAAGGAGGGGGGGGGGGGGGGGTTGAAGGTGGTAGTAGTAGGCGTATGACTTTCTTGAACAACAGGTCTGCTTGAATCTACAGTCACATCCTCGTGCAAGTGCTTCAAGTGACAGGATAGTAGTAATGGTAGTATATTATAGCGTCAATATTCCTTGAATAATTACCCCTCAAACTGTGATGTCAGTTGTTGAACTTGAAACTGACAGAAAAAAAAATATTGCTGTGACCCATTTTTCTTCAAATGATTGCAACTGTGTTTGGGTATGGTTGCAGCCATTACCTTTTACCACTAAACCACTTTTAAAATGAAATTACGTGATGTTATGTGACTTCGAAGTTAAATTACATTTTTGCTTTACAACAAAAATTTAATGTGAGCATAATACATGTAATCTCAATCATCCCAGACCAAAATATTTAGGAGGGCAATTTTTCGCTCTCCTTAATTCTTTCAGGAGGGCAGTAAGGAGAGCTAAAAAATCGCTCTCCTGAAATTGCCAAGCCTGTACTGTGATGCATGAACATTTCCTTATGTGATCATTTTTCCCCATTGAACATTTCACTGTGCAAACATCTCATCAATGGGTGGACGAAACCCCACCAAAGTTACGACATTCCACCACAAAAGACTTGATAATAGCATTTTATATACATTTCAGCAGATATTTTTATCTCTTTTTATGTTTTACTTTGTTTAATATTAATTTATATGGAAAAAACAGGAATTACACACAAGTTCAATTTCTTGATAAAAACCATTTTGTTCAAAATTTGAAGTGTGGTCATAAATGTTTTTACCCCCGATAGGGGTAAATATATAAATCACCACATGTCGTCCATGTCATATCTTGTCATGTCACATCTTGTCATGTCTCATCGCCTCACATCATGTCATGTCACAATCTAAATACTTTACTACTGGACCAAATTTAACCAAAGTTAGTATATATGTTCCCTTTAGCTAACAATTGAATTTTGCTCAAATTGATCTGTACTGCCACTTTAGTTGTCCCAAAAGTGGAGATAACTCTAAAAAATTTAAAAATCTAATTCAGAACCACAGTACAGAATGTGTTCATTTTTGGCAGACAGCTTCTTTCACTAATATATATTCAGATTCGTTCAGGCCAAGATTTTGTGTCAATATTTGGGCTCATTTGGACTAGAGCTGAAACGGTTAAAGCATTTTCGTAATCAATTAATCACATGGATTAACCTCGGTTAACCGATTAATTAGTTGTCCGGATATATCACTGATTAGCTACCGTGCTGTTGATGATTTACAGTGTTAATAACGTGTCGTCCCATTTTCTGGCTGTTGATATGGTGTAACGTTCATGTCAGTGAACAAGTAATTTTAACTTGGTGCAATATGAGGAAATTTCTTTAAAAACTTTTTTCTTCAGATCTCCACCAGTCAGAATGCTTTCATATTTGGTTTACAGCATCTCTTGGGGGGGGGGGGGGGTCAGATTCAACTTTATTCAAATCGAGTACCTGGGTTAATATTTGGGCTGGCTATGGAGCCCAAATTTTAACTTAGTGCAATATGAGGAAATTTCTTTAAAAACCTTCTTCAGATCTGCCAGAATGCTTTCATATTTGGTAAAAAACATCTCTAGTGGGGGGCGGGGGGGGGGGGAGGGGGCAGATTCAAGTTTGTTCAAATCGAAAGGCTGGGTTAATATTTGGGCTCCCTATGGGAACCCAAATTTCAACTTAGTACAATATGAGGGAATGTCTTCAAAAATCTTCTTCAGATTCACCAGTCAGAATCCTTTCATATTTTGTTTACAACATCTCTAGGTTAGTCATATTTAAGTTTGTTCAAATCGGGTCCCTGGGTTAATATTTGGGCTCCTTATGGTAGTCCAAATTTTAACTTAGTGGAATATGAGGAAATTTCTTTAAAAATCTTCTTCAGATCAACCAGTCAGAATGCTTTCAGATTTGGTATACAGTATCTCAAGTGGGGCGAGATTCAAGTATTTTTCAGTTTGAGTGCCTGGGTTAATATTTGGGTTCCCAGTTGGCCATGTAGCTGAATTAGAAATTTTTTATGAAGTACCCTCTAGAAGTGAGGTGTGTAACTAAGATTAATCCACATAGGTTGTATCAAGGGACTCCATAGGGAACTCCACTTTTTACATTATGATTAACTGAAGAAAAGGCATGATGCTTGGACTATTTTAGTCATTCCTGAGGGGCTCAAGGATGGACAATGGATCCTATGGAGATTGATTGCTTAATGTAGATTGATCCTTGGAATCTGTTTAGATCGGGATCTGTTCAAGGTGAGTGCCTCAGGCCCCATCGGGCCTCTTATTTATTTTTCCTTTCAAAGAGACATTACTTTAAAAATAAATTTTAATACTTGATTTATCAGTTATGGGTATGAGGTCACACAAAATAAATTAACAGATTGTCAGGCAATTTATTTTACAAATCAATGAGGAAGGGAGGGTTTTATTTATTTATTTTTTTTTTTCTTTTTCTGTAGTGAACATGGATTGAGAGGCGTCTGCCATCTTTTTTCCGGTGGACGGACGTTTCGGACACGGACGTTTCGGACTAGGACATTTCGGACCGGACGTTTCGGACATGGACGATTCGGACTAGGACGTTTCGGACCCCGGACGTTTCGGACTTTTTTTATATTTTATATAATTTTTAGTGGATATTTTTATATGGATATTGTTAGTGGGTTTTCAATTTATTTAATTTTGCACAAATTTTTGTTACAAAAGAGTTTTGCTTATTAGGGAATTTTTTTTTGGGGGGGGGGAGCCTTTTTGTAAAACATAGTGGTAATGCAAACTGATGAAAAATTTTGAAATAAAGCTACAATGTATCATACTCCATTCATTCAGTTTACTATCAAAAACACAATTGTAGGCATCTGTTTTACTTTCTTTCTCTCAGGCTTTTTAGACTTCAAAGCTTCTTATCTTCTGGCTTTGTGTTTTTATAGCAATTTCACCACAGCTACAATTAATAGCAAGAGTGTTTCTCAGCTTCCCTCATTGTTGAGTGTGTTTTTACAGTGATTCATACTAAATTTTTATGGCAGATAATTTTTAGATCAATTCTTGTTGTTGTTGCAACACTTAATTTCAAAGTGTCCTTTTATTTTTTCTGACTTATGTGGCTTCAAAACTATTCTGCTTTTTTTAATATAAATTCTCTGTTATCACTGTCTCCTCATAATTTGTTGCTTCTTAGTTGCCTCAAGATGGAAATATTATCAACAAAAAGAGGTGGAAAAAAATTGTGTTTTGAGGGACACATGTACACTATTAAGTCAATCTCAGAGAAACAGAAATCTATAACATGGCGCTGTGTGAAACGAGACTCCCCTGTAACTTGTGCAGCTACCTTAAAGACTAATGACTGTTATGAATGTCCAATTCTAACAAAGATTCATTCTCACTTAGCTGACCAAACAGAAGTAGATGTTTCTAAATGTAGACAAAACATGAAGAATATGGCCAGTACAACTAATGATAAGCCAAACCAGATATTCACAAATATGCTTTTAACAGTATCTGATGAAGTGAAAGCTCGTCTTCCAGATTCAGACGTTGCCAAACGAGTACTCAGGAGGGCTAGAGCCCAACATCGACCCAAAGATCCACAAACACTCCGCGAGTTAGAAATAGTTGGTGAATGGACTATGACTTCAGGTGATCAACCCATTCCATTTTTATTTAGTGACAATGGTCCTAATGCTGATGAGCGTGTGATTATTTTTGCAACAGAACAACATTTGCAGCTGCTTGCAAACTGTGACACTTGGTGCATGGATGGAACATTTTCAGTAGCTCCAAATATTTTATATCAGTTATATGTCATTCATGGTCGGGTAGATAATGTGTTTTTGCCATTAGTTTATGCATTACTCCAACGGAAGACTCAAACTAGTTATGAAACTCTGTTTAGTAAACTGGCAGAAGCTGACTGTGATCCAACAACAGTTATTATTGATTTCGAAAGAAGTGTTCAGCTTTCTGTTCATTCTGTCTTTGGAAACCATGTAAACATTCAATATTGTTTTTATCATCTTTCTCAGTCTGTGTGGCGTAAAATTCAGTCGTTAGGTCTTTCAAGTTTATATGAGTCAGACAATAATTTTCGGCTTTTTTGTGGTCAAATAGACGCTTTGGCATTTCTGCCTGTAACTGAAGTTAATGAGGGCATGAATTATTTGAAAGAGACAATGCCAGAGGAAGCAGAACCTCTCGTTGAATATTTTGACAATACTTATGTTAATGGTCAACTTCGTCAGAGACCAGCAAGAGAGGTGAATGGTATTCAGACTGTTAGGTTGAGGCGAGTGCCTCCTTTATTTCCACCTTCAAGTTGGAATGTCCATGATGTCACTATTGCCAACCTGCCCAGAACAAATAATATCTCAGAAGGTTGGAATAATAAATTTCAAGGACTTATTGGGCATAGTCACCCAAGTATCTGGAAATTGATTGAATGTTTACAATCTGAATGTGCACGTGTCAAAGGTGTGTTGCTCCAGCTTGAACGTGGTATAAGACCAAAAAAAAGAACAAAAAAAGTATTCACTGAATTACAATCCCGTCTTCAAAATTTGTGTGAGGATAGGTTGTCTGGTCGTAAAAGCATACCAGAATTTCTCCGAGGTGTAAGCTGTAATCTGCGTGGTGGTCAACCAAATTTATAAACTCAGAAATATTTGATCAATAAGATGAAAAATGTATTTTTTCTATTTCGTTGGAATTCATAAATTATATAAATTAAAAAGAACTTGGAAAAGTATACCCAACCAGTAGTATGACAAATTATTTCCGGTAGTCTATACTTAAATTTTATAGCTAAATATTCATATTCTAAATATTCATTTAAAAGCATAGAAATTTTATTTTTTCCAGTTCCTTGTAATTTATATTATATATAAATTAAAAGAGACTTGAAAAAGTGAAAAAAACCCAAACTTTTCATTCTAAATTATAACCCGTAATCTGTTACTAAATTTTTATAGCGAAATGTTCAGCCACCAGCATGAAAATTTTATTTTTCTAGTTCTTTGTAATTTCTATAAACTATATAAATCAGAAACAACAAGTAACATTAGAATTGTATTGTGCTATTGTTTTGCTATTGTAATATTAGTTATAACCTGTTTTTAAATGTTCATGTTTGTTGTGCTATGTATAATATCAGGTAAATTTTATGACAGTTTTAAAAAATTATAAAACTTTCAAATGTTGTTCATTTTCATTTTACAATTTACATCCCACCCCACCCCCTCCCCCTCCCTTCCACCCACAAGAGAACAATCTCAAAAGTACACCCAAATACATTCTGGCCGAAACGTCCGCCCTGTCCAATATTTCTGTCCGAAACGTCCTAGTCCGAAACGTCCTAGTCCGAAACGTCCGGTCCGAAACGTCCGTGTCCGAAACGTCCTACATTCCTTTTTTCCACAGATATATAGAAAGCAGGCCTGAAAATAAGCAGTCTGACATTTGCAGAATGAGGTCCCCAAAGGGTGAATTTGATGATGCTATCCAATATAGTGGGCCAATGTATCCTCTGGGTACCTCTTTCTGTTTAGTTTTGAGACCCTGACTCAGATTGAGGTTCACAGAGGGTAAATTTGGTGATGCTACCCTGCTATGCAGGATAGCATCACTAAATTCACCCTCTGGAGACCTCATTTTGCAGATAACAGTCTGCTTATTTTCTGGCTTGATAGAAAGTGCATAATTATAGAAATAAACTCATTTAATTTTAGAAATAAAACTGGTTTACATCTTTAGTTATACACTTCAGATTTCAGTTTCAGAGTCCCATCCTTGTAAATATTGAAGCATAATCATTGAATTCTCCGATTTTGTATTAATATTGAAAGGAAGACTCCCTGAAGACACTGCAAGACAATAAAACACATCCCATGAGAGGGTTCAATTTCATTGAGGGATTGCCTGAGAATCAGAACACTTTTTTTCTGCCAAAACAAGTATTTCATATTCTACGACCCATTTCTCCTGCAACTATATGTCGACACAAATATACAAGAGGCTAATCCCTTCTGCATAACACTATCAAGGAGTATTACAGGTGCAAAGTTCAATTGTATGGTTTTCATTTTCATTTACATTTCAGGAACCCTCCTCCCGAAAGTCACATTGGAACTTAAGGTCAGGGTTTCATTTTTAGCTTAACTTGACAAAGCCAAGATAAGCTATTGCCATCACATGTGTGCAAGTTTGTGAGTCTGTTCACATTTCTTTAGCACTGGCTACACCCCATAGTTCTTCTCCGATCATCATGAAATTTCATATACCAGTTCGAGGTCATGTCTAGATGAGAACGTCCCCTTTTGGTCGTGATTGGTTAATCATGAAGGTTGCACGGGCCTGAAAACCTGTAGCACAGTCTACAGGTTGTATTTATGAACAGATTTCAATGTAAATTGGTAAGATTACTCGGTATAATGTCCTATTGCAGCCGTGGTTGCGGTCAGCCATGATGGCTGCACAGGCACGTGACCTAGATTTGTTTAGCACAGTCTACATTTCATATTTATAAAGCAATTTCATTGTAACTTGGAAGGATAACTCGGTATGATATCTAGATGATCCTGTTTTGGTGACAATTGGTCAGTCCTTACCGTTGTCTGGTCAAGTGACCTTGATTCCTTTAGTACTGTCTGCAGGTTGTTTTTATGAAGGGATTTCATTGGTAGGATAACTTGGTATGATATCCAGATGAGATTTTCCTATTTTGGTCATGATCGGTCAACCGTGACCACCATACCAGCATGTGACCTAGATTCCTTTAGCAAAGTCTACGAGTCATATTTATAAAGGGATTTCATTATAATTTGGTAGGGTGACTCGTTTTGGTATGATTTTACTGTACCTTTGTAACTTTGGTTGACATACGCTAACTGTGAGGGTCACATCAACCCTGGCCTCAATTCTTTAGTACAGTGTACACACCTCAAATTTATTCTTAGTGAAAACATAGCATGTGGGGAACAGAAATTAACATTTTCTCAATTCTTGTCTTAATTCTTAATCCTTTCATAAACATTGAACATTATCCTTTTTATCAAACACAACACAGAGTCAAGTTAAGCTGCAGTGTCATTGACACTTTCATTATTTATAGTCGTGGAAAATTGATTGCATTTGTACTTTTCCTTGATGAAAAAAATGGGAAATCAGTTAACCCTTTACCTAACATGAAAAGCAGACAACACTTGCAAACAAAATTCTTGAATAACTAATGTTTTTCATTTTTTGTCTCAAAAACATAGGTTATGACCCCTCATTGGAATGAGCTCGATGAGCTCGTTCCAAAGAGGGGTCATAACCTATGTTTTTGAGACAAAAAATGAAAATTAATTGGCGATTTTTGTGAATAGCGCTGGCTGGTTTTGGCCGTTATATTGGGTAAATGGTCAAAGAGCATATGTGCATCCAATATAAGCATTTATTCTATCGTATCTTTTTTGACAAAGCTCCTTGAACTTTGTCAAACATGAATTAATAGAATAACTACTCATTAGGCCTAAAAAGTAAGATCTGTTTCTCAGGCCCTCCTGCATGCTTCTTTTGGCCGCCGCTTGCTCTCTTTATAACCAATACAAACTTAATAAAAACTAAAATTAAATGGTTTAGTCTGACATTTTATCTGAGTTAATAAAATTGATAAATTTGTCCCTGGAGTGCAACAAGGTTTTGCAATGCTTTAGCATTGCAAAGCCTTCTTGCACTCTAGGGATGAAATACACCACCATCCATGCTAATCTGTAGATTATGAGACCTAAAACATAAAACAAACCAGGAAAATGAACTTTTGATGGCGAAGAAATAATTGCAAAAATCAAAAATAACATAAAAATACACTCACCCACATACAATTTATAAAAAAATGGCCCGAGAAAAAAAGATCAACCTTGTGGGGCCTTATATCACTAGAATAAAGAAAAATGAACAAATTCCTATTAAGTGAAGATTCCTGTTAATTAAATATATTTTCACAGGTAAAGTAGCCATTCTATTAATATTAACATAATTCCACTGTAATCCTCTCTATCTTCACTGCACCAACAGCATGAAAGAAAAGTTTCCAAGATAATGAGAACATATCAATCACTTTTTGGTGGATAAATGACAGATGCATTTATTTCATTGCAGCTGTGATTTTGCCAACATTGTTGCTCTATCTTCAGACCAGGTTCCAAGCAGAAAACTGGTTTTTTGGTCTGGTACTATCTGCATTCAGTTTCAGTGGCCTGTTTGCTGGGCCAGTAATGGGAAGGTGAGAGTTCTTTGTATAATGTATACATCAAATTATGCCTGCAATAAGAATACAGACAAATCTTGTGAAATCCCAAAGTTAAAAAGCAATGTCACCTCAAAATATTCAAATTGTGACCATTTCCTTATTTTTAATTTTGTTGATTACAGTTAAAACTAGAAGTCCTGTCATGAAATGTGCACAAATGGCACGTTGATCTGCATGTTAATCTACGCGTTATGACCATAGTAAGGCTGTCAAATTCTGTACATATGGCCTGTGCACAAGCAATGTTTCAGCCAATGGACCTCCGGGTAACCCGGAGGTCCACTGGCAGAAACATTGTCTGTGTTTGCTATGAGCAACTAGGAGAACCTGCCATGCTTTGGATGCCATTCGACATGGCAAATGCGCGCAATTCCTATGCTCAAGCCTAGATAAGCACACAGTTCATGACAGGACTTCTAGTTTTAACTATACATGCATCAACTGATCTCTGTGAGAACCCAACTAATTGGATGGGCACTTATTTGATACTGCAGTTGACAATTTCAGCTTACCAATGTAATAGAACCTAGTAACAAATGACATGTTCCCAGCCAGCTCACTTGAAGCATCCAGTTCTTTGCTTAAATGTTATGACATCGCATTTTGATTTTGTTCAGATCAAGTTGCCCCACCCCTCGGTAGGGCCACACCCAAAAAGTGCGCCTAAATCTTAAAAAATCTTCTTCTCATGAACCAGCAGAAGCAGAGACTTGATATTTGGTGTGCAGCTTCCTTTTGAGGTGTAGACACAGAGAAGTTCGTGGGGCTATATTTGCCGTCATTGTGGGAGGGGCAAAATTTTTCGCCCCACCCAAAATTTCTATATTTTTATACTGTGACTAATGGCCCAGATTTAGCTGGTGCTAACTCCAAAATATTCAGGGTCAAACACAAATCTCGCCCCCCCAAATCCCCAAAATTTGCATCCAAAACCAAAAAAAATAATGTCCTATATGGTCCTCTATACTTTTGTCTACTGCGCATGCGCAGTGTCAAGGAAGTACCGAAATTGGCACCAAGCCTCATTTTCTTTGTTTGGCCCTTCTGCCAGTAGCAGCTAACTGACTTCTGTGCTTGTAAATCTCAGTTTTTATGATGCCAGACACAGAGTAATGGTGATTTGGTGGATCCAAGGATGCATTAAGAGGATGAGAGGAAAAACAGTGGTTTGATGTGTTCAGGGCTGTAACTTATAATTTTTATTGAAAATTATTTCATGTTCCCTAATTTCGGGACATGGGACTGATCATTGATGTTATCATTCTTGCTATAAATTGCCACTGTTTGTTAAGTGTTTCCTCCCTCTCCTTCCTTGATATCCCCCTGTTAAGCTCCCATGCTTTTTTAACCTTTTTTGAAATTTTTTTCTTGAAAATTTCTTGGGAGTTTATCTTGTTTACAGAATGTTTATTCTGTATATCCCCATGGTTACGTCCTCACCCTTGGGGTGTTCAGGTATTTTTGGTCTTGCATCTACCATCTGATGTATCGCAGCTTCTTCTGAGGAAAATTCTGTCTTACATCGGATAGTTTAAAAATCTGTTACTGACTTCGGGCCGTGTTGTTCAGTGCCTGGAGTCTTGTTTCCGGTTTTTATTGCATGTTGTTTACATTGACAACGGTTACTTTCTGTAAGTAATTTCCTAGTCATTATGATGTTAGGTCTTTAATCAGATTCATTATATACTCCGGAAGTGTAGCATTAATTTTTTAGAATCAAGAAAAATTTTTTGTCCGCACTTAGGCTTTTTTGGGATCCATTTGGGCTCATTGTTCCCTTTAGGAATTTGGGCTCATATCAAAATTTTTTGAAATTTTTTTTTTTTTCTATGAATTTATTTTTCGAAATTTTTGTATTGGATTGTATTATTATGTATCTTTGTCAGATTATTATGAGGGTAGTGCGAGTACTGTTGGCTTGTAATTTTTGGCAAAATGAAAGATTATTGACAAATTGTAAGTCAAGGAAATCTTCCTCTGACTCTCATGTTCATTGTGTTTGCTGTAGTCATTGTTCTCGCACTAACTCTTGTTCTGTTTGTGTCAGTTGGGATGACAAACATTGGAGGCGTGTGTCATGGTATGTTGTTAGTGGTGAGAGATCGATGCCTGTTCTCTCACCACAAGGTCGCTCTACTTTTTCAGTTTCTTTTTCAGAGGAACAAGAACATGGTGATGTATCAGTGACAGGAAATGTGCTGCCGTCGTTGCAAACAAACTCTGAGCTAGCGGCAAAAAGTGCTCAATGAAATAAGACAAGGGCCTAGATCCCAGATCATGGGATTTACATCCTTGTTGCCAGCTAGCTCAACTGACGGTTCTATCACTCAGAATATGGGTGTTATGACGCTGGGTAAGTCTGTGGTGGTTGAGGAAAGGAAAAAGGGTGTTGCGAGCACTATAATATCGAAACATGCTCACCCTGCGGCGACAGAACAGTGGAAGCCAGCTAGTTCTGTGGTGGGCTCATCCAGGTCTTCCTGGACTGCGAGCGAGAGAGGTCCCTCTCTCTTTCAACAACATCTGGGACCAGATGTTGTTGTTCAGAATGGTCGTCAGTCGCAGCATACGTCCACGCCTCCTATCCAGGATGCTCTGTCAGATAGACTGTCGGGGTCGGCTAGTCTATCGGCTTCCAATTCGTCTTCAAAACACAAATGACCGCACCTTGGCTATATGACTACGGAGATCCATCCTGCATCATCGACGAAGGATTTGATGTCAAAAGAAAGTCATGCTATCCGATAGCCAAGGAGACGAGGCCACATGAATTGGGATGTCTGCATAAGAGGATTATGTCGGACACACTGTCCCAGGAGCATCCAGCGGCTAAACATCAGTGAACCACTGCTCCACAGGCATCTGTTACGGACTTACTGTCACAAATAGCGCAGCTCATTGCAGCATCCCATCAGTCTCCGGAACATCCTATGACAGTTTCTGATGTGGAACTGTAGGATGAAGCTGGGTTGGTTCATTCCTCTGCTCGTTCAGATGGGGATGACCGAGAATCTAATCTGGTCCAATTGGATGGTGAAAGGGAATTGAGTGAATTGGATTATTCCCTTTCGGAGCAACACAAGGTAGCGATGGATTTTATTCATCAATACCTTCCAGACGTTGTTCCTTCGGAATTTGAATGCTGCGACAAAGGATAAAAAACTGCTAGCGTGATTAGATTCTGACTTTTTCGGCCGAGTTAAGGAAGATATTTCTGTTTACCCAGTGCAGTCCAGTAATGTGTCTCGGACTTTTGAACTGTTAAATTACAATCTATCCTCGGGGATGAGGAAACGCAGTTTTTAGCTCACCGAAGGGAGCTTAACTTATCACTTGCTGTCCGTCGTCGTGAACATTTTTCAAATGACTTCTCCTCTGAAACCACTGGTCCGATTTTCACGAAACTTTATGTGGATGTTCATTACTATATGGCAATTCAGGTTTGTTCAAATGAAATGGCCACATCCCTTGGGGGATCTGTATGGGGCATAACTCTGATAGCACCGTATGAATTATAGAAAAATTATTAAAAAATCTTCTTCTCCAGAACCAGTGGGCAGAATCTTTTGATACTTGGTATGCAGCATCTTGGTATGGGTCTGATTCAAGTTTATTCAAATCGAGTCCCTCAACCAATATTGGGTCTCGCTATGGGGGCGTGAATTTTTACTTAGTGCAGTTTAAGAAAAATTATTTAAAAATCTTCTTCTCCAGAACCAATGGCAGAATCTTTTGATATTTGGTATGCAGCATCATGGTATGGGTCTGATTCAAGTTTGTTCAGATCGAGTCCCTCAACCAATATTGGGGCTCACTATGGGGGTGTGAATTTTTACTTAGTGCAATTTAAGAAAAATTTTTAAAAATCTTCTTCTCCAGAACCAATGGACAGAATCTTTTGATATTTTGTATGCAGCATCTTGGAGTGGGTCTGATTCAAGTTTGTTCAAAGCAAGTCTCTTGATCAATATTGGGGCTCCCTACAGGGGCATGAATTTTTCCTTAGTGCAATTTAAGGAAAAATCTTCTTCTCCAGAACCAGTGGGCAGAATCTTTTGATATTTGGTATACAGCATCTTGGTATGGGTCTGATTCAAGTTTGTTCAAATGGAGTCCCTTGATCAATTTTGGGGCTCACTATGGGGACCTGAATTTTTACTTAGTGCAATTTAAGAAAAAAAATTTAAAAATCTTCTTCTCCAGAACCAATGGGCAGGATCTTTTGATATTTGGTATACAGCATCTTGGTATGGGTCTGATTCAAGTTTGTTCAAATCAAGTCCCTTGATCAATATTGGGGCTCCCTATGGGCTGTGAATTTTCACTTATTGCAATTTAAGAAAAAATTCTTTAAAAATCTTCTTCTCCCGAACCGGTTGGCAAAATCTTTTGATATTTGGTATGTAGCATCTTAGTAAGGTTATGATTCAAGTTTGTTCAAATTGAGTCCCTTGATCAATATTGGGCCTCACTATGTGGGCGTGAATGTTTACTTTGTGCAATTCAAGGAAAATTCTTTAAAAATCTTCTTCAGAACCATCATGCAGAATCTTTTGATATTTGATTAGCAGCATTGTCCCATTCAGTCCTGTTGATGTTTTAGCTCCACAGAGAGTATAGATTTACTCTGTAGAACCTTAAGAATAGCTTTTGATAAAATTTGTGTCTTAACAGTATGGAACATTCGGTGAGCACCTAAGGCCCCCTGGGGCCTCTTGTTTATCTACACATGCTCTGGATCTGCCGTTTATTAATAATAGAAATAAATTTAGAATGGCAGGTCAGGGTATTTCGAGAGTTCCTCTGCATTTGGACGAACAGGCTGAGGATACAATGGATACAATGATATATTCCAAAAATAGAGTGAATGTAGATGCTTTGTCTTACGCAGATCACCTTACTAAAGCGTTAGCGCAGCATCTCAGTGGAAAAGAATTTGAGGACGTTCGTACCTCATTAAGAGTTCTTTCAAGAGCTATTGCTTATTCCATGTATAACTCTGCCTTATCAGTAGCTAATTTAGAGTTAATTAGACATGATGCAGCCCTAGCGTCATCATCCCTAGTGGATGATAAGGTGAAAAACTCTCTTTGAGGCACTCTGGTATCTGGTGACTATCTCTTTGATGGCAAGCTCTCGTTGATCTACGATCAGCTTACTAAGAAAGCATCTGATACTCTGCTTTTGAAGTCAGTTTCTGGAAAAACTGATACAGCAGAAAAGGGTAAAGTAGGAGCTTCAGGACCAAGTTCGTCCAAAGGAAGCTCCTCTAGAGGATATAAGAAATCCTCAGGTAGTTACCCTAGGGATCATCAAAATAGCGACTCAGGTAGGGGACGTGGGTCTGGCCGAGACTACTAGTCGGACATCCCCAGGTTAGCGGGCCGAGGCGCTGCACGGGGAGGACGTAGTTTCTCTTCCCGTAGGCCTCGCAGGTCCAGGAGGTGATGGTCAGGACCTCTATTGCGGTCCTGTTGGCGGAAGACTGTCAAGGTTTCTGGAAAATTGGATTTCAGTTACAGAGGACCAGTGGGTCAGAGGGGTTATCTCGGATGGCCTAAGGCTATCATTCCGAGAGAAACCTCTGTTAACATGAAGTCCGCGCTGGACTCAGCTTCCAACCAACCCTCTAAAAAGAGATTCTCTTCTATCGGAGGTAAAATCTCTTGGAAAAAATTGCAATAGAGGTCGTAGAAAATCAGGAATCACTGGGGTTTTACAGTCACCTGTTTTTGGTACCGTAGCCAGACGGCTTGTTCCGTCCAGTAATAGATTTGAGCTGAATAAACAATCTGATCGTGGTCCCAAAGTTTTATATGCAGACTATTCGATCAGTAAGGGTGAGCATTCGGGTGAACGACTCTACATCAAGCATAGATCTAAAGGATGCGTACTTTCATGTTATGGTGAATCCAGCATTCAGAAAGTACCTACGGTTTGCCGTACTGGGGGTTGTTTATCAGTTCCGAGCAATGTGCTTCGGACTCAATCTAGCACCCTGGGCATTCAAACGAATAATGAACTTGGTAATGGCATATTTCCAGGCTTATTCGTCTGCAGTAACGTCGGCATATTTGGACGACATTCTTCAGAGATATGGCAACAAAACGGTTCTTTCGAACGATGTTCAGAGTCTGCTTCTATTGCTCTGACATCTCGGTTTCATTGTAAACGAAAAGAAGTCGGATCTAGCTCTGTCCAAGTCGTTCATTCACTTGGGATATTTTTCACTCAAATATGCAGTATGAAGACGCATTCGCTCAAAACAAATATTGTTTTATCAGTCCAAGTAAAACAAAGGATTCAGATTTGGGCAGACATTCAGTGGTTAACTCAGGAAGTTCCGCTGCAGCTGCCAGATCCGGCTTTATCGATTATGACGGATGCAAGTCAAACAGGTTGGGGCACGACCCTGAGCCCAACAGACTCGAAGTGTCAGGGTCTTTGGGATCCTGTGTTCCAGGAAAAACATATAAACATCAAAGAAATGATCTCAATATGGCTAGCGCTACGTCATTGGATGAACATAATTTGGAATTCGCATGTTCAAATACTGTCAGACAACTTGACAGTAGTAGTGTATATTCTGAACCAGGGAGGCACTCATTCAATTCCGTTATTCGAACTAATGGAAAGAATTCGTCTGTATGTCTTGGAACATCACATTCATCTATCGTCCGTCATATACCGGGTCGTCTGAATGTTCTAGCAGACTCGCTCTCTCGAAAGGTCGCATGTTGCATTCGGAATGGACTCTCAACAAGCAAGTATTCAGGCAGATTTGCTACCAATGGGGTCGACCATTGATAGACTTATTCGCGACACATCTCAACAATCAATTGCAGACGTATGTGTCTCCATGCCCATGTCCTCGAGCGTACGCAGTAGACACTCTCTCAATTTCTTGGGACGGAATGATAGGATATGCATATCATCCAACTCCGTTGATTCAACAGATCTTGTTAAAGATCAAGCAATCGCAGTGCAAGATACTGCTGGTAGCATCTCTGTCATCTCAGAAACCATGGATAAATCTGCTCCTGTGTCTGTTATGGGACGTTCCCCAGACGTATGTGTCTCCATGCCCAGATCCTCGAGCGTACGCAGTAGACACTCTCTCAATTTCTTGGGACGGAATGATAGGATATGCATATCCTCCAACTCCGTTGATTCAATAGATCTTGTTAAGGATCAAGCAATCGCAGTGCAAGATACTGCTGGTAGCATCTCTGTCATCTCAGAAACCATGGATAAATCTACTCAGGTGTCTGTTATGGGACGTTCCCCAGAGGCTTCCTCCATGGGAGGACCTTCTCTTTCAGGGGAAATCTCGCACACTGCATCACAACCCGCAAAGTCTCAACCTTCACGTATTTCCATTGTGTGGTCCTTCTTGCATGGAAGGTGCTTTACAGGACAAGCAGTGGACGCAATTTTTAACTGTAGGAGGGCCTCCTCGTCACTAAATCATGCGGCAAAGTGGAAGGTTTTCTCTCATTGGTGTAAGGATCAGTTGATAGATGTTTATGATCCTTCCATTCCAGACATTGCAAATTTTCTGGTCTACTTGTTTGACGTTCTCAAACTGCAGCCAGTCACTATTAAGGGTTACAGGTCTATGCTATCGGACACTTATGCTCATCATGATAGCTTAGAAATCGGATCTAATGTTTCTTTATCTAAGTTAGTTAAAAAAATTTCGATCAATAGGCTTAGAACTCTTAGGTTAATTCTTAAGTGGAATTTAGCTTGGGTTCTGTTGAAGCTTAAAGAAGCTCCATTTGAACCTTTGGATGCTGTAGAGTTCAAATTCTTGACATATAAAACAGCTTTTCTCTTAGCCTTTGCTTCTGCAAGAAGAGTTAGTGAACTTCATGCTTTATCTATTGATGATTCTCATTATTGTAGTGTTGGTAATACTATTACTTTAACCCTTAAGTCCTCAGATTAATTTTAAAGTATTTATGGCCTTTTTCTGCTTACATAGTTATTGATGACTTGGCAGTGGTTCTACATCACTGCTGGCTGCCTATACAGGCAGCCAGCAGTGATGTAGAACCACTGCCAGGGAAAATTCAGTCTTCATACAAGAGTAATAAAAAAGATTACACAAGGGAGCACCTGCTTCAGTGCAATATAAAAGTGGCGGTTTGGGGATATATGGGGGCTTAAGGGTTAACTACTCAGATGGGATTTTTGGCTAAGATTCAGGCTCCTAATAAATATCCTGAGCCTATTATCATTAAGGCTCTTCCGTCATCAGATGGCCATAGACCTTTGCTGTGTCCAGTAAGAGCTATGTGCATTTATAAACGCAGATCAGAGTTTAGAAAAGCAAGAAAACGCTTCTTTTTTATCTTTAATTCCCAACAGAAGGGACATTTCTGTTCATTCTATTGCTAGATGGATTCAATTTGCAATTCGTACTGCTTATGAAAGTTTATCTTCTCATCAGCGGTCGGTGCTTAAGATTTCAGTGCATGAAGTTAGAGCGCTGTCCACATCTTGGGCTTATTCTAACAGTATTGTCATTACTGATCTCATGAAAGCTGCCTACTGGACACAGCCTTCTACATTTACAAAGTTTTACCTTAGAAATATAGTCTATTTCAGGCGACCTTAGATGTTTATGTCCTTTATCTGTTGCTCAGAATGTTTTCCACTAAACGTTTACAGCTGTAGTTATGTAGGTTTTTCTGTTCCAGCAGTGACTCTGTCCTGCTGCCCTCATCTTCGTTCTGTGGTGATTTGACCCAGAGCGGAAGTGTGTGGGGGGGGGGGGGGGGGGAGGGAGGGGAACGGTTTTCCCTTATATCACTGGCTTTATAGTGAAAAGCAAGTGAGTACCTCCTCAGGTGTCAGTAATTCCGAGTCGGTGCTAGGTTGGTTTTAAAGTGTTAAGCTAATATATATCTCATTTATGTAATATTTTTAAAGTGTAGCTCGGTGTGAAGCATTTGTATATGTCACGTGTCATACAAGCGTTAATATACAATCCTCGGACACTTATAAATGAGTTTAAAGAGTCTCATTCTCTGGACTATCTTTATTTATTGGCTTCCCTTTATTAAATTAGTATAATTGGTTATACTGTGGATGTTAATAGAGAATTATAGATGATATAATGCTCAATTATTTGGTTGGTATTGTGTCTTTCTTATTTCTAATAAATAAGAAAGACATATATAAATCCTTTCTCTCCTTTTATCCTTGAGGAGATATTCCTTTATATATAATTGAGCTTATTGGATTTTCCTTTATGTCCCATGCCCTTCAGCCTTTTTTCTATTCAGCTGGGCCGTTGGTTACAGTATAAAAATATGAAAAAATTTAAAGTAATTTATATACTTTTTATACTTTCCAATGGCCCTGACGGGGATGGCTCTCCCATGAGTTGGGAACTCATACCTCCATGCTGATTATATAACATTTAGCAGGCACTGGTTGTAAGAATGAGGCTTGGGGCCAATTTCGGTACTTCCTTGACACTGCGCATGTGCAGTAGACAAAAGTATGGAGGCCCATATAGGACATTATTTTTTTTGGTTTTGGATGCAGATTTTGGGGGGCAAAATTTGTGTTTGGCCCTGAATATTTTGGAGTTAGCACCAGCTAAGTCTGGGCCATTGGTAAGTATAAAAAATATATAAATTACTTTAATTTTTTTCATTTTCCAACCCGAGAGGCTGATTTGAGCCAAATTTGATATGAGGGCTATTGGGTCACAAGTACATAATTTATGCAAAAAAAAATTTCCCATCGCCCCATAGGAACTGCAGGAGCTAAAAATAGAAAAAATTTAAAATGCCCCATATTGCCAAAATTAATTTTTATTTGGTGTGAAGCTTCCTTAGGACCAGCAGAAAGGAGTGATCCAAAAAAATTGCCATCGGTTTTATCATAGGTACTTTTTCGGGACTTTGAAAAGTGCTGAGTCAGCATTTTTTAACACCTGTGGGTACAGTAAAACCTGTCTTGAGAGACCACTGTCTTGAGAGACCACCTGTCTTGAAAGACCACATCTGCCAGGCACCGACTGGTTTTACTCTGTAATGGACCTGCTATGGGAGACCACCTGTCTTGAGAGACCACCTGTCTTGAGAGACCACTGTGATCGAAAGGAATGGTTTCGCGTGCCAAAGGCGCGCAGGGACGGTATGGGGGACAAGCCCCTTTCGACCCTTATTGACTGTAGGTGATTCACTCTCACATGTCTAGGCGTGTTGAAGGAACCTGTGATGTTTAGGCGTGTTGAAGGAACCTGTGACCTGGTACCAACTTGTATTTTTATGCCATAATGGACCTGTCTTGAGAGACTGCCCCTTTGAAGACTGAAACCATGACAAAAACTTTTTACCTGTTCTGGAATTGGAAAATCCATTGTGGTTGTACTAACGTAATTAAAAGTATTAAAAGCTCTTAACTGGGTTTCAATTGCTAATTCATTACAGATTGAGATGTTTTTATAAGACCCCTGTGAAAAGATTAGATTAGGATTATTGCTGAATAAACAATTTCAAACATACCTGAAATGTGACAGATAGGAATACAAATAAATTTGTGTTGAAAATCTTTTTTTTAACAAATTGAAATGGACTATTATAAAAATTATAAAAATAAATTAGTGTTGAAAATCTTCAATGAAGATTTTCAACACTAATTTATTTTTATAATTTTTATAACAGTCCATTTCAATTTGTTACAAAAACTTCATAAAAAAGAACAACTACAAAGTAATTACAAAAATCCTTTCTTCTCCATTTCTGAATTTTGTGGTTGGTTATTCACTGACTTGAGAAAACCTTGAACCTGTTATGAGAGACCACCTGTCTTGAGAGACCACTTCTGTTTGGCCCAAAGGGCGGTCTCTCAAGACAGGTTCTACTGTAATGGTAAAAACATTTAAGACTCTTCATCTCCCAAACCCCTGCTCCAAAAGCTTTCAAATTTCACATATAATATCTTTGGAAGATTGTTTCACGTGTTTATTGAAATCAAATCCCTGGGTCCACATTTGGGCTTTGTATGGAAATTAGTGCAATTTGAGGAATATTCTTTAAAAATCGTCTTCTTCAGATCCACCAATCAGAATCTTTTGGTATTTGGTATGCAGCATCCTTGTGGGGGGGGGGATTCAAGTTTGATCAAGCCAAGTCTTGGGTTCATATTTGGGCTCACTGTGGGAGCCCGAATTATAACTTAGTTCAATTAGTTCAAAATGAAGAATTTTCTTTAAAATCTTCTTATTCAGATCCAGCAGTCAGAATGTTTTGATATTTGTTATGCAGCATCCCTACGGGGGTGAGATTCAAGTTTGTTCAAGCCAAGTCCCTGGATTCATATACTGATGGGAGAAGTTACACACCTGGAATGACTTGATGGCATCATGGATAGGGTGGGGGTGGGGCAGATTAAGTTGCACCATTTTTTTGTTAATCACAGCTCAGTGGTTGTTGCATATTGGAAACTTTGCTGAAGTACCCTTGCCTTTGCTGTGTTAAGAAATGAAAGATTTCTTGGAAATGTATTTGCCAATGAACAAAATATACATGTAGTGATTGTGACACAACTCTTATATGATTGGCATGTACCAAACTGCTCATTACTCTTCCAACCCCAACTGTCCAAATTGTGAACCACCTGGAGAAATTATTTTTGGGGGGTGTGTGGAAGGGGGGGGGGGGGGGCTGTCTCCCAACCCTCCTCATCAATATCTCTCCTTATAAGGGAGAGCAAATACAATAATTATTGGGGATGTCACACCCCAAACCACTTTTCAATACGCCTTATACCAATGAGTAAGATAATTCTTGTATCCACTTACATGTAACCTGTTATTAAACGAATCAGCCGCATCCACCCACATAATATACAAATTCTGCAATAGAAAAAAAAATCATATTTTATAAAAAAAATTTCAACAAACCAATATCATATGACCCTCTCACTGGAACAAGCTCATTGCGCTTATTCCAGTGAGGTGCCACTTGATATGGTTTTATTTAAATTTTTTGAAAAATTTGAAAAACTAATATTGAAAATAATTTATAAATTTTGATGTCTGCTTTGGGTAAAGGGATAAAATCATTAGATTTTCTTTGTATTAAATACTTTACTCACCAGTTTCCTTACAATTCAAACTTTGAGAGCAGAAACAAGAACAAACAGTAACATCACATCATGAGATGCAAGGAAACACAGCTCAGTGGACATGTATATCAAGTCGATGGATATTGAAAAACTTGTTTGGCATTTTTAGCTCGCCTGACTTTCAGTCAGGGGAGCTATAGTGATCACTCACCATCCATCGTCTGTGAACATGGTGTTTGCGTCTTCTCTTCACAAACCGCTGAACCAATTTAATTGATATTTGAGATAATAGTTTGTAATGACTTTGCATTTTGATTTTGTTAAAATCAAGTTTCCTCGCCCCTCGGGCGTCCAAAAAGTGTGCTTAAATCTTAAAAAATCTTCTTCTCATGAACCAGCAGTAGCAGAGACTTGATATTTGGTGTGCAGCTTTCTTTTGAGGTGTAGACTCAGATTTGTTCAAAAGAAGTTTGAGGAGCTATATTCGCCTTCGTTATAGGAGGGGCAAGAATTTTCGCCCCACCCAAAATTTCTATTTTCCAAACCGAGTGGCAGATTTGAACCAAATTTGACATGAGGGCTTATTGGGTCATAAGTACTTAATTTATGCCAAAAAATTTTTTCCCGTCGCCCCATGGGAACCGTAGGAGCTAAAAAAAAAAAAAAAAAATTAAAACACCCATATCTCCAAAACTACATGGTACTGAGAATTCTTATTTGGTGTGAAGCTTCCTTTAGGACCAACAGAATGGAATGGCCCAAAAAAATATTGCTATCGGTTTTATCATGGGGTACTTTTTTGGGACTTTGAAAAAGTGCTGCATTTTTTAACACTGTGGGTAATGTGAAAAACATTTAAGACTACTTTTCTCCAAAACCACTGCTCCAAAAGCTTTAAAATTTCACATATAACATCTTTGGAAGATTGTTTCACATGTTTATTGGAACCAAATCCCTGGGTCCATATTTGGGCTCTCTATGGGAGCCCAAATGTTTAAATTGGTGCAGTATGAGGAATATTCTTAAAAATCTTCTTCAGATTTACCAATCAGATTCTTTTGATATTTGGTATACAGCATGCTTAGGGGGTAAGATTCAAGTTTGTTCAAGCCAAGTCCCTAGGTTTATAATGGGAGCCCGAATTATAACTTAGTTCAATATGAGGAATATTTTTCAAAAATCTTCTTCACATCCACCAGTCACAATCTTTTGATATTTGGTATACAGCATCCCACTGGAGGTGAGATTCAAGTTTGTCCAAGCCAAGTCTCTGGGTTCATATTTATTTGGGCTCCCTGTGGGAGCCCGAATTATTACTTAGTTCAATATGAGAAATATTCTTTAAAAATCTTCTTTTTTTTAGATCCACTGGTCAGAATCTTTGGAAATTTGGTATAAGCTTTTCTTAATAATAATAACTCTTTGGCCAGCCACTGATTTGTCGCGGTCCTCATAAGAGAAGGCCATCATTCCCCCTGCACCCCACCCCCTCCTCCCCTCCTCTCCCCCCAGCATTCAGATATAAACTGCTTAATAGTGTCCCTCACTTCCTCTTTTTCAATTTCTTCAATAAGCATTCCTACCCTCTCCCTCGTGTCCCCCTTCAGCCATCTATCCTTTGTTTCTTCACCCCACTTCTGCATTATTATTCCAGTAAATTTTATTCTATGAGGTATATACTGTGGGCATTCCAAGAGAAAATGTTCCAGGGTCTCCACTACTCCAGAGTGGCACATTTGGCATCCCTTTTCCCCATCTCTCCCAATTTTTCCCCGAAGCTCCAGTGATCTTGATCTCAGTTTGAACAGCAGTGACCCTCCAAAGGTGCCATCTAGGTACTTCTCAAAAGCTGGCTTTTCTTTATATTGTAACCCCTGCAGTGATCTTTTCACGCTAACCCCTGCTCACCAGTTTCGATTGCAATCTTCCATGACTCTCTCTTTGACAAACCTTTTGCCTTCTTTCATTCCTACTTCTATGTTTGTGACCTCTATAGAGTAATTGTCCATTAGTTCCCTCACATGTTTTGACTACCCTGTTTCTATATTAGAATTCCAAATGGTATCGAGCATCAATTTGCACCAACGGTTGTCAGGCAGGTTTCTCAAGTAGTTAAAGTAACACAGTTTTCCCAAATCTACCCTGTCCTTGATTTTCATCCACCCAAGCTCCCCCCTTACTGCTTCCAAAGCTGCAGCATTACTCGACCCTGTTATCCATCTGCCGGCATCATTCTGAGTACTTTCCAACTTCTTAATAATGGTTTGGTTTAATGGAATCACGTCCGTGCCATACGTTATACTTGGTAAACCCACCCTCTCCCACAGTGTTTTCCCCACAAAGACCTTGTTGAAACTATTTTTCCCTAAAAGTTTTAGTTGGTTCAGAATTCTTTTCCCCTTCAGAATCAGTTTGGCTGAGTAATTTCTGTACACCCCTCTTCCCGTTATATTTATGCTTACCCCTAGATACTCATACTCTCCCGTTTCTCCTACAGTGATTTGTTTGCTTTCCCCTTCGGGGATTGAGAACTCCCCCACTCTCCATCTCTTCGTCATATCTACCTTGCGTCCAACGGGTATTACCTTGCTTTTATTTTCATTTAGTTCGAGCCGCCAAGTGTTCCCATATCTACCAACAATTTCCAGCAATTTCTCTAGCCCCTGTTCAGTTCTAGACATTAACACCAGTCGTCCGCAAAGAATAAGCCTGGTATCTTTATGTCTCCAATATTTACCCCTCCGCACTCTGAATTAGTTAGTCCCCTAAATCTTTAACATACAATGCAAACAAAATCGGTGAAAAGATACACCCCTGCTTGAGGCCTATATCCATAGGGACTCGTTTTGTAGTGATACTCCCTAGACTGAGTTGGCTTTGCACATCTGTAAACAGTGCTTTCATGATTCCCACAAAGTCACCCCCCAGTCCGATGCCCTCGAGCTTTCGCCACATACCTTCCCTCCACACTCGGTCGTACGCTTTTTTCACATCTAGAAATGCCAGAAACATCTTTTTCTTTTCAGCCTTTGTTGATTCTATCAGTTGGGTTAGTGTAAATAGGTGATCAGTGACTCTTCGTCCTTTCCTGAAACCATTTTGAATTTCTCCTAAAAAACCTTTCTCTTAGGAGGGGCAGATGCAACTTGTTGAAATCAATTCCCTGGATTGATATTTAGGCTACCATGTCAGTCCTCTTTGAGGACTGTGACAAATCAATGGAAGGCCAGAGAATTATTATTATTAATATTATTACACAACATTTTAGTCCCATGTCAAGGCCCCCTGAGGCCTCTTGTTGTATTCTTATTATTGAAATATACAGTACTGTAATTGCAAGGGACAAGATTTCATAAAATAAAATACTGCAAAATCAAGGTTACATCAACAAAACAAACAAAAATAATATCTAAGATTCAGTGTTCTTTTTCGATGTGTGAGATTCGATAGTGCTGCAGGGAAGAAAGTGTCATTTTGACTGGATTGTGGCTTAGTTATGATTCTTTAAAAATTTTCTGTCCACATTTGTAATCACAGTACTAGTTAGAGAGAGAATCATGGCAAACTATTACAGAAATTGGTTAGAAGGGGGTCAAAGCAAAGGGGGCTTTGGGTGGCCTTGGTGATAAGAACAGTCCGTATTAGAGGAGTGCATTGATGGCACCTTTGAGGGTCACACATCTTCAAACTGAGGTTGAGCTCACTGGAGATTAGAGTGGAAATTGTGCAAACCAGTGACAAGGAATCATGGGAGCAGAGTGTACTCAACCTGGGAAACATCACATCAAAAAGGGTCCCAATGGAGATAGGCCTTAAGCAGGGGTGCATCTTGTCACTGATTCTGTTTGCATTGTAAATGAAAGATTTAGGAGAGGAGATGATTGCTGTTGCAGAGGAGGTCAAAGTTGGAGAGACAAAAATCCCAGGGCTATTTTTTTCCGATGACATGGTTTTATTAGCCGAGAATGAAGATTGACTACAAAAACTGTTAACCTGTTAACCATGGTAGGAAAGTACAGGGATAAATGGCAACTTGAACTGAATGAAAACAAAAGCAAGGTAATACCTGTGGGCTGTGTTGAAAGGACCATTTGGGAGAGGGTGGGATTACCAAGAGTCAAACTTATGGAACGGATGTGATCCCTCTAAATCAAACAGAAGTGAGGAACTTGGAGAATCTACAAAATGCTTCAGGTCAGTGGATAACTGGATCAAGTAACGCAGCCATTCTGGAAGCGGTCAGAGGGGAAAATTTTGCTACCTGAATTATCTGGTAATCCTCCCAAACAGAAGATGGTGTAAAACGATGTTTATGGAACTCTTACATCCAGACAGGGTAGTTAAGGCAAGTGAGGGAGCTGATGGAGAATTACAAAATAGAGACTGAAGATCTGAAAAGGGGATTGAAGCAGGGGAGTAGCCTTATCAGGGGACAGGTGCTTGTTTATTGCAGTAGCAATTGAGTAGCTGGAATTTGGACCAAGAGCTCTTTAGACAGGTTGTACAAAAAAGATGCCCCAGGTTTTGAGGAGTACCTAGATGGATCTTAAAGGGTATCTTTATTGTTCAAAGTGAGATCGAAGTCACTGGAGTTGAGTGGGAAAATCAGAAAAGGCAAGAAAAGAGTATGCCAAATGTGTAATTTAGGAGTGACAGAGACCTTGGAACATTTCATTTTAGAATGCTCCAAATATTTGCCAGTAGAACAAGACTCCTTAGAAAACTAATGGAAAAATGGGTTGAAACATGAAAGATAAATGGATGACATGAGGGAAAGGGTCAATTTTAGGGAGATCGAGAAAGTGCCAATGGGAGGAATTATGAAACACTTTTTGACTGAATGCTGGGAGATTAGGAGGAAGTGGAGGGAGGGGGAGGAATAGCCCGGTAGGGGACTGGGTTAATGTAGTCCTCCTCTTTGAGGACTGTGACAAATCAATGGAAGGCCAGAGAATTATTATTATTAATATTATTACACATCATTTTAGTCCCATATATCAACAGAGTGTAATCAGACGATCTTATTGAACGGAACATTATCTTACTGGTGACATATTTCCTTCTAGGATAAATTTAGGTGTCATTGCAATGTTCCATTGATAAAAATCAGGTTTGCCCATACAGTTGTGTTCAAATTTTGGGTAAGGACACAGTGGTTAATATTTACATAGAATTGTTTTCTTTGGTCGATGTGAAGAATAATAAATTTCTATAAATACTTACGTTACGGAATGGATTTTCTGTGTGAGCAGTATACTTCAGTATGAAATACGGAGACAACGAAAGGGTCATTAAGTTCTGTCCTAAGTATTTTTATTTAAAAAAATGTTCATTTTACTGAAAATTTCTTTTAAACAAACTCATTATGCACTTTAATTTTTACATTTTTGTCAACTGAAATTTTAGCCAAATAAGATGTTGACTCACATAAGGGAATTTGATTATTATGTAAATGGGATACATGTAGGTGTGAATAAGTATAGAAATTTGATGAAACTTTTTTGTGTTTTGTCATGTAGTTCCTAATTTAGATTTTATTTACAGATGGGCAGATAAAACAGGAAAATCAAAGTTTATCATAATGTTTTCCATTCTTTGGGAAATTGGAGGAAACTTCATGTACTTTGCAGGCGAGTCAAAGTATTTTATTCTTGGAGGTCGTCTTATAGCAGGTAAATTAGACCCACAAAGTTGTTTTTTCCTCTTTTAATTCCATACTAACCATTTTTAGCTCACCTGAGCGAAGCGCAAGGGGTGCTTTACTAATCACTTGTTTGTCCCGGCGTCCGGTGGTAACTTTACATTATCGACTTCTTCTCACAAACTACTTAACCAAATTGAACCAAATCTGGTGTGCATGTTCCCTATCATATGTCAATTCAAGTTTGTTCAAATCAAGTTGCCCTGCCCCTCAGTAGGGCCACGCCCAAAAAGTGTGCCTAAATCTTAAAAAATCGACTCATGAACCAGCAGTAGCAGAGACTTGATATTTGGTGTGCAGCGTCCTTTTGAGGTGTAGACTCAGATTTGTTCAAGAGAAGTTCGAGGGGCTATATTTGCCGTCGTTATGGGAGCGGCAAGAAATTTTGCCCCACCCAAAATTTCTATTATCCAAACTGAGAGGCTGATTCGAACCAAATTTGATATGAGGGCTTATTGGGTCATAAGTAGTTAAATTATGCCAAAAAAAAATTTCCCACCCCACATGGGAACAGCAGGAACTAAAAATAGAAAAAATTTAAAATGCCCATATCTCCAAAACTACACGGCACTGAGAATTTTTATTTGGTGTGAAGCTTCCTTAGGACCAACAGAATGGAATGGTCCAAAACAATTGCTATCGGTTTTATCATAGGGTATTTTTTCGGGACTTTTATAAAGTGCTGAGTCAGCATTTTTTTAACACTGTGGGTAATGGGGAAAACATTAAAGAATCTTCTTCTCCCAAACCACTGCTCCCAAAGCTTTCATATTTCACATATGACATCTTTGGAAGATTGATTCACATATTTGTTGAAATCAATTCCCTGGATCCATATTTGGGCTCTCTATGGGAGCCCAAATGTTCAAATTAGTGCAATGTGAGGAATATTCTTTAAAAGTCTTCTTCAGATCCACCAATCACTCATTTGATATTTGGTATACAGCATCTTTAGGGTGATATTCAAGTTTGTTCAAGCCAAGTCCCTGGGTTCATGTTTGGGCTCTCTGTGGGAGCCTGAATTATAACTTAATTCAAAATGAGGAATTTTCTTTAAAAATCTTTTTCTTCAGATTCAGTAGTCGGAATGTTTTGATATTTGGTATGCAGCATCCTTAGGGGGGTAAGATTCAAGTGTCTTCAAGCCAAGTCCCTGGGTTCATATCTCTGTGGGAGCCCGAATTATAACTTAGTTCAATATGAGAAATATTCTTCAAAAATCTTCTTCTTCACATCCATAAGTCAGAATCTTTTGATATTTGGCACACAGTATCCTTAGGAAGGTGAGATATAAGTTTGTTAAAGCCAAGTCCCTGGGTTCATATTTGGGCTTCCTATGGGAGCCCGAATTCTACCAAAATTTTGATTTTCTGAATTGAGAGGCCAATTTGGACCATATTTGATATGAGGGCTTTTTGGGTGATAAGTACCTAATTTACGCACCCAAAAATTTCCCCTCGCCCCTTGGGAACCACAGGACCTAAGAATAGAAAAAAATTTAAAATGCCCATATCTCCAAAACTACACGGCACTGAGAATTTTTATTTTGCGTGCAGCTTCCTTAGGAACAGCAGAAAGGAATGGTCAAAAAAAAAAAAATTGCCATCAGTTTTATCATAGGGTACTTTTCCAAGACTTTGAAAAAATGCTGAGTCATCATTTTTTAACACTGAATAATGGGAAAAACATTAAAGAATCTTCTTCTCCCATACCACCTCTCCAAAGGCTTTCATATTTCACATATAACATCTTTGGAAGATTCATTCGCATGTTTGTTGAAATCAAATCCCTGGGTCCATATTTGGCATCCAGAATACATAGGGGGGGGGGGGGGGATTCAAGTTTGTTCAATTTGAGAACTTGGCTTAATATTTGGGCTTTCTATGGGTGGGGTAAGGGGGTGGTAGGGGGGTGCATGTAAGGTTCAGGTTTGTTCAAATCCATTCCTTAGTGTTTTTCCATAAAATTTGCCTTTCATGACTTCATTCCTTTGTAGTTTTGATGAACCATGTCTAACTGAATGTGACCCCAAATACTTCTTTGAACCACTTTGGCAGGTGAGCGATTAAGGCCACTTGGGGGCCTGTTGTTTTGTTCTTTTTTTTTATTTAAAATTTATTTCTCTGTAACATATATTTTTATACTGTAACCAATGACCCAGATTTAGCTGGTGCTAACCCCAAAATATCCAGGGCCAAACCCAACTTTTGCCCCCCAATCTGGCCCTTCATACATTTTACCCTCTGCACATGCACAGACGCCAGGAAGATACCAAATCTGGCGCCAATAAATCATTTCTTTGTTTGGCCCTTGTCAGATAGCAACAAACTGACATTTATGCTTTTTAAATCTCAATTAATAATGATGCCAGACACAAATCAATGGTTAAATTGGTTGATCCAAGGACAGAACTGGATAAAGGGAGGAAAAAAACGGTTGTTTGAAACGTTCAGAGCTATAATTTTATAATATTTATTAAAATTTGTTCATGTTCCCTAATTTCGGGACATGAGCCTGACGTTATCACTGATTGATTATGATCTAACCACTGTTTATTTAGTATTCCTTCCCTGCCTTCCCTTGATCCCCCCCCTCCCCCCCAGTTAAGCTCCCAAGCTTTTTGGCTTGTTTTAATGACATTTTTTTTATAAAATTTCTTGGGAGTTTAACGTATTATACAGAAGATAATTCTGTACATCCCCAGGGTTACGTGCTCATCCTTAGGGTGTTTGGGCGTTTTGGTCATACATCATACATCCAATGTATCGTTTTTTCTTCTGAGGAAGATCTTGCTGTACATCGGATAGTCTTGTTTCTGTTACTGACTTCGGGCTGTGTTGCCTGGGGTCTTGATTCCGTTTTTTTGTTTACATTTACATTACTCTAGGTAGTTTCCTATTTTTGCTTAGGAACGCCAGTTGTAAGTAACATTAAATATTCTGATAGTGTGGTAGTTAATTTTACACAGATTTTTATAATTTTGTCCACTCTTAGGCTTTTTAGGCTCATCGTTCCCTTTGGGAACTGCAATAATTTTTATTTTATTTTTGAAAGACTTTTTCTTTTGGATATATTTATTTCATTGATTATATTTTAATGTTATCTTATATTATATGTAGATTTGGTGGTGATACAATCGTACAGGTCATCCAGGTCCGCAAGCAAGAGAGATGCCTCTCTCTCTTACAGGATCATCTGGGGACAGGTGTTGTTGGTAGGAACTTGGGTCATTCGGAATATACGTCCATGCCTCCTGTCCGGGACGTCCCGTCTGATAGGCAGCCGGGGTCGGCTAGTCTTATGGTTTCCTCCACATAACGGACAAAGTGATCTTTATATTGCACAGGGCTATAAACCCGATGAGTGGTTTCAGTTCCCTGACGCCGGTGAAACGGTTAAGATTGAATTTGAGGACCGTGACTCCGGATGTGTTGCATATGCATTGTATTCAGAGCTAGTGGAAAAGTGCTCAATGATATTAGACAAGGGCTTGGCTTCAAAAGAGGTTTACGTCCCTTGTCTCCAGCTAGCTCAACCGGCAGATCTATCACGTAGACTCGTGTGACGCCGGGTATGTCCGTAGTGGTCGAGAGAGAAAAAAGGGTGGAGCGAGCACTGTTCAATCGAATCATGCTCACCCAGTGTTGATGGAAGGAAGAAGCCGGCAAGTTCTGAGGTACGCTCGCCCAGGTCTCCCTGGGTCGCGAGCAAGAGGGCGACACCACTCTCTGTTTTAACAACATCTGGAGCCAGGTGTTGTTGGCAGGACCTTGCGTCAGTCAGAGCTTACATACATAACTATTGTCCGGTATGCTTAGTTCAATTCTTAGCCGGGGACGGCTACAGTTTTGCTTCTTTAGCATCTACCAAGCACTCCCGACCGCACCTTGACTAAGTGACTCAGGATTTCCAGTCTGCATCGTCAAAAGGTCCATCTTTTGTGAAGAAAGTCGCACCATCTAGTAGCCAAGGAGATGAGGCTTCATTCATCGGGTCGTCTGCAGTAATAACTATCTTGGACACTCTGTCTTAGGAGCAGCCGGCAGACAGGCTATTCATGACCGCTGCTCCTCAGGCCTCCGTAACGGACTTGCTGTCGCAATTGCAGCTAATCTCAGTATTCCTGCTAAGGCAGAAGCACTCAACATCAGTCTCAAAACTTGAGCTGTTGAATGGTGCTTAATCGGTCCAGTCACCTGCCTAGGGCTGGGCGATATTTCGATATACCGGTAAATACCGGTATTGAAATCGGTACCAGTTAAATATCGTCTATTTTTGGCAATACCGGTATATCGTCTGTAACGATATTGGTTTGGGTCACATGATAATAAAATTTCAACATGTAGTTTTTTCGTAAAATCGCACAGAAAGTTGCTTTGAAAATACAGGAAGTTTATCTTTCCTCATTTCGTGAACAAATGATAAACAGCGAGAGATGACGAGAGAAACGTTCTATCTCGTTTATCGTCACCGACATGCAAGCATTCCTGGAAAAATTATGAAATAAAAATTTAATACTTGTTTGCTAAATTTGTTTGATTATTTTTAATTAGTGAATAATTAAAGTAGCATACATCACACAAATAGTTTGCTGTTACACCGAAAACACACCCGACTGTCACGCTGTAAAAACACGGTCACCTGCTGTTGGTCGCATTTGTTTGAATTGTAATCAGCAAGACATACTTATCGCTTAATTCGTTGTCAGCAATCTGAAACAAAAATGTTTCAAATCACACATATTCACAATTGCGGAATATGCAATAATTTTTGTCAAATATGACAGAGGTGTGATGCCATCACTGGGAGAAAACATTCTGGTGATTGACACCTGCAGACTATCATGAAAGTGAAGGGTGATCATGTCTTGGAGGCGTGCTTAATATCAACAGACCGACTGGCCTGACATGTGACAGATGACATTTGACATTGTCATCTGAGGAAGTTCACTGCTGAAAGATAGGAGAAGGGGAGGAGCTACTACTGGTTCTTTGTGAAACCAGGCCCTCGGAATTCCATCAACTGGACACCCGTTGTTTTGATAAAAAGTTTTGTTTGCCACTCTCTTCACGAAGCCACACATGCGCAATTAACACAATGTGACAATTGACTGGCTCAGTAATTAAACGCTTATCAGTCAAGAGAGGATGGCCATGTTTTTACAGGAATTAAATTGACAAAGACTAATTTACTTGAATCCCAGATTCATATGAAAGCCAGTAAACCCATGATAATTTTATGGCTTATTTGTGTATTAAACAATAGATTCAATAACTTTGTAGACATGGATTATTATGGTTTTCCTTTCAAATCACTCATTTTCCCAGAGCAGTAAGTGATACTTCTATCTTTTGCTCCAAAAATTATCTTTTTTATTCATGATATCCCTTGCATTTAAGATGTGTTTCACACACTGCTGCACGATATACCGGTATATCGCGATATTTTTTCTGATATCGTTACCGGTATTCAGATTCCCATATCGCCCAGCCCTACACCTGCCTATTTAGATGCTGGTGACTAGGATTCTAACTGATTTAGACGAATGATGGAAAGGATAACTTTCCCTTCCGTAACTACTCTTGGATGATATAGATACCATACATTATTGTTTCCTTGAACTTGTTCCAGTGAATCACAATGCTGCAAGCAATTATGAGAAACCGCTAGCGTAGTTTGATGTTGACTTCATCCGGAAAAAGAGCAGGGTAATAACATGACTTTCCAGTTAAGTCTACACGGGTGTCACAGGTCTTCGACTGTGTAGACACCATATTTAACTTCCTGTGGGAAAAAGTAATTCGGTTTCTTATCTTCTTCCTCTGTATTTTTAATCGTTTGTGTTTGTTCACATACTTTCAAAAACAACAGGGGAAGATGTGTTGAGAGTTTCTCTGCATTGATTGAGCAGGCTAAGATCTTAGTTGTAGCCTTACCTTCATCATTTAGCTGTTCGCTCGGACACAGTTGAGAAGATAATTTCTTTTTCAGAGCAAATTTAGTCTCATGGTCTTATGTACTTCAATTTTAAGTACTGTGACGCAGCTTCTATATGGAAAGGAATTTTGTGGTTGTTGTACTTTTTAAAATTCTTCCCAGACCTATTATATATATCTCGGTCTTAACAAATGTTAAGAGGGAGTTATTCTGACGTGATGAAGCCTTCTTGTGTAATCATCTTTGCATTTGACTAGGTGGAAAACTTGCTATAGGTCGCTTTAGTTTTCCAAACTCTAGTCTTACGGTAAGAAGCATCAATTCTCGACTCTTTAAGTTGGGGTCTAATGTACCAACACCAGCAGAAAGAGTAAGAGAGGTTTCCTAGACTCAGATCGTCTATAAGGACTCATAGCGAAGGTATAGGTATACCTAAGTCTTTGGTGGTAAGTTTTCATTATTGTAGGATTAAGCTACAAGAAAGCATCAATACTCGACTCTTTAAGTTGGGGTCCAATCGACCACACCAACAGAAAGAGTAGGAGAGGTTGTCTTAGACTCAGTTCGCCTATAAGGGCTCATAGCGAAGATATAGGTATCTCTCCTATATATTTCTTTAGGATTGTCTATACAGCCACTTGGATAGGGGATTTTTGTCTGCCTTAGTTACTGATCAGACTCCCCTGAGCCGGTGGCTTGAGGCTCTTATAGAGCTCGGTCTGACCAATTTTGACTGGAAGTGGATAATTAGGTTATTTATGATTATCTTTCAGTCGAAAAGCAAATGTTCGGCAATTGTAGCGAATATAGTTCTTTAGATCACTTGTATTGTGAACTAGATAATGTCTCATGGGATTTATGATAGGATACACGTATCCCACTATTCATTTGGCTGATTCATCTGTTGTTTCACAGAGCGAATTAGCTAGCTGTTTGGCTCGCTTTATCTGTTATCTGACGCATTAACTGCAAAAGTTCGCGCCGGATGGAGTTGTGCGGAGCGGATTCGAATGTTATTTCGATGGGTCGCTTACACACTTGTCTACTCCAGTTATTAACTGGAGAGGTAGACGTTTTTCCCTCTAGACCTGTTTTGTTTTAGAGAATAGTTTAACATAAGGTCAAGTTTGGACATATATTAACGGTTTTCTCAGTTATTTCGGACGTGAGTTCATATATTGCATTACAATTCCTGAGTCCGAGGGTCTCTCTATGCAGGGATCATGGGACCCTCGATTCTTGGAAACCACATATTCAGAAATGATGTCTCATTGTTTATGTTACATCATTGAATTATTTCCGTTCATGTGTTTATAGACGCAGATCACAGTTTATCAGAAGAGAAGTAACGCTTCTTTTGTCATTATTTTCCAATAGAAGGGATGTTTATGTTCATTCTATTGTTAAATAATTCAGTTAGCTATTCGTACTGCTTTGGTTATTTTATCTTCCAATCAGCAGTCTGTGCTTAAGATTTCAGCGCATAAGTAAAGCGCTGGCTATATCTTGCACTTATTCTAATTGTATGGCTATTACATGATCTTATGTGGGATCACTTCAGGATAGTTAAGTTTACGGCGCACAGGAATAATAGTTTCCATTATTTGTGTCGCTAGTATTAGGCATTTGAGCGCATACATTTGACGCTCAGCCATTTTCATGGGAATGAATGATAGGATAGCTGTATCCTTCAATTCATTTGTTTCTATTGATTTCATTGAGGTCATGGTGTTTGTTATGAACATTCGCCAGAAGCTTCCCCACGAGAGGGTTTTCTTCTTTAAGGAAAGTTTTGTTCTTCACGTTATTCTCAGTGGCATTACGGAGTATGTCAGACGTGAAAGAGCTTTGTGGTTACTATATTATTGCTGTCTGGACCAGCAATGATTAAGTAATGTGGGTGAGGAGGTTTCGGCATATATTCGAATCCTCCCCCCCCCCCCCCCCCCCCCCCCCCCCCTTTGTGGTCACTATATTATTGCTGTCTGGACCAGCAATGATTAAGTAATGTGGGTGAGGAGGTTTCGGCATATATTCGAATCCCCCTCCCCCCCCCCCCCCCTCCACACACACACTGTCGTGCATATATATTTTAATACATACATATTTTGCATTTTGGGTCGTGTTGGATGGCGCCCTCATAGGCATTTATGCAGTTCTGTTGCATTTGTTTCCGGTGTTTATTTTCTGATTTATAATATACAGGCACTTATTTTATCATCATAATGGCCACTATTTGAGGTCATAGGTTACGACATAGCCATTTAGTGGTTTTTAGATGATTACAGGCTGGATTTTTATGCACTTGCGCAATATGTTATTACACTATCTCTTTGGTGGACCTTGAAATTATTATATATTTTGGGGTCGGTCTGTGTTGGAGCCGGTTTATCATACCTACCTCCATTTCTAGATCCTGGTCTCTATTTTATCGGTTCTCAAATCGCATATTCTCACATGTTTGTAGTTGTAGATACCAAATAGTACACGTTGGAGAGTGTTCTTACAGGATTTAATATTACAGAGGCCTCCTGTGAATGATCTTGAAGCGTGTTTTCTCTGCAGAGATTATTCATCTTGTCTGGCTTTTGTATGTATATGTTATATTTTATTTCACTGATTTTGTCGTACAGTGCATATTTTGTAGCGGATAATATTATTTACCAAAATCATCGCTATAACCTTGGCTTGTGAAGTGGCATTAAGCACCATTTATTATTCATGAATTAATTTTTGAGTGCCTGATCGATATTTATTTATATCGTTTCTGGGTTCTGCTTATTGATTCCAGAGCTTTACACCCTCTTTCTTTTGAAGATATGTTCAAAAAGTGGGGGGGCATTTTCTCTGTCTTATGGGGTATGTGACTATTAAGGAAGCTGTTTTGTCCATACTATATTCGGCGATCAGCTCCAGTATTATTGTTTGGCGTAGGTTTATGGGCAATTTTCTCTCATTCTCAATATGCCATTCTAATTTTTAGGGCCTAGTCCAGACTAGTCTTAAAAATTGTTTATTTGTTACATCCTATTTAACATGATTTTATGCTTAGATTTAGGATTTACATAATTGGGATCCATATTAGGATATGTCTCTTCTATTATGGTATTAAGAGACATACATGTAAATTCTAATTTCTTCATCATGGATTGAAGGATTTGATCTATGTTGATCTACTATTTCGGAAGTTCTAGGCCCTCCGCCTTTTTACGATTCAGCTAAGTCTGGGTCATTGGTTACAGTATAAAAATATGAAAAAATTTATAGTAATTTATATATTTTTTATACATCCCAATGACCCAGACGGGAATGGCCCTCCCATGAGTGGGCAGTGCTGGGCATGCATACCTCCCCGCTGAATTATTATAATCTTTTTTTACAAAGAATGATTTATTGGCGCCAGATTCGGTGTCTTCCTGGCGTCTGCGCATGTGCGGAGGGTAAAATGTATGGAGGACCAGTTAGGACTTCTAATTTTCAGTTTTGCATGCAAATTTTGGGGATTGGGTGGCAAAATTTGTGTTTGGCCCTATATATTTTGAGGTTAGCACCAGCTAAGTCTGGGTCATTGGTAAGGAAAAAATATATAAATTACTATAAATTTGTTCATTTTCAAGGTATATCCAGTGTGATGACATTTTGCATGATTGAAGAACATTTTGAAGTTTATTAAAAATGCATGGAGAATTTTCCATTTTTTTTGTTCAGATGTGATGGTTTTTGTCTTTATAAAAATATTAGATAATGTATGACTGTTGAAAAATCAGTTTCACAATATGGGTTCCTGAAACTGACCTGGAGCTAATACTATGAAACTTTTGCATTTGTATTTTCTAGAATTGTATTTTCTACCTACTAATATAACTGACTAAAATAAATCCTTAGCATTTTAAAAGATATGGCAATTTGCCAACTGGTAAATTGCCAAATCTTTGAAAATGCTATTGGTTCATTTCAACGCTCGTAAAGTTGCGACTAGAAAATACAATTCTAGAAAATATAATTGTAAAAGTTTTGTAGCATTGGCTCCTGGTCGGTCAAGCTCTTGGTTCACCAGTCCAACTCTCTCATTCTGTTACAAAATGGTCACTGTTATGACTTGGAACCAGTCTAGGCCCAGGGGTCAGCCGAGTGGGCGACTAGGGCGAAGAAGTCGCCTTGTCAATCCTGGAGTCGCCTTGGCTTAAACTGCGGGCGAAATTGAAGTCGCCCTCCAGAACTTCCTTGGAAGACATGGCAGTTTTATGCATTTTCTTGTGTTTTATTAAAAAAAAAACGCTACCGCATTCATAAAGTAAACACGGCTGCTGTTACAATCCGTCATACGGTTCTGAAAATAGCCTAAACTAGTCTAACTTTATATTTGTGAAAAGAGTTGTAATGGTATAGTCGTTCACACAATTCGCCCCAACTGGTAGAAACGAGCACAAAGTGGCTGTTTAAAAACAAAGTGCCAGCAAAAACAACTAATCACTCAAGACACGTATTGTGTCAATTGGAATTTATTAAAATTAGCCACCATTTCAAAAGAATAAAAAATACGAAGGAGACAGTTCATACATAAAAAGTTGAAATTGCTTACGGTTACAGTAAATTCTTTTCTATTGAAAAATTTTTTCCATTGAAATTCGCACTGCAATTTGCATTGAAAGTTTTTCTTTGAAAACTTGTGTTCCAAAGGGGTTAAATGTAATAATGCTATGATATAAATCACACATATAAGGATAAAAATGGCAGGCCTTCATTGTACCAATCGCATGTGTCAGTATGTAAGATGATCAGCAGAAATTGTCATTTTTCTGCACAGTGACAGAAGGGAAGGGAGACAACTGTAATATTTTGTCATTTACCTTAGAAATAAATTTACTCAAATTGTTAATAATGCCTAAAATAACGAAGGTTATCGAAAGCTTTTTTAACTACGCTGTTCAATTCAGTTAGGGCATCCAGAAACCATGAATGGCCCAGCTTCTTATTTGAACTAGAAATTTATTTTAAATACTTTAAATATTTTTTTTTAAAAGAATATACCTTCTCTAAAAGAGAAGAACACTCTCACAATGGGTAATCCTAAATTCCAAATCCACTGCATTGAAGCAAATACAAAATCAACTTCATGGTAACCATAGTCATCACTGGTAGGGAAAGAGTTAGGGCATTCAGAAACCATGAAAGACACAGTTTTTCTGGGAAGGGATGTGGGTGTTGGTGGGGGGGGGGGGGGGGGGGGGGTTTCTCCACAATTCGTCATGTTAGCTATTGTTGTGTCCTCTATGTACATTTATTTTGACACAACGTCATATAATATGTTTTATGTTTTTTTCTGACTTCTCCCTCATTGTCCACTGACTTTTTCCTCCTGGTCCTTCTCCCTAATGTCTATGGAGGGAGAAGTCACTTCTCCCTAAAATGAGCTGCCAGGCTGACCCCTGTCTAGGCCTCAAATAGGTTGTCACCTATGTTTAGTTTCACTCCTCTGGAATATTTCACTTCGCTTTTCTGACCAACTGATATATTCCACATGATTGAATCTGAAAACTTTCATAAAGATTCATTTCCTTTGACTCAAAGCTAGAAATGTTGCTCAGTCGAGATTTGATTTGATTAACATTTTGATGACATTACAATCAGAAATGAAGATCTACCACAGCTGTGGTTTTATGATTATGTCAGGTGAGGTAGTTCCACAGATTATGTTAATATCCTGATGTTTTTCAAGGGGAATTAAATACTTAGTGACTGGAATATCCATAATTGCAGCAGGAAAGAATACATGTATATCATTGCAAGTAAAGGCACATCACATTACATCAATGGTTGTCAGCATGCAAATTTCCACAAAAATTGGTTACACAAAAAGCCCATAACAGCATCAAATTGCTTAAAGAATTATACTTATAGCCGTAGAGTTTGCTGGCAGGTTTGGGTTAGGACCAAAGTAATAGAAAATAAGATAAAATGAAAAAAAATCTGACTTCAGCTAAATGGCCACGCTGAATTTTTTAGTATTTTGTTTTTACATTGCCAGAATCCATATTGTTGGAATACTTGTTAACCCTTTTTCTGACGCACACAATATAAAAATTGTTTTCCAATACAAATTTCAAATTTAAAAAAAAACATTTCAAGAAACCCATATAATGTGACCACTTATTACAGCAAGCTTGAAGATATAGTTTCAGGAATTTAAAAAAAAAATTTTTTTTCTTAAACTGCTCAATTTATAAATTACATGGACAGATTGAGCCGATTTGCAAGGTAAAGGGTTAAAATATGTCTAACAATTAAGATTACTCACCAACCTCCCCACAGGAACCCCGGGAAGTGAAGCAGTGCCTGTTCACTGTGGTAAACAGGCTCTGTCTTACTGGTAAAATAAGACCCAGTCACCAATGCTTCGGAGGTGCAAACCCTCTCTAAAATGGGCAACATGGCTTATTAACGCTCACCCCTGGTCTTGAGCTGATACTCATGTTGTGGTCATTATTAGCTATTGTGCAAAAATATGTGACCTTGAACACCATTAAATAAATGAATAATAAATTTGCTCACCAACCATTTGCATTTATCCTGGACTTTACCAAATTTGTTATGGTAGTTGAATATTATCCTGGCACTGTATTTTCAATATGTGGGTAAATGTAGCCAGGCTACATAATGTTCGGAACACTTATTGTTCAGCTACATTCCCAGTGCATCAGGCAATAAACTGAAAGATGGGAGATGTAGTTTATGTTCTACAACTCAACAGGCAATTCAATCAACAATGATATAGTATCAGAAGTGGGATAGGTATTGGGTGGGATAAAGAGATTGCCCCCATCAAAAAAACATAACTGTATTCTTTGTCTGGGGACGAGATCTGCACGGCTTCAATACAAAAATTAACATCTGTGGCCTGTTGAGCTGAAACGGTTAACCGATTAATCGATTAACCAATGATCAACGTCTTGATCGATCAAAAAAAGTAATTGATCGATTAACCATTGCCTTAAACTATTGTATTATATAGGTTAACAAAGGAACACACTTGCTCTAAAACAGGCAAACATTGTCACATTGACTTGCATCAATTATTATGAGACAGATTAAAGCTTGCAAGTTATGTGCAGACATACTTGTTCACTTGCATGGTCATTGTACTGTATCAGTAGCTGGAAATGGTCATTCTTAACACTTTGGCCGTTGCGGACAGCAGACGATACTTGCAAAATAAATTTTTGAATTACTAAAATTTTTCAGTTTTTGTCTCAAAAACATAGCTTATGACCCCTCATTGGAACGAGAAAGGGTTAATGCTATAAATTATCAACGGCATGGCAATAATTCAGCTACCTGCTAAAACAAGTGATTAATTGGTTAACCAAGGTTAATCCATATGATGTCCCCGTGGGAACCCGGGGAAGTAAGCAGCACTTGTTTACTGTGGTAAACCAGTTGCACTTTACTAGTAAAATAGGACCCAGTCACCAATGCTTGGGGTGAAAGTCCTCTAAAATGGGCAACATGTAGATCACCGATTGACTAAACTGGACTTCATCTCCATGTTGTGTCACGATTAGCCATGGTGCATAAATATGTGACGTTAACCACCAACAAACAAACAAACAAAATCCATATGATTAATTTGTCAAAAAAACCCTTTAACCCTTTACCCAACGTAACGGCCAAAACCGGCCAGCGCTATTCTCAAAAATCGACAATTAATTTTCATTATTTTTTTTTTTCTCAAAAACATAGGTTATGACCCCTCTTTGGAACGAGCTCGTCGAGCTCGTTCCAACGAGGGGTCATAACCTATGTTTTTGAGACGAAAAATGAAAAAAATTAGTTATTCAAGAATTTTTTTTGCAAGTGTCGTCTGCTTTTCATGTTAGGTAAAGGGTTAACCGTTTCAGCTCTCGTGGCCTGATCCTTGAACAATATGAATGCAATGTCGCCACTGTGGAGGCTCATGAGATCACAAAAGTAGATCTGTTTCTCCGGACATTTCTTTTATAAAAATGCATGTGGGTGGGTGGACAGGCTTTTTTATTTTTCTAATTTATTTATTTGGGTTTAACGAAACTTTTGTCAGCCAGGGTCACCTTGTGTTGGGACAGATTTACGGCTGCAGGAAGCGAGAGTACCTGGAGAGAACCACTAAGCAGTGGTGAGTAATGTCAGACTTAACTCCACACAAACAGGCTTAGCATGGGATTAATTAAGTGCCTTGCCCACGGACACAGCACAGTTGCCCCTTGTGTGGAGCAAACAGTGGACCTTTTGTATTGAAGTCCAGTGCTGTAACCACTGAGCCATTGTGCTCCCATAATTTCTAATTATCATCTTTGGGCCATCAGAAGGGGGCGCGGTGGCTCAATAGGTAGAGGTGCAGGCTGCAAGCCGAGAGGTCCTCGGTTCGAATCCCACCTGCGGCAACCGCGTTATGTCCTTGGGCAAGACACTTCACCCCCATTGCCCATGTGGGGGCACGATGACGCCATGTACTAAGGCGTACTGCACGTCGATAGTACGCATGTCTTCAACCAATCTAACATTGCCTGTGCTGCAGAGTGGAGTTACGATGTTGGGGAGCTGGCAGCTGCTCGTCGTTGCTCGGTGGTTCTCTCCGGGTACTCCGGCTTCCTCCACCCGTAAAACTGTCACGGTCATGATTAGCCATTGTGCATAAATATGTGACCTTAAACATCAATAAATAAATATAAATAAATATGGGCCATCAGAAGTTCATATACTTGGCTTTTTGTATGTTCTTGGCTTCATAATCTACAGAATAACATGGGAGTTGTGCATTGCTTCCCTTGAGTACAAACATCTGCAATGCTTTAAACAGCATTTACAGCATTGGACAACTTTATCCATTTCATTAACATGGGTAATATATCTAACATAAACCAATTAATTTTAATTTTTTAAAGTTTTTTTTTTTCTGCAGGAGAGCCTGAGAAACAAATTTTTAAGTCTTGGGTCAAATGTAATGATGTTATCCGTGTAAATAACGATAATGTAAATTTCCTTTCCATTTTGAGTGTTGAAAACTGCTCAATATGTGATTTTCTTTCATTCTTGTCCTGAGAAAGGCCATTCGACCGAAAGGTCAGACAATTGGAAAATTATTAGTTGTATCGGGTGGAAAAATGCAGCATGTGTAGGGTGAAAGGTTCATACTGTCATTGTTTAATTTATTCTGTATCAAGGAGTTGGTATTGGAGGTGATGCTGTCATCTTGGCAGAGATAACTAGAGGAACAACAGAAGAAGATAGAACTGGTATTCTGTCAGCACTGATAGCACTCCGACAGTTTGGTCTTGTGGCTGGTGAGTTCTGCTTGTTTATTTTTCTGTGATTCTCTCAAGTCTAAGGTCATTGTGGGAGAGTTTTGTGCATTAGAAAAATTTGGAGTGCCTAGAAACCTAGCAGTAGAAATTAACCCTTTACGTAACATGACAAGTTTACAACACTTACAAAATTTCTTTCTTGTATGACTGAAAATTTCCATTTTTTTCTTTCAAAATATAGCTTATGACCTCTCATTGGAACAAGCATGTTTGGGGGCCAAAAAGTGAAAAACTAATAAAATTAGAATGAAGTTTTTTCTCAACAGCACAGGCTAGATATGGCCAATACATGTTACATCCCCCGACATGAGCTGAATCCTGCCACTTTGGTTGAGTTTACTGTATTGTTAAGGTATCATGTGCTTCTGTATAGTGGGTCATCATTTTCTTGATCTGAGACAATGCAAGTAATAAAGCTCAGACTTGGACTTGTGACATTACGATCTCTCATGTGCTGACCAATGAGCCGCTGTTCCTCTCAGTTTCATGTTGTATAAGGGAGGAAAAATTCTGTCAGTAGCTTATTTTATCAAGTGGAAACAGTGATAAAGGAGTATTTCTGCAGTTTACATACAGTCTCCTAACTGTTGTAGTATTTAGCTTCTCTTCTCTCCAAACTTTCCTCAAAATGCTTATATGCTTTTGACAGAGCAAAAAAAACTCAAACAAATCCACATAGTTTGAACAGTTATTTGAAAGTTCTTGAGTTTCATTTTTAGCTTAACTTGAAAAAGTCAAGATAAGCTATTGCCATCACGCGAGCGGAAGTCTGTTTGTCTGTGAGTCTGTTCACATTTTCCTTTAGCACAGGCTACACCCTGCAGTTCTTGTCTGATCGTCACAAAATTTCATATACAGTTTTGGGGTCATGTCCAGATGAGAACGTCCCCTTTTGGTTGCGATCGGTCAACCGGTATGGCTGCCCGAGCCCAAAACCCGAAAACCATTAGCACAGTCTACAGGTCGTATTTATGAAGGGATTTCATTGTAACTTGGTAGGATGCCTCTGTACAATGTCTAGATGAGAACGTCCCCTTTTGGGCATGATCTGTCAACCGTGATGGCTGCCCAAGCCCGAAACCCAAAAACTTTTAGCACAGTCTGCAGGTCATGTTTAATATGGAGGGATTTATTGTAACTTGGTAGGATGACTCCTTATGATGTCTAGATGAGAATTTCCCCATTTGGGCGTGACCTGCCGACTGTGACGACTGCCGAGCCCAAAACCCGAAAACCTTTAGCACAGTCTACAGGTCAAATTTATTGAGGAATTTCATTGTAACTTGGTGGGTTGACTTCATATAATGTCTAGATGAGAAAGTCCCCTTTTGGATGTGATTGGGCAACTGTGATGGCTACAGGGGCCCGAAGCCCGAAAACCTTTAGCACAGTCTACAGGTCATATTTATGAAGGGATTTCATTGTAACTTGGTAGGATGACTCCAAATAATGTCTAGATGAGAACGTCCCATTTTGATCGCGATCATTCAGCCTTGATGGGTGCCCGAGCCCAAAAACCTTTAGCATAGGCAAAAGGTCATATTTATGGAAGGATTTCATTGTAACCTGTTAGGTTGACTCCATATAATGCCTAGATGATGACATCCCCTTTTGGTCGTGATTGGTCAGCTGTGATGGCTACAGGTGCCCGAAGCCCGAAAATCTTGAGCACAGTCTACAGGTCATATTTATGAAGGGATTTCATTGTAACTTCGTAGGATCACTCCAGATGAGATTGTCCCCTTTGGTTGCGATCATTCAACCATGATGGCTGCCCGAGCCCGAAGCCCGAAAACCTTTAGCACAGTCTATAGGTCATATTTATGAAGGGATTTCATTGTAACTTGGTAGGTTGACTTCATATAATGTCTAGATGAGAACGTCCCCTTTGGACGCAATTGGGAAACTGACGGCTACAGGGGCCCAAAGCCCGAAAACCTTTAGCACAGTCTACAGGCCATATTTATGAAGGGATTTCAATGTAACTTGATAGGTTTTGGAATAATTTCACTGTAACTTGGTAACTTTCGTTGATAAACGTTAACTGTGAGGGCCACGTACATTAACTGTGAGGTCATATTAACCCACCCCTCAGCTCTTTAGTACAGTGTACACCTCATATTATTTTTATCAAAAACATAGCATACAGGGAACAGAAATGAACATATTCCCAATTATCACAATTCTTGTCTTATTTCATAATCCTTTCATAAACATTGAACATTATCCTTTTCATCAAACACAACACACAAGTTAAGCTACAGTGTCATTGACACTTTCATTGTATTTCAAAGTCCTTGGAATTGTTTTTTTGCCTTGAAAGGTGCTGGTATTTAAAACTTGATGTTCAACCTTGAAGAGTATGTAACACTCAGTAAAAATTCTGAGAGTGTGATTTTTTCATACAACTTGTTGAGCTCTGTCAGAGAGAAGAATGAATTGTTCAAATTCCTAGTTGCATTATTGGGAAAGGTTGCTGCTTGAAATTTCAGTGTTTTGACATCGGTCTACAGGCAAGGCTCGAAATACTTTTCTTTCTAGTGCAGGTCAAAATGTCCTGCCCCAGGTGGTTGATGCAGGTTATTTTAATTTGGTTCAGTTCATTTTCAACATATTGCTTTATGCATTGTAAATTGACATATGGTGACTACTAAATGAGGAAATGACTCGATAAAGCTATTAACTTATACCTTGTTTTTTTTAGGTGATATCTTAAACGTGAAACTTTTCTAGAGTGCAGATGGATGTTTTGTGTCATCAGTTTCTTTTTCAATTATGCTTGTTGAATACGTATTTGTTATTTCACTTATTTTCTTATTGTGTTCTTCTTTAAAAGTTCATTCATGTCAAAATTGAATTAAATGTATCTTTCTTCTCCCTAAGTGGTATAGGAAGATACAGTGGAGCCCACTTAATTGGATATCTCTTAATTGTATATCCCTGATAATTGAATATAATATCCCAACACAAAACCATTTACCATACCTCCAGTACAAATTTGACCTGTTAATTGAATATAGGTTATAGAGTAAACTCCTGTTAATTGAATAAAAAATCTTGTAACATGTCAAGAAATTACCCTGACTCTCCCAAGTTTTCCTTTGGTTGTTGACCTATTTGGCCTCAGTACATCCAATGTAGGCATTTAATCTATTATATCTTGTTTGACAGAGCTCACGGAGCTCTGTCAAACAAGATATAACAGAATAAATGCTAAGTTTATCTCTAGAATACAGGAAAGTAATCCCTGTTTATTGAATACTCATGTTAATTGAATAATTTTCATTGGCAAAGTGGCTATTCAATTAACAGGGTTCCACTGCATATAAAAATTATCAACACATAATTTTCATTCATTCTATTTGGGCTTGATGCAAATGCAGCATTTGGTATAATACACATCTGGCAATGAAATATGATCAAACTATGTGTACCATGTCAATGATGGCATGTTGAATTCAAGTTGCAAGTAGATTAGAATGATTGATTGGTGTTTTAAATTGCTTTGAGCAGTCTTTGGTTATATCGCAGCATTGTTACATCCCAAAAGGAAGGTGGTGGTAATTAAGCGGTTGCACTGGATGACCAAAGCAACCCAACTTAGCAGCCAACTACCCACTGGTAAGGAACTAATGAGCTTATCATGATCCAAACAGACATCTCATTATCCAAATGGAACAAATTCCTCAGAGTTTGCTACAGCAGTAAATTGAGACGTTTCTGTGAACAGCTAGACCATCACAGCTGTGTTTCCTGTGCATTAACAGCTAGTGCTGGACAATAAACTGGTATTTCGATACAGTTCGATGTCATTTTTGTGACCGGTAAAATTTTACTTGTCTTGAAAATTGACCGTTACATCGGAACTTTTGATATTACGAACAAAGGGGTCAGTATTTATATTCCTGTACTTTTATTCACTCGTCTTGCCTGAGAGAGTTACCATATTTCAACTAAATTTTCGTACACGTTTTGTTTTCAGGCACCATTCTTTCACCAAAAAATAATTTATTTTTTTTGAGCCCCGAAATTTTCTGACACCTACTTTAAGATCATCCTGAACTGGTGCCGAATCCCAGTGAATCGTAAATCAAACAAGACAATGATTTTTTTCAACTAAATATTTCACATAACATTTTTTTGTTGTTGTATGTTCAATGCATGTATTCCATGCACAATATATTTTTACACAGTATACCAATGGCCCAGACATAGCTGGTGCGAACTTTAAAATATTGAGGGCCAAACACAAATTTTGTCCCCCAATCCTTAAAATTTGCATGCAAAACTGAAAATTAGAAGTCCTATCATACATCCAATGTATCGTTTTTTTCTTCTGATGAAGATCTTGCCTTACATTGGATAGTTCAAAAATCTGTTACTGACTTCGGGCCGTGTTGCCTGGGGTCTCGTTTCCAGTTTTCATTCTGACGTTGTTTACATTAGCAACGCTCTTTATATATATGTAGTTTCCTATTTATTATATGGTAGGTCTGTTGTAAGATACATTAATTAGTTCCGTAGTCTAGCAGTTAATTTTTTGGATAGAAAAATTAATTTTTGTCCACACTCTTTTGGGATACATTTGGGCACTTCATTCCCTTTGAAAACTTGGGCTCTTGTCAAAATTTTTCGAAATTTTTTTTTGTGTAAATTATTTTTCGATTTATATTTTGAATGTTTTTTGTTATGTGTCTTTTTATATTATTTAATGTGGAGTTGGTGGGAATAAGATCGACTTAGTTTGCTTCATTATGTAAGCATATTGCTCAATAAGCAAGGCGAGGAAGTCTTTCTTCTGATTTACATGTTGGTTGCCTTGCTTGTAGTCAACATACTTCCACTAATTCTTGCTCAACATGTGTCGCATGGGATGACAAACGTTGCAGACGTGTGTCATGGTACGTTATTAGCGAGGGGCCACTGCTGGTCCTCTCGCGGTGAGAGGCCGCCGCCGGTCCTCTCGCCAAAAGGTCGCTCTAGTTTTTTAGTTTCTATTTACAGAGGAACAAGAACATGGTGATATTTACGTGATGCCGTCAGAGAGTGTGCTTCCATCGTCGCATTTAGATAGTCAATCAGAGCTAGCGGCTAAAGTGCTCATGAATATTAGACAGGGCAATAAACCACAGCGTGGTTTCAGATCCCTGTCGCCAGCTAGCTCGACCAGTGAAGCGGTACACCGTCCGAGGGTGCCGTGATGGCGGGTGTGTCCGTTGCGGTCGAGGAGTGCAGAAAGGGTAGAGCGAGCACTATAAAATAATAAAAGGCTCACCCTGCGATGACGGAGAGGAAGAAGCCGGCAAGTTCAGCAGGAAGTTCGGCGAGGTCTGAAGGACTGCGATACCCCTCTCTCTTTTATAACAACATCTGGGGCCAGATGTTGTGGTTCGGAACTTGCATCAGTCGGAGCATACGTCCACGCCTCCCGTTTGGGATGCTCCGTTCAGTTTACAGCCGGGGTCGGCTTTAGTTACAGCTTCTTTTTCAGCGTCTACCAAGCACACACGACCGCACCTTGGCTATGTGACTTCTGATATCCAGCCTGCATCACCGAAGTCTCTCTTCGTCAGAGAAGTCACACCATACAGTAGCCAAGGAGACGAGGCCTCATTCATCGGGACGTCCGCAGAAAAGAGCCATCTTGGACAAGCAACAGAAGACTGCTGCTCCTTAAGGCCTCCATAATGGACTTGCTGTCACAGATTGCACAGCTCATCACAGCATCCCAGCAAGTGCAGAAGCAGCCGATGGCAGTCTCAGAACTTGAGCTGTCGGATGGTGCTGGGTCGGTCCAGTCATCTGCGCCTTCAGATGCCGATGACCGTGAGTATAATCTGATTCAGTCGGACAGTGAAAGGGATTTGGAGGAGAATTACCCTTCCCTTTTGGAACAACACAGGGTTGCGATAAATCTAATGCATCGATACTTCCCTGAGTTCGTTCCTGAGAATCAGAATGCTGCGACAGCTCGAAAGTAGCACTATTCAGTAGCTAAGATGAGGCCTCATATATCGGGATGTCTGGAGAAAAGAGCCGTCTCAGACACACTGTCCCGGGAGCAGCCGGTGGCTAGAATAGAAGACCGCTGCTCCTCAGGCCTCTGTTACGGATTTGCTGACACAGATTGTGCAGCTCATCACAGCATCCCAGCAAGTGCAGAAGCAGCCGACAGCAGTCTCAGATCCTGTACTGTCAGATGGTGCTGGGTCGGTCCAGTCATCTGCGCGTTCAGAGCCGCTGACCGTGATTTTCAACTGATTCAGACGAATGATGAAAGGGATATGGAGGGGGATTACCCTTCCCTTTCGGAACAACACATGGTTGAGATGGATTTATTCCATCAACACTAAACTGAATTTGTTCCAACGAATCAGAATGCTGTGACTACTTACAAGAAACCGCTAGCGCTGACTTCATCCGGAAAAAGAGGAGGAAATGTCTTTTCCAGTTAAGTATAGACAGATGTCGCAGGCCTTTGGCCTTTTAGATGACGCCACATTCAACTTTCTTGTCATCATCTTCCGTAATTTTACCGATTTTCGTAAAACGGGGAAGATGTATTGAGAGTTTCTCTGCATTTGAATGAGTAGGCTAAGGACCTAGCTATGGCCTTACCTTCGTCATTCAATATTCGCTCGGTCACAATTGAGATGGCACTTCTTCATTCAGAGCGAATTTAGACTCACTGTCTTACTCACATCACCTTTTAGAACTGTGACGCAACGTCTCTACGGAAAGGAATTTGAGGACGTTCGTGCCTCAATCAGAGTCCTTTCCAGGGCTATTATATATATATATATCACGGTTAACTCTGTCTTAACAGTTGCTAATTTGGAGTTAATTAGACTTGATAGAGCCCTTGCATCGTCATCCTTAATTTCCGGACACTAAGTTTTTGACGATAAGCTTTCATTGGTTTATGACCAAGCTACAATGAAAGCATCAATAATCTGCTCCTTAAGTCGGCGTCTAATCGACCCGCAATAGCAGAAAGGAGTAAGGGAGGACGTCCTGGACAGAAGGGCATCTAAAAAGGACTCCTCGCGAGGGTATAGTTAGCCCTCCTATAATTACTCTACGGATCATCATACAGTGACTCGGATACGGGGCTTAGGTCTGATCGAGACTACCGGACCTCTATTGCTTAGCAGTTGACGGATGGTTATCAAGATTCGCATCAAACTGGATAACTATTAGGGAAGACCAGTAGGCGAGAAGTGTGGTCTCGGACAGCCTACAGCTATCTTTCTGAGAGAACCACAACTCACTTAATGTCTGATGGACAATGCTTCCATCAAGTCCTTGCATAAGAGTCTCTCCAATCGGAGGTAAAGGTTCTCTTGACAATGAAAGTAATAGAGGTCGTCAAGAATCAAGATTCTCTAGGATTCTGTAGTCACCTGTTACTTGTACCGAAGCCATAGAGCTCGTTCCAACAGATAATAGACTGGAGCTGGATAACAAGTTTATCAAAGCTCTAAAGTTAATTTATGGTCATCATTTAGTCGGTTAAAGTGAGTGTTCGAGTGATTGACTATGCTATAAGCATAGATCTAAGGATAGCTTCGGTCTGAAGATAGCGTCCTGGGCTGTCACTCGGTAATGTCTCGCAACAATCTGGTTCGTCAGCCATTATCCCGAATGAAATTAGTTTATGCGACTGATGGGGTTGTGCTGAGCGGCTACGCATCTTGTTTAGATGGGTCGCTTAAGCACATGTCCCCTCCTGTTATTCTTACCTAGAACTGGAGTATGATAACGCATTCGCTCAGGACCAGTATTGTTTTAGCGGATCTAGTAAACAAAAGGTCCATATTGGGGCAGATATTCAGTGGTTAACTCAAAGAGTTCTGCTGCAACTGCCAGCTCCGGCTTTCACGATTATGACGGGTATGAGTCAATAGTTTGAAGCACGACTAATGATGTCAGTATTGTTAGCGCTACATCAATGTGGACACGCTTGTTCAGATATTGTTGAACAACTCGATAGTGATAGCGTAATCAGGAACCATGGCGGTGCCCATTCATTTTCGTTATGATAACTAACGGAGAAGAATTTTCATGTTCATCTCTTTATCCGTCATATACCAGGTTGTCTGAACGTACTAGCAGACTCGCTCCTCGGAAAGGTCGCCTGCTTCAATTGTATTGTCGCTCAACATGTGAGTATTTCGACAGTTTTGCTACCAGTGGGATCTCCCCATGATAGTTCAGTTTGCGACGCACCGGAACAGTTAGTTACCGTCATTTGAGTCGCCATGCCCAGATTACTGAGCGCATTCAGTAGACACTCTGCAGAATTCATGGGGAGGAATGATAGGATACGTGTATCCTCCAATTCATTTGATTCAAGAGATTACATTTAAGATTAAACAGTCTCGTTTTGAATCCTACTAGTAGCACCTCTGTTCTCACAGAAATCTTGGATCAGTATTCTCATGTGTCTGTTATGGGACGCTCCCCAGAAGCTTCCTCCATGAGAGGGTCTTCTTTCAGGGGAAGTTTTATTCTTCACGTCCTTCTCTGCCCATAGTGGAATAATGGAGTCGGTTAGACATGAGGGAACCATCGGGGTTCCTATATATTTTGTTAACTGACACAAGAACGATTAAATAATGCGGGTAAGGGGATTTCGATATAACTTTGAATTCCCCCCCCTCCCCCTCCCCACACTCACACACACTGCCTATGTGTTTAGAGGCAATTACCGAGCAAGACGTAGTTTTCTTCCCGCAAGCCTCATATAATTTAATACATACTTACTACTATGCATTTGGGTCATGTTCTATGGCGACCTCATGGGCACATCTGCTTTTCATTTGGATTAGTGTCCTGTTATTTTTGTTGATTTATTATATACGAGCGCTTATTTATAAATCATCACAATTAAATTGCTACTCTTGAGTACCTCGCAGGCTGCATAACCAGTTATCTGGTATTCAGATGATTACATGCTAAATATAAATGCTCTCGTGCATTATCATTATTAGGCGAACGCTGTATTAGCTCACCTGACTGAAAGTCAGGGTGAGCTTTCTTATCACTCTTCGTCCGTTGTCCGTCCGTCGTCTGTCGTCCGTCGTCCTGCGTGAAGGTTGTGTTTGAGCCTCTTTCTCCTAAACCACTGGCCACATTTTAATTAAATTTCATGTAAGTTGTGGTTATATAGGGGTATTTGGGTTTTTCTTCAAATTGGATTTCTGCTCATATTGTGGAGTGGGGTGGGGCCAAAATGCACAAAATTTTTAAAAATATTCTTATGAACCAGCTGTAGCAGAGACTTGATATGTGGTATGCAGCTTCCATTTAGGTGTAGACTCAAGTTTGTTCAAGAGAAGTTTGACGAGCAATATTTACTTTTGTTCTGAGAGGGGCAAGAATTTTTGCCCCGCCCAAAATTTCTATTTTCTGAACCCAGAGGCCGATTTGAACCAAATTTAATATGAGGTATTATTGGGTTATAAGTACTTGATTTATGCAAAAAACATTTTTTCTGCAGCCCCGTGGGAACCGCAGGGGCTAAAAATAGAAAAAATTAAAACGCCCATATCTCCAAAACTGCACGGCACCGAGAATTTTTATTTGGTGTGAAGCTTCCTTAGGACCAACAGAAAGGATTGGTAAAAAAAAATTGCCATCGGTTTTATCATAGGGTACAGTTTCGGGACTTTGAAAAAGCGCTGAGTCAGCACTTTTTAACACTGAAAGCAATGGGAAGAACATTAAAAAATCTTCTTCTCCAGATCCAGCAGGCAGAATCTTTTGATATTTGGTATGCAACATTGTAGGGTGGATCTGATTCAAGTTTGTTCAAATTGGCCCCCTGGGTTCATATTTGGGCTCCGTATAGGAGCCCGATTTCGAACTTAGTGCATTTCAGGCAAATTTCTTAAAAAATCTTCTTCTCCAGATCCAGCAGGCAGAATCTTTTGATATTTGGTATGCAACATTGCAGGGTGGATCCGATTCAAGTTTGTTCAAATCGGCCCCCTGGATTCATATTTGGGCTCACAATAGAAGCTTGAATTGGAACTTAGTGCATTTCAGGCAAATTTCTTTAAAAATCTTCTTCTACAGATCCAGCAGGCAGAATCTTTTAATATTTGGTATGCAACATTGTGGGGTGGATCTGATGCAAGTTTTTTTTCAAATCGACCCCCTGGGTTTATATTTGGGCTCAGTATAGGAGCCCAAATTTGAACTTGGTGCATTTCATGCAAATTTCTTTGAAAATCTTCTTCTCAAGGTCCAGCAGGCAGAATCTTTTGATATTGGGTATGCACCATGCTTAGGGGGGTGAGATTCAATTTTGTTCGAGCCAGGTCCCTGGGTTCATATTTGGGCTCACTCTGAGAGCCTGAATTATAACTTAGTTCAAAATGAGGAATTTTCTTTAAAAATCTTTTTCAGATCCAGTAGATGAATGCTTTTGATATTTTTATGCTGCATCCTTGGGGGTAAGATTCAAGTTTGTTCAAGCCATGTCCCTAGGTCCATATTTGGGCTCATTGTGGGAGCTCGAATTGTAACGTAGTTCAAAATGAGGAATTTTCTTTAAAAATCTTCTTCTTCAAATTCAGCAGTCGGAATGTTTTGATATTTGGTATGCAGCATCCTTATGGGGGTGAGATTCAAGTTTGTTAAAGCCAAGTCCCTGGGTTCATATATGGGCTCCCTGTGGGAGCCCGAATTATAACTTAGTTCAATATGAGGAATATTCTTTAAAAATCTTTTTTTTAGATCCACTGGTCAGAATCTTTGGATATTTGGTATAAGCTTTTCTTAGGAGGAGCAGATGCAACTTATTGAAATCAGTTCTCTGGGTTGATATTTAGGCTACTATGTCAGGTGAGAGCCCTCATGCCCCCTGGGGCCTCTTGTTGTATTTTGTGGACCTTGAAATCATAATCTATTTCAGGGGTGGTCTGTGTCAGAACCTGTTAATCATGCCTTCTTACATTTCGAGATCCATTTCTATTATGTTTTGTACTCATCTAACACATGTTTTAAGATCATAGATATCGGATAGTACATGTTGGAGAGTGTTGTTACTGGAATTTATTGTAAAGAGGCCGCCTGTGGATTACCCAGGAAGTGTGTTTTCTCTTCAGGGATTGTTCAGTGTGGCTCGATTGGATATGTGTATGTTATATTTTTATATATCACCGGTTTTCAACATATCTGTGTACATCATCTGCGGTGTATGTTATTCAGTGGGCAGTATTAATTACAAGGATCGTCGCTATAGCCGTAACTTCTGAAGTAGCTTTAAGCACCATTTATTAATCATGAATTAATACCTGAGTGCCTGTTCGACGATTATTTATATTGTTTCTTGGTACCACTCTTAATGTTACCAGAGCACTCCACTTTTTTCTTTTGAAGACTTCACAAAAAAAAAGGGAGAGGCGGGGGCGGGGGGGGGGGGGGGGTGATTTTTACCTCTTCTCTGGCTTAAAAAGTATGTATCTTTGAAGGAAGCTGTATTATTCATATTTGTATCCTGCATTCAGCTGAAGTGTTATTTTAAGGCGTATGTTTGTGGGAGATTTTCACTCATTCTCAGATACGCCATCCTAGTTTTTGGGGCTTAGTCCGGACTAGCCTTAAAAATTAGGAACTTGCCTTCATGCTTACAATAAGGAATTTCTTAATTGGGCTCCTTATTTAGAATATGTCTCCTCTATTACTGTATAGAGAGACATACATGTAATTAGTCCCCTACCGGCATTGCCTCAGGGGACTATAGGTTTGCACTCTGTCCATCCGTCAGTCTGTCAGTCACAGTTTAGTTTTCTGGAGTTTTTTTTGGAAACGCTTCAACGGAATGATTTAATTTTTGGTAAACTACTATAGAACGATGACTTACAGATCAAGTTTGAGTTTCATGCTGATTGCATTATTCTTGTGTGAGTTACGGCCCTTGGAAATATGGAAAATCACCAAAATATCAGTTTTCCGAACTTTTTTTGGAAACGCTTCAACGGAATGATTTCATTTTTGGTAAACTACTATAGAATGATGACTTACAGATCAAGTTTGAGTTTCATGCTGATTGCGTTATTCTTGTGTGAGTTATGGCCCTTGGAAATATGGAAAAGCGCCAAAATATCAGTATTTTTATACTGTACCAATGACCCAGACATAGCTGGTGCTAACTCTTAAAATATAGGGCCAAACACAAATTTTGCCCCCCAATCCCCAAAATTTGCATCTAAAACTAAAGAAAACATGTCCTGAAAGGCCCTCCACACCTCGCCCCCACTGCGCATGCGCAGTGTCAAGGACGTTCCGAAATTGGCGCCATTTATCATTCTAAGTTTGGCCCTTCATCAGTTAACATCTGACTGATCTTTGTGCTTTTAAATCTCAGTTTAAATGATGCCAGACACATAAATATTAGTGAAATGGTGATTCTAAGGAGGATAGAAAAGGAGGAGAGGAAAAGAATGTGTGACAGAATATTATCAGGGCTGTAACTTAAAATTTTTTAATGAAATTATGTTAAGTTACCTATTTTCAAGGCAGCAGCCATTTTGTTGTCATTCTGATTATTTAGTTACACTGTTTTTTCAAGTGTTTTTCCTCTCTCCCTGTCCTTTAATTCCCCCTTGCTATTCTCCCATGCTTTTGGCATAGTTTCTGTAATTATTATTACTAAAATTTCTTGGGAGTTTTAGCTTAATAACAGAATGAATTCTGTTCTTTCCCCATGTTTACGTCTTCACCTACGGGTGGTTAGGCGTTGTGTTCTGCATCTACCATCTGATGTTCTGCAGTTTCTTCCCTGGAAGTCTCTGTTTTGCATCAGATGGGGTATTTTTGGTAACTGATTTCGGGCCTGGGTGCCTGGAGTCTTATTTTAGTGTTTTTACACTCATTGTTTACATTTACAACAGCCCTCTGTGTGAGGGGGGGATTTCTAAATAATAATATCTTTATGTTATTTTAATCATAACTAGATACATTATTATTGTTCGTAAGTGTTGAATAAATTGTTTAAAATATTTTTAAAATTTTTGTCCACACTTAGGCTTGGGATCCATTGGGGCTCAACGTTACTTTTCAGAAACTTGGGCTGTTCTGAAAAAATATTTTTTCAAAATATTTTGATTTCAATTATTTTTTCTATATTAATGGATCATATTATTATTATGTATTTTGATTGCCAGGGGTTAGTGCGAGTACCAGGACTTGTTTTCTTTTCACATTGAAAGGATATTGATCAATTGTTTTAAGAGGAAGTCTTCCTCTGACCTTATTTTCATTCTATATGTGGTCAGTGTACTCGCATTAACTCCTGTTCTGTATCGTATGATTTCGATGACAATATGGGAAGCGTATGTCACGGTATGTTGTTGGGGATTTGGACACTCCGGTCCTTTCCCCGCAGGGTCACTCTACTTTATCAATTTCTATTTCAGACGATCAAGATTAGGGTGATGTATCTGTGATGTCTTCCAACAGTGTGCCTCCGTCGTCACAATTATGAAGGGCTAGCGGAAAAGTGCTCATGTAATACGCCAATTGCCTAAGAGGACCCTAGTAGGTTCGACGGCCTTTGACGTCCGCTAGCTCGCCCGGTGTAGCGTCCATTCACCGAATGGTTCGGCAGCCGGGTTCGTCCGTTGCGGTCTAGAAGGAATTTTGGGGTGATGCGAGCACTATAAAATTAACTTAATGCACACCCAGTGACGGCGGATCGGAGGGAGAACGGAGGAAGCCTTTTAGTCCGGTTCATAGCTCGTTCCGGTCCATCCGGACGGCAAGCGAGAGAGGCCCCTCTCTCGTTCAACAACATCTGGCCCCAGATGTTGTGGTACAAATGTGTCGTTAGCGGAGCATACGTCCGTCGCTCGGGACGCTCCGTTGTATAGGCAGTCCGCTGAGACTGCTAAGGCTTCCTCTTCTCGTCAGCGCACACGACCGCACCTTGGCTGCGTGACCGCCGATATATTACCAGCTTCGCCGATCAAGGATTCTTCGGCGACCAGGTCACACCATCCGGCAGCCAGGGATTCGAGACCGATGGACTCCGGACGTTCGCATAGGAAGTATGCGGGAGCCATCTGATGCGGAGCTGCCCTCGGCGAAGCACCGATAGACTGCGCCTCCGCAGGTCTCGACGCCGGACATTCTTGTGCACATAGCACAGCTTATCCCAGCAGCCGACAGAAACGGCGTCGGATCGAGAATTATCCGACAGCGCTGGGTCGGTAGCCGGGGACTCGAGGCCTGCAGACTCCGGACGTTCGCATAGGAAGTGTGCGGGAGTCAACGTACACGGAGCTTCCAGCGGCAATGCATCGTAAGTCCGCTACTGCACAGGCCTCGGGAACGGACGTGCTTTCCTTAATAGCACAGTTTATCGCAGCATCCCAGCATCAACTGAATCTGTCGCATATATTTTATCCGACGATGCTGGGTCGGGACGCTCCGCGGAAGCGGGTACGGACGTCCGAAAGTTTCATCCGGTCCGACGGGATACCGAAAGGGATTCGGTGGATTTCAAGCTTTCCCTTTCGGAACAACATATGCTGCGATGTCGGATAAGAAACTGATAGCGTCGGTGGACTTAGAAATTTTTGGTTCGGTTCAGGGACATCGTCCCTCAGTTCCGACATAGTCCAATAATGTCACACAAACTTTCGAATTATTGAACGACGCTATATATATTATTATTTTATGCTTGCTATCCAAGCATTTCTGGTTTCTTGTTCGAAGAGTTATGGAGATGTCTTCAAAAGTGTGCCTCTGTCGTCATAGTTAATGAAGAGTTAGCGGCAATAAGTGCTCATGGAATATGTCTATCGCTTACGGAGTGACATTCGCTAGCTCACCCGGTGTAGCGTACATTCATCGAATGGTTCGGCTGCCGGGTTCGTCCGTTGCGGTCTAGGAAGGAGATTTGGGTGATGCGAGCACTTTAATTACTTTAGTACTCACCCAGTGACGGCAGATTGAGGACGGATCGGAGGAAGCCAACAACATAGGGGACCGCATGTTGTGGTTCAGATATTTTACATTCGGAGCATATGTCCGTTGCTCGGGACGCTCCGTTATATTGACAGTCCGAGAGACTGTCTTTAATGCTTCCTCATCCTCACAGCAGGGCACACGACCGCACATTGGCTACGTGACCTCGAGTATCCGATCTGTTTCGGCATTCAGTGATTCCACAGCGAATAGGTCGCGCCATCCGGTAGCCAAAGGACACGAGGCCTATACACTCCGTTCGCTCGCATATTGGAAGTATGCACGGGGTAACGATCTCGGAGCTTCCTGCGGCAATGCATCGTAAGACCGCTGCTCCTCAGGCCTCAGTGACGGACGTGCTATCCGAGTTAGCACAGTTGTTTCGCAGCATCCCAGCAATTGACGGTTTCTCGGTCGAATCAGAAATTATCCGACGGCGCTGGGTCGGTGCGGTCCGCGGTTGCATCAAGCTACGGACGACCGAACGCTTTATAGGGTCCGACAGGATGGCGAAAGGGATTCGAAAGATTTCGAGTTTTCCCTTTAGTAGTATCGGAAGATGCCTTTCATATCTTCTGGCATTTCTTCCAGTGATTATTGTTCGGACTTCATTGCTGCGATCTTGGATAAGAGACTTATAGCGTCATTGGACTCGGATTTTTTGATCGGTACAGGGACTTTGTCCCTGACTTACCGACGCAGTCCAATATTGTCATTACAACATGTGTTTTATTTTTCGACGCTATATATTATATATATATACAAGCCTACTACTAAGCATGATAGTTTAGTTTCTTGTCCGCGTGGCTCATTTCTGCCATTTTATCTTTTTTACATATAGTTTATTTTGGCAGAGCAGGGCATACCGAGAGTTCATATGCGTCTAGACGGTGTGATTAAAGACTGCATATATTCTTTTTCGCCGTTTATGTCTTTTCCAATTTCAATGTTGGAAACGACATTATGTATAGTAGACTTAACTTAGACGCTTTATTATACGTAATCCGCCTTACTGAGGCGTTATCATTACGTCTTCAAGAAAAGATTTACGGGATATTATTCTCAATGTAATTTCTTTTGAGGGCAGTAGTTTGTTCACGTATAACTCCGCCCTTCAGTGGCTGATTGGAGTTGGTTAGACGTGATGCAGCCCTAGCTACATCCACGCGTGGATAGTAGGTTAAGAACTCTCTCAGAGTCGCTTCGTTCTCGGAGGAGCTTCTCTTCGACGGCAACTTTCCGGCAATCCATGAATTGCTTGATTTATACATTCTCTTGTCTATCTAGTGTTACAAGAGATTCAGACTGGGGCAAACATTCGGTGGTTGACTCAGAGAGTGCCGCCGCAGTTGCCGGACCCTAGTGTGGCTGTTATGACGGTTGCCAGTCAAACAGATTGGGATATTCTGATCCCTACGGATTCGAAGTGCCAGGGTCTTTGGGTTCCGCAGTCTTTTAGCTATCAGTTTAACTTCCGCGGAATAATGTTTTTTAGGCTTGCTTTATGTCATTGCATGAACATTATTCAGAAACGCATGCCCAAATTCCTGTCCTTTAATTCGACAGTAGTGGCGTATCTCCGGAACCAGGGAGGCACTCTTTCGTTTCCGTTATTCAATTTAATGGAAAGAATCCGTCTGTTGGTTATAGTACACCAAGTTCAGTTTTGGTCCGTCATATTCTGGGTCGTCTGATTGTTTTATCGCACTCCCGTTCTCTTACGGGTCGCTTGTTGCTGTCAGAATGGACTCTCAACAAACAAGTATTTAATCAGATTTGCTATCTATGGGAGCGCCCAATGATGTTTTATTTATGACACAGCTTGCTAATCAATTGCAGACGTATGTGTTGGCTTGTCCAGATCTCTGAGCTAATACTGTTAACGCTCTATTGATCTATAGGACGGAATGATAGGATACGCGTATCCTCCGGCGCTGTTGTTTTAGCAGGTATTGCTAAGATAAACAACCACAATACATTTCTGTTGATAGCATCTCTATCTTCACAGAGATCATGAGTAATTTACTCTCTTGTCTACTGTGGATCTTAACGTGAAATCTTCCTCTATGTGAGGATCTTTTTTCACTGGGTAAATCGTGTCATCTTTATCACAACCAGCAAGGTCGCAACCTTCATGTATTCCGTTGTGTGGTCCGTATTGCATTGTAAGCACTGTACTGGACGAGCTTTGGACGCGATTTCTTACTATAGGAGATCCTCTTCTTCGCTATTCTATGCGACTAAAGTGGAGGCTCTTCCGTCGTGGTGTAGGGATCATTATGTTCATATGGTTGATCCCTCCATACTACGCATTGCTAGTTTTTAGTATACTTGTTTCACAAGATCTACTGCAGCCTGTTGTTATTTAGGTTATAGGTTTATGTTACCTCATACCTATGCACTCTACGATAGTTTACAATTGAGTCTTTTGTCTCTTTATCTAAGTCAGTTAGTAACTTTTTGATAAATAGACTTAGAATCTTTAGATTAAATTCCTATACGGATTTTAACTTCGGTTCTTATTTAGCTATGTAATCATTTGAGCCTCTGGAAACAGTAGTTTTCAAATTCTGACCTTTTAGACAGTAATTCTGTTGGTTTCTCTTTTACTGTAGAGTCAGTGAGTTTCATGCACTATCAATGGATGATTTTCACTTTCATAGTTTCGGAGTCAATACTTCCGTTACTATTTAGGTTGGATTGTTGCATAAGAGTTAGGCTCCTATTTCCGGAACCTATTATTTTAAGGTCCTTCCGTCTTCGTATGGGCATAGACCTTTACTCTTTCCGGGTACAGTTTATGTATTTATAAACAGATATCTGTTTATTACAAGGGCGTAAGCTTCTTCTGTCTTTGATGTCTAGTAGAAGGACGTTACGCTCCATTTTATTTTTAATGGATTCTATTAACTAGCGTACTGCTTATGGTATATCATTGGCTTAGCAGTTGTGCTTAAGATTTCGGCTCATGAAGTAAGAGTTCTTCTACTTCTTGGGCTTACATTAATAGTGTTGCTATTATAGATTTTTGAAGGCTGCTCATTGCGCTCAGCCATCCATTCATGAATTTTATCTCAGAAATATCGAGTCCATTTCTGGAGGCCTCTATTGTTAGGTCTATTATCTACTGCTCAGAATATCATTCTCTTAACAGTTGCTACTATAGCTAGGTAGGCTGTCTGTTTCGGCAGTGTCTCCGTTCGGCTGCCCTCTTCGCTCTGGGCTATTTGACCCAGGGCAAGAAAAAGGGGGGGGGGGGGAGGGTGTTCCCTTGGGTCACCTGTTTTTACTATGAAAACAAGGGGATACCTCCTCCGGAGTTAGTAATTCTGAGCTGTTATTGGGATGGTTGTTTAGTGAGAAGTTTAAGTTTATAAAATTCATTCAAGTCTTAGTTTTTAAAGTATAGCTTTTGAATATTGCATATGTCAACGGACATGATTATGCAATTCCCACACACTTTTAGGAGTATAAGAGTCTCTATTCTCTAGACTTACTTTATTATTGGCTTACTTTAAAAATTATTAGTATAAGGATTATTGGATATTAATAGAGTACATGGATGTATGAAGCTCAATTTTTGGAAGGTGTTGTATCTTTCTAATTTATCATAAATAAGAAAGATACATGTAAGGCCTATTACTTCTTTTCCCTACAGGGGATGACTCTATTTTATTTTATTGAGCGTATTCCATTTTGCTCTATGTCCTTGGCCCTCCAGCCTTTTTACTATTCAGCTATGTCTGGGTCATTGGTACAGTATAAAAATGTTAAAAAATTTATAGTAATTTATATATTTTTTATACTTACCAATGACCCAGACGGGGATGGCCCTCCCAGGAGTTGGGAACTCTTGCCTCCCCGCTGAGTACATAGCGCTTACCAGGCACTGGTTATTAGAATGATAAATGGCGCCAATTTCGGAACGTCCTTGACACTGCGCATGCGCAGTGGGGGCGAGGTGTGGAGGGCCTTTCAGGACATGTTTTCTTTAGTTTTAGATGCAAATTTTGGGGATTGGGGGGCAAAATTTGTGTTTGGCCCTATATTTTAAGAGTTAGCACCAGCTATGTCTGGGTCATTGGTAAGTATAAAAAATATATAAATTACTATAAATTTTTTAACTTTCCGGACTTTTTTTTTTAAACACTTCAACGGAATGATTTCATTTTTGGTAACCTACTATAGAACGATGACTTACAGATCAAATTTCATTTGCACTCTGTCCATCCATCAGTCTGTCAGTCATACTTTAGTTTTCCAGACTTTTTTTTTAAATGCTTCAACCGAATGATTTCATTTTTGGTAACCTACTATAGAACGATGACTTACAGATCAAGTTTGAGTTTTATGCTGATTGCCTTATTCTTGTGTGAGTTATGGCCCTTGGAAATATGGAAAAGCGCCAAAATATCAGTTTTCTGGACTTTTTTTGGAAACGCTTCAACGGAATGATTTCATTTTTGGTAACCTACTATAGAACGATGACTTACAGATCAAATTTCATTTGCACTCTGTCCATCCATCAGTCTGTCAGTCAGTCTGTCAGTCATACTTTAGTTTTTCTTACTTTTTTTGGAAATGCTTCAACCGAATGATTTCATTCTTGGTAACCTACTATAGAACGATGACTTATAGATCAAGTTTGAGTTTCATGCTGATTGCATTATTCTTGTGTGAGTTATGTCCCTTGGAAATATGGAAAAGCGCCAAAATATCAGTTTTCCAAACTTTTTTTGGAAACGCTTCAACGGAATGATTTCATTTTTGGTAAAACTACTATAGAACGATGACTTACAGATCAAGTTTGAGTTTCATGCTGATTGCATTATTCTTGTGTGAGTTATGTCCCTTGGAAATATGGAAAAGCGCCAAAATATCAGTTTTTCAGACTTTTTTTGGAAACGCTTCAATGAAATGATTTCATTTTTGGTAACCTACTATAGAAACGATGACTTACAGATCAAGTTTGAGTTTCATGCTGATTGCCTTATTCTTGTGTGAGTTATGGCCCTTGGAAATATGGAAAAGCACCAAAATATCAGTTTTCCGGACTTTTTTTTTTAAACACTTCAACGGAATGATTTCATTTTTGATAACCTACTATAGAACGATGACTTGCAGATCAAGTTTCATTTGCACTCTGTCCATCCGTCAGTCTGTCAGTCATAATTTAGCTTTTCAGACTTTTTTTTTAAATGCTTCAACCGAATGATTTCATTCTTGGTAACCTACTATAGAACGATGACTTACCGATCAAGTTTGAGTTTCATGCTGATTGCCTTATTCTTGTGTGAGTTATGACCCTTGGAAATATGGAAAAGTGCCAAAATATCAGTTTTCTGGACTTTTTTTGGAAACGCTTCAACGGAATGATTTCATTTTTGGTAACCTACTATAGAACGATGACTTACAGATCAAATTTCATTTGCACTCTGTCCATCCATCAGTCTATCAGTCAGTCTGTCAGTCATACTTTAGTTTTCCGGACTTTTTTTGGAAATGCTTCAACCGAATGATTTCATTCTTGGTAACCTACTATAGAACGATGACTTATAGATCAAGTTTGAGTTTCAAGCTGATTGCGTTAGTCTAGTGTGAGTTATGGCCCTTGGAAATATGGAAAAGCGCTAAAATATCAGTTTTCCACACTTTTTTTTGGAACCGCTTCATCGGAATTCATGCTGATCACATCTAGGTTATAACATTTGTATAATTATTAATGCTCATTAGTCCGGTAGGGGACATTGTATTGCTTCAGCAATATGTGCGCTCTTGTTCCTAATTATTCTAAGTTTCTTTCATCATGGATTGCAGGATTGGAATTATTTCAGAAGTCCTAGGCCCTCCACCTTTTTACGATTCAAGCTATGTCTGGGCCATTGGTATACTGTGTAAAAATATTATAAATTTGTAGTAATTTCTATATTTTTATACTGTACCAATGCCCCAGACATAGCTGGTGCTAACTCTTAAAAATATAGGGCCAAACACAAATTTTGCCCCCCAATCCCCAAAATTTCCATCTAAAACCAAAGAAATCATGTCCTGAATGGCCCTCCATACTTCACCTCTACTGCGCATGCGCAGTGTCAAGGACGTCCCGAAATTGGCGCCATTAATCATTCTTTGTTTGGCCCTTCATCAGTTAACATCTGACTGATCTTTGTGCTTGTAAATCTCAGTTTAAATGATGCCAGACACATAAATATTAGTGAAATGGTGATTCTAAGGAGGATATAGAAGGAGGAGAGGAAAAATGAGTGACAGAAAATAATCAGGGCTGTAACTTAAAATTTTTTAATGAAATTATGTTAAGTTACCTATTTTCGAGGCAACAGCCTGTTGTGGTCATTCTTGTTATTAAGTTACACTGCTTGTTCAGTGTTTTCCTCTCTCCCTTTCCTTTAAGTCCCCTCTTGCTATTCTCCCATGCTTTAGGCATATTTTCTGTAATATTATTACTAAAATTTCTTGGGAGTTTTAGCTGGATAACAGAATGAATTCTGTTCTTTTCCCCATGTTTACGTCTTCACCTATGGGTGGTTAGGCGTAGTGTTCTGCATCTACCATCTGATGTTCTGCAGTTTCTTCCCTGGAAGTCTCTGTTTTGCATCAGATAGTGTATTATTGGTAACTGATTTTGGGCCAGGGTGCCTGGAGTCTTGATCTGGTGTTTTTACACTTATTGTTTACATTTCCAACAGCCCTCTGTGTGAGGGGGGATTTCTTGAAAATAATATCTTGATGTTAATTTAATCATAACTAGATACATTATTATTGTTCGTAAGTGTTGCATAAATTGTTTAAAATATTTTTAGAATGTTTGTCCACACTTAGGCTTGGGATCCATTGGGGCTCAACGTTACTTTTCAGAAACTTGGGCTGTTCTGAAAAAATATTTTTTCAAAAGTTTTTGATTCAATTATTTTTTCTATGATTAATGGATCTTGTTATTATGTATTTTGATTGTCAGGGGTTGGTGCGAGTACTAGGACTTTGTTTTCTTTTCACAATGAAAGGATATTGTTCAATTGTAATAAGAGGAAATCTTCCTCTGACTTTCATAATCATTGTATAATGTAGTCAGTGTATTCGCACTAACTCCTGTTCTGTATGTGTTAATTTCGATGACAACATGGGAAGCGTGTGTCACGGTATGTTAGTGGGGAAGTGGCCATTCCGGTCCTTTCCCCGCAGGGTCACTCTACTTTATCAATCTCTATTTCAGACGATCATGATCAGGGTGATGTATCCGTGATGTCTTCCAAAAAGTGTGCCTCCGTCGTCACAATTAATGAAGAGCTAGCGGAAAAGTGCTCATGTAATACGTCAATTGCCTAAGAGGACCCAAGTAGGTTCGACGGCCTTTGACGTCCGCTAGCTCGCGCGGTGTAGCGTCCATTCATCGAATGGTTCGGCAGCCGGGTTCGTCCGTTGCGGTCTAGAAAGGAGTTTTGGGTGATGCAAGCACTATAAAATAACCAAGTGCACACCCAGTGACGGCAGATTAGAGGGGAGAACGGAGGAAGCCTTTTAGTCTGGTTCATAGCTCGTCCAGGCCCATCCGGGCTGCGAGCGAGAGAGGCCCCTCTCTCGTATATCAACATCTGGCCCCAGATGTTGTGGTACAAAATGTCTCGCATTCGGAGCATACGTCCGCCGCTTGGGACGCTCCGTTATATAGACAGTCCGGAGAGACTGTCAATAAGGCTTCCTCATTCTCATGGCAGCGCACACGACCGCACCTTGGCTACGTGACCTCCGATATCCAGTCAACTTCGCCAATCAGAGAATCCTCGGCGACCAGGTCACGCCATCCGATAGCCAGAGACACGAGGCCTGGAGACTCCGGACGTTCGCATAAGAAAGTATGCGGGAGTCAACGTACACGGAGCTTCCAGCGGCAAAGCATCGAAAGACCGCTTCTGCACAGGCCTCGGTGACCGGCGTGCTATCCCAAATAGCACAACTTATCGCAGCAACGACAGAATCTCTGTCGCATAATGTAATATCCGACGACGCTGGGTAGGGATGCTCCGCAGAAGCATCAGGTGCGGACGTCCGAAAATTTCATACGGTCCGACGGGATGCCGAAAGGGATTCGGAGGTTTTCGAGCTTTCCCTTTCGGAACAACATAAGCTGCTGTAAGTGTCATCCGACTTCATCTTCTAGAGGTTCTTCGTCGGACCAGAATGCTGCGATACCGGATAAGAAACTGATAGTGTTGGTGGACTTAGAAATTTTTGGTTCGGTTCAGGGACATCGTCCCTCAGTTCCGACACAGTCCAATAATGTCTCAGATACGTTCGATTTATTGAACGACGCTATATATATTTTTTATATGCTTGCTATTTACAAGCATGTCTGGTTTCTTGTTCGCAAAATTACTGAGATGTCTTTCAGAAGTGTGCCTCTGTTGTCATAGTTAATGAAGAGCTAGCGGCAATTAGTGCTCATGGATTACGTCAATCGCCTAAGAGGTCCCTAGTAGGATCGACGGAGTTGACATTCGCTAGCTCACCCAGTGTAGCGTCCATTCATCGAATGGTTCGGCAGTCGGGTTCGTCCGTTGCGGTCTAGAAAGGAGATTTGGGTGATGCGAGCACTATAATAGACTTTAGTACACACCCAGTGACGACGGATTAGAGGAGAGATCGGAGGAATCCTGTTAGTCTGGTTCCTAGCTCGTCCGGTCCGTCCGGGCGGCGAGCGAGAGAGGTCCCTCTCTCGTGCAACAACATATGGGACCGGATGTTGTGGTACAGACATTTCACATTCGGAGCGTATGTCCGCTGCTCGGGACGCTCCGTTATATAGACAGTCCGAGTGACTGTCGATAATGCTTCCTCATCCTCACAGCAGCGCACACGACCGCACATTGGCTACGTGACCTCGAATATCCGGCCAGCTTCGTCATTCAGTGATTCCATGGCGAACAGGTCACGCCATCCGATAGCCAAGGGACACGAGGCCTGCACACTCCGGTCGCTCGCATAATAGAAGTATGCACGGGATAACGAACACGGAGCTTCCAGCGGCAATGCATCGTAAGACCGCTTCTCCACAGGCCTCAGTGACGGACGTGCTATCCAAAATAGCACAGCTTATCGTAGCATCCCAGCAAACGACAGATTCTCGGTCGGATCAGGAATAATCCGACGGCGCTGGGTCGGTGCGCTCCGCTGTTGCATCAGGTACGGACGACCGAACACTTCATAGGGTCCGACAGGATGGCGAAAGGGATTCGGACGATTTCGAGCTTTCCCCTTCGGAACAACAGAAGCTGCCATACATTTCTTCCGGCATTATCTTCTAGAGGTTGCTCCGTCGGACTACATTGCTGCGATGCTGGATAAGAGACTAATAGCGTCATTGGACACAGAGTTTTGGATTGGTTCAGGGACATTGTCCCTGAGTTGCCGACGCAGTCCAATAATGTCTTTAGACCATTCGAATTATTGAACGACGCTATATATAAGCTTGCTATCAACATGCTAGTCTAGTTTCTTGTCCGCAATGCTCTATTCTGCCTTTCGTGAATTCTAGGAAATAATTGTTTATTGGCAGAACTGGGCTTACCGAGAGTTCCTTTGCGTCTAAGACGGCGAGACTGAAGACTGGGAATTATCTTTTTCGCCGTCTATGTCAATTCCAACCACAATGTTGGAAACGACAATGATGTATAATAGACTTAACTTAGACGCTTTATCATACGTACACCACCTTACTGAGACGTTATCATTACGTCTTCAAGAGAAAGAATTCCAGGATATGATCCTCAATGAGATTTCTTTCAGGGGCAGTAGTTTATCCACGTATAACTCCGCCCTTCAGTGGCAACCTGGAGTTGGTTAGACGTGATGCAGTCCTAGCTACATCCACGCGCGAAGAACTCTCTCAGAGTCGCTTCAGTCTCAGAGAAGCTTCTCTTCGACGGCAACCTTTCAGCAATCTTGAATTGCTCGATATACATGTTCTCTTGTCTATCAAGTGTAACAAGAGATTCAGACGTGAGCAAACATTCGGTGGTTGACTCCGAGAGTTCCACTGTAGTTGCCGGATCCGAGTTTTTCGATTATGACGGATGCCAGTCAAACAGGTTGGGACACAATTTTGATCCCAACGGATTCGAAGTGCCAGGGTCTTTGGGTTCCGCAGTTTTTAGGCAAGCTCTTAACTTCCAAGGAAGAATATTATGTTGGCTTGCACTACGTCATTGGATGAATTTTATTCAGAAACGCATGATCAATCCTGTCCAATAATACGACAGTAGTTGCGTATATCCGGAACCAGGGAGGCACTCATTCGGTTCCGTTATTGATTTTAATGGAAAGAATCCTTCTGTTTGTTATAGAACACCAAGTTCTGTTTCGGTTCGTCCTATTCTCGGTTGTCGGATCGTATTAGCAGACTCCCTTTCACGTAAGGGTCGTTTGTTGCCGTCGGAATGGACTATCAACAAACAGGTATTCAATCAGATTTGCTATCAATGGGAGCACCCAGTGATAAATTTATTTGCGACACAACTCTCCAATCTATTGTAGACGTATGTGTCACCGTGTCCGGATCCCCGAGCATATGTATTTAACGCTCTATCGATCTAGTAGGACGCGATGATAGGATATGCGTATCCTCCAGCGCTGTTGATTCAGCAAGTATTGCTAGGATTATTCATTCACAATACAATTCTGTTGGTAGCATCTCTGTCTCCACAGAGACGGTGGATAAATTTACTTAGATGTCTGCTGTGGGACTTACCGCGGAAACTTCCTCCACGAGAGGATCTTTTTTCGCTGGGGAAATCGTGTCAACTCTATCACAACCCGCAAGGTCTCAACCTTCACGTATTCCGTTGTGCGGTCCTTCTTGCATGGCAAGCATTGTACAGGACGAGCAGTGGACGCGATTCCTAACTGTAGAAGGACCTCCTCTTCGCTATACTATGCGGCTAAAGTGGAGGGTCTTCTGTCGTTGGTGTCGGGATCTTTATGTTGATATTTTTGATCCCTCCATACCAGACATTGCAAACTTTCTAGTATACTTGTTTAACGAGATCATCTGCAGCCAGTTACTTTTAAAGGTTATAGGTCTATGTTATCTGATACCTATGCACACCATGATAGTTTACAATTGAGCCTAATGTCTCTTTATCTAAGTTAGTTTGAAACTTTTCGATAAGAGACCTAGAATCGTTAGATTAATTCCTATTCGGAATTTAGCTTGGGTTCTTATTAACTAAAGCAACCATTTGAACCCCTTGAGACAGTAGTTTCAAATTCTGGCCTTTTAAGGCAGCAATTCTCTTAGTCTTCTCTTCTGCTGAAGAGTCAGTGAGCTTCATGCACTATCGGTGGACGATTCTTACTTTCGTAGTATCGGAAACTCTATTACCTTTACTACTAATGTTGTATTTTTGGTTAAGAATCAGGCTCCTAATGATATCCGGAACCTATTGTTTTTAAGGTCCTTCCGTCTTCGAGTGGGCATAGGCCTTTACTCTGTCTGGATAGACCTTTATGTATTTATTAACAGATCTCAGTTTATCAGTAAGACGTAAAGCTTCTTCTGGCTCTGATGCCTAATAGAAAGGTCATTACGGTCCATTCTATTACTTAATGCATTCAGTTAACTATCGGTACTGCTTAGGATAATCTATCCTTAACTCAGCAGTCTGTGCTTAAGATTTCGGCTCATGAAGTAAGAGCTCTTCTACATCTTGGGTTGACGTATAGTATTGCTATTATAGATTAAAGTAGGCTGCATATTGGTCTCAGCCATCCACATTCACGAATTTTTATCTCAGAAATATTGTATCCATTTCTGGAGACCTGCATTATTTAGCTCCATTATCAGCTGCTCAGAATGTCGATCACTTAACAATTGCAACTATAGCTATTTAGGCTTTATGTTCCGGCAGTGACTCCGTCCTGCTGCCCTCTTCGCTCTGGGCTATTTGAGCCAGGGCAAGAAAGAGGGGGGGGGGGGGAGGGTGTTCCCTTGGGTCACCTGTTTTATTATGAAAACAAGGGGATACCTCCTCCGGAGTTAGTAATTCTGAGCTGTTACTGGGATGGTTTCTTAAGTGAAAGTTATGTTTTAAAATTCATTCATGTCATAGTTTTAAAGTATAGCATTTGAATATGTCACGTGTCTAACGGATGTTATTATACTATCCTCGCACACTTTTAAAAGAGTATAAAGAGTCTCAATTCTTTGGACTAACTTTATTTATTGGCTTACTTTAAAAAATAATTAGTATAAGAATTATACTGGATATTAATAGAGAACATGGATGTTATGATGCTCAATTATAGAAGGTATTGTGTCTTTCTAATTTATCATAAATAAGAAAGATACACGTGAAGCCTATTTCTCCTTTTCTCCTCCAGGAGATGACTCTATTTTATATAGTTGAGCTTATTGGATTTTCCTCTATGTCCTGGGCCCTCCAGCCTTTTTACTATTCAGCTATGTCTGGGTCATTGGTACAGTATAAAAATCTTAAAAAATTTATAGTAATTTATATATTTTTTATACTTACCAATGACCCAGACGGGGATGGCCCTCCCAGGAGTTGGGAACTCATACCTCCCCGCTGAGGACATAGCGCTTACCAGGCACTGATGGTAAGAATGATTAATGGCGCCAATTTCGGGACGTCCTTGACACTGCGCATGCGCAGTAGAGGTGACGTATGGAGGGCCATTCAGGACATGATTTCTTTGGTTTTAGATGCAAATTTGGGGGATTGGGGGGCAAAATTTGTGTTTGGCCCTATATTTTTAAGAGTTAGCACCAGCTATGTCTGGGTCATTGGTCAGTATAAAAAATATATAAATTACTATAAATTTTTTAAGATTTTTATACTTACCAATGACCCAGACAGGAAGGGCCCTCCCATGAGTGGGCACTCATACCTTCCCGCTGAATTATTATGTAATACTCTCTTTTACAAAGAATGGTGTTGGCACCAATTCCAGTCACTTCCTGGCATCTGTGCATGTGCAGAGAGTAAATGTATGGAGGACCAGATAGGACTTCTAATTTTCGGTTTTGCATGCAAATTTTGGGGATTGAGGGGGGCAAAATTTGTGTTTGGCCCTCAATATTTTAGAGTTAGCACCAGCTATGTCTGGGCCATTGGTAAGTATAAAAATATAGAAATTACTATACATTTCTAATATTTTATAATGGAAATATAATGAATAAAACAACATTATTTGCAGACTTGTTCTTTATTTATTGATGTTAAGTATTGTTTTCCTCAACAAAATGACACGTCTGACAAACTAACCAATCAAATTTTGGTTTTTCCAACAGTGTGCTTTCATTTATTTATTGGTGTTTAAGGTCACATACTTATGCACAATGGCTAATCGTGACCGTGATAGTTTTACGGGTGGAGGAAGCCGGAGTACCCGGAGAGAACCACCGGGCAACGACGAGCAGCTGTCAGCTCTCCAACATCGAAACTCTGAACTCTGCACCGCAGCACAGGCAGGGTTAGAGTGGTTGAAGACATGCGCACCATCGACGTGCAGTATGCCTCAGTACACAGCATCATCGTGCCCCCATGGTGGCAGTCGGGGTGAAGTGTCTTGCCCAAGGACACAACGCGGTTGCCGCAGGTGGAATTTGAACCGAGGACCTCTCGGCTTGCAGCCTGCACCTCTACCAACTGAGCCACCGCGCCCCCAACAGTGTGCTTTCATTAACTCCTTCGCGAAAACACACAAATATTATGTTGTACTGACCTTAAATAATTGCAATAATTAAAGGGTCCCATAAATAAATCCATAAAATGCAGTATACATGTAGACCAAGCATCAACAGAACGGGGTAATTATCACTTCGAATGAACACATTCGCAGTGCACTGAATTGCAACAAAATTCCCCAACATTTAAAATAGATCAAATGACAGTGAGGTCACCACGCGCTGTCAGCTGTTGAAGAGTTTCACAAAAATTAACACATGGACCTGTACACTATCCTAACACAAAGTATATCGGTATTCAACATTTTATTTTATTATTTTCTGCTGACATTTGCATTTTATGTGCAGAGGTCAGGAGTCAAAAAATAAAAATAGTAAATACGGGAGGAACTGTAGAGCAAATACATTATGACTGAGTATTCAAAACTTACAAGTTGCACTTTTTAATCGAGTGTTATATTTTTAGTAACGTGTTTCTGTCAGGAGAAAACCCCTGATTAGTCATGTCCACTAGTTTCGCTGTTTTGGGGTTTATCAGAATTATTTTTCAGGTTTTTTTTTCTTTGCGAACAGACAAGTGGCAATTTCGCTGTTAATTTACAATGAAATTTAAGTTTATGTCAGATTACCAGTGTTTTAACCTCGGATACTAAAAAATTGAGCTGAATTTTGCATCAATCAAAATGTCTGTTGGATTTCAAAGTGTGTCGGTCAAAGTAAGTTTGGTATCAGTCATTGTTCTTGTCTGACCACTTATTTCGAGCCTTGTCTACAGGGGATTAATAGATGGATGAATAAAATGTGTCTTTTATTTCAGGTCCAGGTTTAAATGTGTTTCTCAGATTATGTAATTTTCATATTGGTCCATTTCTTGTGGATAAATATTCAGCTCCAGGGGTGAGTTCCTTTGCTTAGTCTTTTTTTTTGCTCGCACTGACATATTTGTTTGTTTTGTGTTTATATAATTACTGCTCAACCTCCGAACCTTTTTGTCTTTCCTTTCTAAATTATTTTGTTTTGCAAAGGTTTAACCCTTTCGACGATATGCATAAATTTTGGCGTAAGGAAAAAGTTGGCATCTGTGAGTAGACATTGCACTACACACCTAACTCCACAGGAGGGTCTCTGATAATTTAATCCTACAGTCCTTTAAGGCTGTAGGATTAAATTAGTATGGAACATCCCCACAAATATAAAATAGACTTACTCATTTTGCTGTATACAGTTTTGTATAAGATGCTTCTATTCAAGGAGGCGAGGTTTGAATGGTTAAGATTTTCAGTATTGTTTTTGAAAATTACTTTATAAATCAATTTTGGGGGGAAGTACTTCAGAATTGCACTACATAGTAATAATGTTTTTTGAATGTTTTATTCGTGGTCTTCATTGGGAAATAAACTCTTTAACAGCTAATGTGAATCGAAATGGGACATTAGTTTACGGAGCAAAAATGTATTACATCCCTCTCTCCAATAAGCCTGTTGAGTAAGTTACAGTGTTGCCCCCCCCCCCCCCTCCCCCCAAATCTGTTTGATGCAGTAGATAAAAATCTACATCGGTACATCAGCACTCTTTGCTTCCAAGGGTCCCCGACAAGGATGTGCATTTATTTAAATCAAGGTATGTGCATGTACTTCCCTAAAGTTTCTCTTGGAATGGTGAATTTTAAACGGAACTTGATTTCAACTGCAGGTCCAAACTTGGGAAGTTGGGTGGGCAGAAGGTGCCTTGTGTTTTGTACAGAGCATGTGTTTGAACGAAAATTAACATTTTTGATTTTAGCTTACAAATAAACAAATAAGGCTAGAACCATTCTTCATTGTTTCCAGTTCGATGAATATTTTCAATGTGCGTTATCTTCACTAAACTTATTTCGTTAGATTAAATGCTCTTTCTCATATTTCTTCAGATCGTCCTCTGAGTTCCAGTGTGTTCTGTGTGTCAGTAGACACATAGAACACATTGGAACTCAGGGGACGAGATGCTGAAATGGTTAGCCCATTTTTGTAATAGCTAAGCATTGGGGAAACCGGATTTCAACCGGATATCCATTAATTTCACCGCTGGTATTATTGCATTGTCTACGATGCAAAATCAATAAAGAATAGAAAGAAAACAGTTAAATACACTGCCACTTGATTTCAGCAAAACTTAAACGAACACTGTCGCGTGCCAACGGAAATCACTGATGTGCAGACAATCGTTAACAATTTATATGACTGCATTTATATGACTGCAATGGTCCCATATAATGATGATACATCATAACTGTGGTCACCCTGCATTGCCCGGTCATAAAACCAGGCCTTGCCATTTGAAAATCACAGGCACACTGCATGCCGTGCACCTGAAGCAAAGTTTGCGTGTACCATTTGTTCCCATGGGCATGCTTTTGAGGTGAGGGACGATTGTCGTTGATATTAGATACAAATTTTCCAACCAGTTTGTAAATTGAACGTTGGCATAGTTAACTGTATTAGCAAAGAGCCTCTTACCTTGAGTGACTTGAATTTGATGTGATCATAGGGTAAATATGTACTCCTATTTTTTTGAGTATCTTTTTCTGTTCACTGCTAAGACAAATGTCACAAACAGTTACACATTTACTTTTACCTATTCCTTGCAATGAAATTCAGGCGGGAATAAGTTGCGAGTCATGAAAGGGGTGTGTTAAGAAATTATTATATGTCCCATTGTCCGAGAGGGGAGCCTGGACGTTTTGTAAATGGGTGTTTCGTATACGGCAATTTTTTATACTACAACCAATAGCCCAGACTTAGGTGTGCAAACTCGATAAAATCCTGTGCCAAACAGAAATTTTGAACCCCCCAATCCTCAAAATTTGCAGACAAAACCAAAACATTAAAGTCCTATCTGGTCATCCATACTTTTGTTTACTGCGCATGCACGGTAACCAGGAAGGTACCGGAATTGGTGCCAAGCATCATTAGTCTGTGTGAAACACACAGACTATTGTTTTTGCACGGTTTCTTTTTCTTTTTTCTTTTTTTCTTCTTTTTTTCTTCTTCTTCTTCTCCTGTCTGTCTTCTCATCACTTTTTTGTCCGCAAGATAACTCGAAAACGAATTGCCCTATCTCGCTGATTTTGGCATGCTGCTAGACAGCCACAAGTTCTCGGCCACCTGTGTTTTTCAGATTCCTGGGGTATCAGGGGTGTCTGTAGGGGTGTTTTGAAAGTGGGTCACGCCCATATCTCAGGCTTGGTATGACCAACAGACCTGGGACCAACACCAAATGAGTCGGCACTCGATGGAGGTTCAAAATATGGGTCAAGGTCACAGAGGTCATCTAGGGGTCATTGAGTGCATTTTTCAAAATTGCTGGAAATCACATTTTTTGACCCCCCTAAAGTATTCCTGACGTACATACATGCATTTTGATGTAAAAAAAAGTGGGCGCGGTCAAAATTTTTGAAAGTGGGTCACGCCTATATCTCCGGCATGGTATGACATATGGACCTGGGACCAACACCAAATGAGTCGACACTTGATGGAGATTCAAAATATGGGTCAAGGTCACGGAGGTCACCTAGGGGTCATTAAGTGCATTTTTCATAATTGCTAAAAATCACATTTTTTGACCCCCCTAAAGCATTCCTGACATACACACATGCATTTTGACCTAAAAAAAAGTGGGCGTAGCCAAATTTTTTGAAAGTGGGTCACGGCCATATCTCCGGCGTGGTACGACATATGGACCTGGGACCAACACCAAATGAGTCGACACTTGATGGAGATTCAAAATATGGGTCAAGGTCACGGAGGTCACCTAGGGGTCATTAAGTGCATTTTTCATAATTGCTAGAAATCACATTTTTTGACCCCCTAAAGCATTCCTGACATACACATGCATTTTGACGTAAAAAAAAGTGGGCGTGGCCAAATTTTTTGAAAGTGGGTCACGCTCATATCTCAAGCGTGGTATGACGTATGGGCCAGGGACCAACACCAAATGAGTCAACACTCGATGGAGATTCAAAATATGGGTCAAGGTCACCGAGGTCACCCAGGGGTCAATGAGTGCATTTTTCATAATTGCTGGAAATCACATTTTTTGACTTCCAAATGCTTCCCCAAAATTCAGACGTGCATATTTTTATACTGTACCAATGACCCAGACATAGCTGGTGCTAACTCTAAAAAATCCAGGGCCAAACACAAATTTTGCCCCCCAATCCCCAAAATTTGCATCTAAAACCAAAAGAAATCATGTCCTAAAGGACCTCCATACTTTGCCCTTACTGCGCATGCGCAGTGTCAAGAACGTTCCGAAATTGGCGCCAATTATCATTCTCTGTTTGGCCCTTCATCAGTCAACATCACACTGATCTTTGTGCTTGTAAATCTCAGTTTAAAGGATGCCAGACACGTAATTATTGGAGAAATGGTGATTCTAAGGAGGATATAGAAGGAGGAGAGGAAAAAGGAGTGACAAAAAATAATCAGGGCTGTACTCAAAATTTTTTATGAAATTATGTTAAGTTGCCTATTTTCGAGGCATGGGCCTCTTGTTGTCATTCTTGCTATAAAGTTGCACTGCTTATTCAGTGTTTCCTCTCCCCTGGTCTTCTAAGTCCCCCCTTGCTATTCTCCCATGCTTTTGGCATATTTTTGAGAAAGATCATTTCAAAATTCTCTTGGGAGAGTTAGCTTGGTTACAGAATGAATTCTGTTATTTTCCCCATAGTTACGTTTTCACCCATGGGTGTATAAACGTTGTGTTCTGCATCTTCCATCTGATGTTCCGCAGATTCTCCCCTGGGAGTCTCTGTCTTGCATCAGATAGAGTGTAATTTTGATGACTGATTTCGGGCCAGTATTGTCAGTGCCTGGAGTCATGTTTTCTGGTGTTTTTACACTGTTTGTTTACATTGGCAACAGTCTCTTTTGAGGGGGGCTGTTTGCCTTTGGAGTAGTTTATCTCACTATAAGATACATTATTATTATCCGTAAGTGTTGCATTAATTATTTAATATAATTTTAAAATTTTTGACCACACTTAGCCTTCGGATCCATTGGGGCTCAACGTTACTTTTCAGAAACTTGGGCTTACCTGAAAAAATATTTTTCAAAAATTATTTTGATTTTCAATTGTTTTTTCATTATTAATGGATCATGTTATTATGTATCTTTGTGTTAGGGGTTTGTGCGAGTAACTAGGACTTGTTGTTGACTTTTCACAATGAAAGGATATTGTTCAAATTGTAATAGGAAGAAATCTTCCTCTGACTTTCATGATCATTGTATTAATTGTAGTCAGTGTTCTCGCACTAATCCCTGTTCTATATGTCAATATTGGGATGACAAACATTGGAAACGTGTGTCACGATATGTTGTTAGTGGAGAAAGGGCTATGCCGGCTCTTTCTCCGCAGGGTCACTCTACTCTATCAGTTTCTATTTCAGAGGAACAAGAACAGGGTGATGTTTCCATGTTATCTTCCGCAAGTGCGCTTCCGTCGTCACAAATGAATACAGAGCTAGCGGCAAAAGTGCTCATGGAGATTAAACAAATGTCGTCCGCTAGCTCGCCCGGTGTAGCGTCCATTCACCGAATGGTTTGGCAGCCGGGTTCGTCCGATGCGGTCCAGGAGGAAATGTTGGGTGATGCGAGCACTATAAACATTCAACGTGCACACCCAGTGACGGCGGATAGTAGGAGAGATCGGAGGAAGCCTTCGAGTCCGGTTCCTAGCTCGTCCAGGTCCAGCCGGGCCGCGAGCGAGAGAGGCCCCTCTCTCGTACAACAACATCTGGGACCAGATGTTGTGGTACAAAATGTGTCGCTAGCGGAGCACACGTCCGTCGCTCGGGACGCTCCGTTGTATAGGCAGTCCGCGGAGACTGCTCAGGCTTCTTCCTCTCATCAGCGCACACGACCGCACCTTGGCTACGTGACCGCCGATATTTTACCAGCTTCGCCGATCAGGGATTCTTCGGCAACCAGGTCACGCCATCCGGTAGCCAGGGACACGAGGCCGGTGGACTCAGGACGTTCGCATAGGAAGAGTATGCGGGAGTAATCAGATGCGGAGCTGCCCTCGGCGAAGCAGCGAAAGACTGCGCCTCCGCAGGCCTCGATGTCGGACGTGCTTGTGCAAATAGCACAACTTATTGCAGCATCCCAGCAACCGACAGAAACGGTGTCGGATCGGGAATTAACCGACGGCGCTGGGTCGGTATGCTCCGACGAAGCATCGGGGGCGGAAGACCGGGAACATCATGAGGTCCGACCGGATGGTGAAAGGGATACGGATGACTTGGAGCTATCCCTTTTGGAACAACATAAAGTTGCCGTGGACTTCATCCGGCACTTTCTTCCTCAAGTTGTTCCGTCAGGCTAGACTGCTGCGGTTCCGGACAAGAGAATTATAGCGTCAGTGCCTCAGGGACATCGCTCCCGAGTTTCCGTCTCAGTCCAATAATGTTGCAAGAACATTTGAATTATTGAACGACGCTGTATTCAAACTTGCTTCCAAAACAGGAAAAGCAGGTTTCGTGTCCGCCAATACTCTCAACCTGCCTTTCATTAATGCAAGGAATAAATTCGATATGGCAGGACAGGGTATCCCGAGAGTTCCTCTGCGTATGGACGACGAGGCGGAAGACTTAGAATTATCATTACCGTCGTCGGCGTCTATTCCAACCGCGGTGTTGGAAACAACTATTTTGTCTAACAGAGCCAGTTTAGATGCCTTATCTTACGCAGATCATCTTACTAAGGCGTTATCACTGCGTCTTCAAGGGAAAGAATTCCAGGATATTTAATCCTCTTTAAGACTTCTTTCAAGGGCAGTAGCTTATTCCACGTGTAACTCCGCCCTTTCAGTGGCAAACCTGGAGTTGGTTAGACGTGACGCAGCCCTAGCTACATCCACACTTGTGGATAGTAAGATGAAGAACTCTCTCAGAGTCGCTTCGGTCTCCGGAGAACTTCTCTTCGACGGCAAGCTTTCTGCAATTTACGATAAAATTACAAAGAAAGCTTCGGATTCTCTGCTGTTCAAATCTGCTTCTAAGAAGTCAGACACGGCAGATAAGAGTAAGACAGGCACTTCTGGGTCTAATGCGCCCAAGAGAGGTTCCTATAGAGGTTCCGGTGCGTCCTCTTGGTCTTATTCAAGAGACCGTCAAGGCAGCGACCCACGTTCGGGACGTCCTTCGGGCCGGGACAACCGGTCAGACGCCCCGAGGTCGACGGGACGAGGTGCGGGTCGTGGAGGACGTGGTTTCTCCTACCGCAGGCCTCGCAGGTCCAGGAGGTGATGGCTTCAACCTCTATCGTGTACCGGTTGGCGGAAGGTTGTCGAGTTTTTCACAAGAGTGGGCGTCGATTACAGACGACCCTTGGGTGAGAGGGGTGATTTCGGAAGGTCTAAAGATATCCTTCAAACGAAAGCCTCCATTAACTCGAAGTCCAAAATGGACTCAACTTCCGTCAAATCCGCAGAAAAGAGACGCTCTGTTATCAGAGGTGCAGTCTCTTTTAATGAAGAACGCGGTAGAGGTCGTAGAAAACCAGGAGACACCGGGATTCTACAGCCATCTGTTTCTGGTTCCGAAACCAGACAGCTCGTTCCGTCCAGTCATAGATTTGAGCTGGATAAACAAGCTGATTATCGCTCCGAAGTTTTATATGGAGATGATTCGATCGGTCAGAGCGAGTATTCGGGTGAACGATTATGCAACAAGCATAGATCTCAAAGATGCGTACTTTCACGTCATGGTACATCCGACATTCAGAAAGTATCTACGCTTCGCAGTCCTAGGGGTGGTGTATCAATTCCGGGCGATGTGCTTCGGATTGAATCTAGCACCCTGGGCTTTCACTCGGGTAATGAACTCGGTAATGATCTATTTCCGAGCTCATTCGTCTGTGGTAACGTCGGCCTACCTGGACGACATTCTTCAGAGGTACGGCAACGAGTTAACGCTTCAGAACGATGTGCAGAATCTACTTCTATTGCTCCGACGTCTCGGTTTTATAATAAACGAGGAGAAGTCGGATCTGGTGCCGTCCAAGTCATTCACACATCTGGGAATGAGCTTCGAGACGCACAACAATCTCATTCGTCTGCCATTAACCAGAGCGAAATTAGTCAGTTGTTACGCTCGCTATTGTCTGCACGCAGACAAAGTCACAGCGAGGGAGTTTATGAGACTGATAGGTCTGTGCGGAGCCGCTGTGGATCTCATTCCGATGGGGCGGTTACGCACGCGTCCTCTCCATATTTTCTTGACTCAGAATTGGAGTGTGAAAATTCATTCGCTCGACATAGACGTTCTCTTGTCAGATCAAGTGAAACGAGAGATTCAGACTTGGGCAAACATTCAGTGGTTAACTCAGGGAGTTCCGCTGCAGTTGCCGGATCCGAGTTTTACCATTATGATGGATGCCAGTCAAACAGGTTGGGGTGCATCATTGATCCCAACGGATTCGAGATGCCAGGGTCTTTGGGATCCGCAATTCCTGGGCAAGCACATAAACATCAAGGAAATGATGTCAATTTGGCTTGCGTTACATCATTGGATGGACATTATTCACAATGCTCATGTCCAAATCCTATCCGACAATACGACAGTAGTGGCGTATATACGGAATCAGGGAGGCACTCATTCAATTCCGTTGTTCAATCTAACGGAAAGAATCCTTGTGTTTGCTCTAGAACATCAGGTTCTTCTTTCGGTCCGTCATATACCGGGTCATCTGAACGTACTAGCAGACTCCCTTTCACGAAAGGGTCGCTTGTTGCCGTCGGAGTGGACTCTCAACAAACAAGTATTCAATCAGATTTGCTACCAATGGCTCTGTCGATCCCTTGGGACGGAATGATAGGATATGCGTATCCTCCAGCGCCGTTAATTCAGCAAGTATTGCTAAAGATAAAACAATCTCAATGCAAGATTCTGTTGGTAGCATCTCTGTCTCCACAGAGACCGTGGATAAATCTACTCAGGTGTCTGTTGTGGGACCTACCGCGAAAGCTTCCTCCACGGGAGGATCTTCTTTCGCAGGGGAAATCGCGTCAACTCCATCACAACCCGCAAGGTCTCAACCTTCACGTTTTTCCGTTGTGCGGTCCTTCTTGCATGGCAAGCACTTTACAGGACGAGCAGTGGACGCGATTTCTAACTGTAGGAGGACCTCCTCTTCGCTAAACTATGCAGCTAAGTGGAAGGTTTTTCGTCGTTGGTGTAGGGATCATTCTGTTGATATTTTTGATCCCTCTATACCAGACATTACAAACTTTCTAGTATACTTGTTTGACGAAATCAAACTGCAGCCTGTTACTATTAAGGGTTATAGGTCTATGTTATCTGATACCTATGCACATCATGATAGTTTACAAATTGGATCTAATGTCTCTTTATCTAAGTTGGTAAGAAACTTCTCGATAAATAGACCCAGAACTCTTAGGTTAATTCCTAAGTGGAATTTAGCTTGGGTTCTTCTTAAACTGAAGGAAAAGCCATTTGAACCTCTTGGGACAGTAGATTTCAAATTCTTGTCTTATAAGACAGCTTTTCTCTTAGCTTTCTCTTCTGCTAGAAGAGTCAGGGAGCTTCATGCACTGTCGGTGGATGATTCCCACTATCGTAGTGTCGGGAACACTATCACCTTCACTACTAATGTGGGATTTTTAGCTAAGAATCAGGCTCCTAATAAATATCCGGAACCTATTGTTATTAAGGCTCTTCCGTCTTCAGACGGGCGTAGGCCTTTACTCTGTCCTGTTAGAGCGTTACGTATCTATAAACAGAGATCTCAGTTTATCAGAAAGGGACGAAAACGTTTCTTTCTGTCTCTGATGCCTAATAGAAAGGACATTTCGGTCCATTCTATTGCTAGATGGATTCAATTAACTATCCGTACTGCTTATGAAAATTTATCTTCTTCTCAGCAGTCTGTGCTTAAGATTTCTGCTCATGAAGTAAGAGCTCTTGCTACTTCTTGGGCTTACGCTAATAGTATTGCTATTACAGATTTAATGAAGGCTGCTTATTGGTCTCAGCCATCCACATTCAGGTATTTTTATCTCAGAAATATTGAGTCCATTTCTGGAAACCTGCATTGTTTAGGTCCGTTATCTGTTGCTCAGAATGTCGTCCACTAAACAGTTGCAACTATAGTTATGCAGGCTTTCTGTTCCGGCAGTGACTCTGTCCGGCTGCCCTCTTCGCTCTGGGCTATTTGACCCAGGGGAAGGGGAAGGGGGGGGGGAGGGTGTTCCCTTAGGTCACCTGCTTTATAGTGAAAAGCAAGGGAATGCCTCCTCCGAAGTCAGTATTTCTGAGTCGTTTCCGGGATGGTTTTAAAGTGTAATATTAATGTTAAAATTCATTCATGTCATATTTTTAAAGTGTAGCTCGGTGTGAAGCATTTGTATATGTCAAGTGTCAAACGGGCGTTAATATACAATCCTCGGACACTTTTAAAGAACATAAAGAGTCTCAATTCTCTGGACTAACTTTATTTATTGGCTTACTTTAAAAATAATTAGTATAAAGGGTTATACTGGATGTTAATAGAGAACATGAATGTTATTGTGCTCAATTATGAAGGGTATTGTATCTTTCTAATTTAACATAAAATAAGAAAGATACATGTAAAGCCTAATACTCCTTTTCTCCTTGAGGTGTTGACTCTATATTATATAGTTGAGCTTATTGGATTTTCCTCTATGTCCTAGGCCCTCCAGCCTTTTTACTATTCAGCTATGGGTCATTGGTACAGTGTAAAAATGCTAAAAAATTTATAGTAATTTATATATTTTTTATACTAACCAATGACCCAGACGGGGATGGCCCTCCCAGGAGTTGGGAACTCTTACCTCCCCGCTGAGTACATAGCGCTGACCAGGCACTGCCAGTAAGAATGATAATTGGCGCCAATTTCGGAATGTCCTTGACACTGCGCATGCGCAGTAAGGGCAAAGTATGGAGGTCCTTTAGGACATGATTTCTTTTGGTTTTAGATGCAAATTTTGGGGATTGGGGGCAAAATTTGTGTTTGGCCCTGGATTTTTAGAGTTAGCACCAGCTATGTCTGGGTCATTGGTAAGTATAAAAAATATATAAATTACTATAAATTTTTTAACTTTTTCACGAAAAAAGTGGGCGTGGCCAAATTTTTTGAAAGTGGGTCACGCTCATATCTCAAGCATGGTATGACGTATGGACCTGGGACCAACACCAAATGAGTCGACACTCGATGGAGATTCAAAATATGGCTCAAGGTCACCGAGGTCACCCAGGGGTCAATGAGTGCATTTTCCATAATTGCTGGAAATCACATTTTTTGACCTCCAAATGCTTCCCCAAAATTCAGACGTACATTTTTTCACGAAAAAAGTGGGCGTGGCCAAAAAATTTTGAAAGTGGGTCACGCTCATATCTCAAGCATGTTGTGACCCATGGATCTGGAGCAAACACTAAATGAGTCGACACTCGATGGAGGTTCAAAAATATGGGTCAAGGTCACGGAAGTCACCTGGGGTCATTGAGTGCATTTTTTCAGAATTGCTGGAAATCACATTTTTTTACCTCTAAAGCATTCCTGGCATACACACAGGCATTTTAACTTAAAAAGTGGGCGTGGCCAAAATCTTTGAAAGTGGGTCACGCTCATATCTCAAGCATGGTATGACATATGGATCTGGGATCAACACCAAATGAGTCGACACTCAAAGGAGATTCAAAATATGGGTCACGGTCACGGAGGTCACCCAGGGGTCATTGAGTGCATTTTTCATAATTGCTAGAAATCACATTTGTTGACCCCCTGAAGCATTCCTGACATACACACATGCATTTTGATGTAAAAAAGTGGGCGTGGCCAAAATTTTTGAAAGTGGGTTACGCTCATATCTCAAGGATGGTATGACACATAGACATGGGGACCAACACCAAATGAATCAACACTCCATAGAGGTTCACAATATGGACAAGGTCACTGAGGTCGCCCAGGGATAACTGAGTGCATTTTTTTGTATTGCTGGGAATCACATTTTTGGACACCTAATGCATTCTCTTGACAAACCTTTTGAATGCTGTGCACATATATGCCTTTTCTGGTTTCTTAGAAGAATTGTTCTGATTCCATTATGAATATCAGTAAATACTGTTTACGAAAATCCATTCCAGATTTGTTTAAAAATATGTTACTCCCGAAATATGTTAATCCGAAAATAACCCTCCATAAATTCTCTTTCTATATAGTTTTTTTCCCAATAGATATTTTAATGCTTTTCTTACAAGCTTGAATTTACTGGATGCAGTAAATTCTATTTCTCCAGTATTAACATTATTTTCTATTTCAATGATTTTTGTCTGATGGATTCTTTACTATTCTACTGAAATTTGGCACATATGTAGAGCTTCATTAGAAGTTTCTCACCTGGATCATGGCATTTCTGAAGTTTTTCTTTTTCTGCCAAAACCTTGCAAAATGTTGTCACAATGTTAGGTTTTGCCACAATTCTCAAACAAGACCCAGGACCATTTGGCTGGAGCTTTCATTATATTTGTAGCATGACTTATTACACCTGACTACATAAGCTGTATTACCCACGTTGCTCCCTTTTGACCTCAAAATTCCGAGCAAAGTGCAATTTTTGAAAAACTGGTCAATTTTCACATGCAATTTCTTAGCTCTGCGGCCACATTTTTTCAAACCTTTTCCTATGAGAAGTTTGAGCATTCATCCAAGAATAATTTGGCTGTTATATATTCTATTCAAAGTTTTAATCTTAAACTCGTTTTCGAGCCTTTAATTCGAGTACCCTTAACTCGTTCATAAAAATGGCTCATTTTTAGTTCATTTTTCTTCCATTTACGAATGGTATATCAAAAAGTGATGCATATGTTCATATTCACAATTACCTATCGAGCATATTTTCTGTTGTACGTTTGGTTGTAAAGTTTAACCATATGTCCATTCTGTTTGCATAAAGATAGATGCTGTCCAAAAAACTCGCGCTTTTTCAGAATTTGGTACGATTAAGTGACAATTTAATTTACTCCATCCCTAATTGATTGAGTGCTGAATGTTTTCAATATCTGCATGCAGCAGTCATAGTATGAAAACTTTTGTTTTATATGTGAGTATTAAAAGTTTAACCCTTAGCAGATTTGAGACTCTCATATGGGTACTGTCTGAATAATTGTGATTTTGGTAATATCTGAAAATTCTGTTGACATTCAGATTTACAGTTCAAGTCCAAGAAGATTTTCCTTGATAAGGTAGCTGTAAAGTTTAACCCAATCCCTGTTTTGGATTTGTTAAGTTTAAGTCGCAATTTACTCCATTCCTGATTGATTGAGTGCTGGCTGTTGTCTATGGGTGCATGCGGCTTGCAAAGTATGACAACTTTTGTTTTACATGTTATTATTAAAAGTTTAATCCTTGGCAGATTTGAGAGTTCCCAAGTGGGTACTGTTGAAATAATTGTTATTTTAGTAAAATCAGTACCTGAATATTGGTAAGCATGCAGTGATCTTTCGGTCCTATATAAAGGTGTAAATAGTTAAAGTTGAACAGTTCATCAGACAGAAATAATGCCAAACTCTGCCATTGACAGGTAAATAATGAATGGAAATTTCATTGCATTGAACCGTCCCCATGGTTTCCACGCGAGGCGTGGTGTTTTCCACGCGGTCAGAACACTCGATTTTATGCCCAAATGTCGGCCAGGCTACGTAGAACAAGTTCTGAAAATTGCAAGTCGCTGCCTTCAGCGGTCTGGACACAGTGAGCGTATGTCTGAAGTGCTATTTTAATGTCTTGTATGCAAATTCTCATTAATCTTTTCCCGCCAAAAACCTACTCACCGCCGTTTTCTTTTCACTTTTAACTTACGATGATTCTCATAGGTTTCAAGGTTGCGATGGGATCCCTGGGTGCTGTTCTTAAAGAAACTACTTTGATTTACAGCCATCCCTCTGTCAGCCACACTCTATTGTAACTTTTAAGTGGACCTACTCCAGAGAGGGGGCACCACGAGAGACTGTGCCCATTCCCACCCTCTTCTTTCGCTCCGACTTGAAAAAGACCAAATTCAGAAAATTACCTCCTCTCTTCAAAAACGCTATATGTCAGCGAATTCTCCGCGGATTTCCACGAAATTTTCACTCAGCATTTACGAATAGTTGCCCCATCAGATGCCTGGAAAGGAGACACGAATTGTGCATTTCCTCAAGTCCAATTCGAAAAGAGCGTATGCACATGCGCGTGAGGCTCCCACAGGCTATGCGCTCGGTTGTTGGATTTTTCAGGCACAGGTCAAGTTGGGCAGAGCTTCTAGAACGAACGTTGAAAATTTCGAGTCGCTACTCCAAAAACTCTCTCCAAAATCTACTGTACATGTAACGGAGTGTATACTTTTTTATGACCTGCCGGCAGTACCAACCACCCTTCTAGTTTTATATCTTGTTATTATTAATAAACGTTTAACCCTTGGCAGATTTGAGACTTCTCTTATGGGTACATCCACGGTGTTTTCACCCGGTCACAGGACTCAAGAAAGATACTAAACTGTCGAGCGGGGATAGAACACATTCTCAGAATTTCAAGTGGCTGCCTTGGACGGACTGGTTACAATTGGCGTATGTCCTTGTTATGCCCACAACGAATAGTCAGGGGGCATATTGTTTTACCTCTGTCTTTCCCTCTATCTTTCTGCATATAGGGTATATTGTTTGTCTGTCTAACCTCTCTTATTAGCTCATCTTGACAAAGTCAAGCTGAGCTAATTTCATCCCTCTCTGTCCGTCGTCCGCCGTGCGTCAACACCATTTTTTGGTCTTCTCTTCCAAAGCCACTGGGCCAATTCAGGCGAAAGTTTGTGTGAGTGATGATTCCAAAGGGGCATTGCATTTTTTTTCAACTCAACATGCCCAGTCCCATAGGAAGGGAGTGAGAAAAATGCTCCAAAAATTTTTTTAAATCTTCTTCTCAAGAACCAGTGTGTACAATGACTTGACATTTGCTATGGAACTTCCTTTGGGGAGTAGAATCAACTTTTTTCAAACGAAGTTCGTTAAGCAATATTTGGCTTTGTAATGGGAGGGATACGATATTTTTATACTGTACCAATGACCCAGACATAGCTGGTGCTAACTCTTAAAAATATAGGGCCAAACACAAATTTTGCCCCCCAATCCCCAAAATTTCCATCTAAAACCAAAGAAATCATGTCCTGAATGGCCCTCCATACTTCACCTCTACTGCGCATGCGCAGTGTCAAGGACGTCCCGAAATTGGCGCCATTAATCATTCTTTGTTTGGCCCTTCATCAGTTAACATCTGACTGATCTTTGTGCTTGTAAATCTCAGTTTAAATGATGCCAGACACATAAATATTAGTGAAATGGTGATTCTAAGGAGGATATAGAAGGAGGAGAGGAAAAATGAGTGACAGAAAATAATCAGGGCTGTAACTTAAAATTTTTTAATGAAATTATGTTAAGTTATCTATTTTCGAGGCAACAGCCTGTTGTGGTCATTCTTGTTATTAAGTTACACTGCTTGTTCAGTGTTTTCCTCTCTCCCTTTCCTTTAAGTCCCCTCTTGCTATTCTCCCATGCTTTTGGCATATTTTCTGTAATATTATTACTAAAATTTCTTGGGAGTTTTAGTTGGATAACAGAATGAATTCTGTTCTTTTCCCCATGTTTACGTCTTCACCTATGGGTGGTTAGGCGTAGTGTTCTGCATCTACCATCTGATGTTCTGCAGTTTCTTCCCTGGAAGTCTCTGTTTTACATCAGATAGTGTATTATTGGTAACTGATTTCGGGCCAGGGTGCCTGGAGTCTTGATCTGGTGTTTTTACACTTATTGTTTACATTTCCAACAGCCCTCTGTGTGAGGGGGGATTTCTTGAAAATAATATCTTGATGTTAATTTAATCATAACTAGATACATTATTATTGTTCGTAAGTGTTGCATAAATTGTTTAAAATATTTTTAGAATTTTTGTCCACACTTAGGCTTGGGATCCATTGGGGCTCAACGTTACTTTTCAGAAACTTGGGCTGTTCTGAAAAAATATTTTTTCAAAATTTTTTGATTCAATTATTTTTTCTATGTTAATGGATCTTGTTATTATGTATTTTGATTGTCAGGGGTTGGTGCGAGTACTAGGACTTTGTTTCTTTTCACAATGAAAGGATATTGTTCAATTGAAATAAGAGGAAATCTTCCTCTGACTTTCATAATCATTGTATAATGTAGTCAGTGTACTCGCACTAACTCCTGTTCTGTATGTGTTAATTTCGATGACAACATGGGAAGCGTGTGTCACGGTATGTTAGTGGGGAATTGGCCATTACGGTCCTTTCCCTGCAGGGTCACTCTACTTTATCAATCTCTATTTCAGACGATCATGATCAGGGTGATGTAACCGTGATGTCTTCCAAAAGTGTGCCTCCGTCGTCACAATTAATGAAGAGCTAGCGGAAAAGTACTCATGTAATACGTCAATTGCCTAAGAGGAGCCTAGTAGGTTCGACGGCCTTTGACGTCCGCTAGCTCGCCCGGTGTAGCGTCCATTCATCGAATGGTTCGGCAGCCGGGTTCGTCCGTTGCGGTCTAGAAAGGAGTTTTGGGTGATGCGAGCACTATAAAAAAACCAGGTGCACACCCAGTGACGGCGGATTAGAGGGGAGAACGGAGGAAGCCTTTTAGTCCGGTTCATAGCTCGTCCAGGCCTATCCGGGCTGTGAGCGAGAGAGGCCCCTCTCTCGTACACCAACATCTGGCCCCAGATGTTGTGGTACAAAATGTCTCGCATTCGGAGCATACGTCCGCCGCTCGGGACGCTCTGTTATTTAGACAGTCCGGAGAGACTGTCAATAAGGCTTCCTCATTCTCATGGCAGCGCACACAACCGCACCTTGGCTACGTGACCTCCGATATCCAGTCAACTTCGCCAATCAGAGAATCCTCGGCGACCAGGTCACGCCATCCGATAGCCAGGGACACGAGGCCTGGAGACTCCGGACGTTCGCATAAGAAAGTATGCAGGAGCCAACGTGCACGGAGCTTCCAGCGGCAAAGCATCGTAAGACCGCTTCTGCACAGGCCTCGGGGACGGACGTGCTATCCCAAGTAGCACAACTTATCACAGCATCCCAGCAACGACCGAATCTCTGTCGCATAATGTAATATCCGACAACGCTGGGTCGGGACGCTCCACGGAAGCATCAGGTGCGGACGTCCGAAAATTTCATACGGTCCGACGGGATGCCGAAAGGGATTCGGAGGTTTTCGAGCTTTCCCTTTCGGAACAACATAAGCTGCTGTATATGTCAACCGACTTCATCTTCTAGAGGTTCTTCGTCGGACCAGAATGCTGCGATACCGGATAACAAACTGATAGCGTCGGTGGACTTAGAAATTTTTGGTTCGGTTCAGGGACATCGTCCCTCAGTTCCGACACAGTCCAATAATGTCTCAGATACTTTCGATTTATTGAACGACGCTATATATATTTTTTATATGCTTGCTATTTACAAGCATGTCTGGTTTCTTGTTCGCAAAATTACTGAGATGTCTTTCAAAAGTGTGCCTCTGTCATCATAGTTAATGAAGAGCTAGCGGCAATTAGTGCTCATGGATTACGTCAATCGCCTAAGAGGTCCCTAGTAGGATCAACGGAGTTTACATTCACTAGCTCACCTGGTGTAGCGTCCATTCATCGAATGGTTCGGCAGTCGGGTTCGTCCGTTGCGGTCTAGGAAGGAGATTTGGGTGATGCGAGCACTATAATAGACTTTAGTACACACCCAGTGACGACGGATTAGAGGAGAGATCGGAGGAAGCCTGTTAGTCCGGTTCCTAGCTCGTCCGGTCCGTCTGGGCGGCGAGCGAGAGAGGTCCCTCTCTCGTGCAACAACATATGGGACCGGATGTTGTGGTACAGACATTTCTCATTCGGAGCGTATGTCCGCCGCTCGGGATGCTCCGTTATATAGACAGTCCGAGTGACTGTCGATAATGCTTCCTCATCCTCACAGCAGCGCACATGACTGCACATTGGCTACGTGACCTCGAATATCTGGCCAGCTTCGTCATTCAGTGATTCCATGGCGAACAGGTCACGCCATCCGGTAGCCAAGGGACACGAGGCCTGCACACTCCGGTCGCTCGCATAATAGAAGTATGCACGGGGTAACGAACACGGAGCTTCCAGCGGCAATGCATCGTAAGACCGCTTCTCCACAGGCCTCAGTGACGGACGTGCTATCCAAAATAGCACAGCTTATTGTAGCATCCCAGCAAACGACAGATTCTCGGTCGGATTAGGAATAATCTGACGGCGCTGGGTCGGTGCGCTCCGCTGTTGCATCAGGTACGGACGACCGAACACTTCATAGGGTCCGACAGGATGGCGAAAGGGATTCGGACGATTTCGAGCTTTCCCTTTCGGAACAACAGAAGCTGCCATACATTTCTTCCGACATTATCTTCTAGAGGTTGTTCCGTCGGACTACATTGCTGCGATGCTGGATAAGAGACTAATAGCGTCATTGGACATAGAGTTTTCGATCGGTTCAGGGACATTGTCCCTGAGTTGCTGACGCAGTCCAATAATGTCTTTAGAACATTCAAATTATTGAACGACGCTATATATAAGCTTGCTATCAACATGCTAGTCTAGTTTCTTGTCCGCAATGTTCTATTCTGCCTTTCGTGAATTCTAGGAAAATAATTTTTTATTGGCAGAACTGGGCTTACCGAGAGTTCCTTTGCGTCTAAGATGGTGAGGCTGAAGACTGGGAATTATCTTTTTCGCCGTCTATGTCAATTCCAACCACGATGTCCCTGAGTTGCCGACGCAGTCCAATAATGTCTTTAGAACATTCGAATTATTGAACGACGCTATATATAAGCTTGCTATCAACATGCTAGTCTAGTTTCTTGTCCGCAATGCTCTATTCTGCCTTTCGTGAATTCTAGGAAAATAATTTTTTATTGGCAGAACTGGGCTTACCGAGAGTTCCTTTGCGTCTAAGACGGCGAGGCTGAAGACTGGGAATTATCTTTTTCGCCGTCTATGTCAATTCCAACCACGATGTTGGAAACGACAATGATGTATAATAGACTTAACTTAGACGCTTTATCATACGTACACCACCTTACTTAGAAGTTATCATTACGTCTTCAAGAGAAAGAATTCCAGGATATGATCCTCAATGAGATTTCTTTCAGGGGCAGTAGTTTTTCCACATATAACTCCGCCCTTCAGTGGCAACCTGGAGTTGGTTAGACGTGACGCAGCCCTAGCTACATCCACACACGTGGATAGTAAGGTGAAGAACTCTCTCAGAGTCGCTTCGGTCTCGGAGAAGCTTCTCTTCGACGGCAACCTTTCAGCAATCTTGAATTGCTCGATATACACGTTCTCTTGTCTATCAAGTGTAACAAGAGATTCAGACGTTGGCAAACATTCGGTGGTTGACTCAGAGAGTTCCACTGTAGTTGCCGGATCCGAGTTTTTCGATTATGAAGGATGCCAGTCAAACAGGTTGGGACACAATTTTGATCCCAACGGATTCGAAGTGCCAGGGTTTTTGGGTTCCGCAGTTTTTAGGCAAGCTCTTAACTTCCAAGGAAGAATATTATGTTGGCTTGCACTACGTCATTGGATGAATTTTATTCAGAAACGCATGTTCAATCCTGTCCGATAATACGACAGTAGTTGCGTATATATCCGGAACCAGGGAGGCACTCATTCGGTTCCGTTATTGATTTTAACGGAAAGAATCCTTCTGTTTGTTATAGAACACCAAGTTCTGTTTCGGTTCGTCATATTTCTCGGTCGTTGGATCGTATTAGCAGACTCCCTTTTACGTAAGGGTCGTTTGTTGCTGTCGGAATGGACTCTCAACAAACAGGTATTCAATCAGATTTGCTATCAATGGGAGCGCCCAGTGATAAAATTATTTGCGACACAACTCTCCAATCAATTGTAGACGTATGTGTCACCGTGTCCGGATCCCCGAGCATATGTAGTTAACACTCTATCGATCTAGTAGGACGCGATGATAGGATATGCATATCCTCCAGCGCTGTTGATTCAGCAAGTATTGCTAGGATTATTCAATCACAATACAATTCTGTTGGTAGCATCTCTGTCTCCACAGAGACGGTGTATAAATTTACTTAGATGTCTGCTGTGGGACTTACCGCGGAAACTTCCTCCACGAGAGGATCTTTTTTCGCTGGGGAAATCGTGTCAACTCTATCACAACCCGCAAGGTCTCAACCTTCACGTATTCCATTGTGCGGTCCTTCTTGCATGGCAAGCATTGTACAGGACAAGCAGTGGACGCGATTCCTAACTGTAGAAGGACCTCCTCTTCGCTATACTATGCGGCTAAAGTGGAGGGCCTTCCGTCGTTGGTGTAGGGATCTTTATGTTGATATTTTTGATCCCTCCATACCAGACATTGCAAACTTTCTAGTATACTTGTTTAACGAGATCATCTGCAGCCAGTCACTTTTAAAGGTTATAGGTCTATGTTATCTGATACCTATGCACACCATGATAGTTTACAATTGAGCCTAATGTCTCTTTATCTAAGTTAGTTTGAAACTTTCGATAAGAGACCTAGAATCGTTAGATTAATTCCTATTCGGAATTTAGCTTGGGTTCTTATTAACTAAAGCAACCATTTGAACCCCTTGAGACAGTAGTTTCAAATTCTGGCCTTTTAAGGCAGCTATTCTCTTAGTCTTCTCTTCTGCTGAAGAGTCAGTGAGCTTCATGCACTATCGGTGGACGATTCTCACTTTCGTAGTATCGGAAACTCTATTACCTTTACTACTAATGTTGTATTTTTGGTTAAGAATCAGGCTCCTAATGATATCCGGAACCTATTGTTTTTAAGGTCCTTCCATCTTCGAGCGGGCATAGCCCTTTACTCGGTCCGGATAGTAGGCCCGTAACGATACACTGATGCATCGGTGCATCGCGATACACTCTCCCCGAGATACGCATATCGGTTGGGAAGTGCCGTATCGTGGAATCGCGATGCGGTTGGATTGGTAATGGTCGCTTGATTAAATGTTTACATACACGGCAGTCTATCACTTCGTCTTATACCATACTGACTCGTGTCGAAGCCCAGGGGGTGCTTGCAATGGATAAATTGCAAAGTGGGGGAGGTGGATCTTCGGGACGAGTAATAGTGCTTGCAAGTCGCATTTGGATGTGACGGAAATTGGCGATTTAAGACAAGTCAGCATCCACTGGCACTGGGTATGTTACGTTTCTTTGGAAACTGCCTACAATTTTGTAGAATTTGCTTTAAAAATTCTCATAATTATCTTGTACATACGTTTCATTTTCAGATTTCGGGTTTTAATCCTCAATTTAATGAATAAAACAAACAGAAAACCATGCGGTGTTGTTTTCATATTTTTTGTACAGGTTACTCTCGAAGTCAGAAATGGACGTAAGTATGTCAATCAACACTGCAAACGACCCCCTTGAAAACAGACAAACATAGTCTGTTTAAAAATAGCTGTTTTTTTTTTAAATATCAAAAATATAGCTTCACACAAAATCAATAAAAAAATCATAATATGAACTTGAAGACCAGATAAAATTTGGCTCAGCGGAATATGAATAACAAAATAGTTGCCTCCCTTGGCAAAATTCGAAAAATTGATTTTACACTGAAAGTCATAACTTCACATGCTGCAGAGCATGATGAAATGATAAATCAGCATGTTTTATTGAACCAATAAGTCATAAATCATATCGCTGGTTATATTGTTATATAATTCTCAAATACCAGAGTTGTAATTATTTTTTATTTTTAATTACCACTTTCTCATTAATTTCTGAACACCCGTTTTTCACAATGAGTTGTGCACGCTCGAAAGTGGCAGTGTTCTTTCACAATGAGTTGTGCACCGCTCGAAAGTGGCAGTATTCAATCAGTATATTTCTGATGATATTCAACCACTGTGAAAACTGTGAAAACTATATGTGGTGGGCGTGTTTCAGACAACTATTGACAGCAGCCTGCACACTCATTTGAAACAAGTGACAGCTTCCAAAACGAGGTCAACAAAAAAATAAACAAGTTAATTTTGCTTGGGATATATAATTTTTTAATAAAGACTTACATGTATTACACTGAAGACAGGCATAATGTATTACACAAAAGACGAATTTAACAACACAAAAATCTCAACTCCAAAAAATATACATAATACAGTATTACAGTTCTATTTGGTAAGTGCAGTGTTGCAACAAGTCACCTGTTTTTCCATTTGATGCCTGTAGTGTAAATTGGACGTCTTGTCTCAAACAACTTTCGTCCAATTTGAAAGTTGGGGGTGGGCTTTGACTCGAGTAGGGCACCCTGGTTCACAAATCTGAAGAAACGGGGGATGGGCTTCAGCACAAGTATGGGCTTTGACACGAGTCAGACTCAGTCAGTACGGTAATAAAATTCATTTGAAGTTGGACAAGATTTGCCTGGAAAAAAAAATAATTAAATTCCCCAAATCCCTGAGTCCCTGTGTGTATTTAAACATTGATTGTATTCTTATATTCTGACAGGGTTACACACTGTGTAACCCTGTCAGAATGTAAGAATGCAATCAATATTTAAATTTTTAAGCAATGAAAAATGTTCAGAACCCCACTCCCTCAGTCTCCCTGAATCCCACGGCACTGGCTGAGAATGAGTGATCCTATAGAAGTTCAAGTCATACAAGATCACCCATTCTCAATCATTGCAGTTCAGGGGGTTATTATACTGAAGAGACAGGTGCATCGGTGCAGTGTATATATACAAACTGAATCAAGATAGATTGAAGATACGTATCTAGATACGTATCGTATCGCGGGTAAAATATCGAGATACGAATCGTATCGTGGCCAAAGCGTATCGTTACGGGTCTACCGGATAGACCTTTATGTATTTATTAACAGATCTCAGTTTATCAGTAGGACGTAAAGCTTCTTCTGCCTCTGATGCCTAATAGAAAGGTCATTACGGTCCATTCTATTACTTAGTGCATTCAGTTAACTATCGGTACTGCTTAGGATAATCTATCCTTAACTCAGCAGTCTGTGCTTAAGATTTCGGCTCATGAAGTAAGAGCTCTTCTACATCTTGGGTTGACGTATAGTATTGCTATTATAGATTAAAGTAGGCTGCATATTGGTCTCAGCCATCCACATTCACGAATTTTTATCTCAGAAATATTGTATCCATTTCTGGAGACCTGCATAATTTAGGTCCATTATCAGCTGCTCAGAATGTCGATCACTTAACAATTGCAACTATAGCCATGTAGGCTTTATGTTCCGGCAGTGACTCCGTCCTGCTGCCCTCTTCGCTCTGGGCTATTTGACCCAGGGCAAGAAAAAAAAGGGGGGGGGGGGAGGGTGTTTCCTTGGGTCACCTGTTTTATTATGGAAACAAGGGGATACCTCCTCCGGAGTAAGTAATTCTGAGCTGTTACTGGGATGGTTTCTTAAGTGAAAGTTATGTTTTAAAATTCATTCATGTCATAGTTTTAAAGTTTAGCATTTGAATACGTCACGTGTCAAACGGGTGTTATTATACTATCCTCGGACACTTTTAATAGAGTATAAAGAGTCTCAATTCTTTGGACTAACTTTATTTATTGGCTTACTTTAAAAATAATTAGTATAAGAATTATACTGGATATTAATAGAGAACATGGATGTTATGATGCTCAATTATAGAAGGTATTGTGTCTTTCTAATTTATCATAAATAAGAAAGATACACGTGAAGCCTATTTCTCCTCCAGGAGATGACTCTATTTTATATAGTTGAGCTTATTGGATTTTCCTCTATGTCCTGGGCCCTCCAGCCTTTTTACTATTCAGTTATGTCTGGGTCATTGGTACAGTATAAATATCTTAAAAAATTTATAGTAATTTATATATTTTTTATACTTACCAATGACCCAGACGGGGATGGCCCTCCCAGGAGTTGGGAACTCATACCTCCCCGCTGAGGACATAGCGCTTACCAGGCACTGATGGTAAGAATGATTAATGGCGCCAATTTTGGGATGTCCTTGACACTGCGCATGCGCAGTAGAGGTGAAGTATGGAGGGCCATTCAGGACATGATTTCTTTGGTTTTAGATGCAAATTTTGGGGATTGGGGGGCAAAATTTGTATTTGGCCCTATATTTTTAAGAGTTAGCATCAGCTATGTCTGGGTCATTGGTAAGTATAAAAAATATATAAATTACTATAAATTTTTTAAGTTTTGACCCCGCCCAAAATTTCTATTTTCTTAACCGATGGTCCGGTATGAACTAAATTTGGTATGTGGTATTATTGGGTCATAAGTACTTGACCCATGCAAAAAAAAAAAAAATTCCCGCATCCCATGGGAACCCTGGGAGCTAAAATTAGAAATATTTTCAAACGTCCATATTTCCCAAACCACACGGAACAGAGAGCTGTTATTTGGTATGAAGTATCCTTAGGACCAGTAGAATTGAATGGTTAAAAAATTGCCATCGGTTATGTTAGGGTGTTCTGTAATGGGCATCGAAAAAAGTGCCGAGTCAGCATATTTGCAATAATTAAAAAAAATCTTTTTCTCCAGAACCAATCATCAGAATCTTTTGATATTTGGTATACTGCATTCATAGGGGGGGTCAGATGCAAGTTTGTTGAAATAAAAAAGCTCATTGGTTCATATTTGGGCTCACTATAGGAGCCCGAATTTTTAACATAGGGTGAAATGGAAAATATTCTTTAAAAATCTTCTTCTTCAGAACCACCAGTCAGAATCTCTTTCTCTTGATGTTTGGTATGCATCATTGTTACGAGGGTCAGATTCAAGATTGTTCAAACCAAGTCCCTAGGTTGACATTTGGGCTTCCTACAGAAGCACAAATTTTAACTTTGTTCAATATGGGGGGGGGGGGGGGGGGGGTAATTTCTTCTTCAGAGCCACCTGTCAGAATGCTTTCATTATTTGGTATGCAACATGGGGGTCAGATTCAAGTTTGTTCAAATCAGATCCCTAGGTATATATTTGGGCTCGCTATGGTAGCCCAATTTTTTTACTTAGTGCAATATGTGGAAATTTCTTTAAAAATCTTCTTCTTCAGATCCATCAGTCGGAATGCTTTCATATTTGGTATACAGCATCTCTAGAGGGGGAGGGGATGGGGGCAGATTCCAGTTTGTTCAATTCGAGTGCCTGGGTTAATATTTGGGCTCCATATGGGAACCTGAAATTTAACTTAGTACAATATGAGGGGATTTCTTCAAAAATCTTCTTCAGATCCACTAGTCAGAATGCTTTCATATTTGGTATACAACATCTCTAGGGGAAGGTGGTGGTGGGGGGGGGGGGGGGGTGGTCAGATTCAAGTTTGTTCAAATCAGATCCATAAGGTAATATTTGGGCTCGCTATGGTAGCCCAAATTTTAACTTGATGCAATATCTTTAAAATTTCTCTTCTTTCATATTTGGTACACAACATCTCTAGGGATGTCAGATTCAACTGTGTTCAAATTGAGAGCTTGTGTTAATATTTGGGCTCCCTATGGAGCCGGAATTGGCCATTTTGCTGAAGAATAAAAAATGTTGTATTCAGTACCCTCTAGAGGTGTGTAACTAAGATTAATCCACAAAGGTTGTATCAAGGGGCTTCATTGGGGAGCTCATCATTTTACTTTATGATCAACTGAAGAAAAGGCATGATGCCCATATTATTTTTGTCACTCCTGAGGGACTCAAGAATTGAGAGTGTAGCCTATGGAGATGGCTTGTTTAATGTGCTCATTCTTGGACTCTGTTTAAATTGTGTTCTGTTCAAGGTGAGCGCTTCAGGCCCCGTGAGGCCTCTTGTAATTTTCAAGGTATTACTTTTTTATTTCACAGGATGTTTCTACATTTTCCAGATGTGTGCATATTGTCAGAATTTTGACTTGCTTCAATATTTTACAAAACTACTGGTTGTTAAACTAAGTCCATTTTTAACTCAACTTTGGCGAAGCCAAATTCGAGGTATTGTCATGGCCCGTCGTCTGTCTGTAGGTCTGTCGTGCCGTACACATGGCTCGGGCTAGAGGCCGTATTTATGAAACAAAACTTCTTGGGTACCTTTGTTGTCACTGTGAAACGAGAACAAGTGTTTTAGGGCCCGGTCCGAAATTCAAGATGGCCACCGGCAGCCATTCTGTACAAAATTAGGGGCAATCAGATTTTTTTTGGCGCAGAACTTCCATATGAAAGCTCTGATTTGAATAATTTTTTGTATGAATGTTTATTACCATGGAATACATCACATATAACACGTTTTTTTTTCTCGTGTGTAAATTTTGCAAATTAGACTAACGTTTGATTTAATTAGTGTTATTTTCAGCACTGTAAGTGCAAATATCAATACGGCTCGGGCAAGAGGCCGTATTTATGAACCGATCCTTACGAAACTTCTTGGGTACCTTTGTTATCACCGTGGGACGAGAACGAGTGTTTTGGGGTCCATTCTGAAATACAAGATGGCCACTGGCAGCCATTTTGTACAAAATTAGGTACAATCAGATTTTTGCGCCGAACTTCCATATGAAAGCGCTGATTTGAATAATTTTTTGTGTGAATGTTTAGTACCGTGGGATACATCACATATAATACTGTTCTTTTTCCTCGTACATAAATTATACCAATTAGACTAACTTTGATCTATTTAATGTTACTTTCAGCACTGTAACTGCAAATGCCAATACGGCTCGGGCTAGAGGCTGTATTTATGAACTGATCTTTACGAAACTTCTTGGGTACCTTTGTTATCACCGTGGGACGAGAACGAGTGGTTTTGGGTGCAGTCCAAAATTCAAGATGGCCACCAGCAGCCATTTTGTACTTAAGTTAGTGCATCAATTTTTTGTACAGAACTTATGTGTGAAAGTTCTGATTTGAATAAATTTTTGTATGAATCTTTAGTACCATGGGATACATCACATATAGTATGGGTTTGTTTTTCTCGAGCAGAAATTATGCAAATTAGGTGAATTTTTATTTATTCAGTGCTACTAATACACGGTAAGTGCACTTGTCAACACGACTCGGGCTAGAGGGTGTATTTATGAACCGATCTTCACAAAACTTCTTGGGTACCCGTGTTATCACCTTGGGACGAGAATGAGTGTTTCTGGGTGCGGTCCAAAATTCAAGATGGCTGCCAGTGGCCATTTTGTACCGAAATTAGGTCCAATCAGTTTTTTTTGTACACAACTTCTATACGGCACAGGCTGGAGGCTGTATTTATGAACCGATCTTTACGAAACTTCTTGGGTACCTTTTGTTATCACCGTGGTATGAGAACGAGTGTTTTGGGGTGCGGTTCAGAATCCAATATAGCCGCCAGCAGCCATTTTGTACCAAAGTTAGTGCAATCAGTTTTTTGTACAGAACTTCTGTATGAAAGTTCTGATTTGAATAAATTTTTGTAGGAATGTTCAGTAACATGGAATACATCACATTTAATACGGGATTTTTTTCTCGTGCGGAAATTATGCAAATTAGATGAACTTTGATTTGTTCAGCGTTACTTATACACAGTAAGCGCATATGTTAATACGGCTCTGGCTAGAGTCTGTATTTGTGAACCGATCTTCACAAAACTTCTTGGGGTACCTTTGTTATCACCTTGTGACTGGAATGAGTGTATTTGGGTGCCTTTGTTATCACTGTGCTATGAGAACAAATATTTTTGGGTTCAGTCAGACCCACTCTGGGACTCAAAGATTTCCTTTTATGTCCCCCTCCCCCCCCCCTTCTAAAGTCGGGTGGCATATAGTGATTGAAGTGTGCTTGTGTCCGTCCGTGTGTGTGTCCGTGTGTGTGTGTGCCCGAGCCAATAACTCGAAGACTGTTAGGGCCACAGTCATCAAACTTCACACAATTATAAAGGACCATGGGAGGATGTGCCACACACCATAGCCGGGGTTTCTTTAGTTATAAAGTAGTTTTTGCTCATACTTCAGGCTTGGTGTGACCTATAGAAATACTACCTACACCATATGAGTTGAAACTTGCTGGAGGTTCAAAATGTGGTCCACCTCTATGCGGTCAAGAGATGTCATTAAATGCATATTTTTTGCGACCTATTAGGAAAGTCACTTTATACCAATTAATGCAATTCTGAAGATTATATGTGTATCTCATCATTCAAATGGCAGTGGCAGTAATGTCAATTTCTGATTCCTTGATCGAACCCTATAAATGGTGTGCACATTTATGCCTGTTCGGGTTTCTTAGAAAAATTGTTCTGATTCCTGTATGAATATTTTCTCCATGAATGAATTTCACAAAAAGCAGTTAGGGAGTAAGCTGTGACTGTCACATACAATAACATGATCTGTTTATTTAATCTCATTGTACAGAATTAATTCCCAAACCAAGTTAATATAAAAACAAACAACTTGATCATGAAGAATTCCAGTGTACATGTAATTGTAAAACTATACTGAAGATTTGTTATTGAAATCTATCACAAAACTGTCAGGATGCCGGTAAAAGATGCAATACTGACATAGTTGACTGTACTGTTAACTGTGTTAGTGCTATGACTGTTTAAAATTAATTTATTAGAGAAGTTCTAGTTTTATGTATGCCTTGTTTAGGTCACTAGATGCCCTTTTAAGAGTAGGCCTTCAACTGAGCTCTTGGGGTTTTTAAGGTTTTTATGACAATATCTCCAATATAGAGTTTATGCACCCTTTGTCAGCGCGACAACTCAAATACGGATCGTCCTATCTCTATGCATTTTGGCATGCTGGTTAACAATACCCAGTTTGCACTCATCTATGTTTTTTGCACCCGTTCGATCTGAATGACAGATCTGAAGTTGGTGGAGCCATTATTTCAAAGTGGGTTGCGCTCATTCTTCAATGTAGATGTAGACATGGAACTACACCGACTGAGTTAAAAATTGCTGGAGATTCAATATATGGGCCTCCTGAATGGGGTCATCAAGTGCATATTATTAAGAATGACTGGGAAATGCATTTACACCTTAATTATTTCTAAAGTTTATGAATGTATTTCATCACTCAAATTAGTGGGCAGAGCCAAAATTTTTAATTTCTGATTATTTGATCGAACCCTTTGAATGCTGGTCACATATATGCCTTTTCTGGTTTCTTATAAATATTGTTCTGATTCCTGTATGAATATATGTAAATACTGTTAACGAAAACCCATTTCTGATTTGTTAAAAAATATTTTACTCCAGAAGATAAGCCTCCATAAATTCTCTTTCTGTAGAGTTTATTCCTGATACTTTAACCCTTTTCACACAGACTTGAATTTACTGGATGCAGTAAATTCTGTTTCTCTAATTCTTTCTTTCTTTGTTTGGCCCTAAGCCAGTAAACAATGAGCTGACATCTGTGCTTTAAATCTCCTTTTTTGAAGATGCCAGACACAAATCAATGAAAGAATTGGTGGATTCAAGGCTATAAATGGATGATGGAAGTGAACAACGGTGGTTTGAGACATTCAGGGCTGTAACTTTACAATAATTATAAAAATTATTTCATGTTTCCCATTTTCGGGTCATGTGCCTGACGTCCTCATTCTTGCTTATGAATTTCCTACTGTTTGTTAAGTGTTCCTTCCCTATCCTTCCATGAACCCTCCTGTTAAACTCATAAGCTTTTTGGCTGTTTTTACAGGGGGGGGGGAGTCGCAAAAAAATGCCAGGATACAAGGTCCGGGTGGGTGGGTGGGTCCGAGCCCCAGTTTTTGCCGGTGTCATGCAATTTTTTGCCAAATATCATTTTACAGACAAGTCATTACAACCAAAGTGAATTCAAGTGCTTAGATTCATAACTTAGAACAGAACAGAGCATTGATAATGTGTTGAGGGCTTCATGTTAGAATTTTTTCCCAATGTTTTACACTTCATTAGGGGGGGGGGGGGTCCTGTTCTGGGTCTGGCAAAAATTTGCAAAACAAAAAAGTGATTCCCAGCTATTTGGTCATGATTTTCACTCCTTTATATTTCTACTAAGGCAGTCTGCCTCTTATTAGTGCTTTGTAGCTCCTATTATTTGATTCTTCTGTGAGCCTCAGGGTGCCTCATGCCACTGGTCTTGTGTGCTTCCATGTATGGAATAATTGGAAAGATTGATAGAATAAAAATCTTTATTGTGGAAAACGTGTATAATTTCAAGGTAAATATGATTCTAGTGACACTTAACATAAAAAAATAAATAAGAGGCAATTCATCTCAGACAAGCCACCCTGCCAAGGGTCAAAGAACTTCAGTATTAGGTCTCTCTCAGACCAGCTGTACAAACTAAACATTTAACCAAAAAGTAATGAAATGAAAAAGAACTATTTCTTGTGGACAGTTGAAGATATCCAGGTGGGAACAATATATTTTGGGCAGGGCTTCTTGGTGGTGGGATTCGACTGGTGTCTGAACAGCATAGACATGTTGTACATCGGGGTAATGGTTGTGTTGCTTGGAACATGAATGGGTGTATATCTGCAATTCAGTTGGTGGAGGCGAGTTCCAGTGGTTACCTGGGGGTCTGATGCTGCATTTCTGTTGTGGCTTTATATGCAGAGAGATTGTTTTGGGGCCATCTGTTGCTAGGGGTGCCTTGGATGCCTAAGAGCAGGGCTGGGATATCGGACAAGTTGGTTTGCGGCACCTTTCATGTTTGGGAAAAGTATTTATTTATATTTTTTTTGATTTAGGCAATTTGAATACTTCGTTAAACAGATTTTATAAATTGGGGGTGGGTCCCCAATTGTCTTTGAGGAAAAACTGTGTGGGTGGGTGTCCAAGACATGACTGGCAAAAATTTGCATTCTTGGGTGGTGGGTCCCAAAAATTGAAAATGTAAAAATTTCCACCTTGTATCTGTAATTTTTTTCCAAAAATCCCCCCCCCCCCCCTCCAGTTTTTATTGACATTTTTTATTAAATTTCTTGGGAGTTTAACGTGTGTTACAGAATGTTTATTCTGTTTTATCCCCATGGTTATGTTCTCACCCCAGGGGTGTTTGGTCATTTTGGTCTTGCATCTTCTATCCGATGTATCGTTTTTTCTTCGCATGTAGACCAAGCTTGGCATCTGGTAGCATTTAAAACGATTACTGGCTTTGGACCTTTTTGTGTGCTTGTTGTCTTGTTCCCGTATTTTTCTATTGACATTGTTCACATTTGGCAATGCTCTTAACATGTAGTATTTAGTATTATAATACTTCAGAATTATTGTAGGATACATTGATTATGATTCCGGTAGTGTAGCTAAAAAAAATTGGCGTTTGTCCACACTTAGGCTCTGCCGAGATGCCCTTGGGCTCATGATGTTCCCTTTTTTTTTTTAAATTTGTTTTTATAATTGTTTCGAAATTAATTTGATTGCGCTTATCATGTATCCTTATCATGTATTTTTGTTGTTGAATTTGTAGGAATGCCATCGACTCTGTTTTTGCTTGTAATTAATTAATTATGAAAGCTTAATGCAAGGCGAGGAAGTCTGCCTCGGATTTACATGCTTGTTGTCTTGCCTGTAGTCGATGCACTCCTACAGATTCTTGTCCTACTTGTGTACATTGAGATGCCAGACGTTGGAGACGGGTGTCGTGGTACGTCGCCGGCAGTGAAGTTCCGATGCCGGAGCTGTCACCGCAGGATAATTCGAGTTTTTCAGTTTCTTTTTCAGAGGAACAACAACATGGTGATGGTATTGCGACACCCATCCAAAGTGTGCTGCCGTCATCGCGCTCTGATGAGCAAACAGAACTGGCTTCTAAAGTACTCCTGAATATTAAACAAGAAATAAGGCCTCTTATTCCAGCTGCCAGTATGACCGGTGAAGTGGCCAACCTGACAGTGGGAGCAGTAACACCGGGTAAGTTCGCTGAGGTCAAGGGTATTGTAGAATTGGGTAGAGCGAGCACCTCAAAAACTAAAGCTCACCCGTCGACGATGGCAAAAGGGAAGAAGCCTGCAAGTTTCTCTTTGGGAAGCTCGGCGGGGTCTGATAGCCCGCGAGCAGAAGAACCTTCTCTAATCCAACAACATTTGGGGCCAAATGTTGTTTTTAGAAACTTCACTGAGTCGGAGCTAACGTCCACAATCGCCGCTCCATCTAACCTGCAGCTGGGGTCGGCTACAGTTTCGGCTTCTTTCTCGGGTTCAGATAAGCACACAATACCACACACTAGTTACCCGACTTTAGATATCCAGGCAGCTGTGCGAAGACGTTCCAAGTCTTCACCTGTGAAGTCTGGCCATCCGGTATCTAGTGATCCGAGGCTTCATTCATTGGGACGTTCAGAGAAGAGATCTCCATCCCAGGAGCAGCTAGTGGTGAAAAAACAGAAGACCGGTGCTCCTCAAGCCTCTGTAATGGACTTGCTGTTGCAAATTGTGCAGCTCATCGCAGCTTCTCTGCAAGTGCAAGTGCAGACTCCGGTGGTGAGCTGTCGGACGGTGCTGCATTGGTCCGGTCATCTGTACATTTAGATGCTGTTGACTGAAATTCTCAGCTGAATCAGGCGGATGGTGAAAGGGAGCAGGAGGAGGGTTACCCTTCCCTTTCAGAACAACACATGGTAGCGATGAATTTCATTCATCAATAGTATCCTGACCTTGTTCCTCCTGATCAGCAAGCTGCGTCTGCTAGGCAGAAACTGCTGTCGTCCCTAGACAGAGATGTCGTGCGAAGGAAAGATGATGATCTTTCCTTCCCGGGACTATCTTGGCAAGTGTCGGAGGCCTTCAGCCACATTAACGATGCCATATTCAACCTAGCAAGTTCGTAAAAGAAAGGTGGTTTCTTATTTGCATCTTCAATCAGTATACTGTTTGTTGGATCACGTTATTTTAAAACGGTTGGAGAAGATGTCCAGAGAGCTCCTCTGTGTCTGGATGAGCAGGCTGGGGATTTGGATATTTCCTTGCCTATATCATTCAATTTACGCTCGGATGTGAAGGAATCTTCTATTTCATCTAATAGAGTGATTCTGGATGTTATGTCCTATGCATATCATATCACCAGGGCTCTGGTGCTGCTTCTAAATGGAAAGGAATTTGAGGATGTTAGTTCTTTCCAGGGCAGTCATGTACGCCATGTACCACTCCGCCCTTTCAGTGGAAAATTTGGAGTTGGTTAGACGTGATGCAGCCAGTCCTTGTGTCGTCATCAATTATCGATGACAGGGTGAAAAGCTCTCTCCAAGTCGCTCCAGTCTCTGGACACACACTGTTTGACAACAAGCTTTCCTTAGTCTATGAACAAGCTACCAAAAAAAGCTTCCAGCACACTGCTACTGAGATCAGCTTCTCAACAACATGCATCAGCTGGCCGGAGTAGGCGAGGTCGTTCCAGTTCCCAATCATCGAAAGGGAGCTCCTCGTGAGGGTCTAGGAAACCCTCTTACAGTTACTCCGGAGGTCGTCAATATAGCAACTCGGGAAAGGGGCGCAAGTCTTATCAAGACTATAAGTCAGACGCCCCTGGGTCGGCGGGATGAGGTTCTACGTGGGGAGAACGTAGTGTTTCCTCCCGCAAGCCTCACAAGTCGTTGTGATGGCCTAGACCTCTGTTGCTTTCCAGTTCGCGGAAGGTTTCAAACTTCGTGAAAAACTGGATGGAAATTACGGAAGATTAGTGGGTGAGAAATGTAGTCTTGGCAGGCCAGCAGCTATCATTCGAGCAAAGCCCCCACTTACAAGAAGTCTGCGTTAGACAAATCTTCTGGCGAATTCTTCCGAAAGAGAATCACCTTCTGCAGGTACAGGCTCTCCTTTCGAGAAAGCAATAGAGGTCATCGAGAATCAAAATTCTCCAGGTTTTTACAGTCACCTGTTTCTCGTACTGAAGCCAGACGGCTCATTCCAGCCAATAATAGACTTGAGCTAGATAAACAAATTGATCATAGCTCCAAAGTTCTATATGGAAACCATTCGGTTGGTAAGCGCGAGCATTCGAGTGGACGACTATGCAACAAGCATAGATCTAAAGGATGCATACTTTCTTGTCCTGGTACATCCGGCATTCAGAAAGTACCTGCGTTTTGCCGTGCAATGAGAGGTTTATCAGTTCAGAGCGATGTGCTTCGGTCTGAACCTGGCTTCTTCGGCTTTCATTTGAATAATGAACTCGGTAATGTCATACTTCCAAGCTCATTCGGCAGTGGTAATGTCAGCTTACTTGGACAACATTCTTCAGAGATACGGCAACAGAATTATTCTTCAGAACGATGTTCAGAGTCTGCTTCAGTTGTTCTGACGTCTCGGTTTCATAGTAAACGAGAAAAAGCTGGATCTAGCTCCGTCCAAGTCCTTCATTCACTTGGGATTGAGCTTCAAGACTCACAACAATCTGGTTCATCTGCCGTTACCCAGAGCAAAATTAGTCAGTTGTTATGCTCGCTTTTGTCTAAACTCTCCCGCAGTGACTGCAAGGGAGTTTATGCGACTGTGCGGAGTGGCTGCAGATCTTATTCCAATGGGCCGCCTGTGCACACATCCCATCCAGATTTTCTTTACTCAGAACTGGAGTGTGAAGACGCATTCACTCAAACCCAGATTGTTTTAACGGACCTAGTAAAACAATAGGTTCAGATTTGGGCGGATCTCCAGTGGCTGACTCGGGGAGTTCCACTTCAACTGCCAGACCCGGTCTTCACGATTATGACGGATGCGAGTCTGATGGGCTGGGGTGCATCCCTAAGTCCCACAGACTTGAAGTGTCAGGGTCTTTGGGACCCTCGGTTCCTAGAGAAGCACATAAGCATCAAGGAGATGATGTCTATCTGTCTAGCACTACAACATTGGATTGCTCAAGTAGCGAACGTCCATGTTCAGATTCTGTCGGACAACTCAACGGTAGTGGCTTATCTCAGGAACCAGGGAGGCTCTCATTCGATTCCGTTATGCGTATTAATGGAGAAGATTCTCCTATTCGCTCTGAGGCATCATGTTCATCCCTCAGTTCATCATATACCAGGTCGTCTGAACGTACTAGCAGACTCGCTGTCTCGAAAAGGTCGCCTCTTACCATCGGAGTGGACTCTCAACAAGCGAATATTCAGTCAGATCTGCTACCAGTGGGATCGTCCCATGATAGATCTTTTTGCGACACACCTGAACAATCAATTACCGACATTCGTGTTGCCATGCCCAGATCATCGAGCATATGCAGTAGACGCTCTATCGATCTCATGGGACGGAATGATAGGTTATGCATATCCTCCTGCTCCGTTGATTCAGCAGATTCTGTTAAAGATGAAACAGTTTCTCTGCAAAATCCTGCTAGTAGTACCTCTCGTCACAGAAACCCTAGATCAATCTTCTCAGGTGTCTGTTATGGGACATTCCCCGGAAGCTTCCTCCCCGAAAGGACCTTCTATATCAGGGGAAGTCCTGCATTTCTGTTGTGCGGTCCTTGCACGGAAAACATTTTACAGGATGAGCAGTGGACACAATTTCTAACTGTAGGAGGACCTCCTCTTCATTGAATTATGCATCGAAGTGGAGGGTTTTCTTCTGTTGGTGTATGGACCAGTCTGTAGACATTTACGATCCGTCCATTCCTTAGATTGCCATTTTCCTGGTCTACTTGTTTGACGTATTAAACTTGCAATCTGTCACAATTAAGGGCTATAGGTCTCCGTTATCAGACACTTATGCTCATCATGATAACTTGGCTATTGGATCAGATTCTTCTTTATCCAAGCTAGTTAGAAATTTCTCTTATTAATAGACCCAGAACCCTCAGATTAATTCCTAAATGGAATTTGGCTTGGGTTTTGTTGAAGCTTCAAGCAGCTCCGTTTAAGCCATTAGATGATGTAGAGTTAAAATTCTTGTCCTATAAAACAGCCTTTCTCCTAGCCTTTGCGTCTGCCAGAACAGTGAGTGAACTTCATGCATTATGTGTTGATGATTCCCATTACTGTAGTGTGGGCAATACTGTTACCGTCACTACGGAAGTGGGATTCTTGGCTAAGAATCAGATTCCGGATAAGTGGCTGGAACCTATTATCATTAAGGCTTTACCATCCTCGGACAACCGTAGACCTTTGCTGTGTCCAGTTAGAGCAATGCGCATTTATAAACGTCGATCGAGTTTTAGTAGAAAGTAAAAAAAATGATTCTTTCTTTCCCTGATTCCTAACAGAATGGATATATCTGTTCATTCTATTGCTAGATGGATTCAGCTGGCAATACGTATTGCCTATGAAAGTCTATCTTCGGATCAACGTTCTGTCAACAAGATTTCAGCGCATGAGGTAAGAGCACTGTCTGCTTCTTGGGCTTATTCTAACAGTATAGCCATTACTGATCTTATGAAGGCTACCTACTGGGCACAGCCCTCTTCATTTACCAAGTTTTACCTTAGAAATTTAGAGTCTATCTCCGGTGACCTTTGATCTTTAGGTCCGCTTTCTGTTGCTCAGAATGTCGTCCATTAATCTTACATCTAGAAGATGGCCTAGGCAGTCTGCTCGAGCAATGATGCCATTCCGCTGCCCTCTTCGTTCTGAGGAGTTTTCCTTCAGAACAAGGGGAAGGGGGGGGGGGGGGACGGTTTTTCCCTTATGTTATCTAGCTTTATAGTAAAAAGCAAGGTAATACCTCCTCCAGAGACAGCAGTCCAGCAGTAGTGCTGGGCGGTTTTAATGTGTAGCTCGGTGTGAAGCAATAACTATGTCTCATTTATGTACTGTTTTTAAAGTGTAGCTCACTGTGAAGCATTTGTATATGTCACGTGTCAAAACGAGCGTTTCTATACAATCCTCGGACACTTTTAAATGAGCATAAAGCATCTCATTCTCTGGACCAGCTTTATATATTGGTTTCCTTAAATTGGCATTAAATGGAGAAATTATATAATTCTCAATTACATTGTTGGTGTTATGTCATTCTCTTTTTTTTGTAAGAGAAGGACATTGTAATTCCTCTGTCTTCTCCTATTCTCTTGTAGGAGCTATTCTTTATCGAAGTAAATTGAGAGGTTGGATTTTCCTTTATGTCCTAGGCCCTCCAGCCTCTTTACTATTCAGCTAAGTCGGGGCCATTGGTTGTAGTATAAAAATATTATAAATATAAAGTAATTTATATATTTTTTATACTTACCAATGGTCCAGGCGGGGATGGCCCTTCCATGAGTGGGCACTCATACCTCCCCGCTGATTATAACGTTTAGCAGGCACTATAGAAAGAATAATGCTTGGCGCCAATTCCGGTACCTTCCTGGTTACATCAGTAAACAAAAGTATGGAGGAGCAGATAGGACTTTAATTTTTCGGTTTTGTATGCAAATTTTGAGGATTGGGGGAGGGGGGATTCAAAATTTGTGTTTAGCCCTGGATTTTATCAAGTATAAAAAATATACAAATTACTTTGAATTTATAATTTTTGTCTCAAACACATAGCTTATTACCCCTTCATTGGAACAAGCGTAATGAGCTCATTCCAATGAGGGATCGTAAGCTATGTTTTCACGAGAAAAATTGAAAACATAATAAAATTTGAATGGAAATTTTTGTATATGGCATTGGCCAGTTTTGTCCATTATGTTGGGTAAAGGGTTAATGCTTTAAATCATCAACGGTATGGCAAGTATTTAGCTACCTATTAGGGCAAGTGATTAATCGGTTAATCGATCAAGAAAACCCTTTATAGTACAGTAAAGTAAGGTCATGTGAAGCCTCTAAATGTGATTTGCTTTGATATCATCCTGATTCATGTTGAGCTACACTGATTTGGAAAATTTCGAATTGTCAAGATGTTCTTACTATCCTGCCAAAAGTCTCTTCTTGAACTGTACAGGATACCTGATGATAATAGAAGAGTTCATGAGGTTCCGGTTCCCTTTCCAAACCTACTTTTATTCTGTCCTGGAATATTCCAATTTTTGATTGACTTGCTCAAACAGACAAGTTACTGTTGAATACCGTACTTGAGTGGAGACCAGAAATATGGTTTAACAAGGTGCAATATTTACAATTCAAAGAGATGTACGATTCTGTTAATTTCAAAATCCTCTGCCTGATTCGATTTGGGATTTGATTCAAACTGAAATATGAGATTCTCTAGGCCATACTGTTAAGTGTTGCAAAAGCGTAGAAAAACTCACGTCACTGAGCATTTTAAGCTTTACTTGACAAAGTCAGGATAAACATTCAACATTATCCTTTTCATCAAACACTACACACAGTCAAGTTAAGCTGCAGTGTCATTGAAACTTTCATTTACTCCATTTTCAGGCATTTATGTGTGTGTGTTGGGCTCTTGTTATAGTGCTGTTTCTGTTATGCTTCCATGGCCTTTCTGATGAAGACTTTAGTAAATCTGTTATATCTGGTTCAAGTATTACTTCTCCAGTCAATAATATTTGTGAAGGAGTAGAGGAAAACATCTCTGAACAGTCAAGTGGAGAAAATAGCGTGGATGGTAACATTGACACTTCTATTCAATCACATAGTGACCAACTCATACGCCAAGCTGAGGTTGTAATATCTTCCTCTTCAGAAGAGAATATTCACCAACGGATGCCCTCACCTAGTTCAGACAATGTTGTGAACCATTCTCCAGTATTGTACTCAAAGGATGAATGGGCACGACTGGAAACAAGTAGCAAGTTATTATTTCTGTATAATGGTAAGTATTTTTGTGTCCATGTATGGAAAAGAAATAGAGGCGATCTACTGCTTTTTAGTAGATACAGTGGAACCCTGTTAATTGAAAAGCCGCTTTGCCAATGGAAATTATTCAATTAACAGGAGTATTCAATTAACAGGGAATGTGTCACTTTCCTGTACTCTAGAGATAAACTTAGCATTTATTCTATTATATCCTGTTTGACAGAGCTCCTGGTCCATGAGCTCTGTCAAACAAGATTTAATAGATTAAATGCCTACATTGGATGTACTGAGGCCAAATAGGCCTATAAACAAAGGAAAACCTGGGAGAGTGATGGTAATTTCTCGACAGGTTACAAGATTTTTATTCAATTAACAGGAGTTTACTCAAAAACCTATATTCAATTAACAGGTCAAATTTGTACTGGAGGTATGGTAAATGGTTTTGTGTTGGGCAATTATATTCAATTAACAGGGTTATTCAGTTAAGAGATATCCAATTAAGTGGGCTCCACTGTACCAGAATTATCTCATGAGTGACTCCAAGAGTGATAACTTAGATTCCTTGTTGTCATGAAGGAGATACTTCTGATACCTACTCAAAACCAGTAGGTATTCTTTTTATTATAGACTTTGCAAATTTTTAACCTTTAAAGGCCTATTTCCGAGTTTTACAACCTCAGAAAAGGTGCCCTCAATGCTGTGGCCAGGTGTAAATTCAAGACAATTGTCCAGGCCCTAAGGGTTAAATTCAAATAAAACTTATTTTAATTGCAATTAAAAAACCCAAATGTCAAAACACACATTGATGTCGATCTGTACATACTATGTAATGAACGTCATTTCCTAAGAGATATTATCTTTATATTATCTTTTTTTCCCCATTGTGACAATAGATTTTTGGTCGACCTTTCCTGTTTTGTTTTAAGGGAACATATGATGTACAATAATTTTCTGGAACCCCGGGAAGTACAGCATTGCTTGTTCACTGTGCAAGTTCTGCTTTACTGCTCAAATAAGACCTGTGAAGCAGGATATTTCCCCCCCCCCCACCCCCACCACTACCCACCCTGGCTATCTTTCGTTCCCCTTCCCAACCAGAAAGATTTATTTCTTTTTTTGATGGTGTTCAACAACTCTTTCAAAAGCCAGGGTCATATTGTATTTTAAGGGATCATATGATAAAAATAATTTTCTGGAACCCCAGGAAGTAGAGCATTGCTTGTTTACTCTGCAAGTTATGCTTTACTGTTCAAATAAGACCTGTAAAGCAGGATATCCCTCCCCCACCAATACCCACCCTGACTATCTTTTGTCTTCCTTCCCAACCAGAAAGATTTATCTATTTCTTTAATGGTGTTCAACAACTCATATCATATCATATCGTATCGTATCGGATGGTTTTTGAGGTGGAAAAGCCAGAGTATATTGAGAAAATCACTGAGCAGCAAGTAACTGTCAGCTGTTCAACTTCCTAACCCTGCACAAGCAAGGTTAGCGTCGATTCTAACCATGTGTACCATTGATGTGCGCTATATCTCAGCACATTGCACCACTACACTCCTACAGGGCAGTTGGGATTAAGTGTCTTTGCCAAGGACATAATGCAGATGATGGAGGTCAGGTTCAGATCTACAACCTTTTGTGTCCAGTGATCTAACCAATGAGCCACCACTCTCCCAAAGTTGAGAGATATATTCTTGTATAAAATTACTCCTGAATATGTAACCAGTGTCATATGTGATGGTACTTACAGACATTAAAATTATTTATGATTTTAAGCCTTAAGTAATAATAATAATAATGCAATTGTTAACATCTAGATTCCACTGCAGTGCTCTCTGACTTACATTATTACCCTGTATCACAGATGTTCACACCCTTTGTTCATTCTATGACATTCTCAGCTCAACTCAACAGAGTATACTGCCGGTGCTCCACAGATGGGCACACAAGGCAAGCACCTGGTGGTACTGGTGAACATTCCCAACGTTCACAGCTGGCATGTGGTGCAACGTCACAGAATCACACATTCAAACTTCGCTGATTGCACACCAGCCACTACTACGGGAAACACCCAAATCAATCGCCGAATGGCGACCCATCCAAGGATTAACTGGGCTCGACATTGCTCAACTGCGGTGATCTATCGAGAACCGGTCTTGCTTTGCCAGTGCTCCCCATACAGCCACTAATTGTCCCTTTCATATTGCTCTGAATAAGTTGCCCCAAGTATATTCTTCCTCGAGAACTTAACTGGTAGGCTGCATTTCTCTTGACAGTGTCTTTGCATTATTGTTGGCTGCCTGTACAGGCAGCCAACAATGATGTAGAAACACAGTTAAGTCATCTGCAGTTGTGAAGTTAAGTCATCTGCAGTTGTGAACATGTATACGTGGTAGTTATTAGCCTTTTACCCAATGCAGACGATATCAAAATTTATTACTTAAAATATTATTTTTTTCATTTTTAGCTCAACTTTGGCGAAGCCAAATTTGAGCTTATGCCATGGCCAGTCATCCATCTGTCCATCTGTCCGCCGGTCCATCAACAATTCAATACGGCTCGGGCTAGAGGCCGTATTTATGAACCGATCTTTACGAAATTTCTTGGGTACCTTTGTTATGAACGTGGGACGAGAACGAGTGTTTTTGGGTCCGATCCGAAATTCAAGTTGGCCGCTGGTGGCCATTTTGTACAGACTTAGGTGAAATCAGATATTTTTATACTGGTACCAATGACCCAGACATAGCTGGTGCTAATTCTCAAACATCTAGGGCCAAACACAAATTTTGCCCCCCATTCCCCCAAATTTGCATCAAAAACCGAAAATAACATGTCCTAAATGGTCCTCCATACTTTTCCTCCACTGCGCATGCGCAGTGTCAAGGAGGTCTCAAAATTGGCACCAATTATCATTCTTTGTTTGGCTCTTCATCAGTTCACATCTGACTGATATTTGTGCTTGTAAATCTCAGTTTAAATGATGCCAGACACATAAATATTAGAGAAATGGTGGATCTAAAGAGGAAATAGGAGGAGAGGAAAAATTAGTGGCAGGAAATAATTAGGGCTGTAACTTAAAATTTTTTTATGAAATTATGTTATGTTCCCTAATTTCAAGGCATGGGCCTGTTGTTGTCATTCTTGCTATAAGTTACACTGCTTGATCAGTGTTTCCTCTCTCCCTTTCCTTTAGTCCCCCCTTCCTATTCTCCCATGCTTTTGGCATATTTTCTGTAATATTATTATTAAAATTTCTTGGGAGTTTTAGCTTGGTAACAGAATGAATTCTGTTTTTTCCCCATGTTTACGTCCTCACCCATGGGTGTTTAGGCGTTGTGTTCTGCATCTATCATCTGATGTTCTGCAGTTTCTTCCCTGGAAGTCTCTGTTTTGCATCAGATAGTGTTTTAATTGGTAACTGATTTCGGGCCATGTTTATCACTGCCTGGAGTCATGTTTCCGGTTTTTATACACTTCTTGTTTACATTGACAACGGTTTCTGTTGAGAGTGATTTCTTGTCTTTGTATTAGTTTAATCATAACAAGATACATTATTATTATACGTTAAGTGTTGCATTAATTTTTTTTAAATATTTAAAAAAAATTTGTCCACACTTAGGCTTTTTTGGGATCCATTGGGCTCAAAGTTACTTTCAGAAACTAGGGCTTTTTTGAAAAAATATTTTTTCAAAAAAAAAAAAAAAAAAAGAAAAAAAAAAAAAAAAATTTGTTTTTTTTTTTATTTCATTTATTTTTTCTATATGTTAATGGATCATGTTATTATGTATCTTTGTTTTCAGGGGTTGGTGCGAGTACTAGGACTGTTCGTGTTCTTTTCACAATGAAAGGATATTGTTCAAATTGTAATAAGAGGAAATCTTCCTCTGACTTTCATAATCATTGTATTAATTGTAGTCAGTGTACTCGCACTAACTCCTGCTCAGTGCGTGTCTATTGGGATGACAAACATTGGAAATGTGTGTCACGGTATGTTGTTAGCGGGGATAAGGCCATGCCGGTCCTTTCTCCGCAGGGTCACTCTAGTTTTTCAATCTCTTTTTCAGAGGAACAAGAACAGGGTGATGTTTCCGTGATGTCTTCCAAAAGTGTGCCTCCGTCGTCACAGTTAAATGAAGAGCTAGCGGCAAAAGTGCTCATGGAAATACGTCAATTGCCTAAGAGGTCCCTAGTAGGATCGACGGCATTGGCGTCCGCTAGCTCGCCCGGTGTAGCGACCATTCATCGAATGGCTCGGCATCCGGGTTCGTCCATTGCGGTCCAGGAAGGAGATTTGGGTGATGTGAGCACTATAATAACACAAGGTGCACACCCAGTGATGACGGATCAGAGGATGGAACAGAGGAAGCCTATTAGTCCGGTTCCTTGCTCGTCCAGGTCCATCCGGGCTGCGAGCGAGAGAGGTTCCTCTCTCGTACAACAACATCTGGGACCAGATGTTGTGGTACAAAACGTTTCGCATTCGGAGCATACGTCCGCCACTCGGGACGCTCCGTTATATAAACAGTCCAGAGAGACTGTCAGTATGGCTTCCTCATCCTCACGGCACACCGATCAGGGATTCCACGGCGACCAGGTCACGCCATCCGGTAGCCAGGGACATGAGGCCTGTAGATTCCGGACGTTCGCATAAAAGAATTACGCAGGAGTCAACGTCCAGGGAGCTTCCAGCGGCAAAGCAACGTAAGACCGCTGCTCCACAGGCCTCAGTGACGGACGTGCTATCACAAATAGCACAACTTATCGCAGCATCCCAGCAGACGATAGAATCTCTGTCGGATCAGGAATTATCCGACGACGCTGGGTCGGTACGTTCCGCTGAAGCATCAGGTACGGACGACCGAGAACTTCAAATGGTCCAACAGGATGGCGAAAGGGATTCAGAGGATCTGGAGCTTTCCCTTTCAGAACAACATAAAGCTGCCGTAGATTTTATCTGGCATTATCCTCCAGAGGTTGTTCCGTCGGATCAAAATGCTGCGGTGCCGGATAAGAGACTGATAGCGTCACTGGACACAGAATTTTTTTATCGGTTTAGGGACATCATCCCTGAGTTTCCGACACAGTCCAATGATGTCACAAGAACATTTGAACTATTGAATGACGCTATATATAAGCTTGCTACCAAAACGACCAAGTATGGTTTCTTGTCCGCAAATGCTCTACATCTGCCTTTCATCAATTCAAGGAATAAATTTGAAACGTCAGGACAGGGCATACCGAGAGTTTCTCTGCGTCTAGACGACCAGGCTGAAGACCTAGAATTGTCTTTACCGTCGTCTATGTCAATTCCAACCACGACGTTGGAAACGACAATAATGTCTAATAGAGTTAACTTTAGACGCTTTATCATACGCAGATCACTTTACTAAAGCGTTACTAAAGCGAGCGTTATCATTACGTCTTGAAGGGAATGAATTCCAGGATATACAATCCTCCTTAAGAGTTCTTTCGAGGGCCATAGCTTATTCCACGTATAACTCCACCCTTTCAGTGGCAAACCTGGAGTTGGTTAGACGTGACACGGCCCTAGCTACATCCACGCGTGTGGATAGTAAGGTGAAAAACTCTCAGAGTCGCTCCGGTCTCCAGAGAGCTTCTCTTCGACGGCAAGCTTTCAGCAATCTGTGATCAGATAACTAAGAAAGCTTCGGATTCTCTGCTATTCAAATCCGCTTCTAAAAAGTTGGTTACAGCAGAAAAGAGTAAGACAGGCACTTCTGGGACAAGTACGTCCAAGGGAAGTTCCTATAGAGGTTCCTATGCATCCTCTAGGTCTTATTCTAGAGACCGTCAAGGCAGCGACTCACGTAGGGGACATTATACTGGCCGAGATAACCGGTCAGACGTCCCTAGGTCGACGGGGCGAGGTGCAGGTCGTGGAGGACGTAGTTTCTCCTTCCGCAAGCCTTGCAGGTCCAGGAGGTGATGGTATGAACCTCTATCGTGTTCCGGTAGGCGGAAGATTGTCGAGTTTTGTAAACAATTGGGCGTCAATTACGGACAACCCCTGGGTTCGAGGGGTAATTTCGGAAGGACTAAGAATATCCTTCAAACGAAAGCCTCCATTAACTCAAAGTCCAAAATGGACTCAGCTTCCGTCAAATCCGCAAAAAAGAGACGCTCTTCTCTCAGAAGTACATTCTCTTCTGGAGAAGAATGTGGTAGAGGTCGTAGAAGACCAGGAATCACCGGGTTTCTACAGCCATCTGTTTCTGGTTCCGAAACCAGATGGCTCGTTCCGTCCAGTCACAGATCTGAGCTGGATAAACAAGCTGATCTTCGCTCCGAAGTTCTATATGGAGACAATTCGATCAGTCAGAGCGAGTATTCAGGTGAACGACTATGCTACAAGCATAGATCTCAAGGATGCGTACTTTCATGTCATGGTACATCCGATATTCAGAAAGTATCTACGCTTCGCAGTCCTAGGAGTTGTATATCAGTTCCAAGCGATGTGCTTCGGTTTGAACCTAGCGCCCTGGGCTTTCACTCGAATAATGAACTCGGTAATGATGCATTTCCGAGCTCATTCGTCTGCGGTAATGTCGGCCTACCTGGACGACATTCTTCAGAGGTACGGCAACGAGTTAATGCTTCAGAACGATGTGCAGAATCTGCTTTTATTACTCCGACGTCTCGGTTTTATAATAAACAAGGAGAAGTCGGATCTGGTGCCGTCCAAGTCATTCACCCACCTGGGGATGAGCTTCGAGACACACAACAATCTCGTTTGTCTGCCGTTAACCAGAGCGAAATTAATCAGTTGTAACGCTCGCCATTGTCTTCACTCAGACAAAGTCACAGCGAGAGAATTCATGAGACTGATAGGTCTGTGCGGAGCCGCTGCAGATCTCATTCCGATGGGGCGGTTACGCACTCGTCCTCTCCAAATTTTCTTGACTCAGAATTGGAGAGTAAAGATTCATTCGCTCGATATAGACGTTCTCTTGTCAAATCAAGTGAAACAAGAGATTCAGACTTGGGCAAACATTCAGTGGTTAACTCAAGGAGTTCCACTGCAGTTGCCGGATCCGAGTTTTACTATCATGACGGATGCCAGTCAAACAGGTTGGGGTGCAACATTGATCCCAACGGATTCGAAGTGCCAGGGTCTTTGGGATCCGCAGTTTCTAGGCAAGCACATAAACATCAAAGAAACGATGTCAATTTGGCTTGCGCTATGTCATTGGATGAACATTATTCAGAACGCACATGTCCAAATCCTGTCCGACAATACGACTGTAGTAGAGTATATTCGGAACCAGGGAGGCACTCATTCCATTCTGTTATTCAATTTAACGGAAAGAATCCTTCTGTTTGTACTAGAACACCAAGTTCTACTTTCGGTCTGTCATATTCCGGGTCGTCTGAATGTATTAGCAGACTCCCTTTCACGGAAGGGTTGCTTGTTGCCGTCAGAATGGACTCTCAACAAACAGGTATTCAATCAGATTTGCTACCAATGGGAGTGGCCAATGATAGACTTATTTGCGACACAGCTCAACAATCAGTTGCAGACGTATGTGTCACCATGTCCGGATCCTCGAGCATATGCAGTAGACACTCTATCGATCTCGTGGGACGGAATGATAGGATATGCATATCCTCCAGCGCCTTTGATTCAGCAGATATTGCTAAAGATAAAACAATCTCAATGCAAAATTCTGTTGGTTGCATCTCTGTCTCCACAGAGACCGTGGATAAATCTACTCAGGTGTCTGCTGTGGGACATACCGCGGAAGCTTCCTCCACGAGAGGATCTTCTTTCGCAGGGGAAATCGCGTCAACTACATCACAACCTGCAAGGTCTCAACCTTCACGTATTTCCGTTGTGTGGTTCTTCTTGCATGGCAAGCATTTTACAGGACGAGCAGTGGATGCAATTTCTAACTGTAGGAGGACCTCCTCTTCGCTAAACTATGCGGCTAAGTGGAAGGTCTTTTGTCGTTGGTGTAGGGATCATTCTGTTGATATTTTTGATCCCTCCATTCCAGACATTGCAAACTTTCTAGTATATTTGTTTGATGAGATTAAACTGCAGCCTGTTACTATTAAAGGTTATAGGTCTATGTTATCTGATACCTATGCACACCATGATAGTTTACAAATTGGATCTAATGTCTCTTTATCTAAATTAGTTAGAAACTTCGCGATAAATAGACCTTGAACCCTTAGATTAATTCCTAAATGGAATTTAGCTTGGGTTCTTCTTAAACTAAAAGAAAAGCCATTTGAGCCTCTTGAGACAGAGGACTTCAAATTCTTATCTTATAAGACAGCATTTCTCTTAGCTTTCTCTTCTGCTAGAAGAGTCAGTGAGCTTCATGCACTATCTGTGGACAATTCTCACTATCGTAGTGTCAGGAACACTATTACCTTTACTACTAATGTTGGATTTTTGGCTAAGAATCAGGCTCCTAATAAATATCTGGAACCTATTGTTATTAAGGCCCTTCCGTCTTCAGACGGGCATAGTCCTTTACTCTGTACGGTTAGAGCTTTACGTATTTATAAACGAAGATCTCAGTTTATCAGAAAGGGACGAAAACGCTTCTTTCTGTCTCTGATGCCTAATAGAAAGGACATTATGGTCCATTCTATTGCTAGATGGATTCAATCAACTATCCGTACTGCTTATGATAATCTATCTTCAACTCAGCAGTCTGTGCTTAAGATTTCGGCTCATGAAGTAAGAGCTCTTTCTACATCTTGGGCTTACGCAAATAGTGTTGCTATTACAGATTTAATGAAGGCTGCATATTGGTCTCAGCCATCCACATTCACGACTTTTTATCTCAGAAATATTGAGTCCATTTCTGGAGACCTGCATTGTTCAGGTTCGTTATCTGTTGCTCAGAATGTCGTCCACTAAACAGTTGCAACTATAGTTATGCAGGCTTTCTGTTCCGGCAGTGACTCTGTCCTGCTGTCCTCTTCGCTCTGGGCTATTTGACCCAGGACAAGGGGAAGAGGGGGGGGGGGGGGGGGGGGGGTGTTCCCTTAGGTCACCTGCTTTATAGTGAAAAGCAAGGGGATACCTCCTCCGGAGTCAGTAATTCTGAGTCGGCACCGGGATGGTTTTAAAGTGTAAAGCTAATGTTTAAATTCATTCATGTCATATTTTTAAAGTGCAGCTCGGTGTGAAGCATTTGTATATGTCACGTGTCAAACGGGCGTTAATATACAATCCTCGGACACTTTTAATGATTATAAAGAGTCTCAATTCTCTGGACTTACTTTATTTATTGGCTTACTTTAAAAATAATTAGTATAAAGGGTTATACTGGATGTTAATAGAGAACATGGATGTTATTAAGCTCAATTAAGAAGGGTGTTGTGTCTTTCTAATTTGTCATAAATAAGAAAGATACATGTAAAGCCTAATCCTCCTTTACTCCTCGAGGGGATAACTCTATTATATATATTCGAGCTTATTGGATTTTCCTCTATGTCCTAGGCCCTCCAGCTTTTTTTCTATTCAGCTATGTCTGGGTCATTGGTACAGTATAAAAATGTTAAAAAATTTATAGTAATTTATATATTTTTTATACTTACCAATGACCCAGACGGGGATGGCCCTCCCAGGAGTTGGGAACTCGTACCTCCCCGCTGAGTACATAGCGCTGACCAGGCACTGCTTGTAAGAATGATAATTGGCGCCAATTTCGAGACCTCCTTGACACTGCGCATGCGCAGTGGAGGAAAAGTATGGAGGACCATTTAGGACATGTTATTTTCTGTTTTTGATGCAAATTTTGGGGATTGGGGGGCAAAATTTGTGTTTGGCCCTAGATTTTTGAGAATTAGCACCAGCTATGTCTGGGTCATTGGTAAGTATAAAAAATATATAAATTACTATAAATTTTTTAACTTTTGCGCAGAACTTCCATATAAAAGCGCTGATTTGAATAATTTTTTGTATGAATGTTTAGTACCATGGGATACATCACATGTAATACGGGTTTTTTTCTGGTACGTACATTATGAAAATTAGACTAACTTTGATGTATTTAGTGTTACTTTCAGCACTGTAAGTGCAAATGCGAATACGGCTCGGGCTAGAGGCCGTATATTTAAACCAATCTTTACGAAACTTCTTGGGTACCTTTGGTATCACCGTGGGACAAGAACGAGTGTTTTTGGGTGCGGTCCAAAATTCAAGATGGCCGATGGCAGCCATTTTGTACAAAATTAGGTGCAATCAGATTTTTGCACCGAACTTCCATATGAAAGCGCTGATTTGAAAAATTTTTTGTGTGAATGTTTAGTACCATGGGATACATCACAAATAATACAGGTTTTTTTCTCCTGCTGAAATTATGCAAATTAGATGAACTTTGATTTTTTCAGTGCTACTTACAGTAAGTACACATGTCAATACGGCTCGGGCTAGAGGCTGTATTTATCAACCAATCTTCACGAAACTTCTTGGGTACCTCTGTTATCACCTTGGGACGAGAACGAGTGTTTCTGAGTGTGGTCCAAAATTCAAGATGGCTGCCAGTGGCCATTTTGTACCGAAATTAGGTCTAATCAGTTTTTTGTACACAACTTCTATACGGCTCAGGCTAGAGGCTGTATTTATGAACCGATCTTTACGAAACTTCTTGGGTACCCTTGTTATCACCGTGGGATGAGAACAAGTGTTTTGGGGTTTGGTCCGAAATTCAAGATGGCCACCAGCAGCCATTTTGTACCAAAATTTGTGCAATCACTCTTTTGTACAGAACTTCTGTATGAAAGTTCTGATTTGAATAAATGTTTGTATGAATGTTTAGTAAAATGGAATACATCACATACAGTACAGGTTTTTTTCTCGTGCAGAAATTATGCAAATTAGATGAATTTTGATTTATTTAGTGCTACTTATACACTGTAAGTGCACATGTCAATACGGCTCGGGCTAGAGGCTGTATTTATCAACCGATCTTCACGAAACTTCTTGGGTACCTTTGTTATCACCTTGGGATGAGAACGAGTGTTTCTGAGTGCGGTCCAAAATTCAAGATGGCTGCCAGTGGCCATTTTGTACCGAAATTAGGTCCAATCAGTTTTTTGTTACAACTTCTATACAGCTCGTATTTATGAACTGATCTTCACGAAACTTCTCGGGTACCTTTGTGTTTTCACCTTGGGACAGGAATGAGTGTGTTTTGGGGTGTCTTTGTTATCACTGTGCTATGAGAACAAATATTTTGTGGTTCAGTCAGACCCACTCTGGGACTCAAAGATTTCTTTTCTAGATTAGCATCTGACTGTCATCCACCTTTACAATACTTTACCTATACATTTGTTACAGGCTACGGTCAGTATTTATGTAGAGACCATTACAATACTTTATATGTACCTTTGTTATCAGGTCATTACCTAGATGTTTGTCATTGCTGTGTCACATACTATACATGTACATTTCTTGACAAGTTGAGCTACAGTGTCATTGACACTTTCATTTAAAATTTCTTTTTCAGTAACACCATTTCATATGACCCCTTATTGGAATGAGTTCATCGAGCTCATTCCAGTGAGGGGTCACATATAGTTTTGTTAGCTCACCTGAGCGAAGCTCATGGGGAGCTTTACTAATCACTTTCCATCCGTTGTCTGTCCATCCGGCAACCGGCGTTAACTTTACTTTATCGGCTTCTTCTCACAAACTACTCAACCAAATTGAACCAAATCTGGTGTGCATATTCTCTATCACATGTCAATTCAAATTTGTTCAAATCAAGTTGACCCGCCCCTTGATAGGGCCACACTCAAAAAGTGAGCCTAAATCTTAAAAAATCTTCTTCTCATGAACCAGCAGTAGCAGAGACTTGATATTAGGTGTGCAGCTTCCTTTTGGGATGTAGACTCAGATTTGTTCAAGAGAAGTTCTAGGGGCTATATTTGCCATTGTTATGGGAGGGGCAATAATTTTTGCCATGCCCAAATTTTCTATTTTCCAAACCGAGAGGCTGATTTGAACCAAATTTGATATAAGATTTTATTGGGGCATAAGTAGATGATTTATGCAAAAAAATGTTTTCCCGTCGCCCCATTGGAACCACAGGAGCTAAAAATAGAAATAATTTAAAACCCTCATATTTCCAAAACTGCACGGCACTGAGAATTTTTATTTAGTGTGAAGCTTCCTTAGGACCAACAGAATGGAATGGTAAAAAAAAATTGCTATCGGTTTTATCGTGGGATACTTTTTGGGGACTTTGAAAAAGTGCCAAGTCAGCATTTTTTAACACTGTGGGTAATGGGGAAAACATTTACCACTACTTTTGTACCAAACCACTGCTTCAAAAGCTTTTAAATTTCACATATAACATCTTTGGAAGATTGTTTCACATGTTCATTGAAAGCAATTCCCTGGGTCCATATTTGGGCTCTCTATGGGAGCCCAAATGTTTAAATTAGTGCAGTATGAGGAATATTCTTTAAAAATCTTCTTCTTCAGATCTACCAATAAGAATCTTTTGATATTTGGTATGCAGCATCCTTAGGGGGGTGAGATTCAAGTTTGTTCAAGCCAAGTCCCTGGGTTCATATTTAGGCTGAAAATTTGTGGTCCCGTTCCAGACTTAGAAATTTTGGCCCAAAATCCGGAAATTTTTGTTTTTTGTTTTTTTATGCGTTTTGGTCAATTTTAAAACAAAAATTTTTTTTTTTTACACTGAAAATTTGGGGGAGGGTGGAACTTAGAAAATTTCTGAACAAAAATAAAAAAAATCTGTTTTTTATGCATTTATCTCAATTTTGAGATGTAAAAGTGCAGGAACTGAAAATAGAAGGAAAATCCTGTGTATTGTGTGTGTACAATCGCTTCATCTAGTTGGTATATGCTTTTCTTAGGAGGGGCGTATGCAGCTTATTCAAGTCAAATTCCTGGTTTGATATTTAGACTACCATGTCAGGTGAGTGACCTCAGGCCCCATGGGGCCTCTTGTTGAAATTATTTTTTAAATATATATTTTTTACAACTGCTGAATTTGTATATGGTCAATTCGTTAGGTAAAGGGTTAATGTAAAATTAATCTGAGGACTTAACGATTAACACTAATGGCACAGTGAAAAACTCCCCAAAGTTACTTGTTTGTTGTACTGACCTGAATATGTAACAGAATAATACAAATATAGAATAAATAGGTACTAGGGCCGGTAATCAGATTTAAACCACCTCTAGAATAAGAGTTTAACCACTCGGCTTGACCCTAGTACCTATTTGTTTTATTTACACCATGCTCTTAATAAATAATCAACTTTGTCACTTAAAATGGAGAAAATTAGCAGACGAGTGAAAACATGGTTTTTTTTTGTTTACTTCTGCACCGGTGGGCACTACTTCCGGCTGCACGTGAATGCTTGATTGACAGCTAGACACATCATCAAAGTTGATTGAATTTACCTTGCTTTTTCAGTCAAATTATTATTAACAATTCTTACATTTTATTTTAAATATTTAATTGTATGTATTATAAACTTAATAAGTCATTGTACATAGTATATAACACTGCAAAACGTGGTATGTTTGAATGAAACATCGCAAAGTCTGAATTTATCGAAGTCGGCAAATTGGGTCATGTCAAAGGTCAGTTGGATGTAGTTCCTACTATAGGCTTAAATTTTTGTGAAAGAATTCCCATTGAAAACATTTTAACCATGGTAGAAGCTTCTCACTGGTAGTGGGGTTAAAAACTAAAGTTTAACACACAGTCTTTTCACAGGTACTAACATAGTTGAGCATGATATAAAATACAATATAGAGTACAGTATATAAAAATCTCTGGCAGTAGTGAGAATATAATCCTCAGTTAGATTGAATACTTACATACACAGTGCAGCCAGCTTAACCATATATCTCTTAATTGAATAACTCTGTTAATTGAATATAACTTCCAAATACAAAACCATTTACCATACCTTTAGTAAAAATTTGATCGGTTGATTACATATATGTTATAGAGTTAACTTATGTTAATTGAATAAAAAATCCTCTAAAATGTAGAGAAATCACCCTGGCAATTACTAAATTTCCCTTGTTTTTTTTACCATTAATTAAAGGTATTTAACTCTTTGCATTCTGCTGGCGGATATTCCTGCCCTGCACAGGATTTCTCTTGCCCCTGAAATAAGTGTAATTTGGGCACATTTAATCAAATTCCCCTCCTGTAAAATTCAATAGAATAGTTTTATACTATAAACCAATGGCCCAAACTAGCTGGTGCAAACTCAAAGTTATCAAGGGCCAAACACAAATTTTGAACCCCCTAATCCCCAAAATTTGCTTGCAAAACCGAAAATTAAAAGTCCTATCTGGTCCTCCATACTTTTACTCTCTGCACATGCGCAGCCGTCCGGAAGTGACCGGAATTGGTGCCAACATCATTCTTTGTTTGGCCCTAAAGTCACTAACAATATTCTGACACCTGTGCTTTAAAATCTTTTTTGAGGATGCCAGACACAAATCAATGCAAGAATTGGTGGATCCAAGGCTGTTATTAGATGATGGAAGTGTACAACAGTGGTTTTATATGTTCAGGGCTGTAACTTTATAATAATTATAAAATTATTTCATGTTTCCCAATTTTGGGACAAATGCCTGACGTCATCATTTTTGCTAATGATTAATCCACTGTTGGTTAAGTATTCCTTCCCTGTCCTTCCATGAACCCTTCCTGTTAAACTCTTAAGCTTTTTGGCTATTTTTTATTGAAATTTTTTATTAAATTTCTTGGGAGTTTAACATGTATTACAGAATATTTATTCTGTTTATCCCCATGGTTACGTCCTCACCATAGGGGTGTTAAGTCATTTAGTCTTGCATCTTCTGTCCGATGTATCGTTTTTTCTTCGTATGAAGATCTAGCTTTGCATCTGATAGCATTTAAATTGGTTACTGACTTTGGGCCTTTTTGTGTGCTGTACTGTAGGATATATTGTTTATTATTCCGGTAGTAGAGCTGAAAAAATTTGGATTTTGTCCACAGTTAGGCTCTATCGGGATGCCCTTGGGCTCATAATGTTCCCTTTGGGAACTTGGGCATTTTTTCAAAATGTTTTCTAAAAATATTTTGAATTTAATTTTGATTGCTATTATTCATGTATCTTAATTATATATTTTGTTGTGGAATTTGTAGGAGTGATATCGACTTTAGTCGATGCACTTCTGCGGGTTCTTGTCCTACTTGTGTACACTGGATTGATTAACATTGGAGATGGGTGTCACGGTACATTGTTGGCGGTGAGGTCATAGACCGGACCTCGCACCGTGTTTTAATTCATTTTTAGCTCAACTTTGACATAGTCAAATTTTTAGCTCAACTTTAATGTAGTTAAACTTTTAGCTCAACTTTGACGTAGTCAAATTTGAGGTTATGCCATGGCCCGTCTGTCCTTCAACAATTCAATACGGCTCGGGCTAGAGGCCGTATTTATGTAGCGATCTTTACGAAACTTCTTGGGTACCTTTGTTATCGTGGTACGAGAACGAGTGTTTTTGGGTGCGGCCCGAAATTCAAGATGGCCACCAGCAGCCATTTTGTATCTAAGTTAGTGCAGTCAGTATTTTGTACAGAACTTCTTTATGAAAGTTCTGATTCGAATCAGTTTTTGTCTGAATGTTTAGTAACATGGAATACATCACATATAATACAGGTTTTTTTCTCGTGCAGAAATTCTGCAAATTAGATAAACTTTGATTCTTTCAGTGCAACTTACACACAGTAAGTACACATGTCAATACGGCTTGGACTAGGGGCTGTATTTATGAACTGATTTTCACGAAACTTCTTGGGTACCTTTGTTATCACATTGGGACGAGAACGAGTGTTTCTGGGTGCAGTCCAAAATTCATGATGGCTGCCAGTGGCCATTTTGTACCGAAATTAGGTCCAATCAGTTTTTTGTACACAACTTCTATATGGCTCAGGCTAGAGCCGTATTTATGAATCGATCTTTACGCAATTTCTTGGGTACCTTTGTTATCACTGTGGGACGAGAACGAGTGTTTTTGGGTGAGGTCCGAAATTCAAGATGGCCATCGGCAGCCATTTTGTACCAAAATTAGTGCAATCAGTTTTTTTGTACAGAACTTCTGTATGAAAGTTCTGATTTGAATAAATTTTTGTATGAATGTTTAGTAACATCGAATACATCACATATAATACGTTTTTTTCCTCGTGCAGACATTATGCAAATTAGATGGACTTTGATTTATTCAGTGCTACTAAAACACATTAAGTACACATGTCAATACGGCTCGGGCTAGGGGCTGTATTTATGAACTGATCTTCACAAAACTTCCTGGGTACCTTTGTTATCACCTTGGGATGAGAACGAGTGTTTTTGGGTGTGGTCCAAAATTCAAGATAGCTGCCGGTGGCCATTTTATACTGAAATTGGGTACAATCAGTTTTTTGTACAGAACTTCTATATGAAGGTTCTGTTTTGAATAAATTTTTGAATGAATGCTAACATTTGGCTTATGGTGCGCCATATAAGGATCCCCATTGTAACATTAACTCCATGAAGATTTCTTTTCTAGTTTAGCATCTAACTGTCACCCACCTTTACATTTCTTGTAATCACCTACACATTTGTTACAGGTTACAGTCAGCATTTATGTACAGACTGTTACAATACTTTATATGTACCTTTATTATCAGGTCATTACCTAGATGTGTGTCATTGCTGTGTCACATAGTATACATGTACATGTCTTATACAAGTTGAGCTACAGTGTCATTGACACTTTCATTTCAGTTTCTATTTCAGAGGAACATGAACATGGTGATGATATTGTGACACCCATCCAAAGTGTGCTACCGTTGTCGCGCTCCGTTGAACAAATAGAGCTAGCTGCAGTGCTCATGATAAGCAAGGGATAAGGCCTCTAGTTAGTGTTCTTAAACTCTTGAAAGCAGCTAGCTCAACTGGTGAAGCAGTTACTCCATCCATGGGAGCCGTGACACCGGGTAAGTTTGTTGCGATTGAAGGAAGTGTAGATGTGGGTAGAGCGAGCACTTAAAAATAAAAGCTCACCCAGCGATGACAGAAATAGGGAGGATATAGGGAGGAAGTCAGCAAGTTTCTTGTTGGGAGGCTCGGCGAGGTCTAATAGACTGTGAGCAGGAGAGTCCCCTCTCTAACCTAATAACATTTGGGGCCAAATGTTGTTATGAGAAACTTGCACGAACCAGGGTCGGCTTCAGTCACGGCTTCCTTCGCTACTTTTCACAAGCCAAAATCAAGTTTTCTTGTTGGGAGGATCGGCGAGGTCCGATGAGACCGCTAGCGGGAGAGGTCTCTCTCTAACCTAACAACATTTGGGGCCAAATGTTGTTATGAGAAACTTGCACGAGCCTGAGCATACGTTCAGCCGCATCTCAGGAACCTCCGTCTAGTCTGCAGCCAGGGTCGGCTTCAGTCATGGCTTCCTTCGCTACATTATTAAAGCACACAATACTGCAGGCTAGCTACCCAACTTCAGATATCCAGTCAGCTGCGCGAAGATGGTGCCATTCTTCGCCCGTGAAGTCGGACCATCCGGTAGCTAACGATCCGAGGCATCGATCAACGGGACGTTCGGAGAAGAGATCTATCTCCGGATCTTCATTCTAGGAGCAGCAAGCGGCCGAAAAACAGAAGATCGCTGCTCCTCAAGCCTCGAGAATGGACTTGATGTCGCATTTTTCACAGCTATAAGCAGCATCCCAGTAAATGCAAGATCAGGCTCCCGCAGACTTCATTGGTGAGCTGTCGGATGGTGCTGGGTCTGTCCGGTCAATTGTGCATGTAGAAGATGCCATTAGTTTCTCTACGGGACACTCGGCTAAATCTGGGGTCAGATCTCTGTTTGGGGAACCCTCTCCGTCCCGTTAATAGTCAGGGTCGACTGTGTCCATTGTGAGAAACCATTTTGAGTTGGAACACGCATCAAAACGTTCCTTCCACACTGCAGCCGGGGCCGGCGGCAGTTATAGCTTCTACTTACATGGAAGTGCACTAAAGATTATTAAGCCTAGAAGTTTCTAAGCGGGATTCTCTGAGAGATCTCGGGACAGATCGCAAGTGCAGAGCATTTTTCTTCCCGTTAACAGTCGGGGACGACTGTTTTTGTGTTGTAAGAAACTTCAATGAGAAGGAGCATCTGTCCTATGAGACGAGTCGGGATGCTTCCTTTGCACTTCAGCCGGGGTCGGCTGTGGTTACGGATTTCTCTTCTTCCATGAATATGCATGATAAGGGATAGATGCCTACAGGTTTCTAAGAAACGCTCGGCGAGGTCTGGAGCAGACCGCGAGCTGGAGATTCTTCTCCTTTCCGTCAGCTGTCGGGGTTGACTGTTTTTGGTTCAGTTTTTGATTCAAGAAACTTTAGTGAGTTGGGACGCCCGTTCATGCTTGCAGTTCGGAACACTCCTTCCACGCTGCAACCAGATTCGGTGGCAGCTATGGCATCTTCCCTTGCTTCATTAATGAAGCACGTTGACTGCAGGCTATCTATCTGACTTTGCAGGTTCGGGACGATAGCTAGTCGTCTGAGGATTTTTTTTTATACGGGACAAGTGTCAAGGATCTGGAGCCAGATCTCAGTCCTGTGAGCAGCTTATGGTAACAAGTGGATTATCATTGCTCCGCTAGCCTCGGTCACGGATCGGCTGCCACAGATTGCTCTGCATATCACAGTATTCCAGTAGACACTGGTACTACCCTTAACAGACTCTGAAGGTGAGCTGTCGGACGGTGCTGCATTGGTCCAGTCATCCGCTCAGTCAGATGGAGTTGACCATATTTGCTGATGGAACATTTGGATGTTGAGAGGGCTACGGAGTGTGAGTCTCCATCTCTCACAGAAGGGCACTTTAAGATTATGAAATTTCAGTCTTAAGCTCTTAGAATATTGTTCCATCTGAAGATAAGTCTGCGTTTAGATGAGCAGGCCGGGGATGAAGATTTTTCCCTACCTGCATCATTTAATATATGCTTGGAAATAATGAAATGTGCTATTTCATTCAAGAGCTAATCTTGATGCAATGTTCTAAGCAGATCACCTTACCAGAGCTATGGCGCAACACCTCAATGGAAAGGAATATGAGGACGTAGTTCCTTGCTAAGAGTTCTTTACAGGGCAGTCATGTATACCACGTACAACTCCGCACGGACAGTGGAATTTGGAGTTGGTAAGACGTGATGCTGCCCTTGCATCATCATCACTTACAGATGACAAGGTGAAAAGCTCTCTCTGAGTCGCTCCAGTTACCGGAAATATACTATTTGACGACAAGCTTGCATTGATATATGTGCAGGCTACAAGAAGCTTCCGTGCTCTGCTATTGAAGTTGGTGTCTCATCAACACACTTCAGCAGACCTGGGTAAGCGAGGCCGTTCTGCTTCTAAGAAAGCATCATGAGAATGTCTCGTGAGGATACAATAACCCTCTTATATTTACTCTGGAAGTCGTCATTATAGGGACTCGGGAAAGAGGTATAGGTCTGATCAAGGCTATGGATCAGACACCCCTAGGCCGACGATTAATGGAAGGTTATCATCTTCACGAGAAACTGGGCGTTAATCACGGAAGTTCCTTTCAAAGAGAGCCACTTCTAGTGGAGGTAAAGGCTCTCTTATTGAAGGGAACAATTGAGGTTGACAAGATGAGCTTCTTTGCGGGGAGGACGTAGTTTCTCCTCCCCTAAGCATCGTAAGTCACACAGGTGATGGACATGACCTCTATTGCTTGCCAGTTGACGGAGGATTATCAACTTCACGAGAAACTGGACATTAATCATGGAAGTTCCTTTTAAAGGGAGTCGCTCCTAGTAGAGGTAAAGGCTCTCTTATTGAAGGGATCAATTGAGGTTGTCGAGAATAGATTTCGGTTGCTTTCCACTTGGCGATAGGTTATCAGCCTCGCAATTAAGTGGATAAATTGTGGAAGATCAGTGAATGAGAATGTAGTCTCGGCAGGCCTGCGGTTATCAGCCTGAACAAGCTCTACTTACAAGTTTACTTGTTGGACAAATCTTCCAAGAGAGGCTTTTCTTCTGGAGGTACAAGCTTTCCTATTGAAGAAAAGCATTAGACGTCGTCGAAATTATTCTCCAGTTTCTTATTATCACCTATTTCTTGTCCTGAATCCAGATGGATAGTGCATAGATAGGCTGAGATATTCCTTGGCGTCAAGACAATTTATGTCATTATGGATGCCATAGTAGCCTTCTGTTCGGTTACAGCGGTCTCTTGGGTTAGGCTTTGTCCGCTGTCTTTTGGGAATAAAACCGAAAAAGATACTGTGCTTTTCAGTTTGTTTTTCCTAGGTGTCATAGACTTGAGTCTTATTGAAGTGGTGTTAAGCACCAATTTATTAATTATAATTAATATATGGGTGCCTGTTTGGTGAATATATTTGTTATTTGGTACCGCTTTTACTGATTCCAGAGCGTTCCCCTCTTTCTTTTTGAAGAAGATTCCTTCAAAAAGGTGGGGGAGGATTTTTAAAATCTCCTCAAGCTTGATAGGTGTGTAACTATGAGTGAAGCTGTTTTGTCTGTAGATTATATCCTGGATACAGCTTGTTTATTATTGTATATGGCGTATGTTTGTGGGGGTTAACTTCTCACTCTCAAATACGCCATCCTAATTTTCAGGGGTTAGTCCGGACTAGCCTTAAAATTGGGAACTTGTTACATCCAGTTAACATAATCATTCATGCTAAGAATATGGAATTACTTGGATATGGCTCCTTATTTATGATATGTCTTCTTTATTATTGTATAGAGAGACATACATGTAATTCTTTTTAAATTTAATCTCCTTTCACCTTGGATTGCAGGCTTGGGAACTATGTTGGTCTGCTAATTCTGAAGTCCTAGGCCCTCTGTCTTTTTACGATTCAGCTAGTCTGGGCCATTGATTTATAGTATAAAAATATGATAAATTTAAAGTAATTAGTATATTTTTTATACTTACCAATGGCCCAGACGGGTATGTCCCTCCCATGAGTGGGCACTCATACCTCCCCGCTGAGTTATTATGTAGTACTCTCTTCTACAAAAGAAGGATGATGGTGCCAATTCCGGTCACTTCCTGATGGCTGCGCATGCGCGGAGAGTAAAAGTATGGAGGGCCAAGTAGGACTTCTAATTTTCGGTTTTGCAAGCAAATTTTTGGGATTGGGGGGCTCAAAATTTGCGTTTGGCATTTGATAACTTTGAGTTTGCACCAGCTAGTCTGGTGCATTGGTAAGTATAAAAAATATACAAATTACTTTAAATTTATCATATTTTTATACTGTAACCAATGACCCAGACTTATCTGGTGCTAACCCCAAAATATCTGTGGCCAAACACAAATTTTGCCCCCCCAATCCCCCAAATTTGCATGCAAAATCGAAAATTAGAAGTCCTATCTGGCCCTCCATACATTTTACCCTCTGCACATATGCAGACGCAAGGAAGTCACCGAATCTGGTGCCAATAAATCATTCTTTGTTTGGCCCTTGTCAGATAACAACAAACTGACATTTGTGCTTTTAAATCTCAATTAATAATGATGCCAGACACAAATCAATGGTTATATTGATGGATCCAAGGACAGAATTGTTTATGATCTATCCACTGTTTATTTAGTACTCCTTCCCTGCCTTCCCTTGATCCCCCCAGTTAAGCTCCCAAGCTTTTTGGCTTGTTTTAATAAATTTTTTATAAAATCTATTGGGAGTTTTAACGTATTATACAGAAGATTATTCTGTACATCCCAGGGTTACGTCCTCATCCTTAGGGTGTTTGGGCGTTTTGGTCGTGCATCATACATCCAATGTATCGTTTTTTCTTCTGAGGAAGATCTTGCTTTACATCGGATAGTCTTGTTTCTGTTACTGACTTCGGCCGTGTTGCCTGGGGTCTTGATACCGGTGTTTTGTTTATATTACATTACTCTAGGTAGTTTTCTATTTTTATTCAGGAACAACAGTTGTAAGTAACATTAAATATTCTGATAGTGTGGTAGTTAATTTTACACAGATTTGATAATTTTGTCCACACTTAGGCTTTTTTGGGCTTATCTTTCCCTTTGGGAACTTGGGCTCTTATATTATAAAAAAAAATTTCAAAAATTTTTATTTTATTTTGAAAGAGTTTTTCTTTTGGATATATTTATTTCATTGATTATATTTTAATGTTATCTTATATTATATGTAGATTTGGTGGTGGTACAATGACATGTATTAGTATTTAGGTAATTATATTTATCTAATAGTATGGCAAATAGAGGAAGCCTTTCCTTATTTACTTGGTCGTTGTAGTGAGTTTAGTTGATGTTCTACCACTAATTCTACTCCATGTGTCAGATTTGATAATCTGAATGACAGGCATCATGGTTTGTGTTAGGCGAGTGGGCACTATCGGTCCTATTGCGGTGAGGGGACTCGACTGGTCCTCTCGTCAAAATGTCACTATAGTTTTTTAGTTTTTATTTACAGAGGAACAAGAACATGGTGTGGTTTTGTGACACCATCAGGGAGTGTGCTTCCGTCGTCGCATTATACTACAGAGTTAGCTGAAAAGTGCTCAATGATATTAGACAAGGGCTAGGCTACAAAAGCGAGTTTATGTCCCTTGTCTACAGCTAGCTCAACCGGCAGATCTCACTCATATGTGGGTGATGTGATGCTGGGTATGTCCGTAGCGGTCGAGAAGAGGAATAAGGGTGTAGCGAGCACTATAAAGATACGAACATACTCACCCTGCGACGACGGAAAGGAGGAAGCATGGGAAGGAGGAAGTAGACAAGTTCTGAGGTATGCTCGTCCAGGTCTTCCGTGATCGCGAGCAAGAGAGAGATCCCTCTCTCTTATAACAACATCTAGGGTCAGAGGTTGTTGGTAAGAACTTGTTTCAGTTGGAACTTACGTCCAAGGCACACTCCTTCCATAGACTGCCGCGGTTGGCCAGTCTTATAGCTTCCTCTATGTTCAAAAAGCACACATGATCGCACAAGTCCGTTGTCCCCAGCTAGCTCCACCGGTGAAGTAGTTACTCAGGCCTCTGAGAACTGTGACACCGGGTGTATACGATCTGGGCTAGGAGATGATATAGGGTGGAGCGAACACTATGATATGCAACCATGCTCACCCAGCGACGATGGAAGAGGAAACCGGCAAGTTCTGAGGTACGCTTGTCCAGGTCAGCCAGGACCGCAAGCAAGAGAGAGACCTCTCTCTCTTACAGCATCATCTGGGGGCAGATGTTGTTGGTAGGAACTTGCGTCAGTCGGAGTATACGTCCATGCCTCCTGTCTGGGATGTCCCATCTACCTCCTGTCCGGGACGTCCCGTCTAATAGGCAGCCGGGTTCGGCTAGTCTTATGGTTTCCTCTACATAACGGACAAAATGATCTTTATGTTGCACAGGGCTATAAAACCCAATGAGTGGTTTCAGTTCCCTGACGCCGGTGAAACAGTTAAGATTGAATACGAGGACTGTGACTCAGGATGTGTCGCATATGCATTGTATTCAGAGCTAGTGGAAAAGTGCTCAATGATTTTAGACAAGGGCTAGGCTTCAGAAGAGGTTTACGTCCCTTGTCTACAGCTAGCTCAAAAGGCAGATCTCACTCGTATGTGGGTGATGTGATGCTGGGTATGTCTGTGGCGGTCGAGAGTCAATAAGGGTGTAGCGAGCACTGTTTAATTGAATCATGCTCACCCAGTGTTGATGGAAGGAAGAAGACGGCAAGTTCTGAGGTACGCTCGTCCAGGTCTCTCCGGACCGTGAGAAAAAGGAGACCCCTCTCTTTCTTTCAACAACTTCTGGAGCCGGGTGTTGTTGGTAGGAACTAGCGTCAGTCAGCTTACGTACATAGCTATTGTCCAGTACGCTTAGTTCAATTCTTAGCCGGAATGGCTACAGTTTTGCTTCTTTAGCATCTACCAAGCACTCCTGATCGCACCTTGGCTAAGTGACTCAAGATTTCCAGTCTGCATCGTCAAAAGGTCTATCTTTTGTGAAAAGTTGCACCATCTAGTAGCCAAGGAGATGAGGCTGCATTTATCGGGTCATCCGCAGTAATAACTATATTGGACACCCTGTCCTACGAGCAGCCGGCAAACAGGCTATTCATGACCGCTGCTCCTCCGGCCTCTGTAACGGACTTGCTGTCACAGTTGCGCAGCTAAGGCAGAAGCACTCAACGTCAGTCTCAAAACTTGAGCTGTTGCATGGTGCTTATTTGGTCCAGTCACCTGCCTGTTCAGACGCTGGTGACTGTGATTCTAACTGATTTGAACATATGATGGAAAGGATAACTTTCCCTTCCGGAACAACTCTTGGATGATATAGATACCATACATTATCATTTCCTTGAACTTGTTCCAGTGAATCAAAATGCTGCGAGCAATTATGAGAAACTGCTAGCATAGTTGGATGCTGACTTCATCCGGATAAAGAGCAGGGTAATAAGATCTCTTTCCGGTTAAGTCTACACGGGTGTCACAGGTCTTCGATTGTGTAGACGACACCATATTTAACTTCCTGCGGGAAAAAGTAATTCAGTTTCTTATCTTCTTCCTCTGTATTTTTAATCATTTGTGATTGTTCACATACTTATAAAAACAACAGGGGAAGATGTGGAGAGTTCCTCTGCGTTGATTGAGCAGGCTAAGATCCTAGTTGTAGCCTTACCTTCATCATTTAGCTGTTCGCTCGGACACAATTGAGAAGATAATTTCTTTTTCAGAGCGAATTTAGTCTCATGCTCTTATGTACTTTAATTAAGTACTGTGACGCATCGTCTATATGGAAAGGAATTTTGTGGTCATTTGTACTTTTTAAAATTCTTTCCAGACCTAGTATAAATATCTCGGTCTTAACTAATGTTAAGTGGGAGTTATTTTGATGCAACGAAGCCTTGAGTCTTCATCTTTGCATTTGACTAGGTGGAAAACTTGCTATAGGTCACTTTAGTCTTCCAACTCTAGTCTTTTATGGTAAGAAGCATCAATTCTCGACTCTTTAAGTTGTTTAAGTTGGGATATAATGGACGAACACCAGCAGAAAGAGTATGAGAGGTTGTCCTAGACTCAGATCGTCTATAAGGACTCATAGCGAAGGTATAAGTATACCTAAGTCTTTGATGGTAAGCTTTCATTATTGTAGGATTAAACTACAAGAAAGCATCTATACTCGACTCTTTAAGTTGGGGTCTAATCGACCACACCAACAGAAAGAGTAGGAGAGTTTGTCCTAGACTCAATTCGCCTATAAGGGCTCATAGTGAAGGTATAGGTATCTCTCCTCTGTATATTTCTTTAGGATTGTCTATACAGCCACATGGATAGGTGTTTCTCATCTGAGTTACTGATCAGACTCCCCTGAGCCGGTGGTTCGAGGCTCTTATAGAGCTCGGCCCGACCGATTTTGACTGGAAGTGGATAATTAGGTTATTTATGATTATCTTTCAGTCGAAAAGCGACTTTCAGTCGAAAAGCGAACGTTTGGCAATTGTAGCAAGTATAGTTCTTTAGATCACTTATTTTGTGAACTAGATAATGTCTCCTGGGATTTATGATAGGATACACGTATCCCACTATTCATTTGGCTGGTTCATCTGTTGTTTCTCAGAGCGAATTAGCCAGCTGTTTGGCTCGCTTTTATCTGCTATCTGACGCATTAACAGCGAAAGTTTTAGGCACCAGATGGAGCTGCGTGGAGCGGCTTGGAATGTTATTTCGATGGGTCGCTTACACACATGTCTACTCCAGTTATTAACTGGAGTGGTAGACGTTTTTCCCTCTAGTTTTGTTTTAGAGAATCTTTTAACATAAGGTCAGGTTTGGGCATATATTACGGTTTTCTCAATTATTTCGGATGTGAGTTCATATATTGCATTACAATCCTGAGTCCGAGGGTCTCTCTATGCAGGGATCTTGGGACCCTCGGTTATTGGAAATCACATATTCAATGATGTATCATTGTTTACGTAACATCATTGAATTTTTTTTTCGTTCACGTATTTATAGATGCAGATCAGAGTTTATCAGAAGAGAAGTAACGCTTCTTTTGTCATTATTTTCCAATAGAAGGGACGTTTATGTTCATTCTATTGTTAAATAAGTCAGCTATTCGTACTGCTTGGGTTATTTTATCTTCCAATTAGCAGTTAGTGCTTAAGATTTCAGCGCATAAGAAAGCACTTGCTACATCTTACGCTTATTCTAACTGTATGGCTATTACATGATCTTATGTGGGATCTCTTCAGGATAGTTAAGTTTTCGGCGCATGGGAATAATAGTTTCCATTATTCGAGTCGCTAGTATAAGGCTTTTGAGCGCATACATTTGACGCTCAGCCATTTTCATGGGAATGAATGATAGCATATGTGTATCCTTCAATTCATTTGTTTCTATTGATTTCATTGAGGTTATGGGGTCTGCTATTGAGCATTCGCCAGAAGCTTCCCCATGAGAGAGTTTTCTTCTTTAAGGGAAGTTTTATTCTTCATGTCATTCTCCACTCTGAGTGGCATTACGGAGTATTTCTGACATGAAAGAGCTTTATGGTCACTATATTATTGCTGTCTGCACCAGCAATGATTAAGTAATGTGGGTGAGGAGGTTTCAACATATATTTGAATTCCCCCCCCACCTCCACCCCCCCCCCCCACCCCACACACTCACACTGTCGCGTATATATATTTTAATACATACATACCTTGCGCCTGGGTCGTGTTGGATAGCGCCCTCATAGGCATATATGCAGTTCTGTTGCATTTATTTCCGGTATTTATTTTCTGAGTTCTAATATACAGGCACTTATTTTATCATAATGGCCACCGTTTGAACTCATAGGTTACGGCATAGCCATTTAGTGGTTTTTAGATGATTAATAGGCTGGATTTTTATGCACTCACGCAATGTGTGATTACGCTATCTCTTTGGTGGACCTTGAAATTATTATATATTTCGAGGGCGGTCTGCGTTGGAGTCGGTTAATCATACCTACCTCCATTTCTAGATCCTGGTCTCTATTTTGTCGGTTCTCAAATTACATATTCTCACGTGTTTATAGTTGCAGATACCAAATAGTACACGTTGGAGAGTGTTTTTACCGGATTTAATATTACAGAGGCCTCCTGTGAATGATCTTGAAGCGTGTTTTCTCTGCAGAGATTGTTCATCTTATCCCGCTTTTGTAAGTATATGTTATATTTGATTTCTCACTGATTTCATCGTACCTGTATACGGCGTCTGAAGTGCATATTTTGTAGCAGATAATGTTATTTACCAAAATCATCACTATAGCCTTGGCTTGTGAAGTGGCGTTAAGCACCATTTATTATTCAAGAATTAATTTTTTGAGTGCCTAATTGATCTTTGTTTATATCGTTTTCGGGTTCTGCTTATTGATTCCAGAGCTCTCCCCTCTTTCTTTTGAAGATATGTTAAAAAAAAGGGGGGGTCATTTTGTCCACTTCTCTGCCTTATGGGGTATGTAACTATTGAGGAAGCTGTCTTGTCCGTACTATGTTCGGCGATCAGCTGCAGTATTATTGTGTGGCGTAGGTTTATGGGCACTTTTCTCTCATTCTCAGTGTGCCATAATAATTTTTAGGGCCTAGTCCAGACTAGTCTCAAAAATTGTTTATTTGTTACATCCTAATTAACATGATTTTATGCTTAGATTTAGGATTTACATAATTGGGATCCATATTAGGATATGTCTCTTCTATTATGGTATTAAGAGACATACGTGTAAATTCTAATTTCTTCATCATGGATTGAAGGATTTGATCTATGTTGATCTATTATTTTGGAAGTTCTAGGCCCTCCACATTTTTACGATTCAGCTAAGTCTGGGTCATTGGTTACAGTATAAAAATATGAAAAAATTTATAGTAATTTATATATTTTTTATATTTACCAATGACCCAGACGGGAATGGCCCTCCCATGAGTGGGCAGTACTGGGCACTCATACCTCCCCGCTGAATTATTATAATCTTTTTTTTCTACAAAGAATGATTTATTGGTGCCAGATTCGGTGACTTCCTGGCGGCGGCGCATGCATGGAGGGTAAAATGTATGGAGGGCCAGATAGGACTTCTAATTTTCGATTTTGCATGCAAATTTGGGGGATTGGGGGGGCAAAATTTGTGTTTGGCCCTAGATATTTTTGGGTTAGCACCAGCTAAGTCTGGGTCATTGGTAAGTATAAAAAATATATAAATTACTATAAATTTTTTCATTTTTCACCAATGATTCCGTGATTTAGGTTAGATTTGATTGAAAATATCTTGAAGATACTTAGTGGGTTATGATTTAATCTAATATATCTTGTTAGGCCAAGCTCCATCAGCCCTTTTAAACAAGGTGTAAATAAAATAAATGCTCTCTTTATCTCTAATAGATGGGAAAGTAATCAAATCCCTGATATTTTCTTTGAAACTTTTTCATGTCTAGAATGACAAAATACAGGTCAGATTTGCATTTGGCCATTCTAGAGTTATTACACTTGCCTAAACGAAAAATAACACATTTCATGGTTTCTTGTTTCCAGATGATAACTTGATTATGAATTCAGATATCTTTTTTAAACTTTCACATATTGTCTATAATGACAAAGTACAAGTTGAGTTCGCATTTGGCCATATTCACTTTCTCTTTTGTAGAGTTATTCCCCTTGACATAGTGAAAAATAATACATTTCATGCTTTCCGGAAAATGACTTGAGTATGTATTGAGAAAACTTTTTGAAAACTTTTTCAGTTTCAAATGAATTTTGACGGATTTGAGTGATTTTATGATAAAAAACACCTTTCACCTAATTGCCTCTGGGTTGGGGTGAGTGTGAGGTCGATTATGTGAATTTGTTTTTTGATTTAAAATGATTTTTGAAGAATTTTGAGAGATTTTATGCAAAAATGAAATTTTAACCCAATTGAACCTGGATTTGGGTGTGGTGTGTGGGTTTGGGGTTCATTTTTTTGCCTTAAAATTTGTTTTGAAGTAATTTCGAGTTCTTTTCTGCCCCAAAATATTTCACCTTATTGACCTGTGGGGGGTGGGAGGGGTGTGGCATTTGGGTGAAGTTTTTTAGCTCATCTTGACAAAGTCAAGCTGAGCTAATCTCATCGCTTGCCGTCCGTCGTCCGTCAACACCATGTTTTGGTCTTCTCCTCCAAAGCCACTGGGCCAATTCAAGTGAAAGTTTGTGTGAGTGATGGTCCCAAAGGGGCATTTCATTTTTGTTCAACTCAGCATGCCCAGCCCCTTAGGGAGGGAGTGGGGGAAAATGCTCCAAAATATTTTAAAAATCTTCTTCTCAAGAACCAGTGTGTACAATGACTTGATATTTGCTATGGAGCTTCCATATGAGGTGTAGAATCAAGTTTGTTCAAACGAAGTTCGTGAAGTAATGTTTGGCTTTGCAATAGGAGGGGTAATATTTTGGGCCCCGCCCAAAATTTCTATTTTCTGAACCGATGGTCCGGTATGAACCAAATTTGGTTTGTGGTAGTATTGGGTCATGAGTACTTGACCCATGCAAAAAAAAAATTCCCACATTCCCATGGGAACCCTGGGAGCTAAAAATAGAAATATTTTCAAACGTCCATATTTCCCAAACCCCACGGAACAGAGAGCTTTTATTTGGTATGAAGTATCCTTATGACCAGTAGAATTGAATGGTAAAAAAAAATTGCCATCGGTTATGTTAGGGTGTTCTGTAATGGGCATCGAAAAAATGCTGAGTCAGCATATTTGCAAAAATTTTAAAAAATCTTTTCTCCAGAACCAATCATCAGAATCTTTTGATATTTGGTATACAGCATTCATAGGGGGGTCAGATAAAAGTTTGTTGAAATAAAGCTCATTGGTTCATATTTGGGCTCTCTACAAGAGCCCGAAGTTTTAACATAGGGTAATATGGGGAATATTCTTTAAAAATCTTCTTCTTCAGAACCACGAGTCAGAATCTTTTAATATTTGGTATACATCATTGTTATAAGGGTCAGATTCTAGATTGTTCAAACCAAGTCCCTAGGTTAATATTTGGGCTTCCTATGGAAGCCCAAATTTTATCTTTGTTCAATATGGAGGGTAATTTAAAAAAATCTTCTTCTTCAGATCCATCAGTCAGAATGCTTTGATATTTGGTATGCAACATCTCTATGGGGGTCAGATTCAAGTTTGTTCAAATCAGATCCCTAGGTATATATTTGGGCTCACTATGGTAGCCCAAATTTTTACTTAGTGCAATATGAGAAAAATTCTTTAAAAATCTTCTTCTTCAGATCCACCAGTCGGAATGCTTTTATATTTGGTATACAACATCTCTGGGGGGGTCAGATTCCAGGTTGTTCAATTCGAGTGCCTAGGTTAATATTTGGGCTCCATATGGGAACATGAAATTTAACTTAGTACAATATGAGGGAATTTCTTCAAAAATCATCTTCTTCAGATTCACTTGTCAGAATGCTTTCACATTTGGTGTACAACATCTCTAGGGGGGTCAGATTCAAGTTTGTTCAAATCGGATCCATAGGTCAATATTTGGGCTCGCTATGGTAGCCCAAATTTGAACTTAGTGCAATTCGAAGAAATTTCTTTACAATTTCTCTTCTTCAGATCCAAAGGTCAGTATGCTTTCATATTTGGTACACAACATCTCTAGGGAAGTCAGATTTAACTGTGTTCAAATCAAGAGCCTGGGTTAATATTTGGGCTCTCTATGGGAGCCGGAATTGGCCATTTTGCTGAAGAATTAAAAATTTTGTATTCAGTACCCTCTAGAGGTACTAAGATTAATCCACATAGGTTGTATCAAGGGGCTTCATAGGGGAGCTCTACATTTTACTTATGATCAACTGAAGAAAAGGCATGATGCCTAGATTATTTTTGTCACTCCTGAGGGACTCAAGGATTGACAGTGTAGCCTATGGAGATGGCTTGCTTAATGTAGACTCATTCTTGGACTCTGTTTAAATTGTGTTCTGTACAAGATGAGCGCTTCAGGCCCCGTGGGGCCTCTTGTTTTTCTTTTTGCCTTAAACTTAGTTTTCTGGTGAAAAAAAAAACACAAAAAAACTTGACTGAATTGTTGGGGGAGGGAGGGGGGGTGCCCATTGGGTTTATTTTTTTTTGCTTTAAAACAGTTTTTGAGGATTTTGAGTGATTTTATGCAAAAGAGAAAAATAGAAAAATACAATAGATGCAACAAGGCATTTAACCATTCAAACTTGTTTGACTGACCTCATTGAGCTCTGAAGCAAGATTGAATTGATTAATTCTAAGTTACAATGTGTAAAAAAATTGCTAATTGAAATTCGGTATTTGGACATCAATGTGTAGGGTTTTAATGTTCCACCTGCAAAACAGGTCTTTTGAGATTATGTTATTCTTGAGCATAACTTGTCGGAAGTTGGAAAATTTTCTTTTGAGATTGTGTTATTCTTGAGTATAACTTGTCGGAAGATAGAAAATTTTCAGGTCTATACTTTCTGCAGTAATGCCAAATCTTCTTAACTGATAAAGTGCTGGAAGCCCATATGTGTTTTTTATTCTGAAGTGCAGGTACTGCGACTGAAAGGCTTCATTATATGTGGCTATTCTTTTAATTGCCTTTGGAGTGAAATTATTTAGTATTTTAGGATTTGCTTTTTTTACAGTTTATGGGAGAGTGCACTCTCCCATAAATTGTAACAAGACAAAGACTTGTGGATAAATTTTGAGGTAAAAAATAATTTATCACTCTACCAATTGAAAAGTCATTTACAAGTTAATTTTTTTATACTAAAACCAATGGCCCAGACTTAGCTGGTGCAACCTCTATATTATTAAGGGCCAAACCGAAATTTTGAACCCCCCCCAATCCCCAAAATTTTCATACAATACCGAAAATTAAAAGTCATATCTGGCCTTCCATACTTTAGTACTTGTACATGCTCAGTACCCAGGAAGAGACGGAATTTCTTTCATTTCTTTTGTTGGCCCAAGTCGGTAAACATTTGAACTGACCTCTGTGCAATAAATTCTCATTTTTGAAGATGCCAGACACAAATTAATGATGGTTTTCATGGAATCAACAGTGTAGCAGGATGCTGGAAGTGAATAACGGTGGTTTTGGATATTCAGGGCTGTAACTTTATAATTTTTATGTAAAATTATTCATGTTACCCAATTTCGGGATATTCTTCTGAACGTTGTCATTATAATATGACTCCACTGTTGTGTTGTTAGTATTACTTCCCCTCCCTCTCCTGAACCCTCCTATTATACTCCGAAGCCTCTTTCGGCATTTTTATTGAAGAATTTTTTATTAAATTCTTGGGAGTTTAACTTGTAAAACGGAATAGGTATTCCGTTTATCCCCTATGTTTACGTCCTATTCATAACATCAGGACGTTTTGTTTTCTTGCATCTTCTACAAGATGCATTGTTTTTTCTTCATATGAAGATCTAACCTTGCATCAGGTGGTTGTTGATCGGTTTCCGACTTTGGGCCTTTGTTGTGCCAGTTGTTGGTTAGTTTCCATTTTTTCCTCTTGACGTTGTTGTCTGTTCAATAACATTTTGGATTTGTATTAATTCAGTGTTTAGTTAAAAACAATTATTGTTTTTTCCATTAGGATACATATTATATCTTATTCCGGTAGTTTAGCTTTAATTAGGTAGAGCTTGTCCACACAAAGGCTCTATCGGGATGCCCTCGGGCTCATGAGGTTCCTTTGGGGCACTACAGAATTTTTTTAAAAAAGTGATTGTCTATTTTATGTATCCTTGCAATGTTTATTCTGTGTTATTGGGAGTGCAGCAAACTTATGATTTTTGCTTTGTTATTATTGTATTATTATAATAATTGGTACTTAATTAAGTCCAGCAAGCCTCAGATTTAATGTTGTTTGCAGGTAGTTCCGACACTCCTTCAATATTTGTACTATGGGATGCAAATGTTGGAAATGGGTGTTGACCTGTGTTGGGGGTGGTGGAAGTTCCGATGTAGGAGCTCTCACCGCTGGCTAATAGTAGTCTTTCAGTCTCTTTTTCAGAAGAACAAGAACATGGTGATGGTACTTTGACACCTGTCTGTTACATGCTGCTGTCATCGCACTCTGATGAGTAAACAAAGCTAGCTGCCAAGGTGCTCATGATATTTAGCACAGGATTGAGGTGTCTAGTTAGGTTGCTTAATCCTCTGCATGCAGCTAGATGGTGAAGCGGTCGTCCCTATATGGGAGCCAGGATGCCGGGTAGGTCCATCGCAGTCGAGTAGTATAACATGGGTAGAGCAAGCACCTCATGCACCTCATAATATAAAGCTCAACCAGTGACAATGGCAAAAGGAGAAGGAGCCTGAAAGTTTCTCTATGGGATGCTCGGCGAGATCTGGGGTCAGATCGGGAGTTGGAGAACCCTCTCCGTCCTGTTAGCAGTCGGGGTTGACTGTGTCCGCTGCGAGAAACTATAATGAGTCGGAACAAGCATCGGGATGTTCCTTCCACACTGCAGCCTGGGTCGGCTGTGGTTATAGCTTCTTCTTACATGGTAGCGCACACAGAGGGGATTAGCCTAGAAGTTTCTCAACGACATACTCGGCGAGATCTGGGGTCAGATCACAAGTTGGAGAGCGTTCTCCGTCCCGTTAGCAGTCGTGGTCAACTGTTTTCTGTTGTGAGAAACTTCAATGAGTCGGAGCACCCCTCTGAAATGTGTGAGGCGGGATGCTTCTTCCACACTTCAGCTGGGGTCGGCTGTTGTTACGGCTTCCTCTTCTTCCATGGAAAAGCATGCTAAGGAGTAGAAGCCTACAAGTTTCTAAACGGAGGTCTGGAGCTGGAGAACCCTGTCCATTCCATCAGCAGTCGGGGTCGACTCTTTCCACTTCGAGAAACAATCGTGTTCCATCTGAACAAAAGTTTGCGTTTGCTGGCAAAAAACAGCCTAAGGTACTGGACGAAGATCTTTCCTTCCCCAATCTTTCTACTCAGGTGTTGAAGGCCTTTGGTCCGATTAACAACGCCTCCCTTGGCCTAGCAATAGTATATGAAAGGCAATGATCTATTCTTTACGAATAGAATATCGATAGCTCATAGTTAAGCTGAGACAGCTGTCTTGTTTGGAACTGATCCATTAGAAGGAAAAAGTAGTATGTCTTTACCTTCTTGGTGTTGTATTCTTAGGCGTCAGAGACATACTAGCCTTATGTACCGTTAGATCAGTCTTTTCTTATACATTATCGGCTAACATCGAAAGTCTCCATTTAGTTGTCTAAAGCCGCAGGGTAAAGTACAGATATATGACTTTTAGGCTGTGTTAGCTACGCTGAGATCGCTATCTGTTTGGAATAAGGCCATTAAAGGAAAGATTACGTTTTCCTTCTCGGTGTGGTATTCCTAGGCATCACAGGCAATTAGTCCTATTGTTGTTGCCGCTGTCTTTTGGGAATAGAACCGCGAAAGGAAAGAGTTAATTTTTTCCTTCTCGGTGTTGTTTTCTTAATTGTCACAGACTTTAGTCTTATTGTTGACACTATAGTAGCTTAGCTAGAATTATGAGCAGTGTTTTTTCCCTATTATTAGCGGCTAGCATTGTAAGTCTTTAGTGAGCTTCTAGGGCCGCAGTTAACAGCCATTTAATTGTCTTCACGAATAGGAAGACCTTTAGCTGCTTCAGCTAGGCTGAGACCACTGTCCTATCGGACAAGGTACCGTTACAAGAGAAGAGGTTCTCCCCTTAACGGTATTGTTTTTGTGTTAGTAGTCTGAGGCTTTTAGCCCTATTGATGATGCCATTTTAACCTAGTTTGATTAATGAGCGTGCTTTCAAATGCTTATAGTTAACTCCTTTTCAGGAATATATTTCCTGCTATAATCGGAATGAGGCGCAAGGAGTTCATCTAGGTCTTTATGATCAGGTGCTGGAACATAGTTTTTCATCGCCCGCTTCATTTTTTATACAGTCTATTGTTGTGGATTATATTTCCACTCGGTGGATTGGATATTATGTCTATATGGTGTATTATTTGGCGCCATGGCATACTGCCTTGCTTTCAAGGGATATGTCGACACTGTTTCTGCGGGTATATTCCTTGCAATAGTGCCATGTTCATCACGTCCCTCTCTGTCCTTAGTGGCATTATGGAGTCGATCAGACGTGAGGGAGCCCTACGGTTTTCATGTGTACCCATACTATGTATGGTACACATAATGCCGGCATCCGGGGTGGCCATCCATCGTTCGTCCATCCTTTGTGCATCCGTCTGTCCGTCCATCTGTCTGTCCGTCCGGCGTCCGTATCCATTTCTTTGTCATTCGATAACTTGAAAAATATTGCTTGGATTGTCAAGTTACTTTATATTTGTGTTCAGGTTGCTGATGTGCCGAGCTGTATAGTTTTTGGTGTAAATCTGATAATTTGATCTTGAGATATTAACCTTTTATCCTTCAAATTGAAAATTCCTCCAATCCCTTTGGCATGAGATAACTCCAAAAATATCCATCCGATTGTCATGTTACTTTATATATTTATTCAAGTTACTGATGTGCTGTGCTGTATAGTTTTTTTATGTAAATCTAATAATTTGATCCGGAGATATTAACCCTTTATCCATCAAATTAGACACTCCTCCAATCCATTTCTGTATGTACCCACACCATGTATGGTGTACATAATGTCGGCATCCGTGGTGGCCCTCCGTCATCAGCTTTCTACAAGTTGCGCATATGGGTACACATCTGACGATTTCATCGGCCAATTTTTATACTATTCTAGATAACTAACACTAAAGCGTTACGAGTCACATCGGGTTAGTTTGATTATGCTTGCGTTGACTAACTATAAGCTTTTTAGCTGTATTACTCTTTATTGAGAATAGCAGCAGCAGTATAGCTTTGGGAATGTAGCGTGAAGTTTCTTTTTCGTTTAGTGAAAAAAGAATTTGTCACTGTTCCAAGCTTTAGTATTACTTCACCGGCCTTATTTCTCTTGTGATTCAAGTAATGTCGGTGAGGGGGGTTCGATATGATTTATTCGTCGAACCCCCCTATCTGACCTACCTACATATTCCGGATGTGGCATACATTTAGCAGCTTGCGATTTTACTAACTGGGATCGCCATTTCTGATATAGCCTTAGCTGCTGATGTGGCATTAAGCACCAGTAAATTAATAATAATTAATAACCGCCTGCCTTTTAAGCGAATATACATATATTATTCTGTACTGCTTTTTCACTGATTCGAGGCCCGCTTCCCTCTTTGTTTTGAAGATTATTATACCCCCCGCAAACAAAGTTTAGGGGGGTATATAGGAATCACCCCGTCCGTCCGTTCGTCCATCCGTCCGTCCATCCGTCCATCCGTCCTTCTGTCCATTTGTCCATCCTTATAAGTGCAACTCCTCCTGAACCGTTTGAAGAATTTTCATGAAACTTGACACAATGGAAGATGTGAAGATGTGCATGAAGCAATATAATTCCATTCTGACATTTCCAAGGGGAGATAACTTATACATTTCAGGTGCGGGGGGTATCACTTTGTGAGCTTGCTCACATACCTCTAGTTCCTTCAAAAAAGGGTCTGGGGGAGGGGATGATTTCTCTTTACCTCTTCTGGCCTTATATTAAGTGTGTAACTATGAGTGAAGCTGTTATCGTCTGTAGATTATTCTGATCTTATGTATAGCTTGTTACATTATATACGGCCTGTGTTTGTGCGCATTAGTCTCTTATTCTCGGACACGCTTTTCCTAATTTTATGTGTCTTATTCCGGACTTGCCTTGTTGGCTTGTTACACTCAATCAGCGTAATCATTCGTGCTAAGTAATAGGGAATTATTTGGATATTGCTCCTTATTTCGGTGGTATGTCTTCTCTGTTGTTGTATAGAGAGACATATATGTAATTCCTTAAAGTTTTAATCTCCTTTTCACCTTGGGAGTTCTAATGCAGACTAAGGAGCTGAATTGTGGTCTGCTATTCCTTTAAGTCCTAAGCTCTCCTGCCTTTTTACGATTCAGCTAAGTCTGAGCCATTGGTTTTAGTATAAAAATATGATGAATTTAAAGTAATTTGTATATTTTTTTATACTTACCAATGGCCCAGACGGGGATGCCCCTCTCATAAGTGGGCACTAATCCCTCCCCACTGAGTTATAACATTAGTAGGCACAACTAGGAAGAATGATGTTGGCGCCAATTCCAGTCTCATCCTGGGTACTGCACATGCGCAAGTACTAAAAGTATGGAGGGCCAGATAGGACTTTTAATTTTCGGTATTGCATGCAAATTTTGGGGATAGGGGGGGGGGGGTCAAAATTTCTGTTTAGCCCTTAATAATATTGAGGTTGCACCAGCGAAGTCTTGGCCATTGGTAAGTATAAAAAATATACAAATTACTTTAAATTTATCATTTTCATCATATTTTGTTTTTTAAAAATAATTTTCAGAATATGTCCGGGAAGAGGTGGTGACTATTCTTGCAATACAGTTCAACAGTATATTCAGTCAAGTATCATTAGAGGTTTGTAATTAAATAATGACAATGGATTTTGCAACTGGATGTGATAGATGAAACTAAATAATGAGACGTAAAAAACCAGATTTGTATGTGAACCAGATCTTTTGTTAGAAAATTAGAAATAAGTCTATTTTTTGTATTTGGGAAAATTGCAGTTATTTTGTGATGACTTTTCAGATTTTTCCCCCCTCCATTCCTTGTGATAAGAGTTATGTGAAAATGACTTTGAAGTAGTACTTCGAACAAATATCATTAATTTTTGCTGCTGGCTGAAGCCATCAGAAATAAGATTACTCCATTTCAAGGTATTTGTATTTTGGATGGCATACAAAGCCTTTCAGACTACAAAGATTTCAAACACTTCTATCGAAGCATGATGTTTGCTTGTTGTGATTTAACAACATTTTCAACAGCCAGAGTCATATCGTGTCAGACAATTTTACGGGTGGAAGAAGCAGCTGGAGGTCCAGAGGGAACCATAAGCATTGGTGAGTGTAACTGTCAAGACTCTCCAACTTACTAACCTGGCACAAGGATGGATAATTAGATTTTTATTGTTTTTATTATACCCCACTTTTTAAAAAAAAAAAGTGGGGTATATTGGATTGCGCCTGTCCATGTGTCTGTTCGTACATCCATCTGTGCATCCCTCCATGCATCCATCTGTACATCTGTCTACACCCAGATGTCTGTTCACGTTATAACTTCAACATTACTGCTCAAATTTCGATGAAATTTCATACAGATGTTCACTATCATGAGCTCTTTAAGGAGCATCAGCCGTTTTGCTGTTGGAATATTTTTTCTGTGAGTTACGACCCTTTGAATATACAAAAATAGGCTATTTTTTGTTTGTTCGCCTCGTATCTCAGGTTTGGGTTATTGGATCTCGATGAAATTTGGAATGAAGATTGTTTATGGGAAAGGCTTTCAAATGAGTTGAGAATAATATTTCTTACTTTTCACTATTTAGACTTATTCCCCTTTTTAACTTTGAAAATTTGCTGTTTGCCTCGTAAAATAGCCAATTTTTTGTCTCTTTGCCTCATATTTCAGGTTTGAGTTATCAGATTTTATTGAAATATGGAATGAAGATTGTTTATGGGAAAGACTTTCAAATGAGTCATGTCCCTGTGGTAAAACAAAGAAAATACATGCAAATCATCTCCCCACATGTGGCATTATGTCTTTGTTCTACATCTCTTATGTACACACTAGACTTTAGTAACAAGTGCTTCAGTGTTTCTGGCCTTCACAATTACCTTGCTGTAAAACAAAGAATAATTTTGCTGTTTGCCTTGTAAAATAGACAGTTTTTGGCCTGTTCACCTCATATCTCTGGTTTGGGGTTAGTGGCTCTCAATGGAATTTGGAATGAAGATTGTTTATGGGAATAGCTTTCACAGTATCATGGTTCATTTCTTCTCTTCTCATTGTTTGGCGGTATGCACCATGGGGGTATGCCTCGGGTCATTGCCCCCCCCCCCCCCCCCCCTGTTTTTCTCTGTCAATAAAGACATGAAATACATTTGTGCTTAGTCGATTCCATTTAGCTACCATAACAATCATATCTAGGCAATGCTTTTCACTAAAATTGTCATTGAAATAGTATTTTTTCAATTTTTACCTCCAACAGCATATCTTGTTGCTCATCATTGGAATAAGCTCATTGAACTCATTCAAATAAGGTATGTTTTGAAGGCAGAAAGTATACTTTGGCTTTTCCTGAAAGGAAAAGACATTTGTTCTTCTATGGATTCTTTTCAGTTTTATTTTATGTGTGAAACAGTGTATAATATCACCAGCCGAGGAAGTTCAGAATAGTGCATGAATGAATGAAATGGTTTTGACGTGCCTTCGGCGTGCAGGGATGGTTTGGGGAGCAAGCCCCTTTCGACCCTTAGTGACTGTGTAGTGTTGTGTCATGTCGGAGCGTGATAAAGGAAGGAAAGAGAAGGAGGGAGGCAGCTTATCCCCATCTGTGTTTCTTACGGCTCTTTTTCTTAGGAGGTGGTTGGGATAGTGATATGGATGGCGATGTTGTTGAGTTCAGATGCTGAGTTAACTTGGAGATTTTTTATGAACTTTCGGGTCTCGGCAACCATTTGGTTTGCTCTCTCCATGTTTCTCATTACACTCTCTATGTCAATGGTGACTGAGGACTGAGGTGGCTGTTCCGCTGTGACTTCCGCTCCTGGGCTATCCGGTAGTGAAGGAAGAGGGGAGTGAGGGGTGGGAGGTGGTGAAAATGCAACTTCCAGTTCCTCCTCAGTCTCCACTAGACGTTCCTCATCCAACTGTACCAGCTCAGGAACCGGCAGTTGGTTGGGTGTGCCAGTGGGACTAGGAGGGAGGGGAACTGGCGGCTGCCTCCAGAGCCTCCACCCCCTCACTCAACTCTTTCTTCCTATTCCAGAAGGCCTCCAAGCGCCGGGCGTCCCTGCGCTTGGTCGATGGACTCTTCTTCTTTTTCTTGTTCTTTCTCTTTTCAGGGCCTCTGTGCCCCTTTGGGAGAGGACCAGTGGGAGAGGGGATCCTCTCGCCAAAGGTACTACCTCTTCCCGAAGTGGGTGGTGTTTTGGTTTTCTCAACTTCAAATTCCAGTTTCAGATGGATGCTCAAGCCTATTTCCTGGATAGTCCAGGAGATAGGGCATGAGATGCCCAGAGCCGAGATGGCTTTCACTAGTCTGTCTGGTAGTTCCATTGCTGTCCAGGTGTTCACGCTCTGAAGTCAGATGTGTGAATGCATGTATGACCGAAAATAGTGCATGAATGGGTTCAGATACTTTAATACAGATCACTAAAATGTTTTCACGGGTTTTTGTTTATGTCAGAGCTGACCTTGTCCCAATTTATTGCCTTTGTTCTTGAAAGATATACTTCATCACCCAGGTGTTGCAGAGTGTGAGGTGATATTTGTTGAATACAGTATACAGAGGATATGGAATGAGTGTTTTTCTCATATAATATTTATGAAACGAGTCTAAGAATTTTCTGTTTTGGTGAGCCCAAACGGAAAATTCGGACGAGTTTCATAAATATTATATGAGAATAACACTCATTTCATATTCTATTTACCATATGACACACACAAGCACAAATTAGCCACCTAACTTGAGTTGCAGATGACACCTGGAAAAAACATCCTTGTATAACTAAAAATTTTCATTTTTTGCTTCCAAAACATAGGTTATGACCCCTCATTGGAACGAGCTCGTCGAGCTCGTTCCAATGAGGGGTCATAACCTATGTTTTGGAAGCAAAAAGTGAAAATATAAAAAAATGAATGGCATTTTTCTTGTAAGTAAAAGATTAATACAATGTAACCCACCCTAAATAGGACAGATAACGTAAATTCTCCCTACTGAAATTATGCAAATGTTGCCCAGTTGTATTTTGTTTAGCCAATCAAATTGTCCAGTTTTGAAATTGACCAATGAAAGCTCCCAACTCTAATTATGCAAATTATGAAAATGTGGCCCAGTTTTATTTTGTTCAGCCAATCAAATTGGCTAGTTTTGAAATTGACCAATGGAATCGACAGAAGCCTTTATATATCACTGATTAATATGAAAGCAAAATATCAAATGTTTTAAAGTGAACAAAACGGACAAGCCATATGATAAATATACAGAACCACACTTATGTTTGAATGGGTTAACGATTACTGGACGAGAGCGTGTGGCACAGGGATACCACAAGAGCCGGTAGGCTCGAGTGGTTATCCCAGTGCCACACGCTCGAGTCCAGTAATCGTTAACCCATTCAAACATAAGTGTGGTTCTGTACTTATTACACACCCAACCATGAAAAAGAATTCACTGTAATTAATCGCTAATTTAATTAAATAGTCGACAATTTGAACGGTTGAAAGAATTTTAGAGAGAAACGGGCAATTTTGTCAGAGAACCAGTCTTAAGTCTTTGACCTTGCCACCTGTAGAATCGCTGTTGATTCATTTTATTCGCAAAAAATGTCGATCCGAACACTCAAAACTCAAAAGATTGCGTTCAGCATATCAGACGTCACACATTTGGAGGTCTGAAATGTGTTTTCAAAAGTGTGTGTGCAGGCATCATTATATCTGGAGGATGGAAAATGTACAAGGAATTTAATTTGAATACAATGCGAACTGGCTGTTCTGTTTAAATTTCGTGCTTTTCAAACTGAAACTAAAACAGAAGTTTGAACTCGGCTCGACAATACATGCACTACTGCCACAAGGCTATCACATGTGGACATCGGTCATTTCTGTTCTGCACTGCAACAAACTACACATTGGACGAGAAAAAACATTTTGCCGTAATAATTAACCTTCCGGGGGATTCATTCGATCATTTAGAGTAACTGAGTCTGAGGCAGTTTGAGATTCCATTCTGAGTGAACTCCGCAGTCTTGGTAAGTTAGCACTTTATTTTTCAACATTATAAAGTTTCTGACTTGAAATTTAGCCTTCTTTTTATTTTACCTCAAGTCTTGATAACCTTTGTTTGAAATGGGCTGCACTTACAAATAAAAGCTTTAGGTTGTCCACATTTACTCCAGATATACAAAGGGAGAAATATATTGCATGATAACTGCAAGAAAATGTCATGTCTTGTCTGAAAGGGGGGGGGGGGGTTCTCACCAGTAAGCTCGAACTTATTCTGGTTGATAATATTTTCAAAGATTGATTAACGTTTACATTATTTTGTAGTATTTTGCACTAGTAAGTACTATACTTCACCAGTTTGTTATCTGAACGGTTCTGTCAATATTTTTTCTTGGTAATGGTATCTGGTTATTTTTTTTTTTTTTATGTGTTTGCTCCAATATCTTGCCAGTCTTAAATTTGGAATTTGATGTTCTGAATTTGCATTCTGATTCAGTAAGTAGTTTTAAAGAGGACTGATAGAATGTGGCTAAAATGATAGGCTTTTGGAGAACATTTTCTTGGGGATGAGGGCTGACCAATCAAACTGCCCTGAACTTTTGTTTCAAAATCAAAATGCAGGCCCTTGCCTCGAATTTGCCTATGAAAATGCTCTGCCCACTGCCCTGCTATTTGCCAAAATTATAAAAAATACCCCCTCCCTCTGAATACCAGTCCCTTTCAATGAAAACTGCAAAATTAGCTGCTTATTGGTGAAGGGGGTGAGAATGCTACAACCCCCTCCCCATTTCATACACCCATGTAGCTGAGTCACATAGGTGACATTCGATTTAACTTTTGTTACTGACAATTAAAATAAAATAATATCCTTGTATAAAACAGAAATACTAGCAAAAATCCTAAATTAGTCATTTAAAAATACACATTAATCTGTGTGTGGAAAATATTGTCATATTGTCTATGTTTTAAATATTCTAATAATTATTTTTGAATTTCACGGAAGTCATCTCATAAAATTGACATTAGGCCTATATTGCATTCATCAGAACACATGTATTTACCACCCCTCGCCTCTTCGAGGTCTCATTCCCACCGTACTCAAGACTTTTCAGAATTTCAATAGTGGGTAGCTGATAACATTTTTTAATTTCCTTAGTACAAACTCCAGAAAGTCATATTTTAGCAATACTGTATCCCCTAAAAAAAACCTTCCCCCTGCCCCCACAAAAAAAAAAAATAAAATAAAATAAACCCGTTGCCCCAACACCCACTAGCATGTAAAAAAAACATGGGTTCCACAAATGTAAACTACCGAGTTTTTCGTATAAAACTTCTTCCGAATTTATTTTCTTTATTCAGCTAGTGTGTGTGTTGGGGGGGGGGGAGAGGGGGGGGATGGAGGGAGTGGTCATCTAGTAAGGGTGGAATTGGTGATAGTTAATTAGTAACTGGATGTACTAGCAGTCAAACATCTCCAGACGCTGTCGGCGTGTCGCCGACTTTTTTCCTCTTGATGCCCTGGTAACCAGTTTTCAAGATTGATTTAGTCTTGCTTCCTGAGAACATGCTCTTCAAAGTATGTTTGCATTGGCAAACGTGCTGCTTCAATGCCGAAGTGTGAATTGAATAGGATTACAGTTATACAGTAGGCCTCGTGTCGACTCGTCGGCAGCACGCAGCGGTGAGGGCAACATTGTAACAAAGTTGAACTGTACTAGTGGTTGGCTGCAATATCGAACCCAACTGGACTTTTTGCCGAAAAATAATTAAGTTTTCCTCGATTTTCAATAACGAAAGCAAAGGCTGAGTTTCACTGTTCAATTTCTTGGCAGAGATCATGTGTCTTTCATGACTTTCAACAGTTTTCAGCATAGTTCTGCATCAGACATTTTGTAATGAGAATCGGCAATTCCGACAGATAAATTTAGCCGATGGTTCTCATTGGTTATATTCAACTGAATGCTGCAAACTATAAGAACCAGTCTAACGAGAGAACTTGTGCACGCGAAGGGTACTTTTTATCGGATCGCACTAGAGCTTTCTGGTTAAAATTACCGCATGCCCCTAAAATCCATGTGATCGTGACAAATACAGCTACGGGTGTCTAATAAATACTCTTATCAACTTTTTAAAAAATCTATCACTTCTTTTAAACAAAGGAGTGAAGTCAACTATGTGACAAGTGTGAAAACTGAAATGCTTCAGTGTACATATAGTAGGAACAAACATGATTTATTGGATATTCTCTTACCTCCTAAACCTTCAAAATCATTTTCACTTGCAACACTCAGTGTCAATACCACATGTTGCAACAACAAACTTTGTAGCAAACATTTCTTGCAGAATTCAAAACCAGGACATGATTTCATTTTCTGGATAACCTTGGTTGGATATCAAGTGCCTTTTGTATTAATTTTTAGAAATAAATTAAAGGACAGATTCAATTGTTCTGATCTTTGCCAGTGACTGAACATTTTTGGCATCTTCAAGTTTGTTAATGAAACAGATTCTTTTCCAACAGCGTGCCATTTCTTTTAATATTTCTTGAAAAAACATATCTATGCAGTCAATTCCCTCAACAAATACACATTTTTCCCATCATTTTACCAATAATCTGGGCGATCACTTTCCTTCCATCTGTTGTTTGACATCTTCATCATAAAGGTGATGACTATGATTTCATGATGGGTGACTGGGGTATTGTATTTGAACATTTTTAACATCAGGATTGTCCGTTGAGTGCAGGATGGCATCACCTGCAATGCTAAAGTCAAGCAGTTTGTGTCATATTTAGGTCTGTCCTAGGGCTTTCAGACTTTCACATTTTGGCTAATGGGAAATATACTATATATCTCAAAAACCATGCTTGAAATGCTTCCATTTTGATATCCCATATAACATCTTTGTAAGGTTGATTTACAGAATTGTTCAGAACAAACCTCCACTGGTATTTTAACTGCTTGAGTGTTAGAAGCCACTATCATGGCTCTATTCAGAAGTGTTGGAAGCCACTTCAGTGGCTTTACCCTGTATTCATTTAGCTAACTTGCTCAGCAGCAGAAACACAAAAATATACATAAAAACTGTTTTGTTATAATTTATTGGAGAGTGCCAAATAGGCTCTCTCCGATAAATTGTAACAAAACAATAGTTTATGAACAAAATCTTGCTAAAATAGTGCTTCCTTTGCTGGAAGCATGGTGTCTTTGAAAAAAAAATACCCGGGTTTCAAATCAACTTTGAAAAAATAATTCAGTTAAGGGGTGTCATATGACCCTTGATCCTTATATTGTGAATAATGAGGAAAACATTATAAAAATCTCACAATCCACTGCCTCCAACCCACTTTTAATATTATACAATCAACATCTTTGTCAGGATGATTTATTAGTTTGTTTAAATTAAGTCCTTTGAATCATATTCAGGGTGTGTGTCATTTAACCCTTGTGGTTTTAACTCTTTACGTAATTCTCACATTATCTACATTTGTTATTTTAGGCCGAAAAAAGTTAAAAATCTGTTTCTCAGGCCCTCCCGCATGGTCCTTTTGGCTACTGCATGCTCTCTTTTTATAACCATTGCAAAGTTCAAAATAAATATTAAATGGTTTATGTCTGATATAACCTCATTATATATCTTACCTGAGGTCCCACAAAGTAGATCTTCTGTTTCTTAGGCCATTTTTTGTAAAATTTCATGTGGGCAGGGTTTTTTTTATTTTATTTTTTATTTTTGTAATTATATTTTTATACTATAAACCAATGACCCAGACTAGCTGGTGCAAACTCAAGTTATCAAGGGCCAAACACAAATTTTGAACCCCCCAATCCCCAAAATTTGCTTGCAAAATCGAAAATTAAAAGTCCTATCTGGTCCTCCATACTTTTACTCTCCGTGCATGCGCAGCCATCAGGAAGTGACCGGAATTGGTGCCAACATCATTCTTTGTTTGGCCCTAAAGTCAGCAACAATGAACTGACATCTGTGCTTTAAAATTTCCTCCTTTTTTGAGGATGCCAGACACAAATCAATGCAAGAATTGATGGATCCAAGGCTGTTATTGGATGTTGGAAGTGTTCAACGGTGGGTTTTGACGTTCAGGGTTGTAACTTTATAATAATTATAAAATTATTTTATGTTTCTAAATTTCGTGACATACGCCTGACGTCATCATTTTTGATAATGATTATTCCACTGTTTGTTAAGTATTCCTTCCCTATCCTTCCATGAACCCTTCCTGTTAAACTCTTAAGCTTTTTGGCTATTTTTTATTGAAATTTTTTATTAAATTTCTTGGGAGTTTAACATGTATTACAGAATATTTATTCTGTTTATCCCCATGGTTACGTCCTCACCCTAGGGGTGTTAGGTCATTTAGTCTTGCATCTTCTATCTGATGTATCGTTTTTTCTTTGTATGAAGATCTAGCTTTGCATCTGATAGCATTTAAATTGGTTTCTGACTTTGGGCCTTTTTTGTGTGTCTGATGTCTTGTTTCCGTTTTTTTCACTGACATTCTTTACTTTGACAACGTCCTCATATATATAGGTAGTATTTTATATTCTGTTACTGTAGAATTACTGTAGGATACATGGATTATTATTCCGGTAGTGTAGCTCAATAAATTTGGATTTTGTCCACACTTAGGCTCTATCGGGATGCCCTTGGGCTCTTAATGTTCCCTTTGAGAACTTAATAATAATAATAATAATTTTAAAGACTAGAATCCACACACAGTGCTCAATGGCTGTACAATAATTGCATACATACATATACACACATACACATACATTCTCTCACAGATACATTGATCACTATTATCATTTATTGGTGCCCAACGCCACCTCAGCAACCGAGGCTATATCGTGGCGATAAGCGACAGAACCTAAAAGAAAAAGAATTAAAACAAAATAAAAAAAAAACAAACTACAACTTTACCAAAACAAGTATGTGAGTGTAACTTTACGAGTAACGAGGCAATCCTCACTGACTCAGTCACACCCACGCACCTGGTAAGGTCAGTTTGTGACCAAAATTAAAAGACCACTGAAGAAAATGCCTTTCGAAAAAGGTAGGTTTTAGTACCAGACTTGAATGATTCAAGTGATTTACTATTTTTTATGTCAATTGGAAGAGAATTCCAAAGCCTTGGGCCAACAACCGCAAAGGCCCTATCACCAGCACTAGTAAATTTGGCTATGGGCTGAACCAGATTGAGTTGACCTGATGATCTCAGAGACCTTGGTGGTTTGTGGATGGTAAGCAGATCGGACAGGTAGGATGGTGCAGATCCCGAGATACACTTAAACACCAAAAGGACAATTTTAAATTGAATTCTTTGCTTAACGGGTAGCCAGTGTAACTCAGAGAGTACTGGTGTTATATGGCAGTACTTTTGAGTTCTGGTTATGAACCGTGCAGCACAATTTTGGATGTGTTGTAGCTTTTCAAGAATAGATGTTTTAGAGCCAATCAGAAGAGAGTTGCAGTAGTCAAGGCGACTGGTAACAAGGGTGTGGACAAGCTGTTGTGATGTCTGCATATCAATGAAGGATCGAATTTTGCTAATATTTCTAAGATGAAAAAATGCACTTCGAGAGACATGTTTGATATGTTCATCAGCGGCCAAATTTTCATCCTTGAAATAACCTAAGTTTCGAACACAGCTACTGGGTTTTATCGCAGAACCTCCAATATTGAGGGACAGCTTGATTATTTTTGTAAGTTGATGAGGTAGACCTATATATATTACTTCTGTTTTGTCATCGTTCAATTTAAGAAAGTTTTTAGTCATCCATGCCTTGATATCTGAAATACAAAGTTCAATCTTACTGCATGCTTCAGGCTCAAAGGTGTGAGTAAAACTAATATACAGCTGTGTGTCATCTGCGTAAAAATGTAAGTCAATGCCATGGCCTCAGATAATGTCAGTGAGAGGTAAGACATAGACAGTGTACAGTAGGGGACCCAGCACCGATCCTTGAGGGACACCAAAACATAGTGTGACCTTGTCTGACGACTTGCTGCCAATAAGGACTCTCTGTGTGCGACTATTAAGGTACGACGAAAACCAATTAAGTGCTCGGTCAGTAAGGCCTATTCTCACTGCCACTCTTTCAATAAGTATGTTATGATCTAAGGTATCAAAAACCGCGCTTAATTCCAACAAAACAAGACATGTTAGGTTGTGCCTGTCCATGGATAGGAGGATATCATTTTGGACCCTTAGAAGCGCCGTTTCTGTACTGCAATTAGATCTGTATGCAGATTGGTTAACTTCGGCTAGGCCATGGGCTGCCTAATGAGAATTCAGCTGAGAAGCCACCACACGCTCAAAAATCGTTGATAGGAATGGAAGATTAGAGACCGGTCGGTAGTTTTTCAGAACCTCTGGGTCAAGTGTTGGCTTTTTGAGAAGAGGTTTTACTAAAGTGTGTTTCATGCTTGTTGGAAAGACGCCAGAGTGGAGGGAGGCATTGACCAGTTTCATGATCGGTGTAGTTAACTCCGAAAGAGATGCTTTTAACAACCAAGTTGGAATGATATCTAGCATGCATTGCTTAGATGGTGCCTTGGATATTAACCTCTGGATATCTGTTGTAGCCAAAGGTTTGAATTGGGACAACTGTGCAACAGCTTTAACACAGGTGGATGGCATGTCGGCCATCTGTCGAAGATCAGATTGTGAACTTGTATCAAGCGAACCTCTGATAGTCTCAATTTTTTCAGAAATGAAAGAAGAAAATCTATTCGCGAGGTCTTTGGATGATGAATGCTCTGGGAGTGCGGTTGTCTTTTGACGATACAGAAGCTTCTCAAGAACGACAGACAGCGCATTAGGGGAAGTAACATTAGCTGACAATAAGTCCGAAAAGTATTCCTTTTCACAGATTTGACCAGTTTGTTAACAACATTTCGCTTAGGCGTTTTTTAAAAAAAAAATTTCCATAAAATATTTTGAATTTAATTTTGATTGCTATTATTCATGTATCTTAATTATACCCCCCTCAAACAAAGTTTGGGGGGTATATAGGAATCACCCTGTCCTTCCGTCCGTCCGTCTGTCCATTTGTCCATCCTTATAAGCGCAACTCCTCCTAAACTGTTTGAAGAATTTTCATGAAACTTTATACAATGGAAGAACTCCATATGAAGATGTGCATGAAGCAATATAATTCCGTTCTGACATTTCCAAGAGGAGATAATCTAACTTATACATTTTATTGTACCAAAAAGGCTGCAAATCCTTATAAGCGCAACTCCTCCTAAACCGTTTGAAGAATTTTCATGAAACTTTACACAATGGAAGAACTCCATATGAAGATGTGCATGAAGCAATATAATTGCGTTCTGACATTTCCAAGGGGAGATAATCTAACTTATACATTTTATTGTACCAAAAAGGCTACAACTGAGGCATGGGGGGTATCACTTTGTGAGCTTGCTCACAGTACCTCTAGTTATTAGCTTAACTTGACAAAGTCAAGATAAGCTATTGCCATCATGCATGTAGAAGTCTGTTCACATTTTCTTTTAGCACGGGCTATACCCCACAGCCGGTATGGCTGCCTGAGCCCAAAACCCGAAAACCATTAGCACAGTCTACAGGTCGTATTTATGAAGGGATTTCATTGTAACTTGGTAGGATGCCTCTGTATAATGCCTGGGTGAGAATGTCCCCTTTTAGGCATGATCTGTCAACCGTGATGGCTGTCCAAGCCCAAAACCCAAAAACTTTTAGCACAGTCTGCAGGTCATGTTTAATATGGAGGGATTTCATTGTAACAGGTCTTATTTATGAAGGCATTTCATTGTAACTTCGTAGGATCACTCCAGATGATGCCTAGATGAGATTGTCCCCTTTGGTTGTGATCATTCAACCATGATGGCTGCCCGAGTCCGAAGACTGAAAACCTTTAGCACAGTCTACAGGTCATATTTATGAAGGGATTTCATTGTAACTTGGTAGGTTGACTTCATATAATGTCTAGATGAAAACGTCCCCTTTTGGACACATTATGGCAACTGTGTCGGCTACAGGGGCCCGAAGCCCGAAAACCTTTAGAACAGTCTACAGGTCATAATTATGAAGGGATTTCATTGTAGCTTGGTAGGATGACTCCAAATAATGTCTAGATGAGACCATTCCCTTTTGTTGGCGATCATTCAGCCCTTATGGCTGCCCAAGCCCAAAGACCTTTAGCATAGTCTATAGGTCGTATTTATTGAAGGATTTCATTGTACATTGTTAGGTTGACTCCATATAATGCCTAGATGATGACATCCCCTTTTGGTCGTGATTGGTCAACTGTGATGGCTACAGGTGTCCGAAGCCCGAAAATCTTGAGCACAGTCTACAGGTCATATTTATGAAGGGATTTCATTGTAACTTCGTAGGATCACTCCAGATGATGTCCAGATGAAAATTCCCCTTTTGGTTGCGATCATTCAACCATTATGGCTGCCCGAGCCCGAAGCCCGAATACCTTTAGCACAGTCTTCATATTTATGAAGGGATTTCATTGTAACTTGGTAGGTTGACTTCATATAATGTCTAGATGAGAACAGCCCCTTTTGGACACCATTAGGCAACTGTGACGGCTACAGGGGCCTGAAGCCCAAAAACCTTTAGCACAGTCTACAGGTGATATTTATGAAGGGATTTCATTGTACCTTGGTAGGATGACTCCAAATAATGTCTGGATGAGAACGTCTCCTTTTGGTCGCGATCATTCAACCATGGTGGCTGCCCGAGCCCAAAGCCCAAAAACCTTTAGCACAGTCTACAGGCCATATTTATGAAGGGATTTCATTGTAACTTGGTAGGTTGACTTCATATAATGTCTAGATGAGAACGTCTCCTTTGGACGCAATTGGGAAACTGACGGCTACAGGGGCCCGAAGCCCAAAGCCCAAAAACCTTTAGCACAGTCTACAGGCCATATTTATGAAGGGATTTCAATGTAACTTGATAGGATGACTCGTTTTGGAATAATTTCACTGTAACTTGGTAACTTTCGTTGATATACGTTAACTGTGGGGGCCCCATTCATTAACTGTGAGGTCATATTAACCCACCCCTCAGGTCCTTAGTACAGTGTACACCTTATATTATTTTTATCAAAAACATAGCATACAGGGAACAGAAATGAACATATTCCCAATTATCACAATTCTTGTCTTATTTCATAATCCTTTCACAAACATTGAACATTATCCTTTTCATCAAACACAACACACAAGTTAAGCTACAGTGTCATTGACACTTTCATATATTTTGTTGTGGAGTTTGGAGGACTGATATCGACTTTAGTCGGTGTACTCCTGCAGACTCTTGTCATTCTTGTGTTCACTGGAATGACTAATGTTGGAGATGGGTGTCGTGGTGCATTGTTGGCCAGGCCTCTCACCGCGTTATAATTCATTTTTTCAGTTTCTATTTCATGAACATGAACATGGTGATGGTATTCTGACACCCATCCAAGTGTGCTACCGTCGTCATGCTCCGTTGAGCAAATAGAGCTATACGTCCGCCCACCACTCGGGATGCTCTGTCCAGTCTGTCTAGTCTGCAGCCAGGGTTGGCTTCAGTCACAGCTTCCTCCGCTACGTTTCACAAGCCGAAATGAAGTTTTCTACTTGGAAACGTGCACGAGACAGAGCATACATCCACCCACCGCTCGGGACGCTCCATTTAGTCTGTAGCTGGGGTTGGCTTCAGGCACAGCTTCCTCTGCTACGTTTTTAAAGCACACACTACTGCAGGCTAGCTACCCGACTTCAGATAACCAGTCAGCTGTTCGAAGATGGAGCCTTTCTTCGCCCTTGAAGGTGCATCATCCGATAGCTAGCGATCCGAGGCATCGATCAACAGGATGCTTGGAGAAGAGATCTATCTCCGGATCTTCATTCCAGGAGCAGCAAGCGGTGGGAAAAACAGAAGACCGCTGCTCCTCAAGCCTCGGGAACGGACTTGCTGTCACAGTTGCGTAGCTATTAGCAGCCCAGCTAATGCAAGAGCAGCCTCCCGCAGACTCCAGTGTTGAGCTGTCGGATGGTGCTGGGTTCGGTCCGGTCAATTTTGCATGTAATAGAAGCCAGAAGTTTCTCTATGGGATGCTCAGCTAGATCTGGGGTCAGATCACCAATTGGAGAACCCTCTCTGTCCCGTTAACAGTTGGGGCTGACTGTGTCCATTGTGAGAAACCTTATTGAGTCGGAACACGCATCAAAAGGTTCCTTCCACACTGCAGCCGGGGCCGGTGGCAGTTATGGCTTCTTCTACTTACATGGAAGCACACGAAATTAAGCCTAAAAGTTTCTAAGCAGGATACTCTACGAGATCTGGGGACAGATCGAGAGTGCAGAGCGTTTTTCGACCCGTTAACAGTCGGGGAAGACTGTTTTGTGTAAGAAACTTCAATGAGGAGGAGCATCCGTCCTATGTGACGAGTCGGGATGCTTCTCCCGCACTTAAGACAGGGTCAGCTGTGGTTACGGAACGGAACGCTCGGCGAGGTCTGGAGCAGACTGCGAGCTGGAGAACCTTCTTTCTGCCAGCAGTTGGGGCCGACTGTTTTTGGTGCGAGAAACTTTAGTGAGTTGGGACGCCCGTTCACTCTTATGGTTCGGGACGCTTCTTCCACACTGCAGCCGGATTCAGTGGCAGCTATAGCATCTTCCCTTGCTTCATTAATGAAGCGCGTTGACCACAGACTAGCTATCTGACTTCGCAAGTTTGGGTTGATAGCTAGTCGTTTGAGACTGGTACTACCGTTTAACAGACTCTGATGGTGAGCTGTCAGTCGGTGCTGCGTTGGTCGAGTCATCCGTTTAGTCAGATGGAATTGACCATATTTGCGGATGGAACATTTGGATGGTGAGAGGAATACAGAGTGTGAGTCTCCATCTCTCACAGAAGGACACTTTAAGACTATGAAAAGCCTTAAGCTCTTAAGAATATTGTTCCATCTGAATAAGTCTGCTGCGTTTAGATGAGCAGGCCGGGGATGAAAATATGTCCCTACCTGCATCATTTAATATATGCTCGGAAATAATGGAATGTGCTATGTCATTGAAGAGAGCAAATCTGGCCCAATGTCTTAAGCAAATCACCTTACCAGGGCAGTGTCGGAATGTCGCAATGGAAAGAAATATGAGGACATGGTTCCTTGCTAAGAGTTCTTTTCAGGGCCGTCAGGTATGCCATGTACAATTCTGCACAGACAGTGAATTTGGAGTTGGTGAGATGTGATACTGCCCTTGTGTCGTCATCACTTATAGATGACAGGGTGAAATGCTCTCTCTGAGTTGCTTCAGTTACCGGAAATATACTATTTGACAACAAGCTTGCGTTGATATATGTGCAGGCTACAAAAAGCTTCAGTGCGCTGCTATTGAAGTTGCTGTCTCATCAACACACTTCAGTAGATCGGGGTAAGCGAGGCCATTCTTCTTCTAAGAAAGCATCATGAGAATGTCTCGCAAGGGTACAATAACCCTCTTATATTTTCTCTGGAAGTTGTCATTATAGCAACTCGGGAAAGGGGTATAGGTTTGATCAAGGCTATGGATCAGACACCCCTAGGCCGACGATTAACAGAAGGTTATCATCTTCACGAGAAACTGGGCGTTAATCACAGAAGTTCCTTTCAAAGAGAGTCGCTTCTAGTGGAGGTAAAGGCTCTCTCAATGAAGGGAACAATTGATGTCGATGAGACAAGCTTCTTCGTGGGGAGGACGTAGTTTCTCCTCTCGTAAGCATCATAAGTCATACAGGTGATGGACATGACCTCTATTGCTTGCCAGTGTACGGAGGATTATCAGCTTCACAAGAAACTGGACGTTAATCACTGAAGTTCCTTTCAAAGAGAGTTGCTTCTAGTGGAGGTAAAGGCTCTCTTATTCAAGGGAACAATTGAGGTCGACGGGATGAGCTTCTTTGTGGGGAGGACGTAGTTTCTCCTCCCCTAAGCATCGTAAGTCGTACAGGTGATGGACATGACCTCTATTGCTTGCCAGTTGACGGAGGATTATCAACTTCACGAGAAACTGGACGTTAATCACAGAAGTTCCTTTCAAAGAGACTCACTCCAAGTGGAGGTAAAGGCTCTCTTATTGAAGGGATCAATTGAGGTCGTCGAGAATAGATTTCTGTTGCTTTCCACTTGGCGATAGGTTACAACATTGCAAAAGTGGATAAATTGTGGAAGATTAGTGCATGAGAATGTAGTCTCGGCAGGCCTGTGGCTATCAGCCTGAGCAAGCTCCACTTACAAGAATACTTGTTAGACAAATCTTCCAAGAGAGGCTTTCCTTCTGGAGGTATAAGCTTTCCTATTGAAGAAAACCATTAGACGTCGTCGAAATTATTCTCCAGTTTTTTTTATTATCAACTGTTTCTCATCCTGAATCCGGATGGATAGGGCATAGATAGGCTGAGATATGTCTTGGTATCAAGACAATTATGTCATTGTGGACGCCATAGTAGCCTTCTGTATGGTTACAGTGGTCTCTTCGGTCGGGCTCTGTCCGTTGTCTTTTGGGATTACAACCAAAAAAGATACTGTGCTTTTCGGTTTGTTTTTCCTAGGTGTCATAGACTTGAGTCTTATTGTTACACCATAGTAGCCTAGCCAATCTTGAGTGAGATTTTTTCGGTATTATGCAGTGGAATAACTGAATTTATTATCTCTTGGGACTGCGGTCTCTTTGGGAATTCAGGGCTGTTTATATAGCGGCTCTTCATTCCCTACCTTGTGCGACAATAACTGTAAGTCTCCGTTAAGTGAGCCTTCAGGGTCTCAACTTACACCGATATATCTGTCTTCACGTAGATGAAGACTTATAAGCTATGGCTAGTGTTGTAAGTCTCCCTAATGAGCTTCTAGAGCCTCAGTTATCAGCTTTTAATGGTCTTCACATAGAGGAAGATCTTTAGCTGCTTCATCTAGGCTGAGTTAGTTGTCCTATCGTACATGACAGGGACCAGCCGTGAGGGCGACTAGGGCGATTAAGTCGCCCTTCTAAGCCCAAAGTCGCCTAGAAAAATAGTCGGGGCGATTACAAGTCGCCCTCTAAAAATTGGCCAAAATGAGAAAAGGCTGAACTGAGTGATGCGAGGTTTACACGAAAACGAGTATTTTCAAAAATTGAATATGCTCGAGTGTGATAAATGGGCATTTTAATTCGTCAAATAAACATCCATTTATTTGAAATCACACGACAAGCAATTGTCCATTTTCGCTTTTGGCGGATTTTTTTATTTCTATTTTGTTGCGTTCCAGTCGGAGCTTCAAGTGTCGAAACGAAAATAGGTGACTTACGCGACTCAACAAAACAACCCAGTTTGAAAGTAGGTTACGTCGCTTAGGATGCCGAAAATGTATACACAACGGACGAATTTTATAACACATTATTTTCATTTCGATTTGCTGACGACTGTTAACTGTTGGGCTATTCCCAGAAAAACACGAATGGAATTGAAACACATGAAAAAAAGCTTTAGTGATGTTAAGAAAAGCTTTGTACAGGACACAAGTGTGCATGTGGACGATCTTGAAAAAGGGTCCTCCTAAACATCGGAATGACATGAAATGACGCGGAATGACACCGGAATGCCATAAAAATGATGCGGAATGACATTTCTTTTACAAAATACTCGACCCCAGAATGTATTTTGTTTATTAACAAACAAAGTACCTCCCAAGCAACCTTCTTACATCTGGTCCTGTTCACACTTTCAGACTTGGGAAATTATTAGCTTAGTAGACTTTGTTGAAAGGCAACCACAGGAGGGTGATGGGGGATTGGCACAAAGAAGAGGTGAGGGGTCATGAAGGAGAAGGTAGCAGTGGGGGGATTTTCAGTCAATAATTACATTCTGATTTTTTAACCTGGCACAGATGCATCATAGGCAACTGGACCTGGATTATTTGTACGTTAATGGAGGACCATAAATTGAAAATATGAAGGGGCGGCGGGGGTGTTACATGAATATTCTTAATTTTCCCCACTTGCCTATGAAGTCTCTCTACATGACTCTGCAGTCTCCCTATTTTTTCTGGAGGGAGACTTGAAGTCTCCCTAAAATTCCCCCCTAGGCTGGTCCCTGGTACATGATACCGTTATTCTCTTCAAACCAGTATGGTTTGGTGTGAGTTATTATGTAAATACGCTATATTTGTTCATCATGTCCTTCTCTGCCCTTAGTGGCATTATGGAGTCGGTCAGACATGAGGGAGCCTTAGCTTCTGAAGTGGCGTTAAGCACCAATTTATTAATAATAGTTAATACCTGGGTGCCTGTTCGACGAATATATATTGTTATTTGGTACCGCTTTTACTGATTCCAGAGCGCTCCCCTCTTTGTTTTTGAAGAAGATTCCTTCAAAAAGGGGTGGGGGGGATTTTTTTACCTCTCCTCTGGTGTGTAACTATGAGTGAAGCTGTTTTGTCTGTAGATTATATCCTGGATACAGCTTGTGTTTTATTGTATATGGGCATATGTTTGTGGGGGATAACCTCTCATTCTCAAATACGCCATCCTAATTTTGGGGTCTAAGCCCGGACTGGTCTTAAAAATTGGGAACTTGTTACATCCAATCAGCATTGTCTTCATGAAATTTCATATGTGGATTACTTTTACCAATAGCTAGGTCAAGTTCGAATGTGGGAAATTTTGTACCGAAAATCTGTCCGTCTGCCCATGCATCAACGCACCTCGGACTAAAAGCCGTATTTATGAACCGATCTTTACAAAACTTCTTGTGTATCTTTGTTATCATTGTGAGACCAGAATATGTCTTCATAATTACTTCTTTTGCAACTCTACAAAGTCAGACTCTCCCAGTACCATATACAGACCACCATATTATCTGGACATCACTTCCAAGGTTTCATTAACTTCCAGTCACAAGCTTTACAGGTTGGTTAACACTATTCACATCAGTTAAATGTAATATGTCTTATCATACAGTCTTAATTTTTAGTGATTCTCACAGTTATACTCCACATCACTTTACTTGCTTTGACAGTGACCGCCGTGAAAATAAATCTGATAACCACTGTCTGAAGCACTGTCTGTTCTGTCTCTTCTAAATAACTTCCACTTGCAACTCAACTATATTTCACTGGATGCATTAATTCCCCTTGAAACTGCTGCCCAGCGGGAGACCTGAATTTGCTTGTTCCTTTTAAATTTATTTTCCTTTCACCATGGATTACTGGCTTGGAACTTTGTTGGTCTACTAATTCTGAAGTCCTAGGCCCTCCGCCTTCTTACGATTCAGCTAGTCTGAGCCATTGGTTTATAGTATAAAAATATGATAAATTTAAAGTAATTTGTATATTTTTTATACTTACCATTGGCCCAGACAGGTATGGCCCTCCCATGAGTTGGCACTCATACCTCCCCACTGTGTTATTATGTAGTACTCTTTTCTACAAAGAATGATGTTGGCACCAATTGCGATCTCTTCCTGACGGCTGCGCATGCGCTGAGAGTAAAAGTATGGAGGACTAGATAGGACTTTTAATTTTCAGTTTTGTAAGCAAGTTTGGGGGATTGAGGGGGGGGGGGGGGGGGGGGTGTTCAAAATTTGTGTTTGGCCCTTGATAAATTGAGTTTGCACCAGCTAGTCTGGGCCATTGGTAAGTATAAAAAATATACAAATTACTTTAAATTTATCATTTCTTTGCCATCAAAAGTTCATGTACTTGGTTTGTTTTATGTTTTAGGCCTTATAATGTACAGAATAGCATGGTTGGTGGTGTATTTCGACCCCTGAGTGCAAGAATGCTTTGCAAAACCTTGTTGCACTCCAGGGAGAAATTTATCAATCTTATTAACTTGAGTAAAATATCGGACAAAAACCATTTAATTTTTTTTTTTTTTTAAGTTTGCACTGCTTATAAGAGAAGAGAGCATGCAGCAGCCAAAAAGCACCATGCGGTAGGGCCTGAGAAACAGATTTTTTTTTTACTTTTCTAGGCCTAACAATGAAAAATTTTTAACAAGCCTCCTCCAAAGCCTTTATTTACATAACTGGTAGAGTGCTAAATTATTTATGGTCCTTAAAATTTCTTTGTGCATCTTGGCCGTGTTACAATTTATGGGAGTGTGCCAGTAGGCACTCTCCCATGAATTGTTACAAGGCAAATCCTAACAGATAAAATAATATCACTTCAAAGATAATATTAAGCACATCTACAGAATATGAAGCCTTTAAATTGTGGTGCCAGCACTTCAGAATAAAGCCCAAATACAGGCTTCGAGCACTATACCAGTTAAAATGCTTCCATGTTTCATATATAACATCTTTGTTTGGATGAGTTACAAGTTTGTTCAAAACAAACTGCTTGGGTCATATTCAGGGGTATCATGGGACCCCAGTTGATTGTTTGTTTATTGGGGTTAATGATTTTTTCAATGGCCATGGTCATATCATGTTGGAAAGTTTTACAGGTGCATTTCGAAAGCCAAACTGCCTTGAGAGAACCACCATACAACAGCAAATAATTCTTAGCCCCTCCAACTGAGTAACCATAACAAATTTCTAGGCCTACTTACTTACACTCATCTATAATGACTCCACCAACTAAAGTGGATAACATTAACTGGGAAACTTCTCCTACAAAGGACCAGGGCCAAGAATATATGAAATTGGGCTCTCCTCCTAACGACCCCGAGTCCATCTCTTAAAATTTGATGCCTCCTGTAATCATCACAGCAACACAAACTTCCACCCCTTTGCCACTCTTAATAACATGCTATTTCAATACTTTTTTCTGATAAGAGTAGCTTGAATCTCTCAAGAAACTATTCTATTGGAACCATTGAGCATTTCAACAATTCAGTTATATAGAGATTAGTGGTTTGAACCCTCAACATCGTGAGCATAGTAACTCTATCATTTAATGATCAGATTCTTATCAAATTCAGCAGTTGTGTTTTACTCCTTGCACTCTGGTAGTATTTCAAAATTTTCGTCATTGACTCCATATTGCCTATACAACATGAAAAATTTAACAAATTATATCTTGTTTGACAGCTCAATGAGCTCTTTGGTATTTTGACATCAGAGTGCAGAGGCTGCAAGGGAGTAATATAGCGAAGAGCACTGTCTATCCATCCACCCATCCATCTGCATCCATCCGTCCATCTGTCTAGGCATCAATCCGTTCATCCATCCATCCATCCATCCATCCATCCATCCATCCATCCATCCATCCATCCATCCATCTGAACATTGTTTATGGCATAAGTTGAACAATAGTTAATGGATGTCAATTATTTCTGGTATATGTCTCTAAAGCGAAAATGCCTATGTCATGTTTGATGACCACCGATATCTCTTGAAAATTATGGGAGTTATTGCTCTTTGTTGAATAAAAATATTGTGTAATGCTTGTTTATGGCATAACTTGAACAATAGTTAACAAATTTCAATACTTTTTGGCATATGTCTCTATAGCAACAGTGTCTACGTTAAGTTTGATGTCCAGCGATATTTGATGAAATTTATGGGAGTTATTGCCCATTGATAAATGAAAAATATTGTGTAATGCATGATTATGACATAACTTGAACAATACTTAACGGATTTAAATTCTTTTTGTTATATGTCTCTGTAGCAACAATGTCTATGTCAGGTTCGATGACCAGCGATATCCGATGAAAATTATGGGAGTTATTGCTCATTTGTTTAATATAAAATATCCTGTAATGCTTGTTTATGGCATAACTTTAACAATAAAAAACGGATTTCAATTCTATGTCTCTATAGCAACAATGTCTACATCAGATTCGATGACCAGCGATATCTGATGAAAATTTGGGAGTTATTGCCTGTTGCTAAAAAAATATTGTGTAAAGCTTGTTTATGGAATAACTTAAACATTAGTGACCAAATATTAATTTTTGTTGGTATACATCTCTTGGGGAACAATGTCTATCTCATGTTCGGTGACCACCATTATCCAATGAAAATTGTCGGAGTTATCCCTCCCCACCCTACCCCCATCCCCTATGCCAATTAGGCAATTTTTGTCTTTGCTCCAAAATGCATTTTGCAGGATTTTGAGTGAGTGCATGCTGAAAAAAAATTGACTCCTATGCCACCCCCCCCCCTTCCTGTATCAATTTGGCAATTTTTAGCTCACCTTGACAAAGTCAAGCTGAGCTAATCTCATCGCTCTCCATCCGTTCATCCGTTGTCAGTCCATTGTCCATCAACACATATTTTGGTCTTCTCCCAAACCACTGGGCCAATTCTAGTGAAAGTTTATGTTAGTGATAGTCCCAAAGGGCATTGCAGTTTTGTTCAACTCAGCATGCCCAGACCCATAGGGTGGGGGTGGGAGAAAATGCTCCAAATCAGTGGGTACAATGACTTAATATTTGTTATGGAGCTTCCTTTTGAGGTGTAGAATCAAGTTTGTTCAAACGAAGTTTGTGAAGCAATATTTGGCTTTGTAATAATAATAATAATTGATTTTCTAGAGCGTAAAACCACAAATAGTGCTCTAAAATGCTTGACAGAAATAAATACACTTTTCTGAAATGAAGAGTCACATCTGTTTTGGTTGCCTCTTAGAGAGGTTTAGGAGAATGCTTCAGTAAATAGGAAAGTTTTAAGATTTCTTTTGAAGACATCGAGAGTTTCTGAAGTTCTGACACTAATTGGCAGGAAATTCCACAATCTGGGACCCACGATGGAGAACACACGATCATGAGCCTGATTAGATCTGCTAAATGGCACAACTAGTTGAATTTGATTTTTAGATCAAAGACTACGCGTTGGTTTATGAACAGTGAGGAGCTCTTGCAGGTAAACTGGAGCCAGTTTGTGGATACATTTGAATACTAAGATCAATATTTTGAAATCAATCCTCTGTTTAACTGGAAGCCAATGTAATTGTCTTAAAACAGGTGTTATGTGTTCAGAGCATTTGGTACCAGTAATTATCCTAGCAGCAGTATTCTGAACTTTTTGAAGCTTCTGAATCGGGCACTGGGACAGCCCCACTAACACTGAATTACAATAGTCTAGTTGTGAGGTGATGAAGGAGTGCACAAGTTTTTCAAGTGCTGACTGGTTAAGATAAGGTCACAGTCTTCCAACATTACGAAGCTGCCAGTAGCATTTTTGACATATTTTATTGATATGGATGTCAAGTTTTAAATTTGAGTCCATAATCAGTCCAATATTCCTGGCCAATTCACTTTTCATAGTGATGTTGTTTCCAACCAGAATTGATGTAACAGAGAGTGTAGGCATGCGAACCCCGGATATCACTAAGAATTCAGTTTTAGAGTCATTCATTTTCAGTTTGAAGTCTATCATCCATTCCCTCACAAGATTTATGCAAGTTTCCATGTTATTGACTGCGGTGAAGGAGTCACTTGGAACAGATGGGTTGAATGTGATGTACAGTTGGGTGTCGTCTGCATACAGATGATATGATATGCCATGCTTTTTAAGAAGGCGACCGAGAGAAGAAGTGTACAGAGTAAACAAGAGTGGTCTAAGAACTGAGCCCTGAGGAACACCACACTTTAACGTCCTGCTTTCTGAACCGATCTTATTGATGTATATTTGTTGACTGCGACCTTCTAGATATGATGCAAACCATGATAAGACAGTTCCACAAATGCCATGCTGTGTCAATGTCTGCATGAGAATACCGTGGTCAACAGCGTCGAATGCTGCTGACAAATCCAAGAAAATAAGAAGTACAGCCTTACCCTCAGACACTGATTTAACAATGTCATTGTTGACTCGTAGTAAGGCTGTTTCTGTACTGTGGTTGACTTTATATGCAGACTGGAAGGGCTCTAAAAGATCATTTTCATGCAGATGATTTTTGAGTTGTAAAGCAACAACCCTTTCCAACAATTTAGACAGGAAAGACAGGTTCGATACTGGTCGATAATTCTTCAGGTTGTCAGGATCAAGAGATGGTTTCTTGTTGAGTGGAGTAACAAGTGCTTTTTTCAATGCATTTGGAACAAACCCCTCATGTGGGGATGCAGATACAATAGATGTTATTGCTGGCAGAAGATAATCAATTGTCTCTTTAAAAAGGAATGTTGGAATTAGATCTAGATCATTGGATTTATTGGATGCTGATAAAATCATTTTTCGAATGTCGTCTTCTGAGACAGAGTGAAAATTAGAAAAATCACTTTTTATGTCAAGATGATCAAACTCTGGTGGTTCACATGATGGTATACTATCCAGAATTACTTGAATTTTAGTTATGAAATAGTCGCTGAATTTTTCCAGAATTTCTTCAGTATTCAGATGATCTGGGAGAATGACTTTTTGTTCTTTACCAAGGAGACTATTGGTTATCGAGAACAGCACCCTTGTATTAGATGACTCCTCTACAAGAGAATTGTAGTACTCCCTCTTCGCCTTTTTGATGATCTTATTAGTTGTATTTCTTTGGTAGCAGAACATTTTCCGGTGAACCTCAAGCTTCGTTTTATTGTAAAGACGCTGCGTTTGTTTAGCAGCTCTAACATCTTCTGAAAACCACTCCACTTTTTCCCTATTAGTTATAATTTTTGACTTGGGTGGTGCATGTTCAGCCATGATGCCCTTAAGAGTTTCTTCAAATAAAGATAGCAGTTGATCAGATGATTTATGACTACAACAAAAATAGTTCGAACACAGAATTGATGAACTGATATCCATTTTCAAGGCATCAATGTTTATGGATTTATATTTTCGATAAGTAATTTTCTTGGGAGGGATTTTTGAAGTTGCTAGTGTCAATTCGGCCAAGACCGCATAGTGATCAGACAATGCTGGATCTGTGACATGGACATTTCGTACTGACGTGCTGTTACTTTGACGAACAAGAATTAGATCCAAGGTGTGTCCTCTCTTGTAGGTTTTGAGATCAGTTGTGAATAGCCATATGATTCAAACAAATTTGTGAATTGCTTGGCTAAAGTGTCATGTAAATTATCAACATGGATGTTGAAATCACCTGCAATAGCTATATCACATCCATACAAGGCATAGAAGGACTGACATTGAGAAAATTCATTTAGAAACTGTGCTGATGTAAGTTAGTTCCTTTTTGATGGTGGCGGTCGGTAAACTATGAGTAATCGAAGTGAACGGTTGCTCGACACGAGGCAGTCAATCATTTCAAAAGATGGTGGAGATTTGTAAAAATCATGGTGCTGTTTTATGTTTAAGGCATCACTGTGGATGACAGCTACACCGCCACCTCGACTTCCCCGTGAGTTGTGAAAGATGGAGAAACCCAGTGGTAATAGTTGTCCAATGGAAAAACTGTCACTATCATTTTCTTTCAACCACGTTTCAGTTAGAGCCAAAACACTGAGATTGTTATCTAGTATGAAGTCCTTTAGATCATGTTCCTTCCCTGAAACAGATCTTATATTAAGTAATCCAAAGTTCAAATTAGGTACTTTGTTCCTCACAGATCTGGCTTTGACCGTTGAAAATATATTGGAGGTAGTTTTGTAATCAGCTGTATCTTTGTGGATTAAACTAATGTTGCTGAAATTTACACCAGAATTAGTGTGTCTTTTGACAGCCTGTCTGTGTTGTAATTTGACAGTTTCTATTTGGTATACTTTGTGTGATCTGTTAATGGGATGACAAAACTCTGGTTTCAATATCCTTTCTTTTTTCAAGGTTTGAAAAACACTAGCTTTGGGTCTGTGCTTAATATGGTTCATTGTTTTGTTGATGGAATTGAGATCATCTGAGATGTAACTGATCAAACACATTTTGCTTGTCCACAATTTAGAACTCCGGTCTCTTGTAACATCAGGTGTGAAATAACAATTTCCAATTAGCAGTGAAATTAGGTGTGAAATGAATCTAGCAGTCCAAGCTAAATTGGAACAATGGGTTAGATAATCCTGGCAAACTAGTGCATTGAATTTTGAAACAAGATTGGAAAAATCTTCAACATGTTTCAAGATTTTTTCTCAATAAAGTACAGAAGTTGTTAACAAATTCCTTTAAAAGTCATATCAAAAGAGTCTACATCAGGTAAAGAAAAGCTGGAACAAATTTCAACAAATAAATCCAGAGATATCCACTTGAAAACTATGAAGAAGCAGGAGCTCAGAAATGTGTGACCACACTTGGTGGCAATATATTATTAATGGGAGGGCCAAAATTCTATTTTCTGAACCCATGGTCCGATTTGAACCAAATTTGGTATGTGGTATTATTGGGTTGTAAGTACTTGAGTCGTGTAAAAAAAAAAAAATTCCTGCATCCCCATGGAACCCCATGGAACCCCAGAAGGTACAAATAGAAATATTTTTAAATGCCCATATTTCCCAAACCACACAGAACAGAGAGATGTTATTTGATATGAAGCATCCTTACGACCAGTAGAATTGAATGGTAAAAAAAAATGCCATCAGTTATGTTAGGGTGTTCTGTAGAGGGCATCGAAAAAATGCTGAGTCAGCATATTTGCAAAAATTAAAATAATCTTTTCTCCAGTTCCAATGGTCAGAATCTTTTGATATTTGGTATACAGCATTCATAGGAGGGTCAGATATAGAGGATATGGAATGAGTGTTTTTCTCATATAATATTTATGAAACGAGTCTTAAGAATTTTCCATTTTGGCGAGCCTCTGGTGAGCCCAAACAGAAAATTCGGGCGAGTTTTATAAATATTATATGAGAAAAACACTCATTTCATATTCTATTTATCATATGACACACACACGCACAAATTAGCTGCTTAGTATGACTTTTTAACCCATCACCTAACTTGAGTTGCAGACGGCACTTGGAAAAAAACATCCTCATATAACTAAAAATTTTCATTTTTTGCTTCCAAAACATAGGTTATGACCCCTCATTTGAACAAGCTCATCAAGCTCGTTCCAGTGAGGGGTCATAACCTATGTTTTGGAAGCAAAAAGTGAAAATATAAAAAAAAATGAATGGTGTTTTTCTTGTAGGTAAAAGATTAATACAATATAACCCACCCTCAATAGGACAGATAACGTAAATTCTCCCTACTGTAATAATGCAAATGTGACCCGGTTGTATTTTGTTTAGCCAATCAAATTGTCCAGTTTTGAAATTGACCAATGAAAGCTCCCAACTCTAATTATGCAAATTATGAAAATATGGCCCAGTTGTATTTTGTTCAGCCAATCAAATTGTGTAGTTTTGAAACTGACCAATGAAATTGATGAAAGGCTTTATTTATCACTGATTAGCACGAAAACAAAATATCAAATGTTTTAAAGTGAACAAAACGGACGAGTCATATGATAAACAAGTTTATTAAAATAAAGCCCATTGGTTCATATTTGGGCTCAATACAGGAGCCCGAATTTTTAACTTTGGGCAATATGGGGAATATTCTTTAAAAATCTTCTTCTTCAGAACCACCAGTCAGAATCTTTTAATGTTTTGGTATACATCATTGTTATGAGGGTCAGATTCAAGATCATTCAAACCAAGTCCCTAGGTTATTTGATATTTGGTATACAGCATTCATAGGAGGGTCAGATACAAGTTTATTAAAATAAAGCCCATTGGTTCATATTTGGGCCCATCCATCCATCTGTCTGTCCGTCTTTCTGTGCAAGTTGTGTCCTGCTCAGATGGCCTTGAAGGATATTAATGATACTTGATATTAATGTTGCCCACCACCAGAGGGTATGTTGTGAATAAAGTTGAAATGCCTGTCAACAAGGTCAAGGTCACAGTCTTAGTTTAAGTTTACATACCCCCACATCCAAATCCAACTTCAACAAGTCAAGCCTGGCTTAGAACTTTTTAATGTCCCTAAGGTTATTAATTGTACTTGATATTATTATTGCTCACTTTCAGAGAGTGTGTCATGAATAAAGTTGGAATGTCTGTCCTCAAGGTCAAGGTCACAAAGTTAGTTAAACTTCACATACCCATATCCATAAATACACTGTCATGTCCAGCTCGGAACTTTTGACAGCCTTGAAGGATATAAATGATACTTGGTATTATTGTTTCCCACCCCCAGAGGGCTTGGTGCGAATAAGGTTGGAATATATATCTGTAAGGTCAAGGTCACAGACTTAGTTCAACTTTACATACCCCACATCCAAATATGTGTCATGTCTGGCTCTGACTTTTTGAATCCCTCCAAGGATATTAATGATACTTGGTATTACTGTTGCCCCCCCCCCCCCCCCCCACCCCTCGTGTCACAAATAATGTTGGAATGTCTGTCTTCAAAGTCAAGTTCATAAACTTATTTTAACTTCACATACCCTTAAAAACTATACAAAGTTAAGTCTACCTCAGAACTATTTATAGACTTAAAGGATATTAGTGACACTTGGTTTTATTATTGCCCACTATCAGAGAGTGTGTCATGAGGGGTATTCTTGGTCTCAAGTTGGGACAGACCACAACTAGTTTTAAATGTGCATGTAGAACACATGTTCCAACATGCAAGCTTTTGCTGGTTGTGCTGATGGAGTTTACAATCCTTTGGCAGTTGTTTCTGTTGAAGACAGCCAAGACTTCAATAGACACCACTGCTAAGTTAACCCTTTACCCAATGCAGACAATGTCAAAATTTATTTTTAAAAGATTTTCAATGAGCTCGTTCCAAAGAGGGGTGACATGATATGATTTTGTTGAAATTAAAAAAAAAAAAATTTTTTCAGCTGCTGAATTTGTATATTATATGGGCAGATGTGGTCAATTCGTTGGGTAAAGAGTTAAAGTGTTATCTTATTCTGAGCAAAAAAGTGATAATTAGATTTCTCCAGATCTTTAAGGACAACTTTACTTTAGAATCTAGGACAAGAATCAAATCAACATTTGCGAGAACCAAAATTGATTCTGTTTTTACGAGAATCATTTGCAAGAATCGATTCCGATTCTCTGATGAATTTTAAGCCTTGGACAGAGAACTTTGACCAATACAAATTCACAGCCTGCTTTCCTCCATGTCGGGCACTAAAATCTTAAAAGAAATTTGAGAACATTGAATCTGAGGTGCTATTTTCATTTGTTTATCTCGATGCAGCCTGATTTTTTATGTTGGAAATCAAGACCCACTAATGTAAGTGTCACCACTAAACTGCAATCTGATCATGAAAGAGACCACTTTTGGGATTACAGTACTGTACTAAAACATTGTTAACATAATGTCTGTCTCAGTTTTGGTCAAAGTCTCAAGAAATTTAGCAGTTGTGTTCAGGATATGAGTATGTTGTTCTACTTGAACAGACAATTACTTTTATATTGCATTCATGTGAGGGTGGGAATATTGCTTTTTGCATCTTCTTGTATTTTGCAATAAGTTGAGCTATATGCATGCATCTCTCTATTGTAACATTTATATTTTTGCAGGCACTCGTTACACCAATGACAATAAAATATCTCAATTGGGGTGAACTGGAAAACAGTATATTGTTCTGCATAGCAGGTCTTGAGGTATGTTTTCCACATGTTAATTATTTAGAGACGAATCAATTCCTGCAGTCAGATCTTAAACAAATTAATTTCTCATTGAAACACCTTGCTATAAAGTGTTATCAGTTCAATGGAACACCGTTAAATGAATAGCCCCTTTGCCATTGAAGTATGTTCAGTTCACAGATGTGTAAAATTAACTAGACTTGGGTCATTTTTTTGTATTCCAGTGATGAACTGAACATTTATTCTATTATATTTTGTTTTGACAGAGCTCTATCAAACAAGATATAATAGATTAAATGCTTATATTGGATGTATTGAGGTTGTAGAGGTCTATAAATGTGTGGAATTCTGTGGTTGTCAAGAGTTGCTCTTTAACTGGTAGAATACTAAAATATTTTTAACCACCAAAATTTATCCACAAGTATTTGTCTTGTTAGAATTTATGGGAGAGTGCCTCTCATAAATTTCTCTCTGAAGGTAATATACAGTATAGCCACAGATAATGAGGCCTTTCAGTTGTGTTACCTGCACTTCGAAGCCCAAATATAGGCTTCCAGCACTCTACCGGTTTCTAGATTACAAGATATTTAATTCTGTTAACCCTGAGAAGTGGAGCAGTGCTTTTTTACTGGGTATAGAGGTTCTGCTGTACTAGTAAAATAGGACCTTGAACCCAATAACTGATGTGGAAAGCCTTTATTGTGGGCAGCAAAGGTATAAGCGATTGACTAAACTTGACTTCTTATCTGTTTTTTTGCAGTCATGATGTAGCCATATATGCCCAAAGTGACCTTAAACACTAATAAATAAACAAATATTCACTTAACATGAATTTACTCTTTAACCCATGTCCGGTTAAGAGGTCAAATGAGTCTTGAAGATATAGTAAATTGTTTCATGTTTGCAAGTTATTTGCAGTTGACATGGTTATTCAATTAGGAAATAAACAGTTAATTAAGCTCCACTTTATAACAAATTGTATCTGATTTAAACCTCTCTCTCAGCCCGAAATGCATCAAATTTTTCATAAAGCAAAAGTTGGTAGTCCTTTGTGCAAACAACACAATGAGCACCAAATTGGAAGGAGGACAAATAATAATTAAATCCCACAGCCCTGTGGGGCTGTAGAATTAAACTGTTCTGAAAATACAAGATAAACTTTGCCTATTTTGCCATACAATAAAAATGTACAAGATAATGAAATTGAGGGGATCAGAGTAGAAAGAGTTAACAGAGCTCCCATTTCCAAGGGATATCCTTCATCATGAAAAGAACCAGGTCTAGTGGGAACTCTGGTAAGTGAAGCAGTGCTTGTTTCCTGTTGTAAACAAGTTCTGGTTTACTGGTAAAATAGGACTTGATAATCAATGCCATAAGTGAAAGTCTACTGAAGTAGACAGCATAGGTATAAATGTTTGGCTAAGCCTGACTTCATGCATGTGTTGTTATCAAGATATAGCCATAAATGTTGAAAGTGACCTTGATCATCAATAAATAAATAGTGGTACCAACTGAATAGACACTTTGAAAAGTATTCAGTTATCTAGAACATTCAAATACAGGTAACAGTCATATTTTTATACTGTACCAATGACCCAGACTTAGCTGGTGCTAACTCTAACAAAACCAGGGCCAAACACAAATTTTGCCCCCCAATCCCCAAAATTTGCATCCAAAACAAAAAGAAATCATGTCCTAAAGGACCTCCATACTACGCCTCTACTGCGCATGCGCAGTGACGCAGTCGTCCCGAAATTGGCGCCAATTATCATTCTCTGTTTGGCCCTTCATCAGTCAACATCTCACTGATCTTTGTGCTTGTAAATCTCAGTTTAAAGGATGCCAGACACGTAATTTTTGGAGAAAATGTGATTCTAAGGAGGATAGAAGGAGGAGAGGAAAAAGAAGTGGCAAAAAATAATCAGGGCTGTACTTAAAATTTTTTGATGAAATTATGTTAAGTTGCCTATTTTCGAGGCATGGGCCTCTTGTTGTCATTCTTGCTAATTGTTGCACTGCTTATTCAGTGTTTCCTCTCCCCTAGCCTTCTAAAGTCCCCCCTGGCAATTCTCCCATGCTTTTGGCATATTTTTGAGAAATTTCATTTCTAAAATTTCCTGGGAGAGTTGCTTGGTTACAGAATGTTTTCTGTTATTTTCCCCATAGTTACGTTTTCACCCATGGGTGTATAACGTTTGTGTTCTGCATCTTCCATCTGGTGTTCTACAGATTCTCCCCTGGGAGTCTCTGTTTTGCATCAGATAGAGTGTAATTGATGACTGATTCCGGGCCAGTTTTTTCAGTGCCTGGAGTCATGTTTTCTAGTGTGTTTACACTGTTTGTTTTCATTGGCAACAGCCTTTTTTGAGGGGGGCTGTTTGCCTTTGTGGTAGTTTATCTCATTATAAGATACATTTATATTATCCGAAAGTGTCTCATTAATTATTTTATATAAATTTAAAATTTTTGACCACACTTTGCCATCGGATCCATCGGGGCTCAACGTTACTTTTCAGCAACTTGGGCTTCTCTGAAAAAAATATTTTTTCAAAATTATTTTGTTTTGCAATTGTTTTTTCATTTATTAATGGATCATGTTATTATGTATCTTTGTGTCAGGGGTTTTTGCGAGTAACTAGGACTTATTGTTGTTCTTTCACAATGAAGGGACGTTGTTCAAATTGTAATAGGAAGAAATCTTCCTCTGACTTTCATGATCATTGTATTAATTGTAGTCAGTGTTCTCGCATTAATCCCTGTCCTATATGTGAACATTGGGATGAGAAACATTGGAAACGTGTGTCACGATATGTTGTTTCTGGAGAAGGAGCGATGCGGCTCTTTCTCCACAAGGTCACTCTACTCTCTCAGTTTCTATTTCAGAGGAACCAGAACAGGGTGATGTTTCCATGTTATCTTCTTCAAGTGTGCGTCCGTCGTCACAAATGAATTCAGAGCTAGCGGCAAAAGTGCTCATGGAGATTAGACAATGTCGTCCGCTAGCTCGCCCGGTGTAGCGTCCATTCACCGAATGGTTCGGCAGCCGGGTTCGTCCGATGCGGTCCAAGAGGAAATTTTGGGTGATGCGAGCACTATAAACATAATAGATGCACACCCAGTAACGGCGGATAGTAAGCGAGAACGGAGGAAGCCTTTTAGTCCGGTTCCTAGCTTGTCCAGGTCCAGCCGGGCCGCGAGCGAGAGAGGCTCCTCTCTCGTACAACAACATCTGGGACCAGATGTTGTGGTACAAAATGTGTCTTTAGCGGAGCATACGTCCGTCGCTCAGGACGCTCCGTTGTATAAGCAGTCCGCAGAGACTGTTAAGGTTTCCTCTTCGCGTCAGCGCACACGACCGCACCTTGGCTGCGTGACCGCCGATATATTACCAGCTTCGCTGATGAAGGATTCTTCGGCGACCAGGTCACACCATCCGGCAGCCAGGGATTCGAGACCGATGGACTCCGGACGTTCGCATAGGAAAAGTATGCGGGAGCCATCTGATGCGGAGCTGCCCTCGGCGAAGCAGCGAAAGACTGCGCCTCCGCAGGTCTCGACGCCGGACATTCTTGTGCAGATAGCACAGCTTATCGCAGCATCCCAGCAGCCGACAGAAACGGTGTCGGATCGAGAATTATCCGACGGCGCTGGGTCGGTACGCTCCGCCGAAGCATCGGGGGCGGACGACCGGGAACATCGTGAGGTCCGACCGGATGGTGAAAGGGATACGGATGACTTGGAGCTATCCCTTTCGGAACAACATAAAGCTGCCGCGGACTTCATCCGGCACTTTCTCCCTCAAGTTGTTCCGTCGGGCCAGACTGCTGCGCTTCCGGACAAGAGAATTATAGCGTCATTGGACTCTGAATTTTTTGAGCGGTTCAGGGACATCGCTCCCGAGTTTCCGTCGCAGTCCAATAATGTTGCTAGAACATTTGAATTATTGAACGACGCTATATTTAAACTTGCTTCCAGGACGGGGAAAGCAGGTTTCTTGTCCGCTAATACTCTCAACCTGCCTTTCATTAATGCAAGGAATAAATTCGATACGGCAGGACAGGGTATACCGAGAGTTCCTCTGCGTATGGACGACGAGGCGGAAGACTTAGAGCTATCATTACCGTCGTCAGCTTCTATTCCAACCGCGGTGTTGGAAACAGCTATTGCGTCTAACAGAGCCAATTTAGATGCCTTATCTTACGCAGATCACCTTACTAAGGCGTTATCACTGCGCCTTCAAGGGGAAGAGTTTCAGGATATACAATCCTCTTTAAGACTTCTTTCAAGGGCAGTAGCTTATTCCACGTGTAACTCCGCCCTTTCAGTGGCAAATCTGGAGTTGGTTAGACGTGACGCAGCCCTAGCTACATCCACACTAGTGGATTCTAAGGTGAAGAACTCTCTTAGAGTCGCTTCGGTCTCAGGAGAACTTCTCTTTGACGGCAAGCTTTCCGCTATTTATGATAAAATTAAAAAGAAAGCTAATGATTCTCTGTTGTTCAGATCGGCTCCTAAAAAGTCGGATACAGCAGACACGAATAAGACAGGCACTTCTGGGTCTAATGCGCCCAAGAGAGGTTCCTATAGAGGTTCCGGTGCGTCCTCTTGGTCTTATTCGAGAGACCGTCAGGATAGCGACTCTCGTTCGGGACGTCCTTCAGGCCGGGACAATCGGTCGGACGCCCCGAGGTCGACGAGGCGAGGTGCGGGTCGTGGAAGACGTGGTTTCTCCTACCGCAGGCCTCGCAGGTCCAGGAGGTGATGGCTTAAACCTCTATCGCGTTCCGGTTGGCGGAAGGTTGTCGAGTTTTTCACAAGAGTGGGCGTCGATTACGGACGACCCTTGGGTGAGAGGAGTGACTTCGGAAGGTCTAAAGATATCCTTCAAACGAAAGCCTCCATTAACTCGAAGTCCAAAGTGGACTCATCTTCCGTCAAATCCACAGAAAAGAGACGCTCTGTTATCAGAGGTGCAGTCTCTTTTAATGAAGAACACGGTAGAGGTCGTAGAAAACCAGGAATCTCTGGGATTCTACAGCCATCTGTTTCTGGTTCCGAAACCAGACGGCTCGTTCCGTCCAGTCATAGATTTGAGCTGGATAAACAACCTGATCGTCGCTCCGAAGTTTTATATGGAGACGATTCGATCGGTCAGAGCGAGTATTCGGGTGAACGATTATGCAACGAGCATAGATCTCAAAGATGCGAAGTTTCACGTCATGGTACATCCGACATTCCGAAAGTATCTACGCTTTGCAGTCCTGGGAGTGGTGTATCAATTCCGGGCGATGTGCTTCGGATTGAATCTAGCACCCTGGGCTTTCACTCGGGTAATGAACTCGGTAATGATCTACTTCCGAGCTCATTCGTCTGCGGTAACGTCGGCCTACCTGGACGACATTCTTCAGAGGTACGGCAACGAGTTAACGCTTCAGAACGATGTTCAGAATCTTCTATTGCTCCGACGTCTCGGTTTTATTGTAAACGAGGAGAAGTCGGATCTGGTGCCGTCCAAGTCATTCACTCATCTGGGAATGAGCTTCGAGACGCACAACAATCTCGTTTGTCTGCCGTTAACAAGAGCGAAATTAGTCAGTTGTCACGCTCGCTATTGTCTGCACGCAGACAAAGTCTCGGCGAGAGAATTTATGAGACTGATAGGTCTGTGCGGAGCCGCCGCGGATCTCATTCCGATGGGGCGGCTACGCACACGTCCTCTTCAAATTTTCCTGACTCAGAATTGGAGTGTGAAAATTCATTCGCTCGATGTAGACGTTCTCTTGTCAGATCAAGTGAAACAAGAGATTCAGACTTGGGCAAACATTCAGTGGTTAACTCAAGGAGTTCCGCTGCAGTTGCCGGATCCGAGTTTTACCGTTATGACGGATGCCAGTCAAACAGGTTGGGGTGCATCATTAATCCCAACGGATTCGAGATGCCAGGGTCTTTGGGATCCGCAATTCCTGTGCAAGCACATAAACATCAAGGAAATGATGTCAGTTTGGCTTGCGTTACGTCACTGGATGGACATTATTCACGATGCTCATGTCCAAATCCTATCCGACAATACGACAGTAGTGGCGTATATACGGAATCAGGGAGGCACTCATTCAGTTCCGTTGTTCAATCTAACGGAAAGAATCCTTCTGTTTGCGTTAGAACATCACGTTCTTCTTTCGGTCCGTCACATACCGGGTCGTCTGAATGTGCTAGCAGACTCCCTTTCACGAAAGGGTCGCTTGTTGCCGTCGGAGTGGACTCTCAACAAACAAGTATTCAATCAGATTTGCTACCAATGGGAACGGCCAATGATAGACTTATTTGCGACACATCTCAACAATCAGTTGCAGACGTATGTGTCTCCGTGTCCGGATCCAAGAGCATTTGCAGTAGACGCTCTGTCGATCCCTTGGGACGGAATGATAGGATATGCGTATCCTCCAGCGCTGTTAATTCAACAAGTATTGCTAAAGATAAAACAATCTCAATGCAAGATTCTGTTGGTAGCATCTCTGTCGCCACAGAGACCGTGGATAAATCTACTCAGGTGTCTGTTGTGGGACCTACCGCGGAAGCTTCCTCCACGAGAGGATCTTCTTTCGCAGGGGAAATCGCGCCAACTCCATCACAACCCGCAAGGTCTCAACCTTCACGTTTTTCCATTGTGCGGTCCTTCTTGCATGGCAAGCACTTTACAGGACGAGCAGTGGACGCGATTTCTAACTGTAGGAGGACCTCCTCTTCGCTAAACTATGCGGCTAAGTGGAAGGTTTTTCATCGTTGGTGTAGGGTTCATTCTGTAGATATATTTGATCCCTCTATACCAGACATTGCAAACTTTCTAGTATACTTGTTTGACGAAATCAAACTGCAGCCTGTTACTATAAAGGGTTATAGATCTATGTTATCTGATACCTATGCACATCATGATAGTTTACAAATTGGATCTAATGTCTCTTTATCGAAGTTGGTTAGAAACTTTTCGATAAATAGACCCAGAACTCTTAGATTAATTCCTAAGTGGAATTTAGCTTGGGTTCTCCTTAAATTGAAGGAAAAGCCATTTGAACCTCTTGGGACAGTAGATTTCAAATTCTTATCTTATAAGACAGCTTTTCTCTTAGCTTTCTCTTCTGCCAGAAGAGTCAGTGAGCTTCATGCACTATCGGTGGATGATTCTCATTATCGTAGTGTTGGGAACACTATCACCTTCACTACTAATGTGGGTTTTTTAGCTAAGAATCAGGCTCCTAATAAATATCCGGAACCTATTGTTATTAAGGCTCTTCTGTCTTCAGACGGGCGTAGGCCTTTACTCTGTCCTGTTAGAGCACTACGTATCTATAAACAGAGATCTCAGTTTATCAGAAAGGGACGGAAACGTTTCTTTCTGTCTTTGATGCCTAATAGAAAGGACATTTCAGTCCATTCTATTGCTAGATGGATTCAGTTAACTATCCGTACTGCTTATGAAGATTTATCTTCTTCTCAGCAGTCTGTGCTTAAGATTTCTGCTCATGAAGTAAGAGCTCTTTCTACTTCCTGGGCTTATGCTAATAGTGTTGCTATTACAGATTTAATGAAGGCTGCTTATTGGTCTCAGCCATCCACATTTACAAATTTTTATCTCAGAAATATTGAGTCCATTTCTGGAGACCTGCATTGTTTAGGTCCGTTATCTGTTGCTCAGAATGTCGTCCACTAAACAGTTGCAACTATAGTTATGCAGGCTTTCTGTTCCGGCAGTGACTCCGTCCGGCTGCCCTCTTCGCTCTGGGCTATTTTGACCCAGGGCAAGGGGAAGGGGGGGGGGGGGGGGCGGGTGTTCCCTTAGGTCACCTGCTTTATAGTGAAAAGCAAGGGAATGCCTCCTCCAAGTTAGTATTTCTGAGTCGCTTCCGGGATGGTTTTAAAGTGTAATATTAATGTTTAAATTCATTCATGTCTTATTTTTAAAGTGTAGCTCGGTGTGAAGCATTTGTATATGTCAAGTGTCAAACGGGCTTTAATATACAATACTCGGACACTTTTAAATGATTATAAAGAGTCTCAATTCTCTGGACTACTTTATTTATTGGCTTGCTTTAAAAATAATTAGTATAAGGGTTATACTGGATGTTAATAGAGAACATGAATGTTATCGTGCTCAATTATTAAGGGTAGTGTATCTTTCTAATTTAATATTAAATAAGAAAGATACATGTAAAGCCTAATTCTCCTTTTCTCCTTAAGGGGTTACCTCTTTACTATATAGTTGAGCTTATTGGATTTTCCTCTATGTCCTAGGCCCTCCAGCCTGTTTACTATTCAGCTAAGTCTGGGTCATTGGTACAGTATAAAAATGTTAAAAAATTTATAGTAATTTATATATTTTTTATACTTACCAATGACCCAGACGGGGATGGCCCTCCCTGGAGTTGGGAACTCTTGCCTCCCCGCTGAGTACATAGCGCTGACCAGGCACTGCCAGTAAGAATGATAATTGGCGCCAATTTTGGGACGACTGCGTCACTGCGCATGCGCAGTAGAGGCGTAGTATGGAGGTCCTTTAGGACATGATTTCTTTTTGTTTTGGATGCAAATTTTGGGGATTGGGGGGCAAAATTTGTGTTTGGCCCTGGTTTTGTTAGAGTTACCACCAGCTAAGTCTGGGTCATTGGTAAGTATAAAAAATATATAAATTACTATAAATTTTTTAACTTTCTTACATACTGGTGACAAACTAAGTCATCATTCTATTATATCTTGTTTTGAAGAGCTTTGTCAAAACATTGTAAGAGATTAAAACTAATATAGAAAGTACTTAATCCAAAGATGTCTGTAAAATAGGAATATAGGGGATGTGTGTATAACTTGTCAGTTCCCTGTGGGAACCTCAGGAAATGAAGCAGTGCTTGTTTACTGTGGTAACCAACCTCTGTTTTACTTGTAAAATTGGACCTTGTAACCAGTGCCTGGGGTGGACATCCTCTAAACTGGGCAACAAGGACATTAGAGATCGGCTGGAGTTATTATTATTATTATTATTAGGGTTTAACAACACATTAACAGCCAGGGTCATATCATGTCGGTGACAGTTGTACAGGTGGAGGAAGCCGGAGTACCCAGAGAGAACCACCAAGCAATGACGAGCAGCTGTCAGCTCTCCAACATCGTAACTCTGAACTCTGCACCGCAGCACAAGCAGGGTTAGATTGGTTGAAGACATGCACACCATCGACGTGCAGTACACCTTAGTACACAGTGTCATCGTGCCCCCATGTAGGCAATCTGGCCTTGCCCGAGGACACAACGCGGGAGCATGAATCAGTCACTGAAATGGTCACCCATCCAACTAATAACTGCGCTCGACGTTGCTTAACTTCGGTGATTTGATGAGAACCGGTTACCGGGACGCCACCGCACCCCGATTGGCTGGAGTTGACTTTATATTCATATTCTGGTTGGGATTAGTCATTGTGCACAAATTTGTGACCTTAAACACCAATAAATAAGTAAGTAACCTGTAAGTAGGTTACAACATTTCTTATCCAACTAACCCTTAACCCTTTACCTAACAATTTGGCCCCATCCGCCTGCATAATTTACAAATTGAGCAGTTGACAAAAATATATTTTCAAATGATTTCGCCAAAACCATATCATGTGACCCCCTCATTGGAATGAGCTCGTTGAGCTCATTCCAATGAGGGCTCACATGATATGGTTTTGTTGAAATATTTTGAAAAATTTTAAAAAACAATAATTAAAAAAATTTTAAAACAAAATTTTGATATCGTGTGTGTTGAAATTTTACTGCAAAAAACAGGTGCCTCAACATGAAGTCTGGGGATAAACTAGCAAGTTACATTCAAAGTACCTCAGCAGTTGTTTCTTGGCATGTCTTGGCTGCCTATATAGGCATCTAAGACTTGCCTATAAACAACTGCAAAGCTACAGGATTTTATAGGAATAATCATCAAACATTTAATTAATGAAGCACTGGGAGCAACCCAGCGCTTCATTAATTAAAATCTTGCTGATAATGATTTTTATTACCTGGTAAATGCATGCGTGGTCATCACTGCCCACACATTGATTGTGACCGGTCCACAGCAAATGTACTGTAACAGGTCAAATTTTAATGAAAGATATGGTAATTGGTTTAGTGTTGAAAAGTTATACTCAAGTCATTGCGTTATTCTATTTAGTAATATCCAAGTAAATAGGGACTACTGTGTCTTGTTTGATAATAGTGAATACTTCTTTTAACTGAATATTTTTCTCGGTCAGTTTTGCTGTTCATTGAAAAGGTTCCGCTGTACTTTCATCCATTAACTGCATGTGGCTGTCAGTTAAGATTCTTTGAGGCCCACTTCCAGACTGCAATGAGACCATATATATTTCACATTTCTCAGTCTATCACCAGACTATGTTTCGTAATTTTCCTATTTTTATGCTCCTCCATCACCTAACAACGTGTTACTGATCCTCAAGAGCTCTGTCAAACAAAGCCGTCGAACAAGAGCTCTGTAAAGGGCTCTCCAAGAGCTGTCGTCAAACAAGATATAATAGTTTAATTTCTCAGTTTACTGCCAGAATGAAGAAAACATACCATTCTGGTTATTTGAATGTATATACTATTGTTGACTTGAATACTTTTCACTAGCAAAGTGGCAATCCTGTTAACTGGGTTTCATGCTGAAGGCCCTGAGTTTGATCCCCGTCCAGCACAACCCACATTGGGTCCTTGGGCAAGGCACTTCATCCCGGTTGCCGACATGGGGGCACGGTGATGCTGTGTACTAAGGCATACTGCACGTTGATGGTGCACATGTCTTCAGCTGCTGTAACCCTGCTTGAGCATAGCTTGAACAGAGTTAGAATGTTGAGGAGCTGACAGTTGTTCGTCGATGCTAGGTGATTCTCTCCGGGTACTCCGGCTTCCTCCACCCATAAAACTGTCACGGTCATGATTAGCCATTGTGCATAAGTATGTGACCTTAAACACCAATAAATAAATAAAACTGCAGATTTATTTGCGAGTTTGAAAGTTGTTAAATGTTTGTGTTCTGAGAAATCAACTCACTGATTTTTCTATAGCATGAGAGAATGATGGGGCCTCATAGATTATATTGTGATCGGCCCCAGCCCAGTTAGAATGCTGTCACTGCATTGTGCATTACCCTGTCTGGTACATAGTGCAGCAGTTAGCATGTATTGAAGCCAAACTGGACTGACCAGGTGCCAAAAGTGCATGGTGCTCAAAACTTGTATCCAATGGAGTAATCTTTCATTTTTTTCAGTCTAGAGATGTTGTCGGAGATGTGCATGTTGTCTCAGTGTAGTAGGTATAAAAAGAAGCAATTTTTACTGGAAAAATTTATTTTTTTATAGTTAGGCCTCACAAAGTAAATCTTCTGTTTCTCAGGCCATTTTGTGTAAAATTGCCTGCAGGCCGGTATTTTTTTTATATTATTTTTATTTTTGTTATTATTTCTTTGCCATTGAAAAGTTCATGTTCTTGTTTTGTTTTAGGCCTCATAATCTGCAGAATAGCATTGGTGGTGGTGTATTACGGCCCTTGAGTGCAAGAAGGCTTTGCAGTGCTAAAGCTTTGCAAAGCCTTGTTGCACTCAAGGGGCAATTTTATTAACTTTGGTAAATTATCAGAAATAAACCATTTAATTTTTACTTTTTTAAGGTTCTATTGGTTATAAAAAGAGAGCATGCGGCAGCCAAAAGGACCATGCAGGAGGGCCTGAGAAACAGATTTTTAATTTTTTTAGACATTATTTTCTTTTTTTCAGATAATTTTTGTGTTTATAATCGTCAGAATAGTAAGTAAAAAATTTAAGGATAGAACCCTCTTGGTCTTTGGATATTGTTTACTGGGCTTTGCTGTTGGTTTGACAATGTATGTTCTAGTAACTGCATCAGAAGGTAATATATTGTGATTATGATAAAACTTTTATACAGAGTGGTATCGTCCCATTTCTCGATATTCAGATTAAAATATCTCTCTTTATCTTTGCCGGTGTTGTTTAGATTAAACATTGTTAACACTAAGCCCTTGATACCATCTGGAAAGGTAAAAAAAATGGTCAGACTTCAAAGAGGTCTTTGAAAAGTTTGATTTCAAGAAAAAAAAATATTCTTTTCAAAACCAGTGGAAGTATTTGAATAGATCCTTTGTTTTAATCGCAGGTCATAAATTTATGGGATGATCATTTCATTCTCTTGGAGGTTATAGGGAGCCAAATCCATATGAATCATTAAAGATTTTCTCACAAGTGCTGCGGCTCTGGTTAAAACATTCAAACTTCACAAATGTCCACTGTTCGATCCTGACCAGCAGAAACTGCATTGTGTCTTTAGGCACCTTAATCCTGATTGCCTATGGGTGCGCACTGTAGTGCTGTGTTCTGAGGTGTACTGCATGTTGATGGTGCACTTCAAGTGCCTCTTGTGCAGAGTTAGTAAGTTGGAGAGTTTAACAGTTGCCTGCCACTGTTTGGTGGTTCTCTCTGAGTACTCCAGCTTTCATCACCCGTAATACTTTCTGACACAATGAGACCTTGACTGTTGAAAGTGTCATTAAAGTCCAGTAAACAAAGATTTTCCCACTGTCAAAATTCCATTGAGCTCATTTGCTTAAGTGTGTTTGTGCTGAATAGTGTTGGATGTTATGCAGTGTAAACTTTCAGCTGAATGGTATCTGAAAATGATTGACCCACTATCCCAGATCATGGTTTAAATTTCTTAAATTGAACAAATGTTATGTGAAACACTGTTGGAAAGGGCTTCATGAGCCCTTTCCAACCATGTGTTTCATGACAGCATTTCATTGGTAAAAGCAAATGTTCTCTGTGATGATCTTTTCCTTGAATAGATCATGTCATAAAAATGATTTCTCTTGTGATAATTACAAATGTATGTATATTATTACCTAAGCATTTCACAGCATTACATGTAGTTGCCTGCGAGAACCCTGGATAGTGGAGCAGTGCTTGTATACTTTTGTAAACGTTCTGTTTTAGTGATAAAATAGTATCCAGTGGAAACCCCTGAAAATCTGCAGCAAAGACATAAATGATTGGTTACACTTGATTTTATACTTCTGCTGCAGTCATGCTATAGCCATAGATACTGAAAGTTACTTTCAACTCCAATAAATAAATAGATAATAATTACATGTAGTTCTGTATCTTTTATTTTTAAAGGATCTTCTATTTGAACTTCCTTAAAAATGTACCAGGGTGACAGATTGACTTGGACATGATATAATTTTCAGTCATGTGTGTTTGATACAATATTTTGGTGTTTGTAGATAGAAGGTTATGACACCTCAATATTTGAACGTTGATATTTCCCCCACACCGAGTTATGGGGGGTATACTGGAATCACCTTGTCAATCTGTCCGTCTGTCCATCCATCCATCTGTCCATCCATCCATCTGTCCATCCAGGCTTAGCAGAGGTACATTGTGAGGTTTACAATTTAGGGCCAGTGGTAGTTGTGGGGTTGGGTTAGTAGAGTGGCCACTTGTGGCAGAGACCAGCTGACCAGGTGACTGGGGCGAAAAAGTCACCTTGGATTGCATAACTTCGTTCTGACTTCACTAAAAAGCAAAATTGTGTCGCCCTGTAATTTGTAAATTCCCAATTGACCTACCTTGAAATTAGGTGAAATCACGTAGAATTTACAAAGTTATTTCCATCTGAAAAGAGTATTATTGCTAGGGTTAATTGTTATTGTGATTAAATTTCATAGTAACTAAAAATAAAATCAGCATCTAAAAACAATGCCCGATTAATAATGTAATCACGAACAGTTTTGGCTGCATTGAAATTAGATGACAAGTCATCAAGTTAAGACAAGATTTTAAGTTATCTTTAAAATAAGTATATTTTTATACTGTACCAATGACCCAGACTTAGCTGGTGCTAACTCCTTAAATTCTAGGGCCAAACACAAATTTTGCCTCCCAATCCCCCAAATTTGCATCAAAATCCGAAATTTCAATGTCCAATGCATGCACAGTGTCAAGGAGGTCTCGAAATTGGCACCAAATGTCATTTTTTGTTTGGCCCTAAATTCAGAAACATCTCACTGATATTTGTGCTTGTAAATCTCAGTTTAAATGATGCCAGACACATAATTATGAAAGATATGGTGGGTCTAAGGAGGAAATAGACGGATGAGATGAAGAAACAGTGGCAGGATGTATTCAGGGCTGTAACTTATAATTTTTTTACGAAATTATTTCATGTTCCCTATTTTCGGGGCATGGGCCTGATGTTGTCATTCTTGCTATGAATTTACCATTGTTTGTTCAGTGTTTCTCTCTCCCTTTCCTTTATTTCCCCCTTGCTATTCTCCCATGCTTTTGGCATAATTTTTGTAATTTTTTTTTTACTAAAATTTCTTGGGACTTTTTGCTTGGTAACAGAATGATTATTCTGTTTTTCCCCATGCTTACGTCCTCACCCTTGGGTGATTAGGCGTTTTGGTCTGCATCTACCATCCAAAAATGGAGGGGGGGGAGGGGTTATACTGTATTGTGTTCGTCCATCTGTGCATCCGCCTGTCAGTCCATACAAGTATATTCATAAATGATATTTGTTGGTCATAGGTATGCCCACACTAGGCGGTATACCACGTGGGGGTATGCACCGGACGAAAGTCCAGCTCTTGTTCTGTTTACATGTAATTGAGCCTATTGGATTTTCCTTTATGTCCTAGGCCCTCCAGCATTTTTTCTATTCAGCTAAGCCTTGGTCATTGGTACAGTATAAAAATGTTAAAACATTTATAGTAATTTATATATTTTTTATACTTACCAATGACCCAGACGGGGATGGCCCTCCCATGAGTTGGGAACTCATACCTCCCCGCTGATTACATAATGCTTACCAGGCACTGGTTGTAAGAATGACATTTGGCGCCAATTTCGAGACCTCCTTGACACTGCGCATGCACAGTGGATAAAAGGTATGGAGGACCACATAGGACATTGACATTTCGGATTTTGATGCAAATTTTGGGGATTGGGGGGCAAAATTTGTGTTTGGCCCTAGAATTTAAGGAGTTAGCACCTGCTAAGTCTGGATGATTGGTAAGTATAAAAAATATATAAATTACTATAAATTTTTTAACTTTTCACACTCTTTTCTGGGGAGCAGTTTTTCATAAAACAGCACTTTTTGTAAAAGCTGAAGTTTTAATTCCAATCTGGATTCTATTTTTGTTCAAGACGTTTTGAAAACCAAAACAGTATATTGACCTACTTTTTACTCACTCTGGACCAAAAAATGGACACACTTGAATTGTTTAATTCAAGGCTGATCTGTCTCTTCTAAAAAGTAAATGCCCATTTGAATTTAAATTGTAAACTTTTCTTTTTATAAATAAATTAATACAGAGAGGCATGTTTTTTTCTCGTAAACGATTCTTTCTTTGTACAAATAAATTTACTTACACACAGAGATGTGTTATTGCCCAATTGTAGTGATTTATTTTTGTGAGAGATGAAAATATAACATACCGGTAGATCATGATCATCGCTCTACATTTTCTTCTCACTTCTCCCTGTTTCATCTGACTTCTCCTCGAAGTCAGTGGAGGGAGAAGTGACTTCTCCCTCAAATTTAACCTCTAGGCTGGTCCCTGACTTGTGGGGCTATTTTTTGAACTATGGGGTTAATTTTTTTACCTTGTGGGGTAAGGGTTTAACATGGGAGAAACCCCACAAGTAAGAAGGTGTAAGAATGTCTATCCGTCAGGCCGTCCGTCTATCCATCTGTAGACATAATTTTGTCTGGAGATTTTCTTGGACGTTCACGGACCAATTTGCTCAAAAAATGGAATGAATGTTCAATACCATGGGAAACTACGCACCTGTGATTATAGTTCAGGTTGGATTATTTTTGTCCAAAATTATGCCCCTTTTCAACTTGAAATAGCAGAATTTTGTCTGGAGATTTTCTCAGATATTTATGGGTTGATTCCTTTGAAACTTGGTATGGATGTTTACTACCATTGGAACCTGCGCACCTGCGATTATAGTTTTCATCGGACCTTTTTCTGCGAGAGTCATGCCCCTTTTTATCTTAGAATGCATGAATTTAGTCTGGAGATTTTCTTAGATGTTTATGTGTCGGTTCCTCTGAAACTTGGTATGATGTTTACTACCATGGGAACCTGTGCGCCTGCGATTATAGTTTTGATCGGACCTTTTTTGCCAGAGTTATGCCCCTTTTCATCTTAGAATGCGCAAATTTTGTCCGGAGATTTTCTAAGAAGTTCATAGGTTGATTCCTTTAAAACTTTGTGTGGATGTTCACTACCATAGGAACATGTGCACCTGTAGTTATAGTTTTGATCAGACTTTTTTTGTTTTTGGCTCACCAACGTTAGTTGTGTGAGCCTATGGCATAGCCCTCATGTCGGCGTCGGCGTCAGCGTCGGCGTCGGCTCTCAAATATTTTGAACTTTTGTGTACAGGTTTTGATTTTTTGGCTTTTTAAATTTTTTTTTAGTTTCAGCATATTGCTATAGTGGTTCACTATAACATTTAACTCTTTTCCAGGGTATTTTGTCGTAATTTTAACCCTTTGAATCAAATTTTAGACTTATTTTGATGTTTGCGTGCAGGTTTTGATGTTTTTTTTTTCCTTTCTTTCAAGTGGAGATTTACCTTGCAGCATATGTCCATGCTTTCTATTGTATGTAAACATGCATCTTAGGGCTATGTTTGTATTATTTAACCCTTTTCCTGCTGAATTACTTCAATTTTGGACTTTTATGTACAGCTTTCGGACTTAGGCTTACAGCTTCTTACTTTTATGTACAGGTTGAGATAAAAAAAAAACAATTTCAAGTGAGGTTGACCTCACTGCATATTGCAGTGGTGGTTATTATAACATTGATATCTTTCCAGTGCATTTTTAAAAAAATTTTAACCCCTTGAATAGAATTTTAGACTTATTTTGACGTTTGCGTGCAGGTTTTCATGGGGTTTTTTTTTTTTTCCTTTCTTCCAAGTGTAGAGTTTCTGCATATTGCTATGGTGGTTCACTATAACATTTAACTCTTTTCCAGGGTATTTTGTCTTCATTTTAACCCTTTGAATCAAATTTTAGACTTATTTTGATGTTTGCGTGCAGGTTTTGATGTTTTTTTTTTCCTTTCTCCCAAGTGGAGATTTACCTTGCAGCATATGTCCATGCTTTCTATTGTATGTATACATGCATCTTAGGGCTATGTTTGTATTATTTAACCCTTTTCCTGCTGAATTACTTCAATTTTGGACTTTTATGTACAGCTTTTGGACTTAGGCTTACAGCTTCTTACTTTTATGTACAGGTTGTGATAAAAAAAAACAATTTCAAGTGATGTTGACCTCACTGCATATTGCAGTGGTGGTTATTATAACATTGATATCTTTCCAGTGCATTTTTAAAATTTTTTTAACCCTATGAATAGATTTTTAGACTTATTTTGACGTTTGCTTGCAGGTTTTCATGGGTTTTTTTTTTCCTTTCTTCCAAGTGTAGAGTTTCTGCATATTGCTATGGTGGTTCACTATAACATTTAACTCTTTTCCAGGGTATTTTGTCTTAATTTTAACCCTTTGAATCAAATTTTAGACTTATTTTGATGTTTGCGTGCAGGTTTTGATGTTTTTTTTTCCTTTCTTCCAAGTGGAGATTTACCTTGCAGCATATGTCCATGCTTTCTATTGTTTGTAAACATGCATCTTAGGGCTATGTTTGTATTATTTAACCCTTTTCCTGCAGAATTACTTCAATTTTGGACTTTTATGTACAGCTTTTGGACTTAGGCTTACAGTTTCTTACTTTTATGTACAGGTTGTGATAAAAAAAAACAATTTCAAGTGAGGTTGACCTCACTGCATATTGCAGTGGTGGTTATTATAACATTGATATTGTTCCAGTGCATTTTTAAAAAAATGTTAACCCTTTGAATAGATTTTTAGACTTATTTTGACGTTTGCTTGCAGGTTTTCATGGTTTTTTTTTTTCCTTTCTTCCAAGTGTAGAGTTTCTGCATATTGCTATGGTGGTTCACTATAACATTTAACTCTTTTCCAGGGTATTTTGTCTTAATTTTAACCCTTTGAATCAAATTTTAGACTTATTTTGATGTTTGCGTGCAGGTTTTGATGGGTTTTTTTTCTTTCTCCCAAGTGGAGATTTACCTTGCAGCATATCTCCATGCTTCTTAGGGGTTATTATTATATTATTTAACCCTTTAGCTGCTTATTTTCTTTAATTTTGGACTTTTGTGTGCAGGTTTTGAACTTTTTTTTTTACTCCAGCCACCCGTTTACATTGGCCACCTGTTGGTGAGCCACGGGATACTGATACCCCCTCTAGTTTGCTAGAGTTATGCCCCTTTTCATCTTAGAATAATGACAGCGGGGTGGGGTTGGACAGGCCCAACTGGGATAGTCACACCTCTAGTTGAACTTGTCCCATTGAGGGGTTAAAAACTATGTATTTTATTATGATAATTGGAAAATTTAGTCATTGAACCTTTTACCCAACGATTCAGCCTCAGCTACCTGCGTAACATACAATTTCCGCAGTTGAAAAAAATATTTTTAAAAAAATTTACAACAAAACCATATTATGTGACCCCTCTGGAATGAGCGAGGGGTCACATGATATGGTTTTGTTGAAATTTTTTGAAAGCTTTGAAAACATAATATTTTTTAAAATAGTAAATTTTGAGATCGTGTGAGTAGGGTAAAGGGTTAAATGAAATCATTTGTCCAATGCAAGTTTTGTGTTAGTCATGTTAGGTAAAGGGTTTACTTAGACCCTTGATATGCATTAATTATTTTAACACATTTTGTGAAGTTTCTGTACAAATCATTCTTTTCAGCCGCTTTATACAGACAAGAAAGTAATTTCATCATCACTTTATGAAAAGGACTGTCATGATAAAAAACAGGTTGGCAATCAGTTAGGCCACACTAAGTAGATCTGTTTCTCAGGCCATTATTTGTAAAATTGCATGCAGAAGAGCATTTTTTTTATTAGCTCACCTGACTGAAAGTCAGGGTGAGATTTTCTGATCACTCTTCGTCCGTCGTCCGTCCGTCATCTGTCCGTCGTCCTGCGTGAAGGTGGTGTTTGAGCCTCTTTCTCCTAAACCACTGGCCACATTTTAATTAAATTTCATGTAAGTAGTGGTTATATAGGGGCATTTTGATTTTTATGCAAATTAGGGTTCGGCTCATATTGAGCAGAGGGGTGGGGAAAAAATGGTCAAATTTTTTGAAAACCTTCTTCTCATGAACCACCAGTAGCAGAGACTTGATATGTGGTATACAGAGTCCTTTTGAGGTTTAGAATCAAGTTTGTTCAAGAGAAGTTTGTCGGGCATTATTTGCCTTCATTATGGGAGGGGCAAATATTTTGGCCACGCCTAAAATTTCTATTTTCAGAACCGTGAGGTCGATTTGAACCAAATTTGACATGAGATGATAATGGGTCATAAGTAGTTGATTGATGCAAAAAAATTATTTCCCATTGCCCCGTGGGAACCTCTGGAGCTAAAAATAGGAAAAACCTTAAAACTGCCATATCTCCAAAACTACACTGCTCAGAGAATTCTTATTTTGTATAAAGCTTACTTTTATCCAGTAGAATAGAACAGGGTCCGTATAGTCTTGAAAAGTGCTGGAATTTCAATGCCTGTCTTGAAAAGTGCTTAAATTGACTTTTCCCCTTGAATAGTGTTTGAATTACCACCACTCCCCTTGAAAAGTCCTTGAATCCTGGACTCCCAACCTACTCTGCTAAAAAAATCCCCCCCCCCCCAAAATGCCACGTTTTAGTGCTCAAAATAACAAAAAAAATTCGGGAATTCGCTGTAGCATATTAAAGTTTAAAACACGAATAGTATAATACGCATGTGTGCTCTGCACACTACTTTTCTTGTTCATGATAATGAGAGAAAACACAAGTACACAAATTATGATGACGTTCATCATAATGTACAGGTCAATTTTAACCAATTAGAAAATTGAAACGGCAGCATGTGATCTATTTGCATACTGTCATGTGGCTCACTGTACACACAGGCTGCTATACTGTGGACAGCATCCAATTCAAATGAGCAGGGAATTGTGTTTTGCAAACTGGTTTTTCCCACCAATGTGTGCATCTCTGCCTGCTTCATTTATTTCATCGTGTCACACAAAAGGATAGTTACTGGAAGCGATAATATATCAAAGATTCACCTTGACTTTGTATGAAAATAACAGAGGTATTTGATAATAAATCATGAATTATTCTTTGTGAACAATCGATTTTGAATGTCAGACTACCACAAACAACCCAACAACTTTGCAAGAAGAACTTAACCAAAAGGACAGAAATGGGTCTGAATATTACCTGACACACACTCATTCTTGTAATATGCACTGTGTGGAGAGCATGCAGAACATGTCACAGTTGGTTTCTTAGAATGGAAAAATAGTCCTTGAAAATGAATGACATAGCCCTTGAAAAGTGCTTGAATAGTGCTTGAATTTCATTTTGTTAAACCTGTATGAACCCTGTAGAATGGTTAAAAAAAATCCCTAGCGATTTGATCACAAAGTACTTTTTTCAGTACTTTGAAAAAGTGCCGAGTCAGCACTTTTTAACACTGTAGGCAATGGGAAAAACATTAAAAAATCTTCTTCTCCAGATCCAGCTGGCAGAATCTTTTGATATTTGGTATGCAACATTGTAGGGTGGATCTGATTCAAGTTTGTTCAAATCGGCCCCCTGGGTTCATATTTGGGCTCAGTATAGGAGCCCGATTTCGAACTCAGTGCATATCAGGCAAATTTCTTAAAAATCTTCTTCTCCAGATGGAGCAGGTAGAATCTTTTGATATTTGGTATGCAACATTGTGGGGTGGATCTGATTCAAGTTTGTTCAAATCGACTCCTTAGATTCATATTTGGGCTCACTATAGAAGCTTGAATTCGAACTTAATGCATTTCAGGCAAATTTCTTCAAAAATCTTCTCCAGATCCAGCAGGCAGAATCTTTTGATATTTGATATGCAACATTGTAGGGTGGATCTGATTCAAGTTTGTTCAAATCGGCCCCCTGGGTTCATATTTGGGCTCAGTATAGGAGCCCGATTTCGAACTCAGTGCATATCAGGCAAATTTCTTAAAAATCTTCTTCTCCAGATGGAGCAGGTAGAATCTTTTGATATTTGGTATGCAACATTGTGGGGTGGATCTGATTCAAGTTTGTTCAAATCGACTCCTTAGATTCATATTTGGGCTCACTATAGAAGCTTGAATTCGAACTTAATGCATTTCAGGCAAATTTCTTCAAAAATCTTCTCCAGATCCAGCAGGCAGAATCTTTTGATATTTGATATGCAACATTGTAGGGTGGATCTGATTCAAGTTTGTTCAAATCGGCCCCCTGGGTTCATATTTGGGCTCAGTATAGGAGCCCGATTTTGAACTTAGTGCATTTCAGGCAAATTTCTTAAAAAATCTTCTTCTCCAGATCCAGCAGGCAGAATCTTTTGATATTTGGTATGCCACATTGTGGGGTGGATCTGATTCAAGTTTGTTCAAATCGGGTCCCTAGATTCATATTTGGGCTCACTATAGAAGCTTGAATTCAAACTTGGTGCATTTCAGGCAAATTTCTTAAAAAATCTCCTTCTCCAGATCCAGCAGGCAGAATCTTTTGATATTTGGTATGCAACATTGTGGGGTGGATCTGATTCAAGTTTGTTCAAACAGGCCCCACAGGTCAGTATAGGAGCCCAAATTTGAACTTAGTGCATTTCAGGCAAATTTCTATGAAAATCTTCTTCTCAAGATCCAGCATGCAGAATCTTTTGATATTGGGTATGCACCATGCTTAGGGGGGTGAGATTCAAGTTTGTTCAAGCCAAGTCCCTGGGTTCATATTTGGGCTCACTGTGGTAGCCCGAATTATAACTTAGTTCAAATTGAGGAATTTTCTTTAAAAATCTTCTTCAGATCCAGCAGTCGGAAAGTTTTGATATTTGGTATGCAGCATCCTTAGGGGGGTGAGATTCAAATTTGTTCAAGCCATGTCCCTAGGTCCATATTTGGGCTCACTGTGGGAGCCCGAATCATAACTTAGTTCAAAATGAGGAATTTTCTTTAAAAATCTTTTTCTTCAGATCCAGCAGTCGGAATGTTTTGATATTTGGTGTGCAGCAGCCTTGGGGGGGGGGGGGGGGGGGGGGGGGGGGGGGTGTTTGAGATTTAAGTTTGTTAAAGTCAAGTCCCTGGGTTCATATATGGGCTCCCTATGGGAGCCTGAATTACAACTTAGTTCAATATGAGGAATATTCTTTAAAAATCTTTTTTTTAGCTCACCGAAGGGAGCTTAACTTATCACTTGCCGTCCGTCGTTGTGAACATTTTTCAAACAACTTCTCCTCTGAAACCACAGGTCCGATTTTCACGAAACTTCATGTGGATGTTCATTACTATATGGCAATTCATGTTTGTTCAAATGAAATGGCCACGCGACGGGGCTCTGTATGGGGCATAACTCTGATACCACCGTATGAATTATAGAAAAATTATTAAAAAATCTTCTTCTCCAGAACCAGTGGGCAGAATCTTTTGATACTTGGTATGCAGCATCTTGGTATGGGTCTAATTCAAGTTTGTTCAAATCGAGTCCCTCATCCAATATTGGGGCTCATTATGGGGTCGTGAATTTTTACTTAGTGCAATTAAAGAAAAATTCTTTAAAAATCTTCTCCAGAACCAATGGGCAGAATCTTTTGATATTTGGTATGCAGCATCTTGGTATGGGTCTGATTCAAGTTTGTTCAAATTGAGTCCCTCGATCAATATTGAGGCTCACTAAAGGGGTGTGAATTTTTACTTAGTGCAATTTAAGAAAAATTCTTTAAAAATCTTCTTTTCCGGAACCGATGGACAGAATCTTTTGATATTTGGTATACAGCATCTTGGTATGGGTCTGATTCAAGTTTGTTCAAATTGAATCCCCTGTTCCATATTGGGGATCACTATGGGGGTGTGAATTTTTACTTAGTGCAATTTAAGAAAAAATCTTTAACAATCTTCTTCACCAGAACCAGTGGGCAGAATCTTTAGATATTTGGTATGCAGCATCTAGGTATGGGGTGGATTCACATCTGTTCAAATTGAGTCTTTTGATCAATATTGGGGCTCACTATGGGAGTGTGAATCTTTACTTAGTACAGTTCAAGAAAAATTCTTTAAAAATCTTCTCCAGAACCAGTGGGCAGAATCTTTTGATATTTGGTATGCAGGATGCTAGTATGGGTCTGATTCAAGTTTGTTTAAATTGAATCCCCCCCCCCCCCCCATATCAATATTTGGGCTCAATATGGGGGCATGAATTTTTATTTTGTGCAATTCAAGTCTAATTCTTTAAAAATCTTCTTCTCCAGAACCAGCTTGCTGAGTCTTTTGATATTTGGTATACAACATTCTAGTTTGTACAAATTGAGTCCCTTTGTTCACATTAAGGCTCATTATGGGAATTTGAATTTCAACTTGGTGCAATTTACAATTTTTCAAACGACTTCTCCTCTGAAACCATTGGTCTGATTTTCACGAAAATCTTCATGTGGATGTTCTTTACTATATGGCACTTCATGTTTGTTCAAATGAAATGGCCACGCCCCTTGGGGGCTCTGTATGGGGCATAACTCTGATATCACCGTATGAATTACAGAAATATTATTAAAAAATCTTCTTCTCCAGAACCAGTGGGCAGAATCTTTTGCACTTGGTATGCAGGATCTTGGTACAGGTCTGATTCAAGTTTGTTCAAATCCAGTCCCTCAACCAATATTGGGGCTCACTATGGGGGCGTGAATTTTTACTTAGTGCAATTTAAGAAAAATTCTTTAAAAATCTTCTCCAGAACCAATGGGCAGAATCTTTTGATATTTGGTATGCAGCATCTTGGTATGGGTCTGATTCAAGTTTGTTCAGATCGAGTCCCTCAGCCAATATTGGGGCTCACTATGGGGGTGCAATTTAAGGAAAATCTTCTCCAGAACCAGTGGGCAGAATCTTTCGATATTTGGTATGCAGGAACTTGGTATGAGTCTGATTCAAGTTTGTTCAAATCGAGTTCCTCGATCAATATTGGGGCTACCTATGGGGGGGCGTAGATTTTTACTTTTTGCAATTTAAGAAAAAATCTTCAAAAATTTTCTTCTCTAGAACCAGTGGTCAGAATCTTTTGATATTTGGTATGCAGCATCTTGGTATGGGTCTGATTCACGTTTGTTCAAATCGAGTCCCTCGATCAATATTTGGGCTCCCTGTGGGCCATGAATTTTCACTTGGTGCAATTTAAGAAAAAATTCTTTAAAAATCTTCTCTCCCGAACCAGTGGGCAAAATCTTTTGATATTTGGTATGTAGCATCTTTGTAAGTAAGATTCTGATTCAAGTTTGTTCAAATTGAGTACCTCGATCAATATTGGGCCTCACTATGGGGGCGTGAATGTTTACTTTGTGCAATTCAAGGAAAATTCTTTAAAAATCTTCTTCAGAGCCATCATACAGAATCTTTTGATATTTGATCAGCAGCATTGTCCCATTCAGTCCTGTTGATGTTTTAGCTCCACAGAGAGTATAGATTTACTCTGTAGAACTTTAAGAATAGCTTTTGATAAAATTTGTGTCTTAGCAGTATAGAACATTCGGTGAGCGCCTAAGGCCCCTGGAGCCTCTTGTTTTTAGATCCACTGATCAGAATCTTTGGATATTTGGTATAAGCTATTCTTAGGAGGAGCAGATGCAACTTGTGGAAATCAATTCTCTGGGTTGATATTTAAGCTACCATGTCAGGTGAGTGCCCACAGGCCCCCTGGGGCCTCTTGTTTTATTTTTTATTTCTGTCATTATTTCTATGCCATCAAAAGTTCATGTTCTTGGTTTATGTTTTCGGCCTCATAATCTACGGAATAGCATGGTGGTGGTGTATTTCATTCCTTGAGAGCATTGCAAAGCCTGCTTGCACTCAAGGGACAAATTTATTTTAACTTGGATAAAATATCAGACATAAACCATTTAAGTTTTATTTTTTTTAAGTTTACGTTGGTTATAAAAAGAGAGCATGCAGCAGCCAAAAGGACATGCAGGAGGGCCTGTGAAAGACATTTTTAATTTTTTTTTAGGCCTTAAGTGTGAATAGGGTAAATTCACTCTGATTTTCAAAAACTGTTCAGGCTTGGGAGTGAAAACAGCAAAGGTTAAAGGTTTCATCTCACAAGCCCTTCTATAGTTATCATGCATCATCCTCTCATCCTTTTTTGTGCTCCCTGAAAAATTTTGGGGGGAACATATAATCGCTGCTTTGTTCCATCTCTCCATCCATCCATCTGTGGCATTTACCATTTCAGTGTTATTCCCCTTGAAAAGTTGCAAAATGTTAAAATCAGTGGTTTCTGTATAAGTCTTGTTTGCTTTGAGGTACAACCTTATAATTTTGCAACCTTACTACCTGCCATGAAATGCAGGTGAAGTTTGATTTTCACCATTATGGCATTTGTCGTTCCAGAGTTATACCCCTTGAAAAGTCACAAAATGGTAAAATCAGTGATTTCCAGATGATACCTCTAGTTTACTTTGATGTATAACCTTATAATTTTGCAACATTTTTACCTACCGTGAAATGCAGGTCAAGTTCGATTTTCACAATTATGGCATTTGTCGTTCCAGAGTTATACCCCTTGAAAAGTCACAAAATGGTAAAATCAGTGGTTTCCGGATGATAACTCTAGTTTGCTTTGATGTACTACCTTATAATTTTGCAGCCTCACTATATACCATGAAATGCAGGTCAAGTTCGATTGTCATTGTTATGGCTCTTATCATTCCAGAGTTATGGCCATTGAAAAGTTACAAAATGGTAAAATCAATGGCTTCCGGATGATAACTCTAGTTCATATCAATGTACGACCTTATAATTTTCCAACACTACTACTGGCCATTTAATGTAGGTCAAATTCGATTTTCATCGTTATGACATTTACCGTTCCAGAGTTATGCCCCTTGAAATGTAGTAAAATGGTAAAGTTATAAAATATCTCCTATGTTATTAAATGACCAGGGCATGTATAATCAAACCTGCTTATACATTCACCCTAATTAAACAGTGACCTGTCTTCAAAGGCCAGTTTAATCTCCTTCCCAATGAGCTTTTGATACAGGTTTACGGTGTACTGTTACCCTTGTCCTTCTACACGTTTTTGTATTTTTTTTTTATATGGCTTAAGCCATTTCACAGTTATGCATTTGAAAATATCAATATGTTGTTTTCACCAATTTGCATTTTGGGGTGCATCTGTTGGCTGTGCTAACTTTTTACTTGTTTCTTTATATCATACATTTTATATGTTGTTATGAAATTTTCAGGAGAGACTTCCTATCTACTTCCAAAATTCATCTGTTCTTGTGTTGTGTATGCAGCAGCTTTGCCATTCTTGTTAATCTGCAGTGTTTCCCTTTATTCCAAAATAACTCGGAAAGAAACACAAGGTATGATATAACAGTATGCAATTTTATCCATCACTTTCAACTGTGTGTTGCTGTTTGGAGTTAAAATGATAGTGATTAAATAGTTTTCTATTTCTTTTGCAATATCTGCACTATACTTTTCATCATATCTTTTTAGGGTCTGCCAGTAGTCTTAACTTCACCCCCTAAATATATTTAAAAATCTTCTTCAGATCTACCAGGCAGAATCTCCTGATATTTGGTATACTGCATCTTTAAGGGGGCCAGCTTGAATTTTGTTCAAATCAAGTCCCTAGAGTAAAATTTGAATTTTAAATTAATATGATTAATATTCTTTAAAAATCTTCTTCTTCAGATCCAGGAGTCAGAATCTTTTGATATTGGGTATGGTGCATCCTAAGTGGGGGTGAGAGTCAACTTTGTTCAAATCAAGTCACTGGGTTCATATTTGGTCTCCCTATGGGAACCCAAATTTTAACGGGGAATAAATTGTCTAATAAGTCAAATTTTTTTTTAAAAATCTTCTTCAGATCCACAGTCAGAATCTTTTGATGATTGGTCAGTCCTGTCATTTTCAGACGGGCGATCGCCCTGGGCTGCAGTCGCCCGCCTAAAGTAAAATTCTGCGCACAGTAAACATCCGGCTCACCCTGATTTCTGCGGACCATTATTAATTCATTCAAAGGCACCACAAAATAAGCCACCTCAAACGACAATCTTCACAGATAGAAGGGGACAATAAAGCACAATTCCTCCCGGACTGGAGGTAATTCATTAGTGTAAAAGAATAACTGAAAAAAAGCAATAATTCCAGATAATTCTGTAAAAAAACGAACCATTACGTGTACAATACCCATATGAGACTGGTCAATAAATACCCCAGTTACTGATGCTAAATTTAGATTAGTGCTGTCTATTTATAGAGGAACTATTTATGAGTGGGCGTGTACAATTAATTACTTATCTTCATTGACAACAGAGCAATAATAACAGGAACATTGGCTTTGATATATTTTATTTCATTCAAGTGTTCTAACTTTTAACGATAAATAAACTATAGAAACATACTACACTGCACATAGATATTAACATAAATAAGTTTGTTTTTTGCACATTGATATTTACATAAATGAGTTGTCATTTTTTAATCTTTTAACTTCATTTGGTTTCTGATAACTAACATTGCAGTACGTTCAACGTGGATTGAAACAAAAATGCTGCCGCGGTGTGTTCTCAGTGGACCGCAGTGTTTGATCAGTGGAAGACAGTTTTCAAAACACTGTGACCCACCGTGGTCACAAGCGTTAACGATTAGTTTAATTGCTTTCGCATGTCAGTTTCTCTGCTGATTAATAAATACTGTCTTGTGACGTCAACTGGCAAGACAACTGCGTTTGTTACTGGTAGTAGATAATTTATTTTAAATTAAAATTGGAATTTGGAGGAGGCAGACGGCAACTATTGCTGTGATTTGAAATTGTAAATTGGGAATAGAACAGTCAGTTACATTTGGTTAAGTACAAAGCCCTCGTCACTTTCGAAACTAAACTGTTGTGTTTGCGCGATCGATTTGATCGAGGAAATAAATAAACCAGACTTGAGAAAAACAAATAATATTCGCGAAGTTCCCAATTTCACATTTTGTTTACAGCTGTAGGCCAACACGTGATGAACCATGTTTTTCTTGGGTGGGAAGTGGGGGGGGGGGGGGGGGGGTGGGAGATATTTGCATACAGAAATAAATATCCTTCATCCAATTCTGTAGGGGCTTGTACATAGTTTTATACTCTTTGCATTTGCAGATTTTTCAACGTTCCTCTACATTGTTGTTATTTGTATTATCAATTGAAATAGCTAAGCCTGTGTGTATGTAAAAATACGTGGGTGAATATAAGGGAGATGCCAAATTAAAATATCTGCGAATGTGCCATTCTAAGAGAGAGTACGCTTCAGTGGGAAAGAGATAGAGAGAGACAGATATACATGATGAGGGGGGGGGGGGAGTAAGAAAAAGTGAAAGAAAATTAGTACACGAAATTATACGCAAGTGCATGTGGGTGTATGTCTGCATATTACTCTCTGTGTGTTTGTGTGTGTGGAGGGGGGGGGGGGGGGTCCGCAAGGGTGTGTATTTTGGTGTGCGTGCATGTGTTTTGGTTTTTTGGGTTTGGGTTTTTTGTTGTTTTTTTTTGTGTTTTATGAACTACTGTAAAAAAAGACCTACCTCTGATGAAAATGTGTCTCATAAGCCTCCATAGGCTGGATTTCATATAAATATTTTGAAAATACTCTACATGTATGTATATTATGCATGTGTATTGAAATGTGACACTTAAATAAAATATTATTCTACGGCTACTACATAAAAGTAGTCGGGATTGAAGTGATTAATTAGGTACAGTAGATTAAACTACCACTTGCACAAGGTGTGAAATGACATTTGAGTGGTGCGACAAAGCACAGAGCTGTCCTTCAAACCAACATCTGTTTTAACACCTCTGCACATGACAAGCTTGAGAAAAAATAAGAGACAAATCAATATTTTCAATTACTTTTTATTAATTCAGTAATCATAATTATAACCATATGTAAATAAAATCAATAGAAATAATATTTTTTTTATTTCCAATAATGACATGCCGTTCGACAAGCCAGACCACCATACATCGTAACCCTAGCTCAAAGATGCCCCGAAATTTCGTATTATAATTTTTTTGTTTTGTCCCCCCACACGTGTCTTGAAACCCCAAAAATTAAAATAGGTCTTTCAGACAGGAAATTTTAGTCCCTCTATCGGAGATTTTCTGACGCCACCCCTGATTTTTGCGTGCAGCCAGCACATCAAAAATTTCAGTGTCTTGGCAGTGTAAGATTCAGTCATCCGAATCACTCCTAAATGGTGAAGGAAATAGCCCTCCCCCTCCCCGAAACAAGGCAATTGAGCCCCAGACTTCCATAAACCCACACGCACAAATAGGCCTATATCATTGCTTGCTTGCCCATCCCCCCCCCCCCCCCCCCCCCCCCATCTTGGTGGCCAGTTTTCCTTGCTAGTGCATGCAGGTGCTTCAATATATGGATTCCGAAGCGTCTTGGGCTGAAACATCCCAGGGCCACCACAAGCATTCCTTTTTCGTTAATGTAGTTTATTTATGTTAATTCCACTCTCAACATTTACATTTTAACATTCCACTCTGAACTTAACTTTTAAAATCGTAAATCGGATTCCCTTCGTCCCCAACCCACAATTTATTCAAAATTCAGTACCGGTAACATGATTCTTCTCCCCATCAATAGCTACAGTTAGGTAAAAGACCGTCGGGGAAATGTCCAGATATTGTACTGGTCAAGTTATATTTTTTTCAACTCACATCCATGATTTCAGTACGGTATAATATTTATTTTTTCGTAATTCCTCGAGTTCTGAATCGATTTTGATGAACAACATTCCGAATTGCAATAGCTTTCAATAACTTTTTCCAATATTGAATTATCTTATCTTTTTAATATTTCAAGTAAAAGTAAAAGTAATATTTCACTGACTGTGAAAAAATTTGATCTAATTAAGAGCCGGTGACTGAGAGATCAAAAGATAAACCGACGTCAGCCGAACATCCCATCACACTGTTTGACATATTCATGCGGGATTAAAAACACGATTCAAACTCCATATTTTGATCGTTTTTTCTGCCATATTAATGCTTTTTATTATCAAAAAACATGTATGGAGCATACGTATTCAATTTATACTTAAGTGCAATACCTAACAATCACTAAATAACAATGAACTGAAACTATTTTTGGTGGAAGAATAAACCTGATTACCGCACTTGCAAAAAACACAAGTTAATTATAGACAAATTGAAGTCACGTGGTGGGGTTTTGAGACCCCACCTCGTAGTGTAATTAGTGGGGTCTCAATTTCTGTGTTCATATGGGCAGCGTACACGACATGCTCTACAGTCGAAATTAGGAGAGATGTTGGTGAAAACATTGGAGTGAGTAATTAACAAAAGTGATTCAAATATCACAACTTCTTTCAATAAATGTTAACAAAATCACAAGAAATATGATTTGTGTTATGTTTCTTTTATTCCACTGGCATTTGAAGCTGGAAATATAAAGACGTTTTTCTATTCGTGGAGGGATGTCTAATTACCAAAATAAACACAACAATTGTATATTATCTCTGAAAACCATGGTAAGAGCTTAGTGACTCCTAAAAAAATAAAGAAATGTTGGTTTTTATTAAAATGTAGCCTTTCTTAGTAAATTGTGCATCTTGACAACCCCCCCCCCCCCCCCCCCAATCTGACAGAACGGCAGATCCCTCCAGCATTGGGGTCATGGCATTGTTTGAAATCCTGTGGGGGAGGGGGAGGGGAGGGGGGTCCTAGTTAAGAGTAGGGAGGAGGTAGATTCTGACAATTAGAGGGGCTGTACTTATATTAAGGAATGGAAATCAAAACAATTATTTTCCAGTTTGGGGTGTGAGGAGCCAACTGGTGGAATGGGGGGGGGGGGGGGGCTGTAGGGTGCTGAGCTCCTAACTTGATTTTCAGTGTTTGACAGGTCTATAGACAAATATCTGGCCAGTGTATATCTCCTTATCATGGTGGTCCATTAACTGAAACTGAATTTATGCTACTCTGAATTCAATGCATTCTCGTAGTTTTCAGCTTTCTAATTGCTTGTATGGGTAAACTTACGGAACTGGAAATGTATCACTCTTGTAATTATGTCTCGCAGACTACTGTTGTGTCATGCACACACAGACTTTCACTCATGGTATCTTTAAACCAAAAATGGCCCTCGTAAGTCAAAAAATGGTCCACCTGGGGTCATTTGAGGTGAACTAAAAATGGCCCTCCTGGAGTCATTTAAGGAGAACCATAATTGGTATAGAGCATCCTGGGGGAGATTGAAATTTGTTCAAATCAAGTCCCTGGGGGCATATTTGAACTCTATGAGAATTCAGAACTTTAACCTGGTGCAATATGAGGATTATACTTTAAAAATCTTTGTCAGATCTACCAGTTAGAATGTTTTGATATTTGAAATGCAGGATCATTAGGGGGTTCAGATTCAAGTTTGTTTTCAAACCAAGTCCCTAGGTTCATATTTGAGCTCAGGGAACTCAGACTTTAACTTGGTGCAATATGAAGAAATTAAATCTTTCTTTAACCAATTTAAGTTTAAGTAACTTGATTACTGTGGTAAAGAAGTTTTGTTTTACTGCTATACATGAAATAGGATGCAGAAACCATGGCTTGGGAGCATGGTGCAACATAAAATATAAATGCCTGATAAAAATCGACTTTATAATTGTGCACAAAGAGGCAAAAAAATCCCCAACAAAACAAAAGCTGAAAAATGAAGAACATAGAATAGTCAGGTTATTTTCAATTTTTACTGATTTTTCTCATTTCGACTTCACATTCACCGGTTATGTATGAAAAACACACTTGTGGGCTCGGCTGAAAAGTGCTGGTGCCTCAATATTAAAAGGCTTCATATTTTTTGTGGCTGAGCTTTATGTTCTCTCAGAAATAAACAGTTTTGTTCACATTTGATTTATCTTGTTTCAGTTTATTGGATAGGGCCTACAGGTGCACACTCTAATAAATTGTTCTAAGTCAAACCTATATGAATCAATTCTAACAACCAAAATTAATCTAGCACTCGATGAGTTGACCTTTTAACCAAATGCACAGGATATCAAGATTTATTATTTTAAAAAAAAATTTCAAAATATTTCAACAAAACCACATCACCATATCATGTGATCCTTCATTAGAATGGGCTTGACCAGCTCGTTCCAATGAGGGGTCACAAGATAGAGTTGTTTTTTTTTAAATTTGAAGAATATATGTTTTGTTACTGCTTAATTTGAAAATTGCACGACCAATTTGTTAGGGTTCGGTTTTACTGGAAAAGTATATACAGATTATTACAACATTCAATTGGCCTGGGTTATCATATTCCAGCTGGTTGACAAGACCAGATCAAACAAGATGCTGTGGGCTTTTGTTTGATCTGGTCTCATCATTGAGATGAAATATGACAACCCAGATTGATTGGCTGTATCACTAATTTATTTATTATATGACAATGGGCAATTAAAAATTGATCCTCGATGGAGACCTGCATGATGTGGATTTGGAAAAGCTAAGACTCTCGTCAAACGAACCAGGTTTGATAAGCAAACTACAGTGATACTGACAAGCTATTTGGTGTAGTCTTATAATAAAATATTTTATCTTACAAGAAGAACTTATTTCCTCCAGTACAAGTAAAACAACTGGACAAAATACAAATCTGTATTGAGGGTAGAAATAACACGTACGATCATGCAGTTAAAAAATTAAATTCAACTTCAACAGATTCGATTCAACATTTTTATCTGCACTCATCGAAAACTGATTACACATGTCAAGGCTATTGTTTTTTGATAACAGTAATTAAATGATAAAAATAACCTACTCTATGAAATAAATTAGACAAGATTATTATTTTTTTTTGCTGTGATGATATTTTTATATAGGCCTGCCATGTGTTAAACCTAGAAAATAAAACAAAGAAACACACAGAAAAAAATATACTCTCTATTTTGATCTTTCCCAATCAATTTGGGAAAGAAAGTGGTGCAAAAGCGCTAAGAAAAAATAAGCCCAAACTGGGTCAATCGCCACCGGCGCACACCCAGTAGGGGACGCTCTCCTAGTACAAATCCACGGGTTCTGGAAAACCAGTGCGCAGGTAGTAACTAATGAATCATTCTTTTTTCGTCCACCCTTGTGGCAGGACGTCCATTTGTATTCAGAAACAGTGATAATTCAACTCGTTGATAATGGTTACCCTGTGACTGGAATTATGGATCTGAGGATCGTATAATAACAGGACTGTGTTTTATATATTCTCGTTATTATTTTCAACCACATTTTCTTTGTATTTTATATATTCTCTGTGTTTGCACGCGACTTTCGCATACCGTGCAATTCGGACATAAAATTTTTCGATTGATAAATTTATATTATCCTTTTGGATATTATTATTATTATTATTGGAATTAGGTGTCAATGGGGGGCTGTATGGACAGGATTTCTCCTCTCTGTTGAGGGCAGAATTTCTGTTTTTTGGTCCCTGTCAGCCATCAGGGTTCAGTTGTGTTCCTGCTGATCCTTTTTTCTGCCACCTTCCTCTCGTAGTTGGGGGTGTTCTACTTTCTACATCTGCTGAGTTCACCTTTTTCTTCTACTGATCTCACCTCTGTTATGCCCAGGACTGTTCCTTGAGGGCAATGCCTTTTGCCCAAGCATGTGGTGTGTTTTCGTGGCCATTCCTCCCTCACCCTCAGGGAGGGGGAATACTGTCGTTTCGAGGCCTCCCGACATGACCATGTCTGGTGAGAGTTATACCCCCTCCATGGAGGATGTGCAATCTTTTTCTGTGGTGGATACTGCGGGAGCTTTTGAGTTGTCTGGTGAAGAGATGCCTGGTTCAAAAGACTGTGGTCCCTCTCCAGTCGACATGTGGGGCTGTCACTAGGGTTGTGACTCCTCATTTGGAACCAAGCTAGGTTGCTCTCTCCCCTTTTCCACCAGTTTCAACAGCTCCCGTCATATCTACTGCTACTGCTGTTCCGTCTGCAACGTCATCGGTCACCGTTTCAGCCGGCCTCGGCTTATCCCTGCAGAGATGCATCTCTGGTAGTGTGGATGTAGGGTATCGGCCTCAGCCTTCCCTGACTTCAACTCGGCGAAGTCGGAAGGGGCAGCTGGCCGAACCCTCTGCTGTGGTCTCTCAGCCGTCGAGCACAACAGTTTTCTCATTGGATTCAGATGTTCATTGTGGGGCCATCATGAACTCTGTGGCGTTTCCGTCCACGCACTCTGGTCCCATGGCCAGTTTTGTGGGACCAACGCCTTTTGTGCAGCCTGGACCTTCTGTCCCTTAGTTCCTGCTCTGTAGATTCTCGGGGTATGTCATACCCCTATACACATCTGCCTTCAGATGTTTCGGCTGCCACCCGTCGGGTGTATTTGAGGATCGTGACCCTTTGCTGGTTAAAAGGGTCAGAAGTGAAGCCACTTGCTGGTTCGTTCCCACATCGAACCGGCCGACACAGGCCGTGAGCTCAGGGAGGCCCTTTCCTTGCTCACTCAGGTTCTTTCCAAGAGCCTTCCTGTTGCTTCCAGCGAGGCAATCTTGTGGTTTTCAGGTGCCCCCCCCCCCTGTGGCACCACCTCATGAGATCGGAAGCAGGCCACTTTCTGTTCCCTCAGGTGTGCCTACACCATGGGAGGCATCGGCTAGTTTGCCCATGATGGGCTATGTGTCTTCCGACTCAGAGGATGAGTCCAACATACCTGACGTCGAGAGCCAACAGTCTTCTGATTTGGGGGCAGCTCTTGACTTTGTGTTTGGGTTCCTTCCAGATCTCAAAACCGTCAAACCAGCAAACCGCGTTAGCCAGGCCGCGATCATCGGTCACACGGCTACAGCCTGAGGAGCAACCTGCTTCTGGGCGCCTTCGACCGTACCAGTCGGTACAGGCAGTTGAAGCGTTTTCAGCTGAGTTCCAAGGCTATGAAGACTTCGTTCTTCACCAGGGTTGACACTGTTTTGCCTCCAGTGCGTTATCGTTCCTACGATTCCGCCAATCTGTCAGTCTGCCAGGCTTTGACGGTCTTGGATCAAGACTCCTCCCTCGGGCTTTCCAAGCCCAAGTCGGCCGTTATTCCTATGGAGACTTGTTGGGCTTATGGAGAGAAATGCTGGGCATGCTTTCTCTCTCGGATCACGTCGTCTCTGCTTTAGTTGCTCATTCATATGAGTTTGATGAAGTACAGGCTCCTTTGCATGTGCTTTCCAAGGCGCTCATGCACACGCATGCCTGTAACATGGCTAACTTGGAATTAGTTCGCAGGGACGCTGTGTTGGACACACGCCATTCCCTTTCTGAGGGGCAGCGCACTGCTCTTCGATCTGCTTCTTCAGCGGGGCCGCAACTATTCCATGGTTCCGTGGCGACGGTCCAGGATGACATCCTACGTCATTCCATAGATCAGCTGCTGCTTCGTCAGCTTGATTAGTCTTCTGTTGGAGGCAGGGGCCGTCCAAAGCCTAACAAGCGCCCTTACGCTTCCTCTGCGAAGCCAAGGGCTGATCCTCCTGCCGCCGTTTCTACTTACTCACGAGGTAAGGGTAGGTGTCTGCAGGCTAGAGGGAGAACTCAGGATTCTTCATATAGTAGAGGAGGTGGTTTCTCTCGCGGGCCTCGCCGGGGCTCGAAATGAAGGTCCTCACCACGATTCGTCACAGGTTGAGGCATCCAACTCTGTCGAGAGTGCCTCTTCCAACACAAGTTCCTTTAGACGTTACACGTTGGGAACTTTTGATCATAGATAGAGACAATCTCCTGTCAAAGGAGGCGATCGAGGTCGTCAAGAACATTCATTCAGAGGGATTTTATTCCCGCCTGTTCTTGGTGCTGAAGAAGGACGGCCGACTCCGACCGGTTATCGATCTGAGTATCCTGAACCAGTCTATCATTGCTCCTAAGTTCAGCATGGAGACTTTCAGGTCGGTTCGCCGCTCCATTCACCAGGGAGTTTTCGCTTCCAGCATCGACCTTCAGGACGCTTACTTTCACATTCCGATTCATCGGACATCGTGAAAGTATCTCAGGTTCGCTTTTCTGGGGCGTATAAACTCATAGACAGTGAATGATTGTCAAAATATATGCACAAAAGTCAATAGAGTGGAGAATGTTATAAGATAAATTGTTTTTTACCACCAAGTGGGTTTCCGAGATGGTGTATTGAAGTCTCGACCTCGCCTCTGGGTCATATATCGACTTATCCTAATGAACTTGTCGTCATATATGCCAAGACGAGGTCTCTACTTCAATGCACCATCTCAGAAACCTGGATGGTGGTAATAACCTCTAGTTACCTAACCTACTTTGCAGACAAGACAACCCTTGCAAAGAAAGAGTTGAGTTAGGTTTGGAAGCAGAAAAATGAAAAATTTATGAGAAAACTGTGACATCAACAAATTGTGTTTGGCCAAGGGTTTTCTGAGGTATAATTAAATACAGTAGAATACTATTGATTCAATAGCTACTTTGCCTGTGATTTTTTATTAATTTAACTGGAGTATCCTATTAATAAGGATTTGGTCACTTTCTTGTATTTATGAGATTATTTATTATCCCCTGCCAAAACAAAGTTTTGCGGGGGATATAGAAATGTGTTCTGTCCCTTCGCACATCCCTCCATCTGTTCATCCATCTGTAACAACTTTGGACCTTCATATTTCCATCAGTGGATGTTGGATTTAAATGATCTCTGGTATACTGATAGACCACCATAGGGGAAAGGATATTCACAACTTACAGGTTTTGTCAATTTTTTTCCCAGGGTTATGGGCCTTCTTCTGCTTTTTTCAACTTATAAACCTTTGAGGGATACCGGAGGCATTGCACCTTGTTTATTTATTTATTGGTGTGTAAGGTCACATACTTTTGCACAAAGACCCATTTTAGAGATCTTTTACCATCAGGCCCGTCGGAACGAAATTTATATTGGGGGGGCTGATATTGCTAATTTGGGTCAACTGGCTGATACTAAATGGGTATGGGGTATCCAGATGCCGAAGGCATCTGGCGCGAGTGCTGAAGGCACGAGCTTTTTGAGGGGGGAGGGGAGGGGAGGGGGGTTACTCCCCCAGAACATTTTTTGAAAAGGGCAATCAAAGGAAGCATTCTGGTAGCTTTTGAAATGCATTGCTCAAAACGTTTGCACATCAACATATGCAGGTGCATGTTATACATTCAGTGATACGTTCATAATTCTAATCCAGGGGCATAGTAAGCTAATTTTATTTGGGGGGGGGGGGTGGGAGGGGGGGGGGGGGTAGGACCTATATTCCCATGACGCGTCATCCGAGCAGCGAGTGGGGGTGAACATGAGAGGGGGGTATCCTCCGTCTCGTTGGTGGGGGGTTCGGGGGCCTCCCTCGGAAAAATTTTCGAATTTAAGATGTAAAAACATGCATTCTGGTTGATTCTGAGGAAATAAATCGTATATTCCTATGACGCGAAGCGTCATCCGAAACCGCGAAGAGGCGAGTGGGAGTGAGAATGAGAGGGGGTACCTCCCCGTCTCGTTGGTGGGGGTCCGGGAATTTTTTTAATTTAAGATATACAAATATGCATTCTGAGTGATTCTGAGCAAATACATCGTCAATAAGGAAATACGTCAGCTCTCTGATCAATTCAGCGTGATTTCCGAGCAGAATGACAGGAATAGTGAACATGCAATGAATTACCCTGTGGTTGGTTGGAGTTTAACATCGCTTTCCACAATTAGGCGAAAACATGACTCAGTTTTATTCGTGGAAGAAAGCCCACATGGAACCCACTCAATCCAGTAATCATTAACAGCAATGTCGGAATATGGTAACCAGTGGGCATCCCGTGTGGAGAAACCACCAACCCAGCCCCCCCCCCCCCCCCCCCCCCCCCCCGGTTCCTACGCCACGGTTCTAATATGAGTTAAATAATGTAATGTCCAGTTATATTCAGATTACATCGGTTGCTCCCATCCTGGATAACCTAACGACGAAATATGAGCAAATTATTGGGGGGGCTGCAGCCCCGACGGGCCTGACCATAAGCATTCGTGACTGGGTCCTATTTTACCAGCAAAACAGAGCTTATTTACCACAATAAACATGCACTGCCTCACTTCCCAGGGTTCACACAGGGTGTATTCTTGAGATAAACTGAGCATTTATTCTATTATAACTTGTTTGACAGAGCACATTGATTTTCTTCAACAAAGCAGATATCCAACATGCAGTCTTTGGGTAAAACTTGGAAGTTGCATTCAAAGTGCTGTGGCAGTTGTTTCTAGGCATGTCTTGGCTGCTTTTATAGGCAGCCAAGACTTGCCTGGAAACAACTGCAAAGTCACAGGATGTACAGTGTCAAAGTATAGAAAAATGTCTAAAAATCCCCGGACCCTTAAGGGTTAAATGCCTGCATTGGGGGTACTGAGGCCAAGCAGGTCTATTAATATGGAATATTTGGTGATTATCAGTGCAATTTTTCAACATGGAACAAGATTTTTTTTATTCAATTAACAGGAGTTAACTCTACAAACTAGACATCAAATTTGTTCTGAAGTTATGGTAAATGATGTTGTATTTGTTAGTTATATTCACTTTACAGGGTTATTCAATTAAAAAATATCCAAAAAAGTAGAGTATTTATATTTTCAGGTTTGAGTCAGGGTATCCGGAGAACTGTGCTTGGGTTAGGTGTAATTCTAGCACCTCTGTGGGCTGGTTCCACATTTTCTACTCCCTATCTGTTATTTGGAGTGATGATTGGACTACTTGTTATTTCATTTGTGAGTATGGATAGAGTCTGAACATTTTTAATCAACCATGATTCATTTAATCATTTACCCTGTGTAATGGCCAATTCAACCCAGCAGTAAAGAAATATCAGCATTCAAATTTTTATGCCCCCCACTATCCAATGTGAATGGCATTAAATGTTAACCCTGTCCAAACATCTCTCTGCCCATATGTACATCCCTATCATTTTGGGTTTCCAGATGGTCACTTCAGTGAGCAGTTAGAAATGTTTTTAAGTTTTGCATATTGTACAGAATGACAAAATACAGATCAAGCTCACATTTGACCATATTCACATTCTTTGTTCTAGAGATGTTTCCCTTAACCCTTTACCTTACATGAAAAGCAGACGACACTTGCAAAAAAAATTCTTGAATAACTAATTTTTTTTCATTTTTTGTCTCAAAAACAAAGGTTATGACCCCTCGTTGGAACGAGCTCGACGAGCTCATTCCAGCGAGGGGTCATAACCTATGTTTTTGAGACAAAAAATGAAAATATTTTGAAAATTAATTGGCGATTTTTGAGAATAGCGCTGGCCGGTTTTGGCCGTTACATTGGGTAAAGGGTTAACTTAGCGAGAAGTGATAAATTTTATTGTTTCCAGATGATAAATTGAGTAAGCATTTCTGAAATTTTTTTGGGAACTTTTTTTTGGCTTTAAAATAAGTTTTTAAAGATTTCAGGTGCTTTTATGCAAACCCATTTGTATCCAATTGCCCCCTTGTGGGGCACATTACAGTGCAAAGGGAATTACGTGTAATGCCTGACCATCCGTATTTAGGAGTTTTTGGTTTCCAGATGATAACTTGAGTATGCATTCAGAAATGTTTTGGAAACCTTCGCAAATTGCATACAGTGACAAAATACAGATCAAGTTCGCATTTTTGCCATATTCACATTCTATGTTCTAAAAGTTAAAATTTATTCCCCTTGCTAAATGACTAGAACTAGAAAGGTGTCATTTGTGTGCAAAGCACACAAAGATGTATCCCTGCATTTTCAGTATGCTATCATAAATCAATTCACATTCTCTAATGACAAAAGTGGCACTACTGGCACCACATGAGACCGCATCAAAAATCCTAAATGTTTATGCACATTTTGAGACCCTACCTGAACATATGAACACACTTTCAATGTTTCGAATTAAAACCCCTGGGAGCCTTTTGCCAGAAACTGATTGTCTACTGACAAAAGTGGCACTTCTCTGTCGACAAAGTGGTGCTATGGGCATCATATGGGACCGAATGAAAAATCTGAAACCTTTAGGCATATCTAGAGACCCTACTGGAACATATGAAAACACTTTAAACATTTCGAATTAAAAGGAGCCTTTCACTGGAAACCGATTCTCTAACAACAAAAGTGGTGCTATGGGCACCCCATACGGCCAAATCAGAAATCTGAAACCTTTATGCCAATCTATTTATTTAATCTTATTTGCTTTACAAGGATTAGTGAACAAGTTATGCAACTTATATTAACACCTCTCCTTGGCCCAATGGCGCAGGTGTGTGGGATGACCTTCATAGTGGCAACTTCTTGGCCTCGCTCTTTTTGAATACTACAAAGGGATTTTTAACCTGCATGGAGTGTGTCTCTCTCTGCACAGAGGACAGCCATTTTATGTCCCCACCCAATAGGATGGTACGCTGTGACAGCATCAACCCCACAACTGATGTTGATAGAGAGTGTTTGGACACCTCCAGAACTTTCTCCGACCGGGATCGATGCCAGGCCTCTGGCATGAGAGACCAGCACACTTATCCACTCGGTCACCAGAACATATTTCGAATTAAAACGCCTAGGAGCCTTTCGCCAGAAACCAATTTTCTAATGACGAAAGTGGCAATACGGGTGCCACATGGGGCTGAATCCAAAACCTTTATACACATCTAAAGATCCTACCAAAGCATATGAACACACTTTCAGCATTTCGAATTAAAACCCCTAGGCGCCTTTCACCAGAAACCGATTCTCTAATGACAAAAGTGCTGCTGCAGGTGCCAATTGGGGGCCAAATAAAAAATACAAAACCTTTATGCCCATCTAGAGAGCTCACTGGAACATACGAACACACTTTCAGCATTTCAAAATAAAACCCTTTGGACCCTTTCACCAGAAACTGATTCACTGACGACAGAAGTGGAGCTATGGGCACCACCTGGGACCGAATCAAAAATCTGAAACCTTTATGCACATCTGGAGATCATACTGGAACATATGAACACACTTTCAGCATTTTGAATTAAAACCCCTAGGTGCCTTTTGGCGGAAACTGATTCTGTAACGACAAAAGTGGCTGTACAAGCACCACCACATGGGCCAAATCCCAAACCTTTATACACATCTAGAGACCCTACCAAAACATATGAACACACTTTCAGCGTTTCAAAAAACTGATTCTCAAACGACAAAAGCAGCACTATGGGCATCTTATGGGGTCAAATAAAAATTCTGAAACCTTTATGCACATTTAGACACTCCACTGGAACATATGAACACACTTTCAATGTTTCAGATTAAAACCCCTAGGAGTCTTTCGCCAGAAACCAATTGTCAAACAACAAAAGTGATGTAACACGCACCCCCCGTGGCCAAATAAAAAATCTCAAACCTTTATGCACATCTAGAGACCCTACTGGAACGAATGAACATACTTTCAGCATTTCAAATTAAAACCCTTAGGAACTTTTCACTGGAAACCAATTCTCTAATGACAAAAATGGCACTACGGGTGCCACGTGGGGCCAACTAAAAAATCCAAAACCTTTATGCACATCTGGAAACCTCACTGGAACATATGAACACATTTTCAGCATTTCAAAAAAAAAAAACCCTTGAAGCCTTTCACCGGAAACCGATTCACTGATGTCAGAAGTGGTGCTATGGGTGCCACGTGGAGCCAAATCAAAAAGCTGAAACCTTTATGCACATCTAGAGACCTTACTGGAACATATGAACACACTTTAAAGAGCCAAAATTACATATCCTGAGAGCCTTTCATCAGAAAGCAGTATTTTAGCTCAACCACTGGCTCCACCTGGTGACAAAAATTCAAACTAAACCTTTTTTTGTCATCTCTTTCAGTCTTATTCACATTGTCTTCTAGAGTTATTCCCCTTGATTTAATAAATAAAAATACATTTTGTAGTTTCAATAACTTGAGTATGCATTCAGATATTTGTTTCCAATTGTTTTTGCTTTGAAAAAAAATGAAGGGTTTCGAGTAACTTAATGTAAAAAACAAAAATTCATCCTGTTGTGATATCGCCCATTGGATAATTTTTTTGCTTTAAAATGTATTTTGAAGGATTTTGAATGACTTTTTGCAGAAAATAAAAAAATCACCCAGTGACCCCCAGTGTGTGTGTGTGTGTGTAGGTGGGGGGTGACGGGTTGGTATGCAGGTCACCAATTTAGTGAGTGGCCCTCCAAAAATTGAAGTTAGTCCCTTAAAAGTGAGTTTGGTTTCGACATAACTAACCATAACTAATTTGTACCTTTGAAATACTTTTGGTGAATTCAGATGGGGGCCATATTTTCACTGACAGAATAAAACATTTTTTTGCGTCCGTAATTATAAATTGAGCTTATTTTTAGCTTAACTTGACAAAGTCAAGATAAGCTATTGCCATCACGCGTGGGGAAGTCTGTGAGTCACATTTTCCTTTAGCACAGGTTAAACCTCGTAGTTTTTGGCCGATCGTCATGAAATTTCATATACAGGTTTGAGGTCATATCTAGTTGAGAACGTCCCCTTTTGGTTGCTATCGGTCAACTGTGATGGCTGCCCGAGCCCAAAAACCATTAGCACCGTCTACAGGTTGTATTTATGAAGGGATTTCATTGTAACTTTGTAGGATGACTCCGTATGATGTCTAGATGAGAACTTCCCCATTTGGTTGTGATCTGTCAACCATGATGACTGCCCGAGCCCCAAAACCCTTTAGCACAGTCTACTGGTCGTATTTTTGGAGGGATTTCATTGTAACTTGGTAGGTTGACTCCATATAATGTCTAGATGATAAATTCCCCTTTTGGTCGCGACTGGTCAACTGTGACGATTACAGGAGCCCGAAAACCTTTAGCACATGTCATATTTGTGAAGGGATTTCATTGTAACTTGGTAGGATGACTCTAGATAATGTATAGATGAGAATGTCCCAAAATTCTCGCGATCATTCACCCGTGACGGCTGCCCGAGCCCCAAACCCGAAAACCTTTAGGACAGTCTACAGGTCATATTTATGGAGGGATTTCATTGTAACTTGGTAGGTTGACTCCATATAATTCTTAGATGATAATGTCCCCTTTTGGTCGTGAGTGGTCAACTATAACGGCTACAGGGGCCCGAAGCCCGAAAACCTTTAGCACAGTCTACAGGTCATATTTATGAAGGGATTTCATTGTAACTTGGTAGGATGACTCCAGATAATGTCTAGATGAGAATGTCCCCTTGTGGTCACTATCAATCAACTATGATGGCTGCCCGAGCCCAAAACCCAAAAAACCTTTAGCACAGTCTACAGGCCATATTTATGAAGGGATTTCATTGTAACTTGAAAGGATAACTCGTTTTGGAATAATTGCACTGTAACTTGGTAACTTTCGTTGACATACATTAACTGTGAGGGCCACATTAACCCACCCTCAATTCTTTAGTACAGTCTACACCTCATATTATTTTTATTGAAAACATTGCATACAGGGAACAGAAATTAACGTATTCCCAATAATCACAATTCTTGTCTTATTTCATAATCCTTTCATAAACATTGAAAATTAATCCTTTTCATCAAACACAACACACAGGCAAGTTAAGCTACAGTGTCATTGACACTTTCATGTTAATTGTTAGCCATAATGATTCATGATAGGTGTTTTTGATTGACACATCAAAGGTAGAGATATGTCTTTCAGTGATTAAACGTTTACCCAACACATATGATATAAAAAACCCATATCATGTGTTGACTCATTGGAACATACTCGACAAGCTCGTTCCAATGAGGGGTCCCATGTTATTGTTGAAATTTTGCTAAGGATGTAAATTATGCAAATGAATGCAGGCTGATATGTTAGGTAAAGGGTTAAAAACGAGAATGATAAAGTCTTGAAAAACAATACATGCCACAATAGGGATTGTTTTTTTTTTTTTTTTCAAATGCTTCCCCTTGGGAACCAAAGAAAGTGAAGCATTGCTTTTTTACAGCGGTAAAGTAAAATAGGACCTGGTAACCAATGTCTTAGGTGGAAGTCCTCTGAAAATGGGGATAAATGATCAGCTGAACTTGACTTGTGGTCCCGATTGGCCATTGTGCAAAAATGTGACCTTAAGCGCCAGTAAATGAACAAATAAATTTTCGAACAATGATACTTTATTAACTGGTTGAGTGCTAAGTTATTTTTGGTTATCAAAATTTGTTCATGTGTCTTTGCCTTGTTACAATTTATGGGAGAGTGCCAAGAGGCACTCTCCCATAAATTGTAACAAGGCAAACCCGTATAGACTAAGTGATTTCACTTCAAAGATAATGTGAAGCACATCCACAGAATATGACACCTTCAGGCTGGGGTACCTGCAATTCATATTAAAGCCCAAGCCCTGATAATGGCTTCTAGCACTCTACCAGTTAATGTTGATTGTCCTTGGTTACATAAATAAGACTGATCAAAGTTATGCTAAAACAACACATGCCATGGAAATACATAAGTTGTGAAAGATGTTAACATCGTACATGTATTGGGAGAGGGTGGGTTTACCAAGTATAACGTATGGCACGGACGTGATTCCATTAAACCAAACCGTTATTAAGAAGTTGGAAAATACTCAAAATGATGCCGGCAGATGGATAACAGGGTCGAGTAATGCTGCAGCTTTGGAAGCAGTAAGGGGGGAGCTTGGGTGGATGAAAATCAAGGACAGGGTAGATTTGTGAAAACTGTGTTACTTTAACTACTTGAGAAACCTGCCTGACAACCGGTGGTGCAAATTGATGCTCGATACCATTTGGAATTCTAATATAGAAACGGGGTGGTCAAAACATGTGAGGGAACTAATGGACAATTACTCTATAGAGGTCACAAACATAGAAGTAGGAATGAAAGAAGGCAAAAGGTTTGTCAGAGAGAGAGTCATGGAAGATTGCAATCGAAACTGGCGAGCAGGGGTTAGCGTGAAAAGATCACTGCAGGGGTTACAATATAAAGAAAAGCCAGCTTTTGAGAAGTACCTAGATGGCACCTTTGGAGGGTCACTGCTGTTCAAACTGAGATCAAGATCACTGGAGCTTCGGGGAAAAATTGGGAGAGATGGGGAAAAGGGATGCCAAATGTGCCACTCTGGAGTAGTGGAGACCCTGGAACATTTTCTCTTGGAATGCCCACAGTATATACCTCATAGAATAAAATTTACTGGAAGAATAATGCAGAAGTGGGGTGAAGAAACAAAGGATAGATGGCTGAAGGGGGACACGAGGGAGAGGGTAGGAATGCTTATTGAAGAAATTGAAAAAGAGGAAGTGAGGGACACTATTAAGCAGTTTATATCTGAATGCTGGGAGGAGAGGAGGGGAAGAGGGGGTGGGGTGCAGGGGGAATGATGGCCTTCTCTTATGAGGACCGCGACAAATCAGCGGCTGGCCAAAGAGTTATTATTATTACATGTATCAAAGGAATATCAGTGGACAATTTATCACAAGGCATTAAAGAGAGATTCTGTACATCCTGTTGTATGACATCTTTATATACATTCATATATCTGTGTAACACCCATATTGTGGACTTTTCACCTAACCAATGCCATCAAAATTCTGATAAAAATCGATATTGCAGGTGCTTTAACCCCCTGCACACTGATGTCAAAATATCCAGATTTCAAGTAGCCATTTTTCCCCATAATGCAACTGGGAATTTAACCAATTCAATCTTGTTTGACAGAGCTCATTGACAGTATGCAGGGGGTTAATATTGAATGGCACTGTACATTCTCTTATATGATAGCTGTACAGAGATGCTATATATTGTGTTTTGTAGATAAATGATGCATCCCCAAAATGTCATACTCTCTAAAGGGTTTCTCACGTGGGAACCACAGCATATCCCCAGCTAGCTGAAACGTTATATATCAAAAGTCTATACATTGCTGGAATGGTTCATGTATCCATGGAAATTTATGAAGAAACAAAATTTGGTAGACGAATTTAATTTCTGTATTAATTTACCTGACATCCTGTCTATTTCCAGGTTATGATACTACTGTCTTTTAATAAACTTTTACCATTGTCAGAGACAAAATCATCAAAGAGCTCTCCAGATCCAGAGAACAAGGAAGATGAGAAACAACCATTGTTAGCATGAAGACTTTAGACATATAAAAAAATATTCTTGTTACTCAGGTAATTTTTTGACCAGGAAGTGAGGCTTTTTATGTTTTTGTTTTTTTTTAATCCGTGAAAGCTGCACAGAAAATAGTTTGAAATACCTCAGAAATTTAAATGTTTACTTTCCTGGAAATCATAGACATTCAACATTTGTTTTTATACCCCCGCTTCGAAGAAGTGGGGGCTATATAGGAATCGCCCTGTACGTCCGTACGTCCATCCGTACGTCCATCCGTACGTCTTTCCGGACATGAAATTCTTGTGTGCGCAACTCCTACATTTATCAATCAATTTGGACAAAACTTTTCAGACATCATCACTACTAAGTGAACATGCGCATATTCCAAGATTTTTGATCTGCGACAATTTTAACCAGGTTATCTCCCTTTGACTTAGATTTATTGTGTCTTTCCATCCGAACAAATTCTTGTGTGCGCAACTCCTGCTACATTAATGAACCGATTTTGATGAAACCTTTCAAACATCATCTCTACTAAGTGAACATGTGCATATTCCAAACTTTTTAATCTGCGACAATTTTAACCAGGTCATCTCTCTTGAACTTTGATTCAATATGGGTTTCTACATGAAATTCTTGTGTGCGCAACTCCTCCTACATTTATCAATCAATTTGGACAAAACTTTTCAGACATCATCACTACTATGTGAACATGCGCATATTCCAAGATTTTTGATCTGCGACAATTTTAACCAGGTTATTTCCCTTTGACTTAGATTTATTATGTCTTTCCGTTCGAACAAATTCTTGTGTGCGCAACTCCTCCTACATTAATGAATCGATTTTGATGAAACCTTTCAAACATCATCTCTACTAAGTGAACATGTGCATATTCCAAACTTTTTGATCTGCGACAATTTTAACCAGGTTATCTCTCTTGAACTTTGATTTAATATGGGTTTCTGCATGAAATTCTGAACCGATTTTGATGAAACCTTTCAAACATCATCTCTACTAAGTGAACATGTGCATATTCCAAACTTTTTGATCTGCGACAATTTTAACCAGGTTATCTCTCTCGAACTTTGATTTAATATGGGTTTCTGCATGAAATTCTTGTGTGCGCAACTCCTCCTACATTTATCAATCAATTTGGACGAAAGTTTACAGACATCATCACTACTAAGTGAACATGCGCATATTCCAAAATTTTTGAGCTGTGGCAATTTTAACTAGGTTATCTCCCTTTAACTTCGATTTATTATGGGTTTCTACATGAAATTCTTGTGCGTGCAACTCTTCCTACATTTATCAATCAATTTGGACAAAACTTTTCAGACATCATCACTACTAAGTGAACATGCGCATATTCCAAGATTTTTGATCTGCGACAATTTTAACCAGGTTATCTCCCTTTGACTTAGATTTATTATGTCTTTCCGTTCGAACAAATTCTTGTGTGCGCAACTCCTACATTAATGAACCGATTTTGAATACATGTTGCACATTGTAAATGTGTTTTTCCAAATGTAAACCATATATCTGTGGGCTCTTTAAGTATTCAGTGCTGTTCTGTGGAAGGCCACATGCAAATACAAATTTCAACAACAAAAAATGATCTTTATGTATACATTTCCTTATGGCCTTCGCCTACATGATCAGAAGTGCATTCCTCTAAAAACCCAAAGCGGGGGTATTAATCACCTTCAGTGATAGTTCTAGTTTTACATGTCTCGTGAGCTCATTCTGAAGAGGTGACATTAGCTATGCTTTGGAGATAAAAATTGAAAAAATAGTAAATTTGATTCGCAATTTTTTGAAAAACGCTGCCTGGGTATGGCTCTTGCATTAGGTGAGTGGCCAAGGCCTTTTTTCAGTGAGATTCCAGGATCTGATTTCCATAAAATTGCAGTGAAACCAAACAGTGAGAATCTGACTGGATTTCTAACAACTCCAGTGTACAAATCTAGGGATTTGTGTTCAAATATGAACTAGCAACAAAGATCTGTTGGGACGTTGTTTGATAACATTTATGTGCATTTGTGATCTACTTATATGGCATTTATTGAACCAGACCTTCTCTTAACTGTTTGATGGCGAGATTATTTTTGGTGGTCTGAATTTGTTGTTCAAAAGTTGTTGTATCACAAATTATTGGAGAGTTCCCACTGGCACTCTCCAATAAGTTTTAATAAAACAGATTTATATTAACAAAATATTGTTTGCATTTCACTGGATATTAAACATGAGCAAGGAAAATATTGGCTTTTGCTTTGGTACCCTCATTTTTTTAAAGCCCTGGTAGTAGCTTTTAGCACTCAACCAGTTAAATGGCCAAACATTTCTTACCCGATATATGCATTGGATTCTGATAGTTTTCCATAAAAGAAATTTAGGGCAATGCAGATGCATTGGAAAAACATAAATGACAAAAAGGGGGTGGCCTGCTTTTCAAATGAGTTACAATAAAATTATATTGCTTGAGCAACAGAACTCAGAATTGAGATAAAACATTTCATATTGAAAATAATACTCAGTGAAAAAATGTCACCTCTTCAATGAAATTTTCACTTCAGCATAACAGTTATTTGGTATGCATTTCTCATTCTCTTTAGGGCTTGAGAAAGCCTATCTTCATCCAACTTGGTCAAGACATTGTTTTAGGGGTTTCATAATTGTTACCAACATGCCATTTAGTGATATGGAATAAGGATCATGTACATGGCTCTGTTCTGGTCCCTAATTTTTTAAATATTTTCGATTTTGAAAAAAATAGGACCAGATAACTTAATTGTAGCTGTAATGTTGTAGAAGAGTAAATAAATTGTAGCTGTAATGTTGTAGAAGAGTAAATAATTTATTAAAGTTAATCAAATGGCAGCATTTTTTATTTATACAAATTGCCTTGTTTACCTTTACATAGCTCATACAGCTCCTTAAAATTGTTTGAATTTTAAAACTGAAATTCAGTTCCTTTGAAAGTGCTAAAAAATCTGTCATTCTTGAGAAAAATCATGAAAAAATATATTTTTGGCAACTGCCTGGCTTATTAAGGTCATTTAGTAGGGTTCAATAACCTCAGTTTTACAGCTGAGCAAGCATCTGTATCCACAGAGAACCACTGTACAGCAGCAAGTAAATATTGGATCTTCCAACTTACTAACCCACCTCAGGTTGGGTTAGCAACAGTTGATCGTAGGTGTTCCATAGATGCTGACCCTGTTTATGAGGAGTTAGTAGGTTGGAGAGTCTGACAGTTTCTTGCCACTGTTTGATGGTCCTCTGTGGTATTGCAGCTCCCTCCACCCACGAAGTTGTTTGATATGAACCAGGCTGTTTATAGTGCAGACATAACAGAAGGAAAATAAAATAAAGAAAAAAATACAATTCTTAAATGGCAGTGGCCAGATATGTCTGTTATTTTGATTTATTTTTAAGATTGCTAACAGTTTTGAGTGATTTTCATCTCTCGTCTTCAGCCCAGTTTTGATCTGAAGACAAGATGAAAATAACTTGAAACATTAAAAATGAACACAAATCCTTATTACCAAGAACATTAAATAACAGAAGGGTATGGACAGACCTATCCTTGTCATTGAATTAACCCTTAGGTCCCCATACTGCACAAACTGTCCCTTTTGTATTGTTTTGAAGACTTGTCAAAAATGCATTCTTCATTGAGAACTCTCCTTGTAGGATCCCTTAATCTTGGCAGTGTTTTTACATCATTGTTGACTGACTGTACAGGTAGCTAACCATAATGTAAAAACAATGTAAAGTCATCTATAGCTCTGTACATGTATGTATGATAGTTATTAACTTAAAATTAATCTGAGGACTCAAGGGCTAAGAATTTGAGAGTTTTAATTTTTTTCTTAAAACAATCAGTTCCAGCTTGGATTAGCAGTGATTATTAGCTCACCTGAGCGAAGCTCAAGGGGAGCTTTACTAATCACTTTCTGTCCGGCGTCCGTCGTCGTCCGTCCGGCGTTAACTTTACATTATCGACTTCTCCTCCTAAACCACTAGCCCAATTTTATTCAAATGTTGGCTAAATGTTTATTACCTAATGCCAATTCAGATTTGTTCAAATGAAGTTGCCCCTCCTCCTGGGTGGTGCCACGCCCCCAAGGGGCACCAAAATCTTTGTAAATCTTCTTCTCATGAACCAGCAGTAGCAGAGACTTGATATTTGGTGTGCAGCTTCCTTTTGAGGTGTAGACTCAGATTTGTTCAAGAGAAGTTTGTGGGCCTATACTTGGCGTCGTTATGGGAGGGGCAAAATTTTTTGCCCCGCCCAAAATTTCTATTTTCCAAACCGAGAGGCTGATTTGAACCAAATTTTATGTGAGGGCTTATTGGGTCATGAGTACTTGATTTATGCAAAAAAAAATTTTTCCGCAGCCCCGTGGGAACCGCAGGAGCTAAAAATAGAAAAAATTTAAAACGCCCATATCTCCAAAACTGCACGGCACTGAGAATTTTTATTTGGTGTGCAGCTTCCTTAGGACCAACAGAAAGGATTGGTAAAAAAAAATTGCCATCGGTTTTATCATAGGGTACAGTTTCGGGACTTTGAAAAAGTGCTGAGTCAGCACTTTTTAACACTGTAGGCAATGGGAAAAACATTAAAAAATCTTCTTCTCCAGATCCAGCAGGCAGAATCTTTTGATATTTGGTATGCAACATTGCGGGGTGGATCTGATTCAAGTTTGTTCAAATCGGCCCCCTGGGTTCATATTTGGGCTCAGTATAGGAGCCCGATTTCAAACTTAGTGCATTTCAGGCAAATTTCTTAAAAAATCTTCTTCTCCAGATCCAGCAGGCAGAATCTTTTGATATTTGGTATGCAACATTGTGGGGTGGATCTGATTCAAATTTGTTCAAATCGGCCCTCTGGGTTTATATTTGGGCTCAGTATAGGAGCCCAAATTTGAACTTACTGCATTTCAGGCAAATTTCTTTGAAAATCTTCTTCTCCAGATCCAGCAGGCAGAATCTTTTGATATTTGGCATGCAACATTGTGGGGTGGATCTGATTCAAGTTTGTTCAAATCGGCTCCCTAGATTCATATTTGGGCTCACTATAGGAGCTTGAATTCAAACTTAGTGCATTTCAGGCACATTTCTTCAAAAATCTTCTTCTCCAGATCCAGCAGGCAGAATCTTTTGATATTTGGTATGCAACGTTGCGGGGTAGATCTGATTCAAGTTTGTTCAAATCGGCCCCCTGGATTCATATTTGGGCTTACTATAGAAGCCCGAATTCGAACTTAGTGCATTTCAGGCAAATTTCTTAAAAAATCTTCTTCTCCAGATCCAGCAGGCAGAATCTTTTCATATTTGGTAAGCAACATTGTGGGGTGGATCTGATTCAAGTTTGTTCAAATCGGATCCCTGGGTTAATATTTGGGCTCAGTATAGGAGCCCAATTTCGAACTTAGTGCATTTCAGGCAAATTTCTTAAAAAATCTTCTTCTCCAGATCCAGCAGGCAGAATCTTTTGATATTTGGTATGCAACATTGTAGGGTGGATCTGATTCAAGTTTGTTCAAATCGGCCCCCTGGGTTCATATTTGGGCTCAGTATAGAAGCCCGATTTCGAACTTAGTGCATTTAGGCAAATTTCTTAAAAAATCTTCTTGTCCAGATCCAGCAGGCAGAATCTTTTGATATTTGGTATGCAACATTGTGGGGTGGATCTGATTCAAGTTTGTTCAAATCGGCTTCCTAGATTCATATTTGGGCTCACTATAGAAGCTCGAATTTGAACTTAGTGCATTTCATGCAAATTTCTTAAAAAATCTTCTTCTACAGATCCAGCAGGCAGAATCTTTTCATATTTGGTAAGCAACATTGCGGAGTGGATCTGATTCAAGTTTGTTCAAATCGGCCCCCTGGGTTTATATTTGGGCTCAGTATAGGAGCCCAAATTTGAACTTAGTGCATTTCAAGCAAATTTATTAAAAAATCTTCTTCTCCAGATCCAGCAGGCAGAATCTTTTGATATTTGGTATGCAACATTGTGGGATGGATCTGATTCAAGTTTGTTCAAATCGGCTTCCTAGATTCATATTTGGGCTCACTATAGAAACTCGAATTCAAACTTAGTGCATTTCAGGCACATTTCTTCAAAAATCTTCTTCTCCAGATCCAGCAGGCAGAATCTTTTGATATTTGGTATGCAACGTTGCGGGGTAGATCTGATTCAAGTTTGTTCAAATCGGCCCCCTGGATTCATATTTGGGCTTACTATAGAAGCCCGAATTCGAACTTAGTGCATTTCAGGCAAATTTCTTAAAAAATCTTCTTCTCCAGATCCAGCAGGCAGAATCTTTTCATATTTGGTAAGCAACATTGTGGGGTGGATCTGATTCAAGTTTGTTCAAATCGGATCCCTGGGTTAATATTTGGGCTCAGTATAGGAGCCCAATTTCGAACTTAGTGCATTTCAGGCAAATTTCTTAAAAAATCTTCTTCTCCAGATCCAGCAGGCAGAATCTTTTGATATTTGGTATGCAACATTGTAGGGTGGATCTGATTCAAGTTTGTTCAAATCGGCCCCCTGGGTTCATATTTGGGCTCAGTATAGAAGCCCGATTTCGAACTTAGTGCATTTAGGCAAATTTCTTAAAAAATCTTCTTGTCCAGATCCAGCAGGCAGAATCTTTTGATATTTGGTATGCAACATTGTGGGGTGTGGATCTGATTCAAGTTTGTTCAAATCGGCCCCCTGGGTTTATATTTGGGCTCAGTATAGGAGCCCAAATTTGAACTTAGTGCATTTCAAGCAAATTTATTAAAAAATCTTCTTCTCCAGATCCAGCAGGCAGAATCTTTTGATATTTGGTATGCAACATTGTGGGATGGATCTGATTCAAGTTTGTTCAAATCGGCTTCCTAGATTCATATTTGGGCTCACTATAGAAGCTTGAATTCGAACTTAGTGCATTTCAGGCAAATTTCTTAAAAAATTTTCTTCTCCAGATCCAGCAGGCAGAATCTTTTGATATTTGGTATGCAACATTGTGGGATGGATCTGATGCAAATTTGTTCAAATCGGCTCCTTAGATTCATATTTGGGCTTACTATAGAAGCTCGAATTCGAACTTAGTGCATTTCAGGCAAATTTCTTAAAAAATCATCTTCTCCAGATCCAGCAGGCAGAATCTTTTGATATTTGGTATGCAACATTGCGGGGTGGATCTGATTCAAGTTTGTTCAAATCGGCCCCCTGGATTCATATTTGGGCTCACTATAGAAGCTCGAATTCAAACTTAGTGCATTTCGGGCAAATTTCTTCAAAAATCTTCTTCTCCAGATCCAGCAGGCAGAATCTTTTGATATTTGGTATGCAACATTGCGGGGTGGATCTGATTCAAGTTTGTTCAAATCGGCCCCCTGGATTCATATTTGGGCTTAATATAGAAGCCTGAATTCGCACTTAGTGCATTTCGGGCAAATTTATTAAAAAATCTTCTTCTCCAGATCCAGCAGGCAGAATCTTTTGATATTTGGTATTCAACATTGTGGGGTGGATCTGATTCAAGTTTGTTCAAATCGGCTTCCTAGTTTCATATTTGGGCTCACTATAGAAGCTCGAATTCGAACTTAGTGCATTTCAGGCAAATTTCTTAAAAAATCTTCTTCTCCAGATCCAGCTTCAGAATCTTTTCATATTTGGTAAGCAACATTGTGGGGTGGATCTGATTCAAGTTTGTTCAAATCGGCCCCCTGGGTTTATATTTGGGCTCCGTATAGGAGCCCAAATTTTAACTTCGTGCATTTCAGGCATATTTCTTAAAAAATCTTCTTCTCCAGATCCAGCAGGCAGAATCTTTTGATATTTGGTATGCAACATTGTGGGGTGGATCTGATTGTGATTCATGAACGTATTTATTTGTAAAGTTGATAGAATCTTAGACAAAATTTGCAGAAAAGATCTACTATAGAAGGGGTGGTATCCAGGGTGAACTGTTTACCCAAATCTAGCAGTACTAATGCATTATTCACACAAATCTCCGTTCAAATTTTATGACCCCTCATTGGAACACACGCATTCAGCTCATTCCAACAAAGGTCATATGCCATGTTTTCGAGACAAAAGAATAAAAATTTTAGTTATTCATGAAATTTTTAGGCAACTGTTGTCTGTTGTTCACATTGCTTCATGAAATTTCAGTACTTTTAGAAGTTACCTCAGTAATCAAGGGTTAATTCCCCTTAATTAAATGTCGCCTCTAAAAAACAACCACTTTGCATATCTTACCTTTTTACCAGCATAACTGCCAAAACTTGTCAGCATTCTTCGCAAAAATCGCTATTCAAATTTTAATTTTTGTCTCTTAAACATACATGTACTTATCGCTTGTAAATACCCCATTGGAATGAGCTTTTTGAGCTCATTCCAATGAGAGGTCGCACACCATGCTTTTTGAGTCAAAAAAGCAATTTTTTAGTTATTCCAGAATTTCGTACGTAAAACACAGCTTTATGACTTCACATTAAAATGAGCTCTCTAGGCTTGTTCCAATCAACATTCACGCACTATGTCTTTCACACAAAAAATAAAATTTTCCATTTATTCAGGAATTTTGTTTGCAAGAACACTCTTACCCCCCCCCCCCCCCCCCCCCCCCCCCCCCCCCACACACACACACACACACACAAACACAGACACACACATCTAAAAGTTCGGCAGCAAAAAAACAGTTACTTCAATTTTTAAATGCATTATAGGAACAACTTGCCTAATCAAATTTAAATACTTTTGCATCATTCTGTATCTAGAACAAACCATTTACCATATCTTTACGCAAAATTCTCCAGCATCATTCACAAAAAAACACCATTATTTATATATTCACATTTCTGTCTCAAAAATATACCTGATCTTCCCATACCCCTATTGGAATAAGCTGTTTGAGCTTGTTCCAATGATGATAAAAAAAAGTAATATTTTGGAAAATTTGTGAAAATTTTTGTTTTCTTGCATGCAAATATGTACATGTAGCACATGGAAGATATCCACAGTTGGGGAGAGATGTCCAAGGCTATCTCTTCACATTCCTTGTTTGTGCTTCATGCTAAACCAGTTTGTCTGCAGAGATAAATTTGCTTTATTAAAAATCATTGGAGATTGGCCACACACCAATGATTTTAAATAAAACTAATTTTAGGTAACAAATGTTGAACTTCAAACAAAATCTATCACTCAACCAGTTAATGTTGATGAGGCATGACATGGTGAAGGTGACCTAAAATACTTCTTAGAGTCACTTTGTCAGGTGAGCGATTAAGGCCACGTGGAGCCTCTTGTCATGGATTATGATGGTCACTGCTTGTGTGAATGGCATCTGCTCTAAATACTACTGGTCTAAATCAAAACTGTACTAAATCACAACTGGTTAAATAACCATTCATTTAAATCACAACTTGTCAAAATGACAATGGGTCTATAGCACCACTGTTCTAAATTTTGTTGATGTTGCCTTCATAACTTTTTGAAACTTCAAAATAGAATATTAAAAAAAAACCCTTATTGATGCAGTAGGACACTACAGTATGATCATACTAACCCTTAATCTAACAAATCGGCCACACCTCCCACATAATTTGCAAATTAAGCAATTGAACAAAAAATTTCAACAAAACCATATCGTGTGTCCCCCCCCCCCCCCCACCCCCTCATTGGAGTGAGCTTGTCAAACTCGTTCCAATGAGGGGGTCACACAATATGGTTTTATTGAACTTTTTTTTAAATTTGAAAAAACAATTAAAATAATAAGTTTTGGTATCCTGCGTGTTGGGCAAAGTGTTAAAATACATTTGTATATAACTTTTTATCTTACAAGCATATACAGTGAAGCCACTTAATTGCATATCTCTCAATTGAAAAACCCTATTAATTAAACATAATTCTTAACACCAAACCATTTACTATACCTTCAGTACACATTTGACCTAAATTGCATAAGGGTTATAGAGTAAACACCAGTTGATGGAATGAAAAATCTTATAATTGATTGAGAAATTACCCTTACAGTCACCAAATTTGCCTTATGGACATATTTTGCCTCGGTGTATCCATTATCGGCTACATGAGTACTGTCAAAAAAGATATAATAGATTAAATTCTCAGATTATTTCTAGAATGTAGGAAAGTGACCAAATCCCTGTTAATTAAATACTCCTGTTAATTGAATAATTTTCATATTCAGTTAACAGGGTTCCACTGTATTATTGACAGTACAAGTAAGGTCTACACAATTTGTGCACACATTTAAGACTGTTTTTGGTAATACTATTTAAGTCAATAAAGCTACAGTATGTGGAGAGTGTATTAAAACTAAATCACCCAAAGAGTGGTGATTCCACCCAAGCAATAATTGCAAATTTCTTGCAAAGCATAACAAGCACAAGCAAAGTTCCAGCCAATGATCCTCAGGTTAAATCCGGAGGTCCATTGGCTGAAACATTGCTTGTGCTTTTTGTCCATATGTACAGAATTCGAAAGTGATACTTTGAGTGATAACTCCACTCCACAGGTGATTTAGTCACATTCCACTCTCCACATACCACAACTGATGTAATATGCATAACAACATCAAGAGCCCTTGGAAATCAGTTGTTTTACCCGCAATGTAAATTGTTGGCAATCATATTCTTTTTAATCCACCTGAATGTATTTCCTTGAATGGTCAAATAATTACAACAGTGCTGTGTTTTGGTTTGTGCACAGTAAAATAGTTCCCTGATTAAATGAGGAGTTGGTCATCTTTTAGTGCAGATATTGCAAGAGCAATTGTTCATTACCACCCTGTGGGATTACCAAGGTGGTGTATTGACCATTTCAGCCTAACATCTGAGCCATATATTGATATTGACTTGGCCTTTTTATACCCCCACAACAAAGTTGGGGGGGGGGGGGATATACTGGTATCACAATGTCCGTCCATCCGTTTGTCGGTGGACATAATGTTTTTGTCCAGAGCTTTTCTCGATTGTTTATGAAACAATTTCTTTGAAAGTTGTATGGATGTTCAGTAACATGGGAACCTGTGCACCTACAATTATAGTTTCGATCAGTGGTCAGATACAAGTGTATACAAATGAAGCCCCTCGGTTCATATTTGGGCTCAATACAGGACGTGTGTGTGTTTGTCCATCTGAACTCAGATGTCTGTTCGCATTATAACTTCAACGTTGCTGCTCAGATTTCGATGAAATTTCATACAGATGTTCACTATCATGAGACCTTGAAGCAGCATTAGCTGTTTTGCTGTTGAAATATTTTGTCTGTGAGTTATGGCCCTTTGAATATACAAAAATAGGCTATTTTTGGTCTTTTCGTGTCGTATCTCAGGTTTGGGTCATTAGATCTTAATGAAATCTGGAATGAAATTGTTTTTGGGAAAGGCTTTCAAATGAGTCTCTAATAATATTTTTTACTCTTCACTTTTTAGACTTATCCCCCCTTTTAACTTTGAAAATTCGCTGTTTGTCTCGTAAAATAGCCAATATTTTGTCTAGTCGCCTCATATTTCAGGTTTGGGTTATCAGATTTCACTGAAATTTGGAATATTGTTTATGGGAATGTCTTTCAAATGAGTCATGTCCCTGCAGTAAAACAAAGAAAATACATGCAAATCACCTCCCCACATGTGGTATTATGTCTTTGTTTTATAAGGTTTGGGTTATCAGATCTCAATGAAATTTGGAATGAAGATTGTTTATAGGAAAGGCTTTTAAGTCGGTCAGGCCTCTGCAGTAAACAAAGAAAATACATGCTAATCACCTCCCCACATGTGGCATTATGTCTTTATTCTACATCTCGTATGTCAATGGTCCGATCATCACTAGACTTCAGTAACAGGCGTTTCTGGCCTTCACAATTACCTTGCTGCAAAACAAAGACAATAATTTTGCTGTTTGTCTTATAAAATATCCAATTTTTTGTCTGTTCACCTCCTATCTCTGGTTTGGGGTTCGTGGCTCTCAATGAAATTTGGAATGAAGATTGTTTATGGGAATAGCTTTCCCGGTTTCCGGATGATAACTTGATAATGGTTTGACCCACATTCATGAAACTGAATAGGTAGGTTGGCCTAGGTGAGTGGAAGGTCCCTATTTATTTTGGACTTGCTAGGTCAAAGGTCAAGGTCACTGACCTTGAATATAATAAATCATAAACAATTAGTTTCCGGATGGTAATATGATAATGGTTCCACCCACGTTCATGAAACTTAAAAGATAGGTTGGCATTGGTGCAAGAAAGAGCCCTATTTATTTTGGAATCACTAGGTCAAAGGTTAAGGTCACAGTGACCCCTTCACATAGAAAATTGTAAACAACTGGTTTCCGGATGATAAGTTGATAATGATTAAACCCACTTTTGTGCTGTCACAACTCGACATTGGATCGGTGATCCTATCAGCATTTTTTAAAGTTTGCATTGGTTATAAAAAGAGATCATGCTGCTGTCAAAAGGACCATGTGGGAGTGCCTGGGAAACAGATTACATTAACTTTTGAGGCCTTAATTCAAATTTATGTAGATCAAATTTGCCAAAATGTCATTTGAATTTATACCTTCTTTCAGATGATTTGTGTTTAGACCAGTTGTGCTGCAGATCAGTAGTGTTAAGGCAACAGGTAGTTGTTATTTTGTCCCCAGTGCACCTCAAGATTGCTGTAGACTCAGTTGATATACCTCTATAGTTTGAATAATTACTTGTTTTATTTATGTTAACCCTTTTTTAATTTTAAATAGGAAATGAAATTTTGTTGAAATTATCTTTGTTATTGTGTGTTTATAATTATGTCATCTGAGGTACAGATTTTTATTTTTTTTAATAAATTATACAAGAAAGTTTAACAAGTTGTTATTTTTGTATTGCGTATCATGCAAATAATAGCTCTCCGTCTCCACAAAATGGTATAATCTATGAGTGGTCTAGTAAAACCAGCTTTTATTGAAGAGAAATTCAATGCTTGAGTTCCGAAATGTATCATCCTATGCAGTAATATCGTAAGAAGATTTACAACTCCTTATTGGATTTGCAGGAATGATAAGTGACAACTTAATCCAACAGTCCATTAGGGCTGTGGGATTAGATTATAAACAATCATTCACTTCAGTGGGCTCACATTTCCATTGGGGCTCACATGATGTATGTTGAGCGAAAAAAAAGTTAACAATTTGAAACATCTTGGCAATGATTGTAAATATTGTGTTTACAATCATTGCCAAGTTTAGAAGGTCATGGTAATTCCATAAAAGTTCTACAACAAAACTGAGTTTCACTACATGAAATTTACAAAACCTCCAATGAATTTTTCCACTGGAACATCAAAGATACATGTATGTGAAGAGTCAGATTTGCGTTGTCTAAATTATAATTCCTGAGAATAATTATCTGTCAATCAGTTCATTCTGATATCAGAGATGTCTGTGCATTGACTGTTAGCAAACTCTGTATTAACAACTAACTGTATGACAAAACTTGAAAAAAAAATTCTTTAATCACTAAAATATTTCATTTTTTTTTTTTTGGCTTCCAAAAAATAGCTTATAACCTATAGAGGGTTCAGCAATATTCTGGAGGCAAAAATTGAAAAAAAATGTTAAAAATCTGAATGGCGATTTTCTTAATAGCACTGATCATTTATGACTGTTCCATTGGGTAAAGGGTAAATTTATGGCCCTGTGTTTGGAGGTATTTTTCTGTTGTAACATAATCTTACAACAGTGCCCTCTGTATTATTCCCTGGTGACCAAGTGAAAAGTAACAGTAAGAAATGTTTGTGGGCACATTATTGCCAATTTCTTGTCCAGGAGTTAACCCATCCCACATCTTTTATTAGGTTTTTATGAATCGTATTGTAAAGTATGAGTATTAAGTAGAGATGTGTCTGTGAGAAAGAAATGTTAATGGCTAGGTTCCACAAAAAACTTTGTAATGCAGATGTTCGGGTGACAGGACTTTTTTGAGTCGATAAAAGTTACCATAATTATAGCCCTCAATGATGATGAGACTTCCATCACAAAAGTTAGTCTGCTCAATTCCTCATACATTTTTCTTGGATTTTTAGGATTTTTATTAGGTTTTTCTTGTCACAGTAATAGTCTTTTTATATGCCTGTTGAAAAAATGGGACGTATTATGTAATTGGTCTGTCATCAGTAAACCTTTTTTGTCCAGAAGTTTTCTCAGTCATCTTTTAACCGATCCTTTTCAATCTTGTCTTGGATAATAACTACAGTAGGAACCTGTGCACCTGCGATTTTGAGGGTGATTGGATTAACCCTTCCAAAGTTATGGGCCTTTGGACATAGAATTTTCACTGCTCTCTGAAGTCTGTAAACTTTTTTTCTGCCCTGTGGTTTTCTCAGTCGTGTTTTAACCAATCATCTTCATGATTAACAACCACAATAGGAACCTATGCATTGGAGGCTCATCCGATTAACCCTTAAGTTATGGCCAGATGGACTTGAATTTTTCACTGCTCTTGGAAGAAAAATGCTACAACTCGAATTACTCAATGGGCTCATTTATCCATGCCTGACATTGCACTTGTTTGTAATTGTAATCAATTACATTCCTTTGTAATTGACCCAAGCCTATTGTCAACCACTAAGATTGATATCATGTTTCAGATATGAGTAAGAACTATGTTATAAGGTGTAAAATGACTGGCTAAACTTGACTTCACACTTGTGTTGCTGTCATGATGTAGCCATAGATGCTGAAAGTAACATTAAATGCCTGTTAACAAATAACCAATGCTTGTGTGGAAGTCCTTTAAAGTGGGCAGTTTAACTATAAACGATAGGCTAAATTTGACTTTATACTAACGTTGCAATTATATCGCCCCAGATGTTGAAAGTAAATAAGACAGAGAACACAGAGAAAATAAATAATAACAGCATGTTGTAATGTTACTTAACCCTTTACCCAACATAACGGCCAAAACCGGCCTGCGCTATTCACAACAATCACTAATTAATTTTCATTATTTTTTTCATTTTTTGTCTCAAAAACATAGGTTATGACCCCTCTTTGGAACAAGCTCGTTCCAAAGAGGGGTCATAACCTATGTTTTTGAGACAAAAAATGAAAAATATTAGTTATTCAAAATTTTTTTTTGTTTTTGCAAGTGTCGTCTGCTTTTCATGTTAGATAAAGTGTTAAAACAAATGCTACCACTACAATATTTCTAAAACCATGGTGACAGGTTCAGTGAATGAAGGAACCTAAACTGTTACAAAAAATAATTTTATTTTGCTGTACTCTTTCAGAAAATGTAAGTATCAACAGGAATGTTTCTGTAATGTTCTTTAAACAAGTATACAGCAAACAGCACTGCCATGACAACTCCAATAACACTAGACAGCTGAAATGAGAACACAAAAGTTTATTTTTCAGAATTATAACCAACATAATTTCATGCTGAAAATTAGTTAACTGGTAGGGTGCTAAATTATTTTTCACCATCTAAATTTGTTGAGTTGTCTTTGCCTTATTATAGTTTAAGGGAGAGTGCCTAACTATAACTCTTGGGTTTTAATTAACCCCCTTCTCCTGCTTTTGGTTAAGGGGTTAATGATCAAAGGGTCTGGGTTAGGACTATGTCTTCACAAACTCTAGTATATTAACTGGCGGGCGCGGTGGCTCAGAAGGTAGAGGTGCAAGCCGCGAGGTCCTTGGTTCGAATCCCACCTGCGGCATGCGTTGTGTCCTTGGGCAAGACACTTCACCCCCACTGCCCATGGGGCATGGTGGCATTGCGTACCACTTGTCGATGGTGCACTTGTCTTCAACCAATGCTAACCCTGCTTGTCTGGAGTTAGTATGTTGGGGAGCTGACAGTTGCTCGCCGTTGCTCGGTGGTTCTCTCTGAGTACTCCGGCTTCCTCCACCTGTAAAACTCATGATCATGATTAGCCATTGTGCAGAAATATGAGACTTTAAACACCAATAAATAATATTAACTGGTGGAGTGCATAATTATTTTTCAAAGCTGTTTTGTAACATGACTATTTTTTTTTTAAGGATTCTATTGCTACCAGCAAGGGGAGCCTTGGTTAAGCAATATTTTGTTCATGAATAATTGATTTGTTACAATTTACTGGACAAAATAATTTTATAGAAACATTTTTGTACACCTGGTGAGAAAACATCAAGCTAATGCATGCAGTGTAAAGCCACTTTAGTTGCTTTCAGCACTTTTCAATAAAGCCATGATAGTGGCTTCTTGCACTCAACTAGTTAAAGTATATACTTGTGATTAGATGCTTCATAAGTGTTTTGATATTGTGATTATTCAAGGCTCACTGGCCCATTTTCCCAGATTTCAAGGCCTTGAATGGTTTTTAATCAGATTCAAGGCCATTCCTTGAATCCAAGGCCTCATGGCAACCTTGCATGATCTGGTTAAAATTTGGTGTCCACTTTCCTCAATGCAACACTGTACAATATCTTAACTGCTGAAAAAAGAATCACATGTACATTGAATCTGAAATGCCATTTTCATTTTGTTTTTCTTGATGCGGTCTTGATTTCACAGTATTTTTTTTATTTACAAAATCTTGACCCACTAGTGTAACTCTGTTTTGTAAAACTGAGAATGGTGAGGCACTTTGTCCATTATGTTTCCAAATCTGGGGGACACATTTCCGTTTCAAGCAACCTCTATATATGAATAAATGTGTAAAGTTTATTCATCTGGCCCTGGTGTGTCAAACCTAGAGTTGAATGATGTGAGAAAGAAAAAACTTTGTCTATTATATATATATATGTATAATATGACTATGAAATGGCAGCACAAAAATGTCCTTTTCGAATAACACTTTTCATTTGAGAAAGCTCATTCCAATGAGGATCATAAGCTATATTTTAAAGGCAAAAATTGCAAAAGGTAGCAAAAGTGATTTCTTTGAATAGTGTGCAGCAGTTGTGGCCATTATGTAAGATAAAGGTTTACATAAAAATACAGGATATTGAGAGCAGATAATTCGAAAGGAAAGCTTTGCCCAAGGTTCATTTTGTTGAAGATTGCACTGAAAGAGCAGGTTTTCTGTATCAAATCAAATCACATTGAAGTTTCAGTTGCCCTGAAGAAAATTTCCGAAAACAAATAAGTTATCAAGTATGTATATATAATATTGGATCCATGTATGCATATACATGTATGTATGTGCGTCTGTGCATTACATAGGTGTATAGACATATACGTATATGTATGTGTATGAATGCGTGGTTTCAGTGTATTTTGAATACTATTGCAATTTACCGGAATTATAATGACAATCCTAGAGAGGGGGTGATTACAAAACAGCCAGCCTGGCTATATCGCCTCCTTGCAGTTGTTTTCCCCATACTTATTACATGGTGTCTTTTATGTACAATCACTTATTATATGCTTAATTCATGTATCGTCTTTGTAACATTAATACTGCAGAAATAAACTATCTATCTATCTATCACTATCTACCACATTGAAGTTTATGCTGTTGGTGTTGAGGAATTTTTATTCGACTGATTCAAGGGCATCTTGCCCTGACTCCAGCTGCCTATGTATTGTATCTTGTGACTACAGCCCTCTCTGGTACTAGTCCTCAGCCTTGAAATCCTGCATGAATATAACTTTGAGGTAATGCTTCAATCAGGGGTGATAAGCTATGATTTTTAGCTTAACTTGACAAAGTCGAGATAAGCTATTGCTATCACGCATGCGGAAGTCTGTGAGTCTGTTCACATTTTCCTTTAGCACAGGCTACACCCCGTAGTTTTTGTCCGATCATCATGAAATTTCATATGCAGGTTTGAGGTCATGTCTAGATGAGATCGTCCCCTTTTGGTCACGATCGGTCAACTGGTGTGGCTGCCTGAGCCCAAAACCTGAAAAGCATTAGCACAGTCTACAGGTACTATTTATGAAGGGATTTCATTGTAATTTGGAGGATGCCTCTGTATAATTTCTAGATGAGAACGTCCCCTTTTGGTTGCGATCATTCAGCCGTGATGGCTGCCCGAGCCCAAACCCCTAAAGCCTTTAGCATAGTCTATAGGTCATATTTATGGAAGAATTTCATTGTAACTTGTTAGGTTGACTCCATATAATGCCTAGATGATGACATCCCCTTTTGGTTGTGATTGGTCAACTGTGACGGCTACAGGGGCCCAAAGCCTGAAAACCTTTAGCACAGTCTACAGGTCATATTTATGAAGGGATTTCATTGTAACTTTGTAGGATCACTCCAGATAATGCCCAGATGAGAATGTCCCCTTTTGGTCCCCGTCATTCAACCATGATGGCTGCCCGAGCCCAAAACCCGAAAAAAATGTTAGTACAGACCACAGGTCATATTTGTGAAGGGATTTCATTGTAACTTGGTAGAATGACTCAGTATAATGTCGAGATGAGGATTTCCCCTTTTAGTTGTAATCGGTCAACCGTGATGGCTACACAGGCCTAAAGCCTGAAAACCTTTAGCACAGTCTGCAGGCATTATTTATGAAGGGATTTCATTGTAACTTGATAGGATGACTCATTTTGGAATAATTTCACTGTAACTTGGTAACTTTTGTTGACATACGTTAACTGTGAGGGCCACATACATTAACTGTGAAGGCCACATTAACCCACCCCTCAGTTCTTTAGTACAGTCTACACCTCATATTATTTTTATTAAAAACATAGCATACAGGGAACAGAAATTAACATATTCCCAATTATCACAATTCTTATCTGATTTCATAATCCTTTCATAAACATTGAACATTATCCCTTTCATCAAACACAACACACAGACAAGTTAAGCTACAGTGTCATTGACACTTTCATTTTAAACACTGCAGTCAAAGAAAATTTGAAAATTCAAAATATGTTTTTGCAAGTGTTGTGTTGGGTAAATCACATGTCCATCTGTTTATAAGAAAATAACTAGAAAAATTGGATACAATCATTTCCAAACAGAAAACAGCCACAAATTTTATAAAAAGTGTAATTGTTCAAGGATGAAATGTCCAAAGGACAATTTTGCTGAAGAAATCTAATCTAAAGTTGAGTTGTCCTTGGGTGTGGACCGTGTTACTTAAGCCTTACGATATTTTCCCATATTTGTAATATACAAGAATTTAACCCCTTATCCTTTATGCAACATAACGGCCGAAATCTAGCCAGCCCTATTCTCAAAAATACCATTCAATTTTCATTATTTTTTTCTTTTTTTTTGTCTCAAAACATAGCTTATAAACCCTCACTGGAACGAGCTCATTGAGTTCGTTCCAATGAGACTTCATAAGCAATGTCTTTGACACAAAAAATTAAAAACTTTATACTTATTCAAGAATTTTGTTTGCAAATGTCGTCTGTCTTTAACACTTTGCATGCTGCTGCCAGATATTCATGCCCAGGACAGGATTTCTCTTGCCACTGAATTAAGTATGATTTTGGCACATTTAAACAAATTTTACCCCTGGAAACTGAACAGATTTTTTTACTGATGATCTTTTGAATTAAATTTAAATGAATTTTTCATCAAATATAGTCATGGCTGCTGTGAAGTAGACATGTCTAGATTTGATGTAAAATGTTCTGAAAATACTCAGCAGGTTGAGGGTTAATGTCAGATAAAGGGTTAAAGGCCTGGAGAGTTTTATATATGTTTTACTTCCCTGTGGTAACCCCAGGACATAAGGCTGTGCTTTCTTACTGTGTTAAACCTGCCACCAATGCCTGAGGTGGAAGTCATCTAAAATGGGCAACCTGGGTTTTAACGATTGGCTGGACTATAATAGTGAAAACTGTTTATAACCGAAAGCGTGACTAATGCTGTGCAATGCACATGGTTAGTCACATTTTCTGGTTATAAAAATTAAAGTGTCAATGACACTGTAGCTCAACTTGACAAACTTGAACTTGGGAACTTATAAGTGAAATGGCAAAATTGAAGAACATTGGTTCCAATGTTATTTGGTGAAAATTCAACATAAAAGTATTGTGTGTGCACAACATCAGAGGAATCCATGTATTCTTAAATGTAAACTGTAAGGCTGGCTAAAGGAAGAATGTTGATACACAAATGCAGTAACTTCAAAGGTTATTGTAATCGGCAACGTTTTTCACAGAAATGAATGTTAATCGACAGCTCTTATCTAGAGGTCTCGCCTAATGAGAACAGGAAGTTCAAAAACAATGCTATGATAAATGTGCCCTGTAGGCCATGTCAATGAAGAATGCTGATGCAATAAATTCAAAGGTTGTTGCTAACAGCAACAGTGTTTGATGGAAATGAAAAGAAAATCGATAGCTCCTATCCTGGTCACCCTGAATAAGCATACCAGGTTTCAAAACAACCAGATAATGAATGTGCCCTCTGAGGCGTGCCAAGGGAAGATGTTAATGCACAAATGCATAAGTTTGAAGGCCATTGCTAGCGGCAATAGTTTTTTTTTTTTTTGGGGGGGGGGGGGGGGTATGGAAATTCATAAATATGCCCTGTGGAGAGTGCAAAAGGGATAAGTTGCTGCACAAATGTGCTAAGTTCAAAGTCTGGTGCTAAGAATAATTTTTATGAGAATGAAAGAAAATCAATAGCTGAACATGCACACCAAGTTTTAAAGTGATCCGATCATAAATGTGCCCTAAGGGCATGCCAGGAAAATATATTGATGTTTGACTAAATTAAGTTTGAAGGTCCTTGCCAATGGCAACATTTTTGGACAGAAATGGAAGAAAATCGATAGCTCTCATCTTGAGGTCACCCAAAACAAGCACAACAAGTTTCAAAGCGATCCAATCATAAATGTGCCCTGCAAATTGTGCCAAAGGGAAATATTGATGCATAAATGCACAAAGTTCATCAAAAGTCATTGGCAATGGCAACTATTTTTGACGGAAGAGGAAGAAAATCAATAGCTCCCATCTCGAGGTTCCCCCAAGCAAGCATATCAAGTTTCAAAGCGATCCGATCATAAATGTGCCCTGAAAGGTGTGCCAAAGGAATATATCGATGGTTGACTAAACTAAGTTCAAAGGCCACTGCAAGCAGCAACATTTTTCAACGAAAATGGAGGAAAATCGATAGCTCCCATCTAGGGGTCACCACAAACAAGCATACCAGGTTTCAAAGCAATCCGATCATAAAAGTGCCAAAGGGAAATATTGTGGCCTAACTAAACTGAGTTCAAAGGTTTTTGACGAAAATGAACGAAAATCGATAGCTCCGATTTAGATGTCACCAAGCCTGAAAATAAGCAGACTGTCATCTTCAAACTGAGGTCCCCAGAGGGTAATTTTGGTGATGCTACCCTGCTCTGTGAACTTCAGTCTGAATCAAGGTCTCAAGCCAAAACAGAAAGATGTGCTTAAAGGATAAATTGGCCCACTGTGTGGGATAACATCAGCAAATTCACCCTCTGTGGACCTTATTCTGCAAATGACAGGTTGCTTATATTCAGGCTTGGATGTCACCCCAAACAAGCATACCTAGTTTCAAGGCGATCTAATCATAAATGTGCTCTGCAGGTTGTGCCAAAGGGAAATATTGATGCATTACTGCATTAAGTTCATCGACATTTGCTGCCCGCGGCACCAATTTATGATGGAAATGGAAGAAAATCAATAGCTCCAATCTAGAGGTCACCCCAAACAAGCATATTAAGTTCCAAAGCGATCTGATCATAAATGTACCCTGGAGGGCATGCCAAAGGAATATATTAATGCCTGACTAAATAAGTTCAAAGGTCGTTGCTAGCAGCAACATTTTTGGCTGAAATGAAAGAAAATTGATAGCTCCCATCTGTAGGTCACCCCAAACAAGCATATCAGGTTTCAAAGCAATCCGATCATAAATGTGCCATGTAGGGTGTGCCCAAGGGAAATATTGAGACCTGACTAAACTAAGTTCAAAGGTCGTTACAGCAGCAACATTTTTTGAAGGAAATGAAAGAAAATCGATGGCTCCTATCTTGAGGTCACTCCAAACAAACATACCAAGTTCCAAAGCAATCCGATCATAAATGCGACCTGTTTGTTGTGCCAAAGGAAATTTTATACGTACGGACAAGAAGTGACAGCAATGGTAACGGCCATATCTCACAACTAAGGCTATGCATAATACACAGTTATTCAGATAATTGAGATGATCGTATTTATACTCCAGGAAGAGAAACAAGCTCTGTTTTACTGGTAGAAATAGGACCTAGCCACCAATGCCTCTAAAATGGGCAACATGGGTATAAATGATTGCCTGGACTTTACTTTATGTCCTTGTTGCGGTCATGGTTAGCCACTGTACAGAAACTATGTGACCATAAACATCAATACATTTTTTACTACACTTTGACAATCTACATCCTGTGGCTTTGCAGTTGTTTCTGGATAAGTCTTGGTTGCCCACATAGGCAGCCAAGTCTGGCCTTGAAATAACTGCCAAGGTATTTATAATGTAACTTGCAAGTTTACTGAAAGCCTACACGTTGGGGCCCCTGTTTTGTTGCAGTAAAAAGTGATCAAAGTCTGAATTAGGCTTTTGAAGGTTAAAGAACCACTTTCACTGTTCTGCAATTTCTTTTACCCATCATTGTGAATTAATAAAAATCTATAACTTACAGTTAGCCAAATATTGTATTTCAACCAGTATTCTATTATCTGTATCCTCCATAGAGACAGTGTGCAAGGCATATATGCCTCACTTTTTGGAGATTCTCGGCACCTATAATTTGATATAAATATTATTACATTTCACATGTAGTATTGTTGCTTTAATTGACAAAGGGACTATGTGGTTACGGCACTGGACTTCAAATCGAAAGGTACATAGTTCGATCCCTGTCAGGGGTGATTGCATTGTGTCCTTGGGCAAGCCACTTAATCCTGATTGCCCATGTGGGGCACAGTGATGCTGTGTACTAAGGCGAACTGCACGTCGATGATGCACTTGTCTTCAACTAATGCTAACCCTGCTTGTGTGAAGTTAGGGAGTCTGAAAGTTGCTCGATGCTGCTAGGTGGTTCTCTCTGGGTACTCTGGCTTCCTCCATCTGTAAAACTCTCTGATACAAGAGTACCCTGGCTGTCAAAAGTGTCATTAAACCCCAATAAATCCCCACGGGAAGTGAAGCAGTGCTTGTTTACTGTGGTAAACAGGCTGTGTTTCACTGGTAAAATAGGACCCAGTCACTAATGCTTGGGGTGCAAGTCCTTTAAAATAGGCAACATGGGGTATAAACGATTGACTGACCTTGACTTTGTCTCCATGTTGTGGTCATGATTAGCCATTGTGCAAAAGTATGTGACCTTAAACACCAATATATAAATAAATAAATAAATAAATAAATAAATAAATAAATAAATAAAATAAACCCCAATAAATAAATAAATAGATAAATAAATAAATTAGTTAACCGGGATTTCTATGTAATCTATGGGTAATCTATAGGTAATCTGCATACCCAGCCTCTCTGGCCTGAAGGTACGGTCCTCTGTGGGAACCCTGGGAAGGGAAGCAGTGCTTATTTACTCTGATAAACAAGCTCTGTTTTACTGGTAAAATAGGACTCAATCACCAATGCCTGGGATGAAAGTCCTCTAAAATGGGCAACACAGGCATAAACAATTGGCTGAACTTGACTTTACATCCATGTTATGGTCATGATTAGCCATTGTACATAAATGTGTGACCCTAAACACTAATGAATGAATAAATAAATAAATGCCCAGCATAATGTGGTCAAAATGTAAAAATTTTACTCCGCACATTTTTCTAATAAAGCAATTTGGAATTTAACCAAATGAAAGGTGGACGTGTGTCCTGCAAAGAAAGAAATTCAAATTAATAATAATAATAACTCTTTGGCCAGCCGCTGATTTGTCGCGGTCCTCATAAGAGAAGGCCATCATTCCCCCTGCACCCCACCCCCTCTTCCCCTCCTCTCCTCCCAGCATTCAGATATAAACTGCTTAATAGTGTCCCTCACTTCCTCTTTTTCAATTTCTTCAATAAGCATTCCTACCCTCTCCCTCGTGTCCCCCTTCAGCCATCTATCCTTTGTTTCTTCACCCCACTTCTGCATTATTCTTCCAGTAAATTTTATTCTATGAGGTATATACTGTGGGCATTCCAAGAGAAAATGTTCCAGGGTCTCCACTACTCCAGAGTGGCACATTTGGCATCCCTTTTCCCCATCTCTCCCAATTTTTCCCCGAAGCTCCAGTGATCTTGATCTCAGTTTGAACAGCAGTGACCCTCCAAAGGTGCCATCTAGGTACTTCTCAAAAGCTGGCTTTTCTTTATATTGTAACCCCTGCAGTGATCTTTTCACGCTAACTCCTACTCGCCAGTTTCGATTGCAGTCTTCCATGACTCTCTCTTTGACAAACCTTTTGCCTTCTTTCATTCCTACTTCTATGTTTGTGACCTCTATAGAGTAATTGTCCATTAGTTCCCTCACATGTTTTGACCACCCCGTTTCTATATTAGAATTCCAAATGGTATCGAGCATCAATTTGCACCACCGGTTGTCAGGCAGGTTTCTCAAGTAGTTAAAGTAACACAGTTTTCCCAAATCTACCCTGTCCTTGATTTTCATCCACCCAAGCTCCCCCCTTACTGCTTCCAAAGCTGCAGCATTACTCGACCCTGTTATCCATCTGCCGGCATCATTCTGAGTACTTTCCAACTTCTTAATAACGGTTTGGTTTAATGGAATCACGTCCGTGCCATACGTTATACTTGGTAAACCCACCCTCTCCCACAGTGTTTTCCCCACAAAGACCTTATTGAAACTATTTTTCCCTAAAAGTTTTAGTTGGTTCAGAATTCTTTTCCCCTTCAGAATCAGTTTGGCTGAGTAATTTCTGTACACCCCTCTTCCCGTTATATTTATGCTTACCCCTAGATACTCATACTCTCCCGTTTCTCCTACAGTGATTTGTTTGCTTTCCCCTTCGGGGATTGAGAACTCCCCCACTCTCCATCTCTTCGTCATATCTACCTTGCGTCCAACGGGTATTACCTTGCTTTTATTTTCATTTAGTTCGATCCGCCAAGTGTTCCCATATCTACCAACAATTTCCAGCAGTTTCTCTAGCCCCTGTTCAGTTCTAGACATTAACACCATGTCGTCCGCAAAGAATAAGCCTGGTATCTTTATGTCTCCAACATTTACCCCCTCCGCACTCTGAATTAGTTCGTCCCCTAAATCTTTAACATACAATGCAAACAAAATCGGTGAAAAGATACACCCCTGCTTGAGGCCTATATCCATAGGGACTCGTTTTGTAGTGATACTCCCTAGACTGAGTTGGCTTTGCACATCTGTATACAGTGCTTTCATGATTCCCACAAAGTCACCCTCCAGTCCGATGCCCTCGAGCTTTCGCCACATTCCTTCCCTCCACACTCGGTCGTACGCTTTTTTCACATCTAGAAATGCCAGAAACACCTTTTTCTTTTCAGCCTTTGTTGATTCTATCAGTTGGGTGAGTGTACATAGGTGATCAGTGACTCTTCGTCCTTTCCTGAAACCATTTTGAATTTCTCCTAAAAAACCTTTCTCTTCAATAACTTCCTCTAGTCTACCGTATATGACCTTACAGAATACTTTTCCGATGTTACTACTAACTGATATCCCCCTATAGTTATCTAGAACTTCCTTATCCCCCTTTTTGTGTATGAACGACACCTTACTTTCCCTCCACTCTCTGGGGACCTCTTGCTTTCACAGAGCCAGGTTGAAAAGGTTTGTCAGGACTTCAATAAGTGCCTCCCCTCCATTTTTGAGGAATTCGTTCGGAATTTCATCAGTCCCTCCCGCTTTACCATTTTTTAATTTCGAGACCACGTTCCGCACTTCTTCTGCCGTTATTTCGCTACATACACGATTGGATAGGTTCTCCTCCACCAGTGTATTTCTTTTTGGTGGGGACCCACTGCCCCATCGCCTATCGTTTATCTTTTCCCAGTGCTTGACTAACTCTGAAGCGATACGGCCTTTATCTTCTGTACTTTCCCCATCCACTTTGATACTCTGCACACTACTTTTCCCCCGTTTATTTATCCAGTTCCAAAATACGTTTGAGCTCGAACCCCCCGTTTTCTTTATTGTTCTGGCAAGACTGCAATTGTGCTCCTTCCTATTATTATTCTTTATCTCATTCACCTTTCTCCGTGCCAGTTCATATTCTCCTTTCATTAGTCTCGTGTCATTGTTATCCACCCCTTTAAGCTTCCTACTTCTTCTGTAAGCAGCGCATTTTACCTTCCTTTCTTTTATAGCCTTTTTCAGTCCCTCGTTAACCCTGTATCCAAGTTCTCTCGTTGGGACCCTCACCCTTCCTATACAATCCCTCCCTGCCTCTGTTAGGCTATTTACTATGCCATCTGAAATACTCTGGACATTTGCATCCCTAGGTATACATTCAAGATTTGGTTTTAGTTTTTCCCGAAACTGCTTCCAGTCGGTTCCTTGTTTTAGTCCCCAAACTTCCTTGAAGGTATTTCTGTCTCTATTCGTCTTTTTGCCCATAATCTTAACTGTTATCAGGTTGTGATCACTACCCAAGTCATTTTTTCCCTCGTCATCTATTTCTACATCTATAACCTCCCTCCATACGCTAATGTCAGTGAGTATATAATCAATTATTGTTTTCTTATCGTTCCTCTCCCAGGTCCATTTACCCTTACATTTCGCATCCCTGTTCAGGATCTTTAAACCAAGCTCTTTTGATAGGTCCAACATCTTCCTCCCATTCGTGTTAATTTTCCTATCACCTCCCTGTATGCCCTCCTCCTTATCCCCGATGTGCCCATTGAAGTCCCCCATTAGGACAATACTGAACCCTCTGCTTCCAAGCTCTGTGATATTCGATCTAAGAGTTGTATATATTGAATCATTCCACTCAGGCTTACTTCCCTCCACTGCTAAGTATACAACACCAACGGCAACACTCCTGCTTCCTAACTTGATTTTTGCCCATACTATTTCGTTGGATGCTGGAATCTGAGTCCTTGCTTCTGTGAGATCTGTAATCAATGAGGGCTGTAATTTCTCTTTAGCGTAGATGCCAACACCCCCACCCCGTTTCTGACCCTCAGTTCGCCCAGCTCCTATCCACACGCAACCCTTCATCTGATCAACCCGCTCATCCCGTCGTATCCACGTCTCACTTAGACCCATTATATCGAAGTCTCCTTCGTCCATCATTGTTGATATTTCGCTTACTTTCTTGTGCAGACCCTGGATGTTGCAGTACCCAAACTTAATGAATCTTTGTTTTTTTGTTCTCACTGGCACATTATTATACCCCTGGTATGTCCCTGTGTTGTGCATGTTTGTTGTTCTTCCTATGTTCCCAGCATTTGTGCCCCTCTGGGTTATCGGCTGTGGTCCCCTACCCCCCTTTTCTCCAAAAAAGGCCCAGTCACCTGTAAAATTTTTTGGCCCAACAGGTCTGTACCCATCCTACTTAAATGCAATCCGTCTCGCCCATACAACTCTCCTTGTCCCCAGAATGAATCCCAGTGGTCAATGAAATGTATTCCCAAGTCTTTGCAGTGCTCTTCCAGCTCCTCGTTTAGTGCCATAATCCGCGAGTTCCTCTCATTCCCACCACCCATAACGGGGAGCACCCCTGAAACGATGGTCCGAGCATTCCTGCTAAGTAGCTTACTAATTAGGTCCTTGTATGTGTCCACCAAACGAACTGATTTCCTCTCCCTGATGTTATTGGACCCCACATGTAATACCACTACCGGATCAGGCCCCGACCCAGCTACAATACCGTCCACTCTATCCCTCAGGTCCTCCACTTTAGCCCCCGGAAAGCACAGAACTGTTCTATTTTTACTGTCCGGACCACAGACAACCTTGTCGATCCCCCGAACTATGCTACTTCCCGCAACCACCAACTTACTTTTGGCCCTCGCCCTATTTATCTCCTCTAGTCTCCTATTGTTTACAGCGTCCTCTTCCTCTCCAACAGCCCCACTCGGAATCAATATCGGTATCGGTATCTTTGACCTAGGATTACTCCTATCCTTGTCCCTCCGTCTCTTTCCAGGCCCTGAACTACCTGGACTACTCCCCTGGTCTTCTCCCGTATCCCTCCTCCTTTTTCCTGGCCTAGACCCCAAGCTACTATCTGTTGCAACTACCTCCATCTCCCCCTCTGTCTCTTCCGAATCGAGCACATCAAATCTGTTTCTGGTGCTGCACTCCCCACTGCCTTTGGACTTTACACCCCTATCTACCTGCTTCTCTGGCCCCCCTTTCCTACCACTTTTGATAGTCCACGCCAAACGCTTTACAGCATTGCTCCGGCCTGGGCCCCCCTCATCTGTCCTACGTACTTTTCTAGCAGCCCCTACCTCATCACCTACCTCATTCACATCAAAGGTTCTACCCCCATGTTTCCTCTTGGAACCACCAACAACCTTCCATCCTTCTCGGAAAGCTACTTTCACAGGCGTAACTCCAGACAGCCCCGCCCTACCAAGTTTTCCCATTCAGCTCAGCAATCTCCCCCTCAAACTTAACAATTGTCTCAAGTAGGCGGAGGATTTCCTGGCAGTTTGCACATACCTCTCCATATCCCACCGAGCGACAGTCCCCATACATCATAGAACACTGTTTACAAACTTCAAGCCCAATATCGCCATCGGTGGCCCCACCAACCCGGCTCTGACCGACACCCCCAGTGACCTCTGTCTGCACACCAATACTTACCCCGTTGGCACCGTTGACCTGGACCGCGATATTACACGTATTTACCTCCATACTTACCTCCGTCTGAACAGACTTGCTCGCCATCATCAAGACAAAATTACGCGATCGGACAGGGAAAACTTTAAACACGCGACAAAAGGCAACGCGACGAACCGTTCGACAACTTAGCGCTCACAGTTTTATTTAAGACCTCCTAACTTTGTCCCAGTTACTATACTAAACTAACTCCCCACAAATTTGAATAAAATAACCTGAAAATGAAATATATATGATTAGTAAACAATAAAAATACTTAATTTCGATTCGTAACCAAGGAGACTTCTTCTGTGTACTTGCGGATCGACAATATCAGTCCAAATTACCAGACCAGTTTTGAATTTTTTAGTCTCTACAATGTTTTTTTTAACTTTTGGGGCTGCAATATTTTGCTGTCACATTTTAGTATTTTTGCACGGCTATGTAATCCAATCATAGAAAAAATGAGAGAAATATTGGATATACACCCTACATATAATGCAACCACTCTGTCTCAATGGCCTCAACTTGGGTGACCTCAGTTATTAAGAATTTAACCAATTCAATCTTAATTCGATAGAGGTCATCAGAATTGGTTAAATTCCTAGTTGCATTCTGGAAAAGAATGGCTGCTTGAAATTTCAGTATTCTGACATCAGTGTGCAGGAAGTTAACAAAGTTAATCCATCAAGTAATATCCAGTCAAGTGGAAACCACTGTAATTTCTTGGTAATTTGAATATACTGCTTGCAGATTTAATGATTTACTTGGTAAGACACGTCTAGGATGACAAAAAAATCCAAAAAGTATGTACTTGCCTCGAATATAGCTCTGCAAGTAATAGGTTTTTATCATCAGCATTGCTTCTCTTTATTCTAAGTGAGGATAGGACAGATTGAGGTAATCTTACTCCTTCCTCAATCATGAATGCCAAATTGAATATTGCCTGTAAGATAACAAAATATCCAGATTATCAACAAGTACTCAAAACAGTAATCTGAAATGGAATGGACATTTCAGAAATCAGAGTTTATCAATTAACTGGTCAAACACATTTGTCTCCCCATGAAAACCCAGTGGGGAGAAAGGTGCAGTGCAAGAACTTGTTCTGTTCTGCTGGTATAGTAGGACCTGGTAACCAACACCTAGGTACAAACCCTTAAAGGTGGGCTGCCTAAGTGTAAATGAATGGCAAAAATAAGGCTGTTGTGATTATTTGATTATTGACTAACTGTCGACTGTTGCATTAGTCAATGGTTTTCATTTTTAGTTGATCGTCATTCATTTTTAAAGTGGTACAAGTCCGGTTTAAATTGTAATGTGTAATGAAGTGAATGAACAGTTTATTAACCTTGAAATCTGTAACCATAATTACTTGTAATATCCCATGACCTTTTTTTTTTTCCATATGATTGTGCAACAACGTAAATTTAAAAACACTAGCCACTGTTTGTTCAATCTCTATTCTGGGTAGCATTAACAGCACTCTGTTAATCAGTACTAGAGAGTATCATTCAAATGGGGTACCTTTGAATAATTTGCAGTTTGGGAAGTCATTGCAGACTGCAGAGTAAATAGCATCTTTAGTCTTGTACAAATGACCCCCCATTGGAATAATCAGAACCTCAAAAGTGAGAAAATTGTCACAAGACTCAACAATTAGTTCATTTGTACTATTAAATTGTAACTTGTGTAGAAATGGAGAGAGTTTTAGGTTTGAAATTTCTAGAAATTGGTTATAGAAATGAAACATTTGCACAAATGTTCTTCTGTTTAACATTTTCAGATCAATCAGAGTTATTTTGGTGTTTTTGTGATGAATAATTTATAAAAATAAACATCTGACACTTGGTTTGACAAAAACAAAACTGAGTCATATAGTTATTGTTGAGTTGGACCATCCATACATCTCCCCTGCTATTTTAATTTTTGATCTGACACTTCCGTTTTGCCAGTATACTGAATATTAAAATATGCTGGAAGGACCTTTCAAAATAGTTCATTTTATCAAAGTCTGACTGGATGCTGTTCCGAGTGAAGGCCAGTGCATTTGGATCAGATGATTTTTTAAATCACCGTTAGGGAGTAGGATAACTAGTAGAGTGTTAGAAGTCACTATCATGGCTCTATGGAAAAGTGAAGAAAGCCACTATAGTGGCTTTACATTTTATGCATTAGCATGATGTTTTCTCACAAGTAGAACAAAAAATTTGTATATGAATATAAAATTATTTTGTTTATTTTTTTAACAAGCTTTATTTTTATACTACAACCAATGGCTCAGACTAGCTGTTGGTGCTAACTCAAATTAATCCAGGGCCAAACACAAATTTTGTCCCCCAATCCCCCAAATTTGCATGAAAAACCCAAAAAAATTAAGTACTAGATGGACCTCCATACTTTTGAGATCTGCGCATGCGCAGTATCCAGGAAGGCACCAAAAATGGTGCCAACCATCATTCTTTGTTTGACCCTAAAGTCAGCAACAATGAACTGACATCTGTGCTTTTAAATCTCCTTTTTTGAGGATGCTAGACACAAATCAATGGTAAAATTGATGGATCCAAGGCTGGAAATGGATGATGGGAGTGAACAACGGTGGTTGGAAACGTTCAGGGCTGTAACTTTATAATAATTATATTCGAGCTGTCGAAGTACTCAGTCAATAATCGCAAATGTGGATTCCGTCTGACAATAAACTGACCGCGAAAGCGCTCTGGAAATTCGGAAGTATTTTTAATTTAAATTTTTGAGTGCAAAGTCTGACACAACGTCGACTTCTAATTTCCTATTTAAATTCTGCATTTTGTCATGACTCATGTCTCAGTATCAAGCTGGTACACATCGTACTTATAAATGTATACGATGTGTCCTCATTCACACAAAGTTTTTTAAATCGCTCCATGTTCAGTTCATCTATGCATGGACTATTGCCATTGCCATGTATGTCAGATTGGAAATCTGCACACATCTAGACTCTAGAGACCAATAAATTGTCCACTCCATTAAAAGTTAAATGAGCCTTTTCCCATTGTTGGAATCCACTCGCCTTAATGACCAGAAAGAGAGCAACTCGCCACTCACCTAATCATTCTATCAGGAGAGCTCCTACCCCCACACCCCTGATTTTTTCTTATGGAGAGGCTGATATGTTTCCCACGCTTTGGATGTCCCCCTCCTAACAATACTTTCATGCTTCGAATTTCCTAGAGACATCAAGCAGGGTTTTACGTGGAATGGTATTCGCATTAAACATATCGTTCTATTGGGATTTCTAAACCACAGTTCAGGTTTACATGGAATAGTAAACCAAGAAACCGGAATAGTTCACTGAAACATACCCGTAGTATTTAGATATTATATTACTGTAGGATTATTGTACGATACATTGATTATGATTCCGGTAGCGTAGCTCAAAAAATTTGGATTTTGTCCACACTTAGGCTCTATTGGGATGCCCTTGGGGTTCTTCATGTTCCCTTTGGGAACTTAGACTTTTTTAAAAAAAATTTGAAAAATGTTTTGGATTTAATTTTTTGATTTTGATTGCAATTATTTATGTATCTTTATCATGTATTTATTGTGGAGTTTGTAGTACTATTGACTTCTTTTGATTGAACCATGAAAGCTTACTGCTCTAAATGCAAGCCGAGGAAGTCTTTACAGATTTACATGCTTGTTGCCTTGCCTGTGGTCGTTGTACTCCTGCAGATTCTTGTCCTACATGTGTGAATTGGGTTGACAAACGTTGGAGACAGATGTCATGGTATGTTGTTGGCTGTGAGATGCCTATGCCAGTGCTCAAGTTTTTCAGTTTCTTTTTCAGAGGAACAAGAACATGGGGATGGTGTGACACCCACCAAAAGTGTGCTACGATGAGCAAACAGAGCTAGCTGCAAAGATGCTCATGAATATTAAGCAAGGGATAAGGCCTCTAGTTAGTGTTCTTAATCCCTTGAAGCATCTAGCTCGACCGGTGAAGCGGTTACTCCGTTCATGGGAGCCGTGACACCGGGTACGTCCGTTGCGGTCGAAGGGAGTGTAGATTTGGTAGAGCGAGCACCTTAAAAACAAAAGCTCACCCAGCGCCGACGGAAATAAGGAGGAAGTCAGCAAGTTTCTTTTCGGGAGGCTCGACGAGGTCTGACAAACCCCTGAGTGGGAGAGGTCTCTCTCTAACCCAACAACATCTGGGGCCAGAGGTTGTTTTGAGAAACTTGCACGGGCCAGAGCATACGTCCACACTCGGGATGCTCCATCTAGATTGCAGTCGACCTCGGCTACAGTCATGGCTTCCTCCGCTACAATTCATAAGCACACACGACTTCAGATATCCAGCCAGCTGCACAAAGACGGAGCCAATCTTCGCCCGTGAAGTCAAACCATCCGGTAGCTAGGGAATCTGAGGCTTCGATTATCGGGACGTTCGGAGAAGAGATCCATCTCCGGAATGCTGTCCCAGGAGCAGCAAGCGGCTAAAAAATAGAAAACCTCTGCTCCTCAAGCCTCAGTGACGGACTTGATGTTGCAGATTGCACAGCTGATCGCAGCATTGCAGCAAGTGTGTGAGCAGCCTCCCGCAGACTCCGGTAGTGAGCTGTTGGATGGTGGTGGTTCAGTCCAGTCATCTGCACACGCAGATGCGATGGACTGAGAATCACAGCTGATTCAGTTGGATGGTGAAAGAGATAAGGAAGAAGATTACCCTTCCCTTTCGGAACGACAAATGGTAGTGATGGAATTTATTCATCAATACTATCCTGAATTTTTTCCACCTTATCAGCAAGCTGCAACAACAAGGGAGAAATTGCAGTCGTCTTTAGATGCAGACTTTGTACGGAGGAAAGAAGAAGTTCTTTCTTTTCTGGTACAGTCTAGACAGGTGTCGCAGGCATTCGGCCATGTCGACGATGTCATATTTAACCTCTCTAGTTTGAAAGAGGAATGGCGGTTTGTTATCAAAATCTTCCATAAATATACCGTTCCTTGGACCACATTCATTTAAAATGGTTGGAGAAGATGTTCAGAGAGCTCCTCTGCATTTAGATGAGCAGGCCGGGGATTTAGATATGTCCCTACCTGCTTCATTCAGCATTCCCCCTGATGTGATGGAATGTGCTATTTCATCAAATAGAGCAAATCTGGACACGATGTCCTACGCAGAACACCTTACCAGAGCTATGGCACAATGTCTCAATGGGAAGGAATTTGAGGACGTTTGTTCCTCGCTTAGAGTTCTTTCCAGGGCAGTCATGTATGCCACGTATAACTCCGCCCTGACAGTGGCAAATCTGGAGTTAATCAGACGTGATTTTGCCCTTGCGTCATCATCACTTATAGATGACAAGGTGAAAAGCTCTCTCCGAGTTGCTCTAGTCTCCGGAGATACTCTGTTTGACGACAAGCTTTCGTTAGTCTATGAACAGGCTACTAAGAAAGCTTCCAGTTCTCTGCTTTTGAAGTCGGCGTCCCAACAACACGCTTCAGCAGAGGGGTAAGCGAGGACGTTCTAAATCAATAACCTTCTAAAGGGAACTCCTCGCGAGGGTTCAAGAAACCCTCGTATAATTACTCCGGAAGTCATCAGTACAGCGACTCGGGAAAGGGGTGTTAGTCTGATCAGGATTATTGGTCAGATGCCCCTAAGCCAACCGGACGACGATCTTCACAGGGAGGACATAGTTTCTCCTCCCGTAAGCCTCGCAAGTCAAACAGGTGATGGTCAAGACCTCTATTGCTTGCCAGTTGGCGGAAGGTTACCAAACTTCGCGAGAAACTGGATAGCAGTCACGGAAGATCAGTGGGTGAGAAGTGTAGTCTCGGAAGGCCTATGGCTATCATTCCGAGCAAAACACTCACTAACAAGATGTCCGCGTTGGACAAATTTTCCGGCGGATCCTTTCAAAAGAGTCTCTCCTAGCGGAGGTACAGGCTCTCTTATTAAAGGAAGCAATAGAGGTCATCGAGAATCAAAATTCTCAAGGTTTTTACAGTCACCTGTTCCTCGTACCGAAGCCAGACGGCTCGTTCCGACTGGTAATAGACTTGAGCTGGATAAACAAGTTGATCGTGGCTCCAAAGTTCTATATGGAAACCATTCAGTCGGTAAGAGCGAGCATTCAAGTGAATGATTATACGGCAAGCATAGATCTAAAGGATGCTTACTTTCATGTCCTGGTACATCCGGCATTCAGAAAGTACCTGCGGTTTGCCGTGCAAGGAAAGGTCTATCAGTTCAGAGCAAAGTGCTTTGGTCTGAACCTGGCTCCTTGGGCTTTCACTCGAATAATGAACTCGGTAATGTCATACTTCCAAGCTCATTCATCTGCAGTAACGTCGGCTTACTTGGACGACATTCTTCAGAGATACAGCAAAAGAATTATTCTTCAGAATGATGTTCAGAGTCTGCTGCATTTGCTCGTCCATCTCAGCTTCATAGTGCACGAGAAAAAGTCGGATCTAGCTCCGTCCAAGTCATTCACTCACTTGGGAATGAGCTTCGAGGCTCACAACAATCTGGTTCGTCTGCCATTACCCAGAGCAAAATTAGTTGTTATGCTCGCTTTTGTCTAAACTCAGATGCAATAACAGCGACAGAGTTTATGCGACTGATGGGGCTGTGCGGAACGGCTGCGGATCTTATTCTGATGGGCTGCCTGCACATGCGTCCCCTCCAGATATACTTTACTCAGAACTGGAGTGTGAAGACGCATACGCCCGAAACCAGTATTGTTTTAACAGACCTGGTAAAACAAAAGGTTCAGATTTGGGCAGATCTTCAGTGGTTAATTCAAGGAGTTCCGCTTCAACTGCCGGATCCGGCTTTCACGATTATGACGGATGCGAGTCAGACAGGCTGGGGCGCGTCCCTAAGTCCCGCACACTTGAAGTGCCAGGGTCTTTGGGACTCTCGGTTCCTAGAGAAACACATAAACATCAAGGAGATGATGTCAATCTGGCTAGCTCTACAACATTGGATTCGTCAAATAGTGAATGTCCATGTTCAAATTCTGTCGGACAACTCAGCAGTAGTTGCTTACCTCAGGAACCAAGGTGGCACTCACTCAGTTCCATTATGTGAATTAACGGACAAGATTCTCCTATTCTGAATCATCGCGTTGATCTCTCAGTCCATCATATACCGGGTCATCTGAACATATTAGAGGACTCACAGATTTGCTACCAGTGGGATCGTCCCGTGATAGATCTTTTTGCGAGACATCTAAACAATCAGTTAACGACATTTGTGTTGCCATGTCCAGATCATCGAGCGTACACAGTAGATGCTCTGTCGATCTCATGGGAGGGAATGATAGGATATGCATATCCTCCAGCTCCGTTGATTCAGCAGATTCTGTTAAAGATCAAACAGATTCACTCCAAAATCTTGCTAGTAGCACCTCTGTCATCACAGAAACCCTGGATCAATCTTCTCAGGTGTCTGTTATGGGATGTTCCCCGGAAGCTTCCTCCACAAGAGGATCTTCTATATCAGGGGAAGTCCTGCGCACTGCATCACAACCCGGAAGGTCACGGAAAACATTTTACAGGACGAGCAGTGCACGCAATTTCTAACTGTAGGAGGACCTCCTCTTCATTGAATTACACAGCGACATGGAGGGTTTTCTTCCGTTAGTGTACAGATCAGTCTGTTGACGTATCTGATCCGTCCATTCTACAGATTGCCAATTTCTTGGTCTGCCTGTTTGACAAACTCAAACTGCAGCCTGTCACTATTAAGGGCTATAGGTCTATGTTATCAAGACACATATACGCTCATCATGATAACTTGGCTATTGGATCAGATACTTCTTTATCCAAGCTTGTTAGAAATTTTTTTATTAATAGACCTAGAACCCTCAGATTAATTCCAAAGTGGAATTTGGCTTGGGTTCTGTTGAAGCTTCAAGAAGCTCCTTTTGAGCTGTTAGACATTGTAGAGTTCAAATTCTTGACCTATAAAACGGCATCTCTCTTAGCCTTTGCGTCTGCTAAAAGAGTCTGTGAACTTCGTGCATCATCTGTTGATGAATCTCATTACCGTAGTGTGGGTAATACTATTACCCTCACTACGGAAGTGGGGCTTTTGGCTAAGAATCAGATTCCAGATGAGCGGCCGGAGCCTATTATCATTAAGGCTTTACGTCCTCGGATAACTGTAGACCTTTGCTGTGTCCAGTCAGGGCTATGCGCATTTATAAACGTCAATCAGATTTTATTAGAAAGGGAAGAAAACGTTTCTTCTTTTCTTTGGTTCCTAACAGAAAAGATATTTCTGTTCATTCTGAAGCTAGATGGATTCAATTGGCAATACGTATTGCCTACGAAAATCTATCTTCGGATTAATGTTCTGTCAACAAGATTTCAATGTTTCAAGGTTAGAGCACTGTCCACTTCTTGGGCTTATTCTAACAGTATAGCCATTACTGATCTTATGAAGTCTGCTTACTGGACACAGCCCTCTACATTTACCAAGTTTTACCTTAGAAATTTGAAGTCCATCTCCGGTGAGCTTAGATCTTTGGGTCCTTTTTCTGTTGCTCAGAATGTTGTCCACTAATGTTACATCTATAAGGTCTTTAGGCAGTCTGCTTAAGCACTGACGAAATTCCACTGCCCTCTTCGTTCTGTGGAATTTTACCTCAGAACAAGAGGAAGGGGGAGGGGACAGTTTTTCCCTTATGATTATCTGGCTTTATAGTGAAAACCAAGGGAATACCTCCTCCAGTGACAGTAGTCTTGCGTCGATGCCGGGGTGGTTTTAATATGTAGCTCGGTGTGAAGCAATAACTATGTCTCATTTATGTGCTGTTTTTAAAGTGTAGCTCACTGTGAAGCATTTGTATATGTTGCGTGTCAAACGAGCGTTAATATACAATTCTCGGACATTTTTAAATGAGTATAAAGAGTCTCACTCTCTGGACTATCTTTATATATTGGTTTTCCTTCACCGAATTAGCAAAACAGATTATGCTGGCATTAAATGGAGAAATTATATATTATGTAATACTCAATTACATTGTTGGTGTTATGTCTTTCTCTTTTCTCGTAAAAGAGAAAGACATATATAATTCCTATATCTTCTCTTATTCTCCTGCAGGAGCTATCCTTTACTGAAGTAACTGAGAGATTGGAATTTCCTTTTAAGTCCTAGGAATATGAGTTGTGACCTTAAATAGCAATAAACAAGAGGCCTGCATCACAAAGCGCTGCTAATGCTCCTGACAGCAAAAAGATTTCTAAGTCTTGAATGAAAAAGGGCCATAACTCTGGAAAAAATGTATCCTTGGGCAAGGCACTTAACCCCAATTGTCCACATGGGGGCACGATGATGCCATGTACTAAGGTGTACTGCACGTTGATGGTGCACATGTCTTCAACCAGTCTAACCCTGCCTGTGCTGAAGTGCAGAGTTACGATGTTGGGGAACTGGCAGCTGCTCATCATTGTTCGGTGGTTCTCTCCGGGTACTCTGGCTTCTGCCACCCATAAAACTGTCACAGTCATGATTAGCCATTCATGCATAAGTATGTGACCTTAAACACCAATAAATAGATATATTTCTGAACAAAATTTTGCTAAACCAAGGCTCCCCTAGCAATTAACAATAACATCTTTAAAGAAATGTTACAATTCCCCCTTGAAAAATAATTCTGAACACTACCAGTTAAAAAGCATCACCTTTGGTCAGTTTAGTATTTCAGCTTTTGTAACATGGGACAGACTGTGAGGTCTGTAGTTCCCCCAACTGTAGAACAAAGACATTAACTTATTCCAAGTTACTATTACTACAATTGGTAAGATTAAACACATCAGTTATAATTTTGTGCAATCACTCATTTCAATTGTAAAACAGTAATCAATGAATTTCCATTTCAGTCAGCACAAAGAACTGTTCAATCAGTGTTATATTCTGTTTCACATAAAGATACAAATTTCTGATATAACATTTTAAAACCTCAAACTGAAACGACCACAAATGCAGTGAAAAGTGAAATGTATTTTAAACTTGAAATTAGCTGAATAAAAAGAAAACTGACCTGTGGATCCTGTTTTTGTGCTGCTTTTGAATAAAACTCAGATGCTTTCTGTATATCTCTACTTTTATGACATCCATACCAATAATAGTCACCCATCTTTATCAGTGCTGTATGGAAACATTTAAAGAAAAACCTGTAAACTTTTAGTCATAAAACCCCAAATGTATAAGCTTTGTTTGTTTTAATTGATGAATCCAAAGCACATGAAGGCAGAGAGTAAACTTACGGTTCCCTTATAAGTCAACAACCAAAAATCATTCTGTGCAATGTCTGTTAAAGTCAGAAGACTGAAACCCCACCAAACATGAATTCAGCAGTTGCGTTCTTATTAAGTTATTTAATTTAACGTCAGGAAGTTATATAACATAAAAGGCATTTATTATAAGCTAAACGATAGATTATCGAAGAAATTGCGGAAAGATAGAAATCCTATACCCCACTGTGAGGATATAGAAATTTTCACTTTCACGATATCAATCAAAATGGTGGCTTTCAAAGACAAGGTGAATACGAGTGAAATTATCACTGGAAATGATCAATTTGATCTAAAAACCTAAAATGGAAAGTAAAACTAGTGTTTTTGAGTGGATACTGATCAATTCCAGCAATAATTCAACACACGTTCATCTTGAATTGATGCATGAAACCTGCTCGTCCAAACATGGCCTGAAAGTCTGTAATATAAGTTTTTGGTTTGGTAAGTCCTTTCAAATAATTTTCGGTATCCACTCAAAAACACAAGATATCCTCTATTTATTACAAATTACCTGCTTTTTGGGGGGTTGTTTTTTGCTTATTTTGTATGAAAGTCTAGTCAGCCACAGGAACTTTCAGAAGATTTATTTGAAAATGGACAGAAGCAGTCATAATTGTATGTAAAAAATGTCGACTGGCACCATGCATTGGTTGTGGTGTTAAAAGACTCATACAAATACCCAGATAGCACATTTTGGAGAAGGTGTAACATGTCTTCATATTCCAAAAGGTGTGTCATTTTTCATACAGTGTTTGTTAGTCTGTGTGAAACACACAGACTATTGATTTTGTACGGTTTCTTTTTCTTTTCTTTATTTTTTCTTTTTTTTCTTCTTCTTCTTCTCCTGTCTTCTATGCACTTCCTTGTCCGCACGATAACTCAAAAAGAATTGTCCTATCTTGTTGATTTTTGGGATACTGATAGACGGCCACCTATGTTTTTCAGATTACTGGGGCATTAGGGGTGTTTTGAAAGTGGGTCATGCCCATATCTCATGCATAGTATGACGTATGGACCTAGGACCAACACCAAATGAGTCGACACTCAATAAAGATTCAAAATATGGGTCAAGGTCACTGAGGTCACCCAGGGGTCATTGACTACATTTTTTAAAATTGCTGGAAATCACATTTTTTAGCTCCCTAATGCATTCCTGAAGTTCATTTATGCATTTTTAAACGAAAAAAAATTGGGCGTGGCCAAAATTTTGAAAGTGGGTCATGCTCATATCTCTAGTATGGTATGATATATGGACTTGGGACCAACACCAAATGAGTTGACACTGGATGGAGGTTCAAAATAATATGGGTCAAGGTCACTGAGGTCATCCAGGGGTCACTGAGTGCATTTCTCAGAATTTCTGGAAATCACATTTTTTGACCCCCTAATGCATATCTGAAGTTCATACATGCATTTTTACATGAGAAAAAGTGGGCGTGGCCAAAAATTTTGAAAAGTGCGTCACGCTCATATCTCAAGCATGATATGACGTATGAACCTGGGACTAACAGCAAATGAGTCTAAACTCAATGGAGTTTCAAAATATGGGTTAAGGTCACTGAGGACATCCAAGGGTTATTGAGTGCATTTTTCAGAATTGCTGGAAATCACATTTTTGGACTCCCTTTATGCATTCCCAATGTCCATATATGCATTTTTACATAAAAAAGTGGGCATGGCCAAAGTTTTTTAAAGTGGGTCACGCTCATATCTCAAGCATGATATGACAGATGGACCTGGGACCAACAGCAAATGAGTTGAAACTCAATGGAGTTTCAAAATATGGGTCAAGGTCTCTGAGGTCACTCAGGGGTCACTGATTGCATTTTTCAGAATTGCTGGAAATCACATCTTTGGATCCCACTGGGTGTAGTAAATTCTGTTTCTCTAGTTTATCTTGTTTTTCTATAAAACTTTATAAAAGAGATGAACAGATATTACTGCATACATTTATGATAATTGAACATTAGAATTGGGCTTATTCATGCCAAAATTATTTTACCTGATTTTTCTCCCACAAATCTGGTTGGGGCTGGGTGTTATGTTACACTCACCTCCTAAACTTCCAGCAGCGATGACCCTGTATATGGACTGCCAAGACTCACCTATAAACGACTGACAAACTACTTAGTATGAAGCTAGTGTAAGTAACTTGTGGGTTTACCCATCATATTTATTGCACAGCAAAGATTGAAATGAATTGACTTTAGTCAGTGTAGATTTTGACTGGTTAAAAATAAAACTGGAAACCATTTTTTTTATTTTCTTTTTTTTTGCAGCAAATTTATGTTGAGGAAGTTTTTTTTGCAGAATGTTAATGATGAGGGTGGCCCACACCTGTAAAACAAGAAATTTTTCAATAGCTTAAGTTACAAAATCTACTTGGATATCAATTGTAAAAGGTGCTGAACATTCCATTATCATTCTGAAAAGGCAGCAATTTCAGATACAACATTTTCACCAAACACAAAGCAAAAATAATAAGATTCTTTTAGTTGCTATTATCACAATCTTGTTAACACTTATACTCCAAACAGCTTGCACTGACCTTCATTTAATGTTGAGTTTATTTGTTTATCAGGTGCCCAGAATTCAAGTTTTTTTTATCTGGTGCCCAGATTATTTTCTGTGTCAAGTTTTGAATTTCTGAAATAATCTTCATAGTCATATCTTAACCCTTTGAAACCTCATTTCCTGGAATGGTATCACCTTTGTGTACACTTACAGTGAGATGGGTTAGTCCAATATCAATATACAGGGAGGATAAAATAATAACTGCAGTCTGCAGCCATCTGGGTGCAGACTGCAGTTATTATTTTATCACCAGTGCCTCGTGTATATACCTCTTATAATAAGACAAAAATGGGATGGAATTATGCCTTGCACCAAAAAATCGGTCTTACGAGTTCAAAGGGTTAATAAAGGTAATTACCACCATGTGGGTTTCCAAGATGGTGTATTTAAGTCGAGAACTCGTCTCTGGGCATATACTGACAAGTCCGTTAGGACAAGTCAATACATGACGCAGATGCGATATCAAGACTTGGTGGTAATAACCAATTTATCTTACAATTTTCCTCCCTTTATTGACTTCTTCACATATATTTTGACAATCACACTGTGTCTGTGAACTGATTTTTTATGAATGAATGTCTTGACATCATGGTATTTATTTCTCGCGCTATGCATGATGTAATCCCCATTCATTATTCTACTTGTATTACAGCCTGTGTGTTTCTTTGTTTTATTTTTTAATTTTAACCCTTTACCTAACATGAAAAGCAGACGACACTTGCAAACAAAATTCTTGAATAACTAATTTTTTTCATTTTTTGTCTCAAAAACATAGGTTATGACCCCTCGTTGGAACGAGCTTGACAAGATTGTTCCAACGAGGGGTCATAACCTATGTTTTTGAGACAAAAAATGAAAAAAATAATGAAAATTAATTGGCGATTTTTTAGAATAGCGTTGGCCGGTTTTGGCCATTACGTTAGGTAAAGGGTTAATGCATGGTAGGCCTATATAAAAATATCATTATGGCAAAAAATGCTCTAGTCTAATTTATTTTGTTGAGTTGGTGATTTATTTATCTTTTAATTACTGTTATCGTAAATGATGGCCTCGACATGTGTAGCGTAATCAGTTTTCAATGAGTGCAGTTAAAAAAACGTTCTCTTCCTGAATTAAATTATCACATGTGCATTTGCTACCCTCAATACAGATTTGTATTTTGTACAGACGTTTTTTTACTTGTATTGTGGGAAATACATTCTTGTTGTAAGATAAATTATATTATCGGCTACACACTAATGTCAAAATATTGAATTTTAACTCTTAACCTACTCAGTATTTTCTAAATATTTTTTATCAAATCTAGTCATGGCTGCTTTACAGCAGTCATGACTAGATTTGATTAAAAATGAATATAAATTTAACTCCACGAATCATTGTTGAAAAGCTCTATACAATTTACAGGAGGGAAAATTTGATTAAATATGCCTAAATTATACTTATTTCAGTGGCAAGAGAAATCCTGTCCTGGGCAGGAATATCCACCAGCAGCAAATAAGGAGTTAAAGAGCAATTTTGTCCCCATATTGCAATTAGGAATTTAGCCAATTCAAACAAGATTGAATTGGTTAAATTCCTTGTTGCCTTATGGTAAAATTTGCATCTGAAATCGATTTGCAGAAGGTTAATGGATAAGCAGTTTTATGTTGGTTCATTCTAAAATGGAACTCTTTCGGTAATTTCATATGTTGAACATTATAATTTGCACAGAGTAACTCTAAACCATTAAAATATTCACTGCTCATATCCTCATCATATGAGAAGATTTCATTTTAAAAAGAACAGAAAGGCAATTTCTTGCTTTTTAAGCACTACTCATTCATCACAACACAACTAAAAACCAACAGTAATAGTATTTGGGAGTTGCCAGTGCTTTGAATTCCAAAGATAGTCACTTTCACCTTCTTGCATTCACAACTGTGTCACTTCCACCTCCCTGTGGGAACCCCAGGAAGTGAAGCAGTGCTTGTTTACTGTGATAAACAAGCTCAGTTTTTCTGATAAAATACGACCCTGCAAAAAGAGCCTGGGGTGGAAGTCCTCTAAAATGGGTAACATGGGTATAAACGATTGGCTGGACTTGACTTTATGTCCATGTTGCGGTCACTATTAGCCATTGTCCAGAAATATGTGACCTTAACTCTTTGCATGCTGCTGGTGGATATTTCTGCCCAGGACAGCATTTCTCTTGCGACTGAAATATGTATAATTTGGGCATATTTTATCCAATTTTCACCCTGTAAATTGAATGAATTTTTCCACCAATGATTTCTTGAGTTAAATTTTGATGAATTTTTAATCAAATCTAGTCATGGCTGCTTAATAGCAGCCATGACTAGATATGATGAAAAATATCTTAAAAATACTCAGCAGGTTAAGAGTTAAACACCAATAAATAAATAAATTCCACCATTCGAAATTTGTTTGAGATGTATAAAGACGTGGTAATGAATGCATTCCGACATAAAATTGCCAAACATTGAAACAACTTTTCATGAATTACATTGTCTCATCTATGTACATTGATCATTTTTGTCCACATTTTCTTTTCAAAACCTTGGTCAAGCCTTGTACAAGTTTAGATATGTGGGCTAAAATTTCCTTTTTTTGACTAGCTTCGTGTAATTCTGGACATTGCAGACTTCAAGGTTTCCCCCCCCCCCCCCCCAAAAAAAAAATCATCAAAGTTATCTTTTTCAAATTTTTACAATGTTACAACATCAGTTTGATCTGCCCTGTTTGATAGAGATCCTTCCCACTTTGTTTTACCCTCTCTAAGAATTATTGCTTTGACTGTTAAGACTATAATTTTCCAAAGCTCATGTCACTTGCCCTCAATATGCATGATACTTACAATATGAATCAGTTGTATGTATGTTTCTTTGTACACTTAGGTTGAAATGCTTCCACTGACACTCCTTTTCTATGTAATTTGTAAATCCTTCCTGAAAGACATGAGCAAACTGACTTGTCCAGCATGATCTATGCACCTGGAACTAAATTAAGCACCCCCAGAAATGTTTCGTGACAGTGAAGTTGCTGTTACTGATTACTATGTTTTAATGATTGTTATGTCTTGCAGTATATTTCATCTGGTGAAACATGATGTTTCTGGTTGATAGCGTACCCCAAACACATCCCCTCGTCCACATGAAGCATGCGCCCACGAATGTCACAAGAAACACTATCATCCACATGCAATATCTGGGTATAAAACAAGAAAATTTGTCACTTCTTTTATTAATAAATGTAGACATGGCAAGGAGGAGATTGTCAGAGGCACTAAGTTGGCAAATCGTTGGCATGCATGCAACAGGCATGTCATTCAAAGTTATTGGAAGGCAACTTGGCTATAGTCATTCTGTCATCAGCAGACTTGTCTGAAAACATCAACAAACCAACAATGTTAAGGATCGACCAAGGCCTGGAGAACCCCAAAAGACCTCTCCTCTGGAAGATCGGAGTCTGGCATGCCTTGTCAGGTGTGAACCCTTTGCTTCAAGTGAGGTTTTGAACCGCCTTTGGCATTTGTGCAACAGAACTGTCCAAAACCATCTCAAAGCACTGGGTATGAGTACCAGAAGGGTCATCAAGCATCCCGCTCTGTCTGATCAGCATCAAAGACATTTGGAGTGGTGTATGGCATGACAACATTGGAATCTCAGGATGTGGAGGAGAGTCCATTGGTCAGATGAGAGTAGGTTCCCGCTTCACGTCACAGATGGTCGCAGAGTGTGGAGCCATAGAAATACCGCTTACGTGCCCAGGAACATCATACCTACTGTTCCTTTTGGTGGAGGATCAGCAATGATCTGGAGATACCTCTCTCATGATTGTAAACTTGATATGGTGACTGTACGTGGGAATCTCAGTGGTCATCAGTACATCCAGGACATTCTCAATCCAGTTGTCATGCCTCATTTTGACAACCACCTGTTGGCTACTCGTCTTGTACTCATGGACAACAATGCAAGGCAACACTGTTCCCATGCTGTGAGAGCATTCCTTCAGAACAATGCTATTACAACACTACCTTGGCCTGCAATGAGCCCCGATTTGAATCCCTTAGAACACATCTGGGACTTTTTGGGATGACGTGTGCAAGCAAGGGATCCGCCTGTACAGAATTTGGCTGATTTGGAAGCTGCATTGCATGAGGAGTGGCAGCAGTTGCCTCTGGACCGTATCAGAAGGCTCACCTGGTAGCATTAGGAGGAGTGATCAGGCTGTCAACCGGACATGTTGTGAATACACTCGCTACTGACGTCAGACACTGCTATTGTGTTCAGGAGATCACAAGTTACATTTTTTGTCAGTAATTACCGGCATTGTTTCAACGTGGACAGTTCCAGTACCATACTTGTCGAGAGAAAATTTTTCCATCAAAAACATTAGTGACGGAGATGTGTAATTAGTGCCATTAAAATACTGCATATTTTCATTATTGTGTTGTCTTTCATTTGTCAATAAACCATTCTTTCCGCAAACAGTCACTTTAGGCCATCTGAAAGATAGCATGAAAGTAATGACAGTTTCTATCAACACCACTGCAAAAAAAAAACATGGATTGTTTAATTAAGTTCCAGGTGTATATATGCACAGTCAAAAACTTTTAATTTTTTACAGAATAGCTACTTCAAACCTATCAGTCACTTTAATATTATTCCTTTGAAAAGCTTATCCAACAAAACATTCACTTGAGACAATTTTACCCACAAATTGAACAAAATTTTAATGAAACCAGGTCATGTGAATGGTCCTGTCAAGCTCGTTCCAATGAGCGATCACATGATATGGTTTTGTTGAAATATTGTGAAGAAACTGTAGAGAAAAAATCAAAATAACAAACTTTGATATAATGTGCATTGGGTAAAAGGTTGATGCAATAAAAGCACAATTTTTTCCATAAAGTTTGCCAATACAGAAAAAAATTTTCATTTTTCTGACAAAAAAATACTGGGAGGAGTGAAAACATTTAGAAAAAAAACTTAATGAATACAAATATCGTTCAAGTTTGTTTTGTTTAGGTTCTACACTGTATATTAACTGGCAGAGTACTGGAAGCCCATATTTGGGTTTTATTCTGAAGTGCAGGTAAAGCAATTCAAGGCTTCATACTTGTGGGTGTGCTTCATATTATTTTTGAAGTGAAATTATTTCAACTGCATGGATTTGCCTTGTTGCAATTTATGGGAGAGTGCCAAATAAATTGTAACATGGCAAAGACCAGCAAATTAATTTTGATGACCAGAAATAATTTAGCACTCTACCACTTAATGGAGAAAAGCTGAAAAAATCACTTGGCAGCAGGAAGTAATTGTCAGACATTTAGGTTGACTGAATGCACCTGGATTCCTGGAAGTGCATGGTGCATTAGTTAACCCTTTACCCAATACAGCTACGTGTAATATCAGAATTCATTATTTTAACTATCATTTTTTCCACTTTTTAAAAAAATGTCAACAAACCCATATCATGAGACCCCCTCATTGGTTCGAGCTCAATGAGCTCATGATATAGGTTTGTTGAAACATGATATGGAAACATGAAGGGTCACATGATATGTTGAAACTTGAAGGGTCACATGATATGGTTTTGTTGAATTTTTTAACTACTGAATTTGCATATACCATGGGTAGATGTGGCCGATTCGTTAGGTAAAGAGTTAATGCAGGAGACTTCAGATAAAAAGGATGATGGTTTCATTTAACTGATAGAGTGCTGGAAGCCCATATCTGGGCTTTATTCTGGAGAGCAGATACCATAGCTGGAGGGCTCATATTCAGTGGATGTGCTTTGTATTGTTTTTGAAGTGATATTATTTAGTCTGTAAGAGTTTGCCTTCTTACAATTTACGGGAGAGTGCCCATTGGCACTCTCCCATAAATTGTAACAAGGCAAAGACATGTGTAGAAGATTTGATGGCCAAAAATAATTTAGCACTCTACCAGTTAATAATAATAATATACACATTTATATAGCGCCAAAATTATAGTTCAGAAGATATAGAATCATATTCTAAGGCGCTGTACATGTTACTGAGCTCGTGCAAAAATACAAATTTTAGGTGTTCTGGTAAATTATTCGACAAGTGAGGGCCAGCAAATGAGAATGAGAATCGACATTTGCACCTTTCCCAGTTTTTACGGTACTGCGATTACAAAAGTGGACAGAGAATTATGACCAAATCGTAACTGAGTCATGATATGGTCAAAATTCTCAGTCCACTTTTATCCATACAACTAGAAATATTTTTTTGTGTCTCATTGTGACAAATACTACAGCTTTGTTTGTACCTGATACCTTGATACCGGTCACAAAAATTAGGGCCCAATAGAGTGGTATATCATTACCTGGACAAACATTCTGTATTTCTGTGTAGATGTTTGAAGAAGCATTACTCTCTTGAATACTACACCCATTGATGATTTTGAGTTCTTATTCACTTATTGTTTAAGAGGTCTGTCTGTCACCTTGAGGGGGCTGAGAACAGTTTATGTAATTCAAATTTAGCTTATCACTTTCACATCCTAAATTCCAAGGATGAATTTTACAGCAGGTTAACAAGTAGAGTGGTAAGCCTACATTTTACTTGACCACAGATTTCATATAATCGTATATTGCTCCATTACAATTGGCACTATCCAATCAAATGTAACCAAGCAATGTGTGCTAAACAAAATCCAAATCTTGCTTGATCAATGGAAACCTCCACTAACAGAGTCTAGATAATTATAGTCACAACCTGTGATATTTTGTAAAGCCCAAATATGGTCTTCCAGCACTCTACCAGTTAAGTTTATTGTTCTATGAATGTTAATTTTATATGCAGATCTGACAATAATCCTTCTTATTATCATTTACTGTAAAGCTCTCTGATAAAATTTTCCAATATATGATATAAATCAAGAATTTGGAATTGGTAAAGCCCACTGGAGTTGAAGATGTTTTCAAGGTATATATATTCAAGGCTCATATATATTGAATTCTAAGAAACTGTACAGGTCATTTTGTCAGGCAGGGTGAACTGGTGCCTGTCAAACATGCAAATTGTGTCTATCGGTGATGAGGACAGGCTTTGATTTGCAGGTTTACATGCCCATCTGACCTGCAGAAAAAGTAAAGTGAGAATACGGAATCTTGGATGTTATTTTCATTTGTTTTCCTGATTCACTCTCAATTTTGAAATATTTCATTTAGGAAATCTCTACATCCCCCCTCCCTCACTTGTGTAAGTGGATTGCAATCCGATCAAGGAAGAGGCCAATTTTGCAATAATAGTATTGTAAGAACAGGGAAAGAGGTGATTATTTTACATAATGAAATGGTTACTGGAGGGTCAAAATGACACTTCATGTCTACAACATGGTAAGCTCACTAGTATGTCAATGCCCCTGTATTCTTCAGGTAAGTAACAAAAAGGAGAAAAAATGGTAAGCTCACTAGTATGTCAATGCCCCTGTATTCTTCAGGTAAGTAACAAAAAGGAGAAAAAATGAAAACTTCAATCTACCGCACACTTTGGATGAAATATCAAAATTTCAAGAAGCATATCTTTCTCATAATGCAACTAGGAATTTAACCAATTCAATCATCAAACAAGATTGAATTTTTTAAATTTCTGTAGTGCATTTGCAAACAAAAGCACCATCAGGCATGGCTAAATAAGTCTGTTAGACATTTTGAATTGTACCAACTTTTGGTGAGATAGCCATTTTGAATTGTACCAACTTAGTTGGGATTAAATGATCCAAACTGGAGTTGTCTGTCGGAAACCAAAAATGTTAATAGACGGTTGAATTCCAAGTCAAAAAAGTGCCATAATGCATGTAAAAATAACTGAATGGAACCCATATTCAAACAAACCAAAAATGTTAATGGATGGGCAGATGGACAATTTATTTATTTATTGGTGTTTTAAGGTCACATATTTCTGCACAATGGTTAATCATGACAACAGTTTTATGGGTGGAGGAAGCCGGAGTACCTGGAGAGAACCACTGAGCAATGCCGAGCAACTGTCAGCTCCCCAACATACTAACTCCACACAAGCAGGGTTAGCATTGATTGAAGACAGGTGCACCATCAATGAGCAGTATGTCTTAGTACACAACATCACCCTGCTCCCACGTGGGCAATGGGGGTGAAGTGTCTTGCCCAAGGACACAATGCACTTGCCACAGGTGGGATTCGAGCCAAGGACCAACAGATGTACAAACAACTGATTACATAATGCAACCCTTTTTCAAAGGGCATATAAAAACATTAGCTGCTTGAAATTTTTATATTTGACATCCGTGTGCAGAGAGTTTAAGATAAAAAAAAACTTACTTTGTCTTCCTCACACAATAAGGCATAATTGAAAGATCCTACTTCTATGCCTGCTTCTGCAGCCATCATATAATAAAAAATAGCAACTGGTCTGAAAAAGACGAAAACAGTTTTGTACAATATAAAAAAAAACTTGAATGGATGAATCTGAGTCCTTTGCTTACAAAACAACCACATCAACCTAAATATTTCTCTCAAAACTATGTAGCAGTTTCTCATTAACCCCTAGCACTCAGGCAGTGCAACAAAATTTTCTCTAATAACTCTATTTTTTTCTTGTTTAACAAATGAATTTAACCAATTTGATCTTGTTTGACAGAGCTCACTGAGCTCTGTCAAACAAGATATATTTGATTAAATATCAAATTGCATCATGAGAAATATTTGTTGCTGAAAACTTTGCCATTTTGACATCAGTGTGCCGAAGGTTAAATTTCCATTCTTCTTCCTCTCAGTGATGGTACCAAGATTTCCCCCGCCAAAGGGTTTTGTGGTCTCCAACAGGGGAGGGGGGGAGGGGGGGGAGGGCTGACAAGCACATAATACAGGAGGCAGGGTGGGTAAAGTGAGGGCAGGGGGCTGGGGCTTAGACTCCCCAACAGGACCTATTTTGCCTTTGTTTTTCCTAAATAAGCATTAAAGTGACAAAATACATGAACTTGATTTATAACCTCCTGCACATTGAAGTCAAAATTCCAAAACATCAAGCAGGAAATTTTTCCCACACTGCAACTTGGAATTTAACCAATACAATATAATATATGTAACATATTCTGGCACTTTCAAGCTCTCTACATTAACTAGTAGAGCTCTAAATTATATTTCAAAGATGTTTTGTAACATGAGTATTTTTTAAAGATACCATACAACCATGCAGTAAGAGGATCCTTAGTTTAGTAGGATTTTAGGAATAAATAACTGTTTTGTTACAATATGTTTGAGAGTGCCAGTTGGAACTCTCCAATAAATTGCAACAAAACAACCTTATATAAACATTATATTTTTTTTCTACAGCTGAGAAAAAACAATTTAATACATACAGTGTAAAGCCACTTTTCAATAGAACCAAGATAGTGGCTGTAAGAACTCAACCAGTTAAATTAGTATGATGAATTTCAGACAAATGGAACCTGAAAGACACTTCAGTGTATACAATTTATTGGTTTTGTGCAATGAAATGCATTTTTAGTAAATTATGGCATATTGAACTCTCTCTGAACTTTTCAACCATATTCTGTATCATATCACTCAAAGATATGTCCTGACTGTATGTGCAGCCCTATACTCTAAATTACTGTTTATTCAATGAACCTGAGTGAAGATTTGGTGTTAATTAGAAGAACTTACAAGTCACCATGTCTGTAGGCTTGTAGACCTTTACGTAAAACTCCACCAAGTGTTGGATTCATCTCAGCTATATACCGTGCCCATCTATCAATTGAAAACATTAATACATGTATTGACTTGAATCTCCTAAGATCTTCAACATTATTATCCTCATTACCAGTATATGTTTTTTCTTCAAAAACAGTAATTACCAAAAAGTATTCTTGGATAAAACATAATAAAATAATTTGGAAAAAAGGATTGCCAAACTAAAGAAATCTGTAACTATTTAAAGATCTCTTTTTATGATTTTAACAATCTTTTTTATCTGAGAACATGAGTCCCAACATGCAATCGTGACAAAGTCACCCTGAAAATAGTGAAAGTACTCTAGCAGTGATTTCTAGTCAAGTCTTGGCTGCTTTTAACTAGAAAACAGTGCCATGCCAGAGGATTTACAGGCTACTGTGTGGCAAATTTTTTTGAATAATCCTCATGCTCTTAGTGGTTAAAATAAGTGAAAAAACCTAAAAATTCAAATTAAAAATAGCACAGGGTCAGAAGCCCATTTTAGGGCTGTGATAAAGAAGGTGGGGGCATGGTGGCTCAGTAAGTAGAGGTGCAGACTGCAAGCCAGGATGTCCTCAGTTCACATTCCACCTGTAGCAACCGCGTTGTGTCCTTGGGCATGACACTTCACCCCATTGCCCACATGTGGGCACAGTGGCATTGTGTACTAGGGCATAATGCACATTGATGGTGCACTTGTCTTCAGCCAATGCTAACCCTTATTGTGGAGTTAATATGTTGGGGAGCCTGACACCTGACAGTTGCTTGCTGTTGCTCAATTCTTCTCTCCGGATTCCTTCACCCATAAAACTATCCATCACAAGGTGACCCTGGCTGTCAAAAGTGTCATTAAACCCCCCAAAATAAATAAATAATAAGATAAAGAAGGGATGTCCCTATTCACTTGCTATTTACGTACCTAACTAGATGCAGGGCTGGCTGACCAGAATGGTAAGCCCATCAAGCAGTTGGGACTAGATTTCTGTAAAATATTTTTATAAAATGTCTTTGTGACAAATAGCATCAAAATGGCAATCTAACTTATGCTTTGGGAATCAAGTGAAATTAAAGTTTCTGTGCACTGGTTAATGTGTGTACATGTATGCCTTCAATTTTGCACCAGTTGATTTGCAGTTCAGGTTGTTGGGTTTACTCAAGTAACTTTACCTTTAAAAATACAAAATACTTTTTCAAATTTTTGAACCCTTTACCCAATGTAACGGCCAAAACCGGCCAGCGCTATTCTAAAAAATCGCCAATTAATTTCCATTATTTTTTCATTTTTTGTCTCAAAAACATAGGTTATGACCCCTCGTTGGAACGAGCTTGTTGAGATCGTTCCAATGAGGGGTCATTACCTATGTTTTTGAGATAAAAATGAAAAAAAATTATTTATTCAAGAATTTTTTTTGTAAGTGTCGTCTGCTTTTTATGTTAGGTAAAGGGTTAACTCTAAATATTATTTACTTAAAATATTCTGTTACTTGAGAAAATATTTTGGTGGTATCATCTGTAAGTCATGTTAGATAAAGGGTTAAAGATCTAAAATAAAGTTTCTCATGATAGTATCTCATTATTTTCAGTACCTATTGTCAGTAGAAATCAGACAAATTAATGGAAATAAGTATAATTTGGGCACATTTAATCATATTTTCCTCCTATAAATTGAGTAAATTTTTTCCCCAATGATTTCTTGTTATATTTGGTATCGCTGAACTAAATATTTTTCACCTGAACGTTATAATGGTGGCCAATGGGAAAATATTTAGTTCTGTGATACCATTCAGATCAATTTTTCATATCTATAGACATGGCTGCTTCAAAGCAGACATCAATAAGATACACTTGCATATCCAATATTATGTCATTCCATCCCAAATTTGAAAAGTCATTGATTTTCAAAACTCTTTACTTACAGAACAATAGATAGTCCTACCAACAATGCCAAATATAGAGATGCTAATCACAGCTAAAATTGTGAATTATATCTTTATTGTATCATCTACAGTACTTGCATAACATTCAAGATGCAAGATGAATTCAGTTTTCAGTTATAGTAACTAATAAATGTGCATAAAAGCTAACTCACTCAACACCTAGGTTTTGATCTGAAAAGGTTCTTGATGTGCCTCTCATAAAAAGCTGTGCCAACATAATGCCAGCAAATATCTGATTGTTGACTGCTGCCCAGTTAAAATACTCCCAAGCCTTATCCTGCAAAAAACATTTCTTCATATTTATTTCCAAACAAATTATCTTTTTTTCCTGCACAGAAAATTGTTGTACAGTGGAACCCTGTTAAATGAATAGCCTTTATGCCAGTGAAAATTATTCAGTTAACAGGAGTATTCAATTAACAGGGACTGTGTCACTTTTCTGTATTTTAGAGATAAACTTGGCATTTATTCTATTATATCTTGTTTAACAGAGCTCCATGAGCTCTGTCAAACAAGATATAAAAGATTAAATGCCTGAATTGGATGTACTGAGGCCAAATAGGTATATAAGCAAAGGAAAACTGGGGAGAGTCGGGGTAATTTCTCAACAGGTTACAAGATTGTTTAATAAATTAGCAGGATTTTACTCTAAAACTTATATTCAATTAACAAGTCACATTTTATTGGAGGTGTGGTAAATGGTTTTGTGTTGATTCTGATTGGTGGATCTGAAGAAGAACTCCATCTTAAATAGAAATACGCAACTGACAACCAATGAAAAATTAGAAGTTGTTGGCCTTGAATGTCGATTGGCACCATAGCACAATCCTATTTGTGTATTAAATAAACTCTTCTTGAAATGACCAATGATAAGGCCACACAAAGTAGATCTTCTGTTTCTCAGGCCATTATTTGTGAAATTGCATGCGGGCGAGCGGTTTTTTATTTTATTTTTTATTTCAGTAATTACTTTTTTGACATCAAAAGTTCATGTTCTTGGTTCAAGTTTTAGGCCTCATAATCTACAGAATCGCATGGGTGGTGGTGTATTTCATCCCTTGAGTGCATTGCAAAGCCTTCTTGCACTCAAGGGACAAATTCATCAATTTTTTTAACTTGGGTAAAATATCAGACATAAACCATTTAATTTTCATTTTTTTTTAAGTTTAAATTGGTTATAAAAAGAGAGCATGTGGCAGCCAAAAGGACCATGCGGGAGGGCCTGAGAAACAGATTTTTTATTTTCTTAGGCCTAAAAATCTCTACATTCAGCATGACACTGAAAAGGCCACATGCTTTCTGACAGAAATAAAACAAATACTGAACTGCCCAAATGACGACATATTTCATTTAAATGCAATATGTGGCAGGTACTGACCACTGTCAGTAATTTCTATTGGAATATATAAAAGATGTTTGAAAGTAATTTTAAGGCAGTAGGGGTATATTTGGGGCTTTCGATATCAATACACGAAACTCAAGAACACAATATCATTAATATTCATGACCTGTTGATGCAAAAAGTGAAGCAATGTAAAATGTTCATCAGTTTATCAAATGCGGTGGTTTCCTTTGCTAAACTGGAACATGCCACTTGCTCCACATTCATATATATACTGTCAGATATGTTTATACAGTACATGTAAATTTGAAAGCTTGAACTTGAAAATCGGTTTCACATTCACCATTAGAACATATCAATGGAACAAATATTTAATAATGACTAAATACAGTATTTAAAAAGAGATGGAAAAATGTCTGGGAATGGCTGGCAGATTGAAATTTAGCATTACAATGAACTAAATGAGTAACTTTTACTCAATAAAATTTTTAGTGTCAACATAATTTTTTAGTACATGTCGTGTACGCTGCCCATATGAACACAGAAATTGAGACCCCACTAATTACACTACGAGGTGGGGTCTCAAAACCCCACCATGTGACTTCAATTTGTCTATAATTAACTTGTGTTTTTTGCAAGTGCGGTAATCAGGTTTATTCTTCCACTAAAAATAGTTTCAGTTCATTGTTATTTAGTGATTGTTAGGTATTGCACTTAAGTATAAATTGAATACGTATGCTCCATACATGTTTTTTGATAATAAAAAGTATTAATATGGCAGAAAAAACGATCAAAATCTGGAGTTTGAATCGTGTTTTTAATCTCGCATGAATATGTCAAACTGTGTGATGGGATGTTCGGCTGACGTCGGTTTATCTTTTGATCTCTCAGTCACCGGCTCTTAATTAGATCAAATTTTTTCACAGTCAGTGAAATATTTCTTTTACTTTTACTTGAAATATTAAAAAGATAGTTCAATATTTGAAAAAGTTATTGAAAGCTATTGCGATTCGGAATGTTGTTCATCAAAATCGATTCAGAACTAGAGGAATTACGAAAAAATAAATATTATACCGTACTGAAATCATGGATGTGAGTTGAAAAAAATATAACTTGACCAGCACAATATCTGGACATTCCCCCGACGGTCTTTTACCTAACTGCAGCTATTGACGGAGAAGAATCATGTTACCGGTACTGAATTTTGAATAAATTGTGGGTTGGGGAGGAAGGGAATCCGATTTACGATTTTAAAAGTTAAATTCAGAGTGGAATGTTAAAATGTAAATGTTGAGAGTGGAATTAACATAAATAAACCTACATTAACGAAAAAGGAATGCTTGTGGTGGCCCTGGGACGTTTCAGCCCAAGACGCTTCGGAATCCATATATTGAAGCGCCTGCATGCACTAGCAAGGAAAACTGGCCAAGATGGGGGGGAGGGGGGGGGGAGGGGGGATGGGCAAGCAATCAATGATATAGGCCTATTTGTGCGTGTGGGTTTATGGGAGTCTGGGGCCCAATTGCCTTGTTTCGGGATGGGGAGGGAGGGGGAGGGCTGTTTACTTCACCATTTAGGAGTGGTATGGATGACTGAATCTTACACTGCCAAGACACTGAAATTTCAGATGTGCTGGCTGCACGCAAAAATCAGAGGTGGCGTCAGAAAATCTCCGATAGAGGAACTAAAATCTCCTGTCTGAAAGACCTAATTTAATTTTGGGGGTTTCAAGACACGTGTGGGGGGACAAAACAAAAAAAATTATAATACGAAATTTCGGGGCATGTTTGAGCTAGGGTTACGATGTATGGTGGTCTGGCTTGTCGATCGGCATGTCATTATTGGAAATAAAAAAAATATTATTTTCTATTGATTTTATTTACATATGGTTATAATTATGATTACTGAATTAATAAAAAGTAATTGAAAATATTGATTTGTCTCTTATTTTTTCTCAAGCTTGTCATGTGCAGAGGTGTTAAAACAGATGTTGGTTTGAAGGACAGCTCTGTGCTTTGTCGCACCACTCAAATGTCATTTCACACCTTGTGCAAGTGGTAGTTTAATCTACTGTACCTAATTAATCACTTCAATCCCGACTACTTTTATGTAGTAGCCGTAGAATAATATTTTATTTAAGTGTCACATTTCAATACACATGCATAATATTCATACATGTAGAGTATTTTCAAAATATTTATATGAAATCCAGCCTATGGAGGCTTATGAGACACATTTTCATCAGAGGTAGGTCTTTTTTTACAGTAGTTCATCAAAAACAACAAAAAACAACAAAAAACCCAAACCGAAAGACCAAAACACATGCACGCACACCAAAATACACACCCTTGCGCCCCCCCCCCCCCCCCCCACACACACAAACACACAGAGAGTAATATGCAGACATACGCCCACATGCACTTGCGTATAATTTCGTGTACTAATTTTCTTTCACTTTTTCTTACTCCCCCCCCCCCCCCCCCCCCATCACGTATATCTGTCTCTCTCTATCTCTTTCCCACTGAAGCGTACTCTCTCTTAGAATGGCACATTCGCAGATATTTTAATTCGGCATCTCCCTTATATTCACCCACGTATTTTTACATACACACAGGCTAAGCTATTTCAATTGATAATACAAATAACAACAATGCAGAGGAACGTTGAAAAATCCGCAAATGCAAAGAGTATAAAAGTATGTACAAACCCCTACAGAATTGGATGAAGGATATTTATTTCTGTATGCAAATATCTCCCGTCCACCAACCCCCCCCCCCTCCCAGCCCCCCCCCCACCCCCCTGTGAAATAATCATTAGTTTCAGTCTCGAGTGAGATACTTTTTGGTATCCATTCAAAAACACTATATTTTCTTTTTACTATATCCTTTTTATAAGAATCTTTAATTGCATTGCCCGAGAAAGAGGATGTGCTGGTCGAGTTGACTCAATGTCGTGGACTGGTATCACTTCGATCATTAGCCGTGCGCCGAGGGCGCTTTCGTGGCGCAAGAGGCTTTTTTCGCCCCCCACTTCCCACCCAAGAAAAACACGGTTCTTCACGTGTTGGCCTACAGCTGTAAACAAAATGTGAAATTGGGAACTTCGCGAATATTATTTGTTTTTCTCAAGTCTGGTTTATTTATTTCCTCGATCAAATCGATTGCGTAAACACAACAGTTTAGTTTCGAAAGTGACGAGGACTTTGTACTTAACCAAATGGAACTGACTGTTCTATTCCCAATTTACAATTTCAAGCCGGAGCAATAGTCGCCGTCTGCCTCCTCCAAATTCCAATTTTAATTTAAAATAAATTATCTACTACCAGTAACAAACGCAGTTGTCTTGCCAGTTGACGTCACAAGACAGTATTTATTAATCAGCAGAGAAACTGACATACAAAAGCAATTAAACTAATCGTTAATGCTCGTGTCCACGGTGGGTCACAGTGTTTTAAAAACTGTCTTCCACTGATCAGACACTGCAGTCCACTGGAACTCCACGGAGGAGAACACACCGCGGCGGCATTTTTGTTTCAATCCATGTTGAACGTACTGCAATGTTAGTTATAAGAAACCAAATGAAGTTAAAAGATTAAAAAAAGACAACTCATTTATGTAAATATCAATGTGCAAAAAACAAACTTATTTATGTTAATATCTATGTGCAATGTATTATGTTTCTATAGTTTATCGCTTGTTAAAAGTTGAAACACTTGAATGAAATAAAATATATCAAAGCCAATGTTCCTGTTATTGTTGCTCTGTTGTCAATGAAGATAAGTAATTAATTATACACGCCCACTCATAAATAGTTCCTCTATAAATAGACAGGACTAATCTAAATTTAGCATCAATAACTGGGGTATTTATTGACCAGTCTCATATGGGTACTGTACACGTAATGATCAGGCGGTTTACCCTAAACACAGGTATTTTTTTTGTTTAAATACTTGTGTGGGGATGAAACTTTGAATTTTCAGCCAGCGACTTCTCAGAATTCGTGGGCGACAATGACTTCGCCCAACAGCAAAAATAAGGCGAAGTCAGCAGCAATAAGGCAATGTTTTCACCTGAATTGCCTTCTAGGCTGGTCCCTGTATTTCAGTGTATGTCAAAGCCATGTATGACATTTTTGGTATTTACTTAAAACAGCTTCACCTGACACAATCGGGGGTGACACTTACAGATGAATTTCTTGAATAACTAAATATTTTCACTCTTTTCTTTAAAAACATAGCTTATGACCCCTCATTGGAATGAGCTCATTCCAATGAGGGAGTCATAAAGTATGTTTTTGAGACAAAAGGTGGGAAACTATAATAAAATTTAAATGGTGAATCTGTTAATAACACTTGCTAGATATGCCTGTTTCATCAAGTAAATAGTTAAGAAAGATGTGAATACGATAGCCGGGGGCACGGTGACTCAGTAGGTAGAGGTGCAGGCTGTAAGCCGAGAGGTCCTCAGTTTGAATCCTATCTGCGGCAAACGTGTTGTGTCCTTGGGCAAGACACTTCACCTCCATTGCCCACGTAGGGGTACAGTGGCATTGTGTCCTAAAACGTACTGCATGTCGATGGTGCACTTGTCTTCAACCATTGCTAACCCTGCTTGTGTGGAGTTAGTATGTTGGGGAGCTGACAGTTGCTCGCCATTGCTCGGTGGTTCTCTATGGGTACTCCGGCTTCCTCCACCCATAAAACTGTCATGGTCATGATTAGTCATTGTGCAGAAATATGTAACCTTAAACACCAATAAATAAATAAATAAATAAATAAATAAATAAATAAATAAATAAATAAATAAATAAGAAAACGATAGCCATTATTTTTCAAGTAATAATACACAAAATAATTTTTCAGGAGAATTTGTTTATTGAAATAGTTTTGAAAACAATAGGGTGAGCATTTTGTCTTGAATTATTCTATTCTAAATATCAAGAGTCATACTGATTCTATTCAATATCTATAAATGTGACACCCTGTGATTTGGAAATTTCATATCTAAAACACTGCGATTTTTGAGTTGTCATCAGGCCTGAGAAGTTAAAAATCTATTTCTCAGACCCTCCCACATGGTCCTTTTGGTTGCCGCATGCTCTCTTTTTATAACCAATGCAAATTTAAAAACATAAAAATTAAATGGTTTACGTCTGATATTTTACCAAAGTTAATAAAATTGATAAATTTGTCCTTTGAGTGCAAGAAGGCTTTGCAATGCTTTAGCATTGCAAAGCCTCCTTGCACTCAAGGGACAAAAAACACCACCATCCATGCTGTTCTGTACATTATGAGGCCTAAAACATAAAACAAACCAAGTACATGAATGTTTGATGACAAAAATCTAATTACAAAAATAAAAAATAAAATAAACAAAAGGCCCCTTGGGGCCTTAATTGCTCACCGGTCAAAGTGGTTCAAAGAAGTGTTTGGGGTCACATTCAGTTAGACATGGTTCATCAACACTACAAAGGAATGAAGCCATACAAAGGCAGATTTTATGGAAAAACACTAAGGAATGGATTTGAACAAACCTGAACCTAACATGCCCCCCAACCCTGCCCATAGAGAGCCCAAATAATAAGCCAGGGACTAAAATTGAACAATCTGATCCCCCTTGAGATGTTACAAATGTACATACCAAATATGAAAGAATTCTGACTGGTGGATCTGAACAAGAAGGTTTTTAAAGATATGTCCTCACATTGCATTAAGTTAAACTTTGGGCTCAAATAGGGAGCCAAAATATTAACCCAGGGATCCGATTTGAACAAACTTGAATCTGACCCACTTTGAGATGTTGTATACCAAATATGAAAGGATTCTGATTGGTGGATCTGAAGAAGAAGACTTTTAAAAGAAATTTCCTCATATTGCACTAAGTTAAAATTCGGGCTCCCATAGGAAGCCAAATATCAACCCAGAGACCAGATTTCAACAAACTTGAATCGGACCCTCCTAGAGATGTTGTATACCAAATATGAAACATTCTGACTACAGGGTCTAAAGAAGAGGATTTTTTTTTAAATTCCCTATATTGCACTAAGATGATATTCAGGCTCCCATGGGGAGCCCAAAAATTTACCCAGGTAACCAATTTGAACAAACCTGAAACTGACCCACCTCAAGATGTTGTATACCAAATATGAATGCATTCTGACTGGTGGATCTGAAGAAGATTTTTAAAGAAATTTCCTCATATTTCACTAAGTTAAAATTCAGGCTCCCATAGGGAGCCCAAATATAAACCCAGGGACTCAATTTGAACAAACTTGAATCTGACCCCCCTATAGATGTTGTATACCAAATATGAAAGGATTAGAACTGGTGGATCTGAAGAAGATTTTTAAAGAGATTTCGTCAAATTGAACGAAGTTAAAATTTGGGCTCCAATAGAGAGCCCAAATACTCACTCAGGGACCTGATTTGTACAAACTTGAATCTGATCCCCCTATAGATGTTGTATACCAAATATGAAAGCATTCTGACTGGTGGATCTGAAGAAGAAGATTTTTAAAGATATTTCCTCATATTTCACTAAGTTAAAATTTGGGCTCCTACAGGGAGCCCAATTATTAACCCAGGGACTCAATTTGAACAAACTTGAATCTGACCCCAATGGAGATGTTATATACCAAATATCAAAAGATTCTAATTGATGATTCTGGAGAAGGAAGATTTTTTTTAAGTTTAAAAAAAAATTTATGGGTGCTATCAGAGTAATGCCCCTTGAGGTGCCCCCTGTGGACGCAGAAAGTTTATTTGTACAAACTGGAATTGACATATGATAAGGAACATGCACATCAAATTTGGTTCAGTAGTTTGGGAGGAGAAGCCGATAATGTAAAGTTCACGACGGACGACGACGGACGGCAAGTGATAAGTTAAGCTCCCTTCGGTGAGCTAAAAACTGCTTACCCACATGCAATTTTACAAAAAATGGCCTGAGAAACAGAAGATCTACTTTGTGGGGCCTTATTTCATTACTAACTGAATAATGCGGTTATATTTAAGTGTGACAATATGATAGAAATTCACATGATTTGATACAAATTTGGCTTGATTCTCAAATTCTTCATAATTTCAGTCAATATTGAATTCATGATCAGGAAGAAACTATTAATATTATGATATCCTGTCAATAATAAGATTTTTCTACTCACTACATCTTTTGAATAATTTGGATACAATCCATAATAGTGCAGATATCCCAGATGAAACCCAGCATCAGCATTTCCCAGCTTATAGGCCTTTTCAAAATATTCTGCAGCTTTCGTATAATTCTTATCATAAGTCAAGGCATACCATCCTAAAGCATTGATTGCTGGAGGGTGCTTCTGTAAAAAAAAAAAAATCAGTGAACACAATGCAATTATTATGATAAATGCATTACAATTTGCATAGCTAAGGATGAATAAAATTCAAATTATTTTTGAGAAGAACTCAAGAACATGAATATAGTGAGGCACACTTAATTGGATTTTTTAAATTTTTTTATTGCATTACCCTGTTAACCCTTTACCTAATATGAAAAGCAGACGACACTTTCCAAAAAAATTCTTGAATAACTTATTTTTTTCATTGTTTGTCTCAAAAACATAGGTTATGACACTCATTGGAATGAGCTCAATGAGCTCGTTCCAAAGAGGGGTCATAACCTATGTTTTTGAGACAAAAAATGAAAATTAATTGGCGATTTTTGTGAATAGCGCTGGCCAGCTTTGGCTGCTGCATTGGGTAAAGGGTTAACTGAATATAACATACAAACACCAAACCATTTATACATATATTAAAGAGTAAAATTAGGTTAATTGAATAAAAAATCTTCTAATCTATCAAAGAATTACTGTTGATAAGCCCTGAAAAATTAAAAAAAAAAAAAAAATTCAATGAGTTATGTCTGATATTTTACCAAAGTTTATCAAATTGATAGAGGGCACGGTGGCTCAGTAGGTAGAGGTGCAGGCTGCAAGCCGAGAGGTCCTCGGTTTGAATCCCACCTGCGGCAGTCGCGTTCTGTCCTTGGGCAAGACACTACACCCCCCAATGCCCACTTGGGGGCTCGGCGGCATTGTGTACTAAGGCGTACTGCACATCGATGGTGCACCTGTCTTCAACCAATGCTAACCCTGCTTGTGTGGAGTTAGTATGTTGGGGAGCTGACAGTTGCTTGCCGTTGCTCGGTGGTTCTCTCCGGGTACTCCGGCTTCCTCCACACGTAAAACTGTCGAGGTCATGATTAGTCATTGTGCAGCAATATGTGACCTTAAAACACAATAAATAAATAAATAAATAAAATTGATAAATTTATCCCTTGAGTGCAAGAAGGCTTTGCAATGCTTTAGCATTGCAAAGCCTTCTTGCACTCAAGGGATGAAATACACCACCACCAATGCTATTCTGCAGATTATGAGGCCTAAGATTTAAAACAAACCAACAACATGAATTTTTGGTGGCAAAGATATAATAATTACAAAAATAAAAAAATAAAATAAAAAAAACGCCCGCCCACATGCAATTTTACAAAAAATGGCCTGAGAAACAGAATATTTCTGTTAACTGAATTTGTTTCACAGCAAAGAGCTATTCAATTAAGTGGTAGAGTGAAAAATTTAACACTAGGCCAGTTAATTGTCATTTTTACACATCTTGCAGAATGAACGCAATGTGTAAAGATCTCAGGCTGCATTTTGCAAACACATCCCTCTCAATTAGAATAATTCTTTCAGTGATTTGTCAATTATGTATTCATTGTTTCATGAATATACTTTATGGTCTGTTGTGTCCTTTGGTAAGGCACTTAATCCTGAATACCCACATGGGGGCACGGTGGTGCTGTGTACTAAGGTGTACTGCACGTTGTTGGTGCACTTGTGATTAACCAATGGTAACCCTGCTTGTGAGGTATTAGTACGTTCGGGAGTCTGACAGTTGCTCGCCATTTCTCATTGGTTCTTTCCATGTACTCTGGCTTCCTCCACCCATCAAACTGTCCGACTCTAGGTGACACTGGCTGTCAAAAGTGTCATTAAACCCCGTATAAATTACTTTATGGTATTGGTTACAAGGGACCTGTGATTATTCAAATTTTTAATCAATTCTTGAATCAACTCCTGATTCAATTCATTTGTGAATCACAGACATGCAATCAAATTGAATCAGGTATGGTGATCGACGGTGTCAAGTGTGTCAAATTGCTGTCTATTTGACAAATCAAGAAATATGTGGAAACGATTTATATAAAATATAAACTACCTTATATTTAGTTTTCATGTAGCTAAGAGACCAAATGGACAACACACATAATCACCAGGTTTTGGGGTGAACAGGACATCTTCATCCCACATGATCATGATGTATGAGCTTGACATGATACCACATTAAATTTAAGGCTTCATCTCGACAGGATTCACCCAACAACAACACATGTTGAGGCTAAGAAAAAAGGGCGATGCAAAAAAGAAGAGGGGTGAAAACAGGACATCATGAATGTTATTATTAAGCTGATTTGATTAGAAAAAGAATTGATTCGCAATCTGTTGTCATAATAGCAGATTCACATGGCTCTAATGGCTACTTTATAGCAGCAATAAATTTGAATTTATGAAAAAGTCACAAAAATTTGGAGCAATGAATTGTTAAAACAAGGTAGTCATCTTTACCGATTCAGCAGCTTCTTCTATATGCTTCATGCCTTCTGATTCATTTTTCTCTGTTCCTTGTCCCTAGAATAACATACAGGTAATAATGTTATAATATTAATGTCATTGAGGTATTCCAATGCTGATGGTCAACTGGTTGCACAATAGAAAAAATAGATGTTATCTTGTTTTTAAAGAAAATTTTCTCTTTCAATTTTGAAAGAAACTCTGAGTGACTGAGCTGCAATTTGGTTGGATTTCTCTGTCTGTTTTCCTGCCCACACCACTTTACATTATCACCTTCTAAAACGAAACAGAACAAGGGTTCGCATCGCCGATCCGGGGTCAAGTTTTTGTGGCTAACACAATGGTGGCTATTAACTAAAAAGCATCAGGGTACCTTTTCTGAATAACTAATTTGCACAAAATTACTAAGTCAGCCCAATAATTCTGCTGCTGCTGTCTATCTGACCGAGCCCATTTTTGACCATGATCAAGACAATTTTCCTGGAAACCTATATAATAAAAAAAAGAATCAAATCGGTTAACATTTGTTCAAGTTCTGGTGCTATCAAGCACAAAATTTGCAAAAAATGACAAAGTCAGCCCAAAAATTCTGCTGCCGTATATATTGGACTGAGCCCATTTTCGAACTCAATTGAAATAATCCTTTTAGAAAACTATTTTACATATAACAAAAATGAATAAGTTATCATGCTATCAAGCACAAAATTCGACAAAATGACCAAGTCAGCCCAATAATTCTGCTACTATACATCAGACCAGGCCAGTTTTCGAACTCGATCAAAAGATTGTTCCTTGAAACAGATGTGCCAAATATCAGTCAAATCAGTTGATATTTGTTAAAGTTATCAGGTGTTGAACATGCATATCAAGTCACATACCAAATGTTATCAAAATCCGTCAAAAACAACCAAGTTATAAGCAAAAAGAACTGTCTGCCCGTCTGCCCACCCACCCACCAACCCAACCTAGAACCCACCTACCCATGCCATGCCCAGCCCTCAGCATACCAATAGTCAAGTTTTGTTTGTAAAACTCAACTAAAAACACTGCCTCTCAGCAACTATTGTTGTTTGTTTTTCATGATGCAATCCTGATTTTGCAATATTTTATTTATGAAATTTCTGTCTACTCGTGTAAGTGTATTGCAACCAAGGGCCAATACTATAAAACTTTTACAATTGTATTTTCTAGAATTGTATTTTCTAGTTATGACTTCAAATGGGTTGAAATGAACCATTAACATTTTCAAAAATGTGGCAATTGACCGTATCTTTTAAAATGCTGATGATTCATTTTAGTCAGTTATATTAATAGGTAGAAAATACAATTCTAGAAAATACAATTGTAAAAGTTTTATAGAATTAGCTTCTGATCATAATCCTAAGGACCTGCAAATGGTTTGAGATTCGATTCAGCTCAAGACCACAGCAATCATTCAATTTGGTTCAAAACCAATCACCAAGATTCATTTTTGAACCCATGCCCACTTCCATTTAAAAGACGTGTATTAGCATCATATTCAACATGAAGAATGTTAACTTTTAACTTACTGACTATTTCCGGAATATTTTTCCTCAAATCTAGTCATGGCTGCTATGAAGCAGCCATGACTAGATTTGAGGAAAAAATTCAACTAAACATAACTCAAGAAATCATTGTTGAAAAAATCCATGCCACTTTCAGAGGAAAAATTTAATTAAATGTGTCCAAATTATACTTATATAAGTGGCAAGAGAAATCCTTTCCTGGGCAGGAATATCTGCCAACAGCATGCAAGAAGTTAATACGTTCGAAATACATGCCGATTTCATGATAGAAAATACTGCTCATGTAATTGCTAGCTATTTCTGCCCTGCACAGATACACAAGACTCCAACAGAGATCTTTCTATCACCAGAAGCAACAGATTACATTGTAATTTCACCATTTTCATAATTTTCACCACAATTCCAATAGTTTTGGGCTTGTCTAATTTATACTGCCACGCATTTGCTGAAGTACATCTACCTACCACAGTATCCAGTTTAGAGGACTTCCACCCCAGGCATTGATTACAGAGTACTATTTTATCAGTAAAACAGAGCTTTTATTATCAACATAAAGACACACTTGATTACATTCAGAATAACATTACCATACCATAAACTCACTAGCAACCTACATGATCTCAAACCATATCTTACTATATCCGTCAACATAAACCACTATGTCCCCAGCAGTACTTCCATGGAATCCCATTGCAGTGGAGCCCACTAAATTTGAATAACTCCGTTAATTGAAAAGAACTTCCAAGCACAAAACCAATACCATACCTTCGGTACAAATTTGACCTAAGTGCATGTAGGTAAAAGAGTAAACTTCTATTAACCCTTTACCTAACATGAAAAGCAGATGACACTTGCAAACAAAATTCTTTAATAACTCATTTTTTTCATTTTTTGTCTCAAAAACAAAGGTTATGACCCCTCATTGGAACGAGCTCAATGAGCTCGTTCCAAAGAGATGTCATAACCTATGTTTTTGAGAAAAAATAATGAAAATTAATTGGCAATTTTTGAGAATAGTGCTAGATGGTTTTTCCCGTTACATTGGGTAAAGGGTTAACTGAATGAAAAATCTTGTAATATGTCTAGAAATTACCATCACATTCTTCAAATTCCCTCTTTAAAGACCTGTTTGGCTTCATGATGTCCAGTCTATTTGATCGTGTTGAGCTCTGACTGATAAAATAAAACAAGTGAACTGCACCATTATCCCCTGCCAAGATAGCTTTCGAAGAAGGTTGCCATTAAGTAAGAGTTTCAGATCTTTATCAGCAGGGATCACTAATAAACAATTTGGGTTACCTTCAGCAAAAATAGTCAGGAGGAGCTGGAATGCAAACTTTTTTCACTTCATTGTCCTATGAGGTCAGAAACTAAAAATAATTAGTATCAGTTGGTAATCAATTAGAAAAATGTTCGAAAAAAAACCCCCGACAACGTTTGGTCGAGAGCCAATTTCCTAAAATCATTAAAGTAAATTGGGGCTAACTTTGGTAAAATGGATCAGGTGAGGCTGTTATGCAAACTCATTTCATTTTATTGTCCTGCAACATCACACACCAAAGTTAACTTGAATCGGTTGGTAATCATTGGAAAAAGAACACGGACAACCTGGCAAAATATGCCAATTTGAATAAAAATAAAAGTTGAAGGGTCATAACTTCTGACAAACAGTGTAGGTGAAGGTGTGTGAATTAATTTCACTTGAACATCTTGTGAGCCTGCATACCGAAAATATTTGAAATCTGGAGGTAATTGCTGAAATTAATGCCTGGGCAACTTTTGGTCATATGTTGACTTACTTGAAAAAATCAAAGTCAGAGGGGCATAACTCCTATCAAACTGGGTAGGCGAAGCTGATATGCAAACTCATTTCACTTAACACATCTCATGAGCCCCAAACCTGAAAATATTTTAAATCCATTGGTAACTGTTGAAATTAACCCCCCCCCCCCCCCCCCTCCCCCTATCAAACTGGGTTGGCGAAGCTGATATGCAAACTCATTTCACTTAACACATCTCATGAGCCCCAAACCTGAAATATTTTAAATCCATTGGTAACTGTTGAAAAAATTACCCCCCCCCCCCCCCCCCACCCCCCGGACAATTTTGGTCATATGCTGACTTACTTGAAAAATTCTAAGTCAAAGGGGCATACTTCTGGTAAGAAAGTGCAGACAATGTCAGTTTTCTCTGAGTACAGATAATCATAAGATGTATGCATGTGAGGTTTAATGGAAATCTGGCCATTGGTTGTGAAGATATGAGACTAGACGGATGGATGGATGGACTGACTGAAGGATGGAGTCTATCGAAATATATCCCTGCAAACTTTATTTGGCAGGCGATAATAAATGCACAGTTTATCCCTAGAATACAGGCAAGTGACCAAATCGACCAATGACCCACATGGGGGCATGGTGGTGCTGTGTACTAAGCTGTACTGCACCTTCAACCAATTCTAGCCCTGTGCAGAGTAAGTACGTCTGGAGTCTGACACTTGCTCACCACTGCTCAGTGGTTCTCTCCAGGTACTCTGGCTTCCTCCACCCGTAAAACTGTCCGAGATGAGGTGACCCTGGCTGTCAATAAATATGTGATAAATAAATAAATAAATGGAAACAACTTAATAGGATATTTCTTAAATGAAGAACCTTATTAATTACATATAACTTCCAAATAACAAAATCATTTACCATACCTTCAGCACAAATATAGGTGGGCAGACGGATGAGCGTTCCTGTTTGCTTATGACTTAGTTGTTCTGGACAGATTTTGATAATATTTGGTATGTGACTTGATATGCATATTCAAACCTTATGATGGAAAATATGGCACATCCATGCTCTTTCACAAGAGTTATAGCACTTTGTTAAAATCAATCAATTTTGAGCTTGATAGCGCAATAACTTCAACAAATGTGAACTGATTTGACTGATATTTGGCACATGGGGTTTAAGGAACAATGTCTTGATGAAGTTCAAAAAGGGCTTGGTCTAATGTACGATTTTCAGAAGAGTTATGGCCCTGTGTTAAAAACCAGATTGCTATCATTCCTGTAATACATCCCGTAAAACACTGGCTACATGACTACATGGTCTGTGTCTTAGGCGTTGATAAAAAATTATCTGTGGACAGTTATGTGTAATTTTTTAACTCTAGACCTGGTGACCTTCCACATTACTTTATAGATGGACGAGATTTCTAGATTCATTAATGGAATTTAACAACTTCGGATTAAATTGGAATCTAATCCGAAGGTGCAGGGACAGACATCCACACAAGCCACATTCATTAATGTAGCCTATGTGGATGCCTATCACTACCCCTTCGGATCAAATTGCAGTCATGTTATAATTACCAGACCCGACTGGGTGGAGGTTGATTTTAGAAAAATAAGGTGCGGTTCGAGTACCCCGCATCAATCAAGGCATAGTATGAACCATATTATACATACTACGTCCCAGGTTTGTCAACACTTCAAGGCACTTAGATTGCTGATTTGCAAACCATACTGTGGAGTGCAACAGTCAGGGCAGTATGGGTTGTCACATTGATAGCTTTCGTGATATGAGGACACCAGTTTTGTTGTTAATTTATTTTTAAATTCTTTCCTATTTTCTATATTTCGTAATCCAGGTTCCAATTCATTCAAAATTTTGGGAAGGGCATATGTAGGCAGCCTGTCTAATGCTTTTGTTCAGGTTTTGTCAATACGTACTAGGACTGTTTGCCTTGTATTCATGTTTGCTCGAGCAGTGGGAAAGGTACAATAGTGTTCAAAAGAATCCGGTAGATTTCCATTTTTCCAGTCAAACAGAAATAGTCCGGCATGTAGTTTGTACAAATCAGTGACTTTCAGTATCTTATCTTCTACGAATAATGGGTCTGTATGAGAATTAAACCTTTTATTGTTTAATATTCTAAGTGAGCGTTTCTGTATTTTCAGTAGTTTATTGATTCCTCTCGAATTTCCCCAAATCTGAATACCATACACCAAATGACAGTGGACCAAGGAATAATAAAGCATCTTCATGACATGCTGTAGTAATAGGTTTTTGCCTTGTTCAAAGTATAATTTGCCCATCCAATCTTAGAACATATTTTTGATATATGTGTTTGATAGGATAAGTGTTCATCAATATGTATACCTAAAAAGTTCAAGGATTTCTCTTCTTCATTTAAACCTGCCCTTTTTAGTTTTTTACCATTCATGAGAATATCAGGATGTCTGCGACTATTAGCTTTGTGGTTTGGGTTAATAATAATGTATTTGGTTTTATTGGCGTTCAGGGCGATTTGATTTGCTGAGCACCACTCATATATTTTATTGAGTTCATGATTAAAATGGTCAGCTATAGAACTGGATTTGGGGGCTGAGTCCAGAGCAGTTGTGTCATCCGCAAATGACAAGAGGTTGAGAGATGTAGAATGACTGATATCATTTATGTATAATAAGAATAAGGTGGGCCCAAGAACTGAGCCCTGTGGAACTCCACACATCAGTTCTATCAGTTCTGACTTTTCTTCACCATGTTGTACATATTGCACTCTGTTCGAAAGATAGTTTTTAAACCAACAATTACTAATGCCTCTGAATCCATATTTTTCCATTTTGGTTATCAAAATGTTGTGGTTTATCGTATAGAATGCCTTGGATAGGTCAAGGAATGTCGCTAATGTATTGTTTTTACTTTGCTTATTATTTTCCGAACCTACAGATTTCAGTAACTGCATTACTAGATGTATGGTAGAATGATTTTTCCGAAATCCATATTGATGTTGATATAAGATATCAAATGTTTTGAGATATTTCGTGATTCTATTGCCCATGAGCTTTTCTAATACTTTAGACAAGACTGGTAAGATACTTATCGGCCTATAATTATTAAATGCATGCTCATCTCCAGTTTTAAAATTCAGAATAACTCTCGCTATCTTCATCCTATCAGGGACTATACCGTACATAAAAGACAAGTTAATAATGTGGGCTAAAGGAGGAGCTATTGTGTTAATTGAATGTTTGATGAGGTTTGAAGTAATGCCATCACTATCCTCACTATTTTTGGACTTAAGTGAATTGATAATGGCAACTATCTCGTATTCAGTTGTTGGAGTTATGTAGAAACTGTTTGGTTGATTATTATCCATGAAGTTCAGGAAGCTTTTTTGAGGTTTATTTATTTGTTCGCTGGTGCGTTTTCCTACGTTTGCAAAAAAGTTATTGAATTCCTGGGCTATTTCAGTTAGGTTGTTTATTTCTTTATTATTTTCTGTTACGAAAAATTGTGGCAAAGTGGTACAATGGTTGGTTTTAAGTAGAGCAGCGTTAATAATTTGCCATGTTCTGCGTAAATTACCTTTGTTTTCTGATAATATGTTTGAGTAGTACATTGCTTTATTTTGTTTTTTAATCTTGTTAAATATTTTACAATAGTTTTTATATTTTCTAATATTCTGCTCAGTTGGGTGTCTCAGTTTTTTGTTATAAAATTTAGATTTATTTTTTGATGAGATTTCGAGTCCTTTCGTCATCCAGGGTTTTTGTCTCATAAATTTTTTTTTTAATCGAATATTTTTCAGAGGAAAGGCATTTTCAAAGGCTGATAGATAGATGTCCATAAAAATGTTATATGCAAGATTTGGACAATTACATTCGAACACGGGAGAAAAGTCACTTTGAGACAGGAGCATTTTGAAGTCAGCTATACTGTCTGGATTCATTTTACGCTTTTTGAATTATTGGTCGAGTGTCATAGGTTTTCTGGCCTGTTTCGATATGAAAGGTTGCAAAATGATTGGAAACATCTGTGATGATTATTCCCGATAGGGATGTTAATAAGACATTGTTTGAGAATATGTGATTGATTAATGTGATACACCCAGCATGACCATGTTGGAGTCTGGTACTAATTAAGGTGCTATATAATTTCCTCCAACACAGCCCTATCGCTGCATTTTCAAGTATTTAGAGTACTAAGTTTTGTTCTTGGATATCTGAACCAAATTTGGCCATGAGTTGTTCTTATAAAATATGATTTCATTATTAGTTCTGGTACAAATATGGTAGCAGACTTTCAGGAACTGTTGATGCCTGCTATCAACTATATGAGTTGGACACATATATTTTTGTGTGTTCTGTACACCACAACCATCATTTCGGTGTATAATTTGGGAATTTCAAAGTAAACAAATTTTCCTTACTTATATAGCACCTTAAATAAGAAGTTGGGATGCCCATGTGACATGACTACTCAATGTATTTATCCACAACTAAATTTCAAGGAATTCTTGAGTTTTGAACTGTAGTCCTGACTGACTAATTTTCCAACTACATCATCAAGGTATGCCTTCATCATGCCTTGGTGATGTAGTTGGAAAAATTTGTCAGTTGGGACATGAGTCTTCACACTCGGCAAAAACCAGGTTTACATCCCCACCACAGATCGGTCATCTTCGTGATGTCCCTGGCAGGCAGTACACCGTTGCGTTAATCTATCTTAATTTTCCATGTATTGGGCAGCATACGGAATGCAGTGGCTCAGTGGATACGGCATTGAACTTCAGACTGAGAGGTCCATGGTTCGATCCCCAGCAGGGGTGAATGTGTTGTGTCCTTGGGCAAGGCACTTAAACCCGATTGCCCACATAAGGCATAATGCATGTTGTTGGTGCACCTGTCTTCAACCAATGCTAATCCTGTTTGTGTGGAGTTAGTATGTTGGGGAGTCTAACAGTTACTTGCTGTTGATCAGTGGTTCTCACCAGGTACCCCGGCTTCCTCTACCATAAAAACTGTCAGACAAGAGGTGACCCTGGCTGTCAAAAGTGTCATTAAACTCCAATAAATAAATTGGGCAGCATCATATAAGTTCGAATTCAACATATATTAAAGGGAAGAAAGAAACGTTTAAACCCTTACCCTGAATACTAAAATTCCATAATCATAAACAGCCTCTGGTTCTCTTGTCTCGGCTCCCATTTTGAAAAAGTTTATGGCTTCTTGAACATTTCTCTTCAAACCTTGTGATCCCCAAAACAATGTTCTGGCTACACGTTGCTGAATAAAATAAAAATAAAAAATGATCTAGACATGACTTGGGGTCATAAAATAAAAATCAAGAAGAACTTGAGTCAAAATACTGACAAAAGTATTGCTCCATTTTACTAAGACAAGAAATGTTTTATAAATAGTGTCTCAGTGTGTATCTTCTCTCTATAATAAAATATTATTCTACCAGGCAGTAATGTCCACCAGCAGGCAGCTAAAAACTGACCCCTGGCTGGAGTATGAATTTCATAGCTCAACCCTTTCCAGACAGACTTCCCATATATGGCTGGTCAGACATGTGGTATGTATTATTATCAATTCATTGTGCATTACCGTCATGTTAATACCAAATTACCCGGCCTGTAAGAGAGCATAATAAACTTGAAACAAATATTGTAAAGCATAGCCAGTCACTAATTTTTAGTCATTAGCTCCAGCGGACCAGCTAGCACACACTGACATTCTGTGCATGACGTCATTTCATCTTTCTAGACATCTTTTTATATTTCCCTAACGAGTTTTCCTTTCATTGGTGTTGATTGAGATATATATAAAGTGTTCTGCCTTAAATTGCTTAATAAATGGTGTTTCACATAGATTCTTTTCATGAAATAATATAAATCCAAAAGGGTCAAAAATCGTTCTTATAATTTCTAAGTATTGATAATAATAATAATAATAATGATTATTATTATTATTTTCTGAGGCGTGAAAATAATAATGATTTTCTCAGGCATCGTTCGGCTTCATTACTGGACCTTCATCTGTGATTAGCAGCCCCACACCCATTTGCTGTCTTTGGCTATTGTCTTGGGCCACTAATGACAGCTGGGCTGCTAATCACAGATGGCAGTCCAATAATGGAGCCCAATGCCCTCGAAAATCATGTTATTGTATAATTATAAGTCTTACTGATATGTTTATCTTTCATGCTCTGTGTATTGAAAGAAGCTAAATTCATAACTTTACATAAGGAACAATCGATTGATTGTTTTTGTTTTGTTTATGGTGACAGTATTGGATAGGAGGGTTGTTATGGCTACAAAATACTAATTTATGGATCTTGATAAAAAAGTAGATGCAATTTGCGAATCCACTGGGAATTTGACTGATTTCGAAACAGGAATGCAGTGAAGAATCTATATTCAGGAAGGTTAAGCTTGATATACTGCTAGCATTTATCTGAGACTTGAGTGGAGGAGAGTATGGAAGAAGCTCTCTCCTGCCAATGGTAGGGGTAGATCTGGGAGGCCTCTACTGGGGGAAGTTTGAAATATATGCCCCAAGTGACAGTATAAGGAGACATTTTGAGGCTTGATAGAAAGTCAGTTTAGACAATTTGTGGTATTTTATACATAATGTCATTAGTTGTCGCTCCAAGAAGACAGTATTTTGAGCAAGAGGGCATCCACGAAAATTTGTTGTGAAGAAAATTAAGCATCAAATGATGGTATCTGGGGACATTTTGCCCCCATCCTTCATGGCTTAGAAGCCTTTAGATTACTGAGTATTATCTTCCTGTTTATACTTGCTCCAGACATGATTCCCAGGTTTACAGCAAAAAGTGTCTTGCCAGTGGACACAAGCAGCTAACACTGGTCAGGATCAAACCATCGATCTTTTGGTTTAAAGTCCAATGCTCTAATAACTAAGCAATACACTCCCACAAAAGAGGCTATGAACACAATCAATCCTGGGTGAGTTCTATAATGCTTTTATGATAGAATTTTCCAGAATTTTATTTTCTATCTATGACACCATTACTGGGGCCCCACAATTAATCCTAGGCCTAAGTGTTCTCGAGTACAAGCCTGCAAACCATTCTGAAGCTGGAGTTCCATGTGATCTCTCACATTTTGGTGACAGGATTAATTCCTGCCTTCTTTAGCAATGTACCTGTGAAGTTTCATGATCCTAGGCCAACACACATGTTACAAGTTTGGAAAATGTTTTCAGGTTAGGGCCCCATGACATTGACCTTGACCTCTGACTTCCAAATCAATAGGGTTCTTCCCTTCCCCTAAAAAATGTACCTGTTGAGTTTCATAATCTTGGGCAAAAATATTGTAAAGATATAGTCCGGAAACGAAATCATGTGATGGAATGACTTTCCGGTTAAAGAACCCTTGACCTTTGACCCTCAATATCAATAGGGTTCATCCCTTTACTCTTTGTACTCTACCTGTGAAGCTTCATGATCCAAGGCAAAAGCGCTGTAAAGTTAGAAACCAGAAACCAAATTGGATGGATGGACTTTGGGTTAGAGAAATCTGTGACCTTGACCCCCATATCAATAGGGATCACTCCTTTCCCCTAGATGGTGTACCTATGGAGTTTCACGATCCTAGTCTAAAGCAATGTCAAGTTAGGGTTCAGAAACCAAACTGGAATAACACACATAGAAAGACATGATTACTATTGGGCTCCAACCAGTTAGCAGGGCCTCAATAAATAAGTGAAGTGGAACATTAGTATTTTAAAAAGAAAGGCAATTTACTGGTTGGTAACCTGCCATGTCTTTTGTAATGATGATAATTCGGCTGTTATCAGACTTTCAAGCAACTTTTTGTGAAAAATAAGAGACAGTTTAGGGTTTTTCACCAAAATTAAGGGGTTATTTTAGGAATTTATAGGGCTATTTGGACCAAAAAATAGGGATAAACCTTTAAAATTATAAGCATTAAAAATTCATTTCAATCATCCTGCTTGCCATTAATTGCTGAATATAAATCTACTTATGACCACTGAGTTGGCTTCTGGCTGAAACATGAATTTCTGAAAGTATACTTAGACTAGATTTACAACAATATATTTCATTTTATTTCATAAACTAAGTACTAACCTGACATCTGTTCAGAATAACCTTTCCATCCTGCATTAACTCGCCCGTGTCCATTTCCGGTATAATATTTTTAATCAACCCTGATGTCATAATACCGGAAACAGGACCTTCTCTCCTCCATATACATCAGTTTCCTTTCTGGTGCCCGAAAGCCAGAACGTTTTCTCTCTCATTCAGTATTTTTTGCTTTGGATATGTCATCCAACAATGAACATTTGTCGTCTTCATCGTCTGAATCTAGTTCACCTATTCGACAGAAGAACAAGTCATGCACTGCCAAAACTGAAGAAGATTTGAAACTTCAGAAAGTAAAAATAAATCAGTTCAGTGCAACTTTGTCTAAAATCATTGAGGTGATCGAGAGGCCAAAATTTAAAGACGCTAGTCACAAAGACAATTCGAAGTGTCATATTGACTCACGTAAAGAGAGTGTCAGGTCTGTTGATGAGCATAGCCTCTCAAATTCAAATGGTGAAAACCACATTGAACAACAAGACTTACTTTCTTTAAATGTTGCTCAGAGGGATGATAGCCAGGAATTTCTTGACACATATTCGGTTTCAAATATCAAAATGGAGAAGGACTTTTCACTTTCTAAAGGTCTGTTTGAGATTTTTGGCCAAGATGTCCTCACTGACAATAAAAAAGGTGAAAATGTTGGTTTAGGTTTAGAAGATTCTCAACAGTCTGTTATGGACAATAATTGGCATTGTTTCAAGCCTAGTTTTCTCACAGCCTTTTCTGAGGACAGTAAAGCTTGTTTCCCAGTTGATAAACAAACAGAAACTTTTTTATTTTTACAAGTACCTGCATTAGATGATATTGCTGAAAGATGCCTGGTCAAGAAATATGGGAACAAAGCTGCATTCCTAAAGATTTCTAAATCTCTCCTTAGCACACCTTTCAAAGAGACAGAAAAACTGGCATACCGGGGTGTATCCTTGAAGTGCAAGTAGGAATACATTCTTTATTATATATCCAACAGGGATTAGGCAATTTATTACATCTTCTTCAAAGTGGCATTGATGTAGAAGATGCTATCCAGTCAGTTAGAGATATTTTTCTATGTCTACTATGAGTTTAGATCAGTTGGGAAGATCTAGTGCATTTTTTCAGTTGATATGCCGACAGATGACAATTTCTGACTTGGATTTATTCAAAATGAACATTGCAAAAGACTTGATGAATTTACCTCTGAGTAATGAGGGAGTTTTTGGTAACGCTATGGAAAACTTTCGCAAGGGCAAGAAAGATAAGGATAAAACTCTAGATGAACTTTTACCAAGCATTGGGAAGAAACCTTTTAAGCGACCAACTGCTGAGAGTAATAACAATTATTATGCAGGTTCGGGGTCAAAAAGGAACTTTCAACACTCTAGTATTACTTCACCTCATAAAGATCAACGTAATTATAATTACTCACAAAGGCAAGATAATGCTTATCAGAACAATTCTTTTCCAAAAGGGAATACAAGTGGAAAGTTCACAAATTTTCAGATCCGAAAGAAAGGAGCCAATAATTCCTTCAATCAGAATTCATCCCAAGCAGGGAAGAGATGACTCAGTGAGTATGTTAGATGTACCTGCATATCCGGAGATACATGTGGGCAGACGCCTGACAAATTTTGTGTCTCAATGAGAAAAGATAACCACTGATCAGTAGGTTTTATCGGTGATTCGAGAGGGATACAAACTAGATTTTCTACCAAAACCTCCTTTTTTAGGGGTGAAAGAGATTTTTGTCAACACACAAAAAAGAAAAGTTTTAGATCTAGAAATCAACCGTTTATTACAGCTGGAGGCTATAGAAATTGTACCTCAAAGTCAGATAAATCAAGGTATTTACAGTATGCTTTTTCTTATGCTAAAGAAAAATGGGAAATGGCATCCTGTAATAAATTTGAAACCACTAAACAGGTATCTCCGGAAAGAACACTTCAAAATGGATACTCTTTCAAAAGTTTTAAATTTGGTAAGACCGAAAGATTGGGCTTTCACAACAGATTTAAAAGATGCATATTTCCATGTTTCTCTTTTTCCGGCTCACAGAAAGTTCCTCAGGTTTCAGTGAACAAAATTGTGTATCAATGGAAAGTCCTAAGTTTCGGTCCCACGTCAAGCCCACGATGTTTTACCAAAGTAGTTTCTGTAGTAGCGGGTTACCTCGGACACAAAAGTATCAGGATAGCTATTTATCTAGATGATTTGTTAGTTCTAAACCAGTCCAAAACAATGTTGTTAACACAGAGATGGCTCATTCTCACGATATTAACAAAGTTAAGGTTTCTGATAAATATCGAAAACTCAAGTCTTCAGCCATCACAAGTAATAACATACTTAGGAGCAGTGTTCCATTTTCAACTGAACATAGTTCATCCAACTGTACAAAGAGTACAAAGCATTCGAAACTCAATACACAAAATCATGACAGGTCAAGCTACAGCCCAACAATACCCAGAAGTCTTGGGAAAAATAGCCTCTTGCATAGATTTAATTCCGAATAACCAGCTTTTCATTAGACCAATTCAAACACTTTTATTAAACAATTGGAAAGCTGCACAAATGAGTTTAGATACACTTATCCCTTATATAGCACAGCTAAATTCTCATTTATTATGGTGGACATGGGAAGCAAAAACACTGAAGGGCCAAACTCTTCTGCCTTCACAACCTCAGTACACAATATCAACAGATGCAGCATTGACAGGTTGGGGTGGACATTTCAAAGGGAACACAGTTCAAGGGATCTGGTCCGAAGCTCAGAAGAGTCTACACATAAACAACCTAGAAATGGAGGCAGTGTTTCTGACACTACAACACTTTACACAACATCTGCGAAACAAACATGTACTGGTGAGGTCCGACAACACAACAGTGATGCAATATATAAACAAACAGGGTGGAACTCACTCAATACCATTGTGCTCGAGAGCATGGGACTTGTGGCTTCATGCCTTACAGAACAACATGACACTCTCAGCAGCTCTCATAGCCGGGAAATTGAATCGTCTAGCAGATCAGTTAAGTCGATACAAAATTCTGGAATCTGAATGGGAATTGCATCCACACATTGTGGACAAGATTTTTCAGAAATGGGGTTATCCTCCGTTCAACCTCCTCCCCTTTGATGATGTATTCCTATGGCTTTCAGTCTCCAGAAGGATATTGATTTATATGGAGGACGGAAGGTCCTGTTTCCGGTATTATGACATCAGGGTTGATTAAAAATATTATTCCGGAAACGGACACAGGCAAGTTAATGTGGGACAGAAAGGTTATTCAGAACATATGTCAGGTAAGTATAGTTTATTCATAAAATTATAACCTGAAAATCAAATTTTCAATTGTTATATATATATAAGCAGTAAGGCTAACATTTTTTTTATTTTTAGTTTTATAGATGAGCCTACACAATGATTTTCCAATCACATTTCAAAATGTAGGAATTTCTTAAAAAAGTAAGGGTTTTTAGGATTTTAAAACTTTTATAAGGAAAAAAAGGGGTGCTTAAAAAAAGGAGGAAAATTAGGAAAATAAGGGCTGCTTGAAGCCTGTATTATTTATGTTCACAAGAAGAAAATGCAGTTCTTCAAAATACAACTGTAAAGGTTTAATAGTACAGACCTCAGGCAAATTCAAAGAAGTGTATCAATGCAAAATGAAGTTACTGCATGGAAGGTAAAGAATGAATCTTTTTTAACCCTTTATCAAATGCACATGCTATCACTTTATTATTTTAATTATTTTTTTATTCACATTTCAGCTAAATCATATGTTTAAACCATATCATATCAATGAAACAGGCTCAATGAGCTTGTTCCAATGGGGGTAACATGATATGGTTTTGATGAAATTTTCTAAAAAGTGTTTTTTTCAACAGTTCAATTTGTAAATTAAGTGGGCAAAAGCAGCTGATTTGTTAGGTAAAGGGGTTAAGACAAAATAAGTGCTGAAACTTAAGAATTAGAAAAGTGTAAATCTTAAAAAAGAGATATATGGACTTTTGCAATAGTATTAAACTGCCAATGAGGAACTCAAACCTTTAAGCTGGCTCTGGGCAAAATATCACATTCCCATGTATGCCCCATTTCGCAGTGCAAGAACGAAACTAAATTCCACCTATCACCAGGACTGCAGAGATCATTCCTTATATATTTTTATTTTATTTTGTTTTTTCTACTATACATGTTATTTTCAGTTGCAGCTGATTCTCCTCTCTCTCCCTCTCTCTCTCTTTTTCTTTCTCTCTCTCCTCCTCCTCTCCCTCTCTCTTTTCACTTTTTTCTCATTCGTTACTTTTTTATCTCCCAGTTTCTTCTTTTTTTTTTCATACTCTCCATTTTCCCTTTTCATGAGGTGGGTGGCAGTAATACAGCCAGCTGGCTATGTCACCTCCCTGCAGAAGACAAATATGTAGCTTCATAAATCCTAGATGTAATATATTATTCATACTATTTGTTGTTTCTTGGGCAATTATGTTATAAACATGTATTATAATGTCTTTTGCAAATAAAGTTATTACTACATTACTATCTCTAAATAACATAACAAGTACCTGTGCTGATGCAACTCCTTGTTTAGCCTGATGTTTTAACCAATGGAAAAGATCTCCTTCTTCATCTGTTTGCTGGCTAAGGAGGGCCTCATCAGTTAGTCTCACAGATTCTGTCAGGACCTAAAAATTGTAATAAAAAAAAATTCAAAAAGGATATCTGTATCAATACTTCTTTTGTGAGTTTTTAACTTCATACTGAGATATTTTTATGGTTTAGTTTTATGAGATTATTTTCTTAAATCTTTCCTCAATGCACATGATATCAAAATTTATTTTAATGATCTTTTTTTTTTTTAAATTTTTCACAAAATTTCAAAAGAAGCATATCATGTGACACCCTCACTGGAATGAGCTCATTACAATGAGGGGGTCGCATGATATGCTTTTGTTGGCATTTTTTTTAAATTTGTTTTTTCATCTGCTCAGTTTATAAATTATGGTGGATGCAGATGTTTTTTTAGTTAACGGGTTAACTGACTCTTTGCACTTACCACAACTACCATATGACATTAACTGAAGTCTTTCCTATATAGTTGAGTGTTCATTTTTTATTTAACCTTTACCCAATGAATTGGCCACATCTGTCCGCGTAATATGCAAATTCAGCAGCTGAGAAAATAGTATTTTTCAAAGAATTTCAATAAAACAATATCATGTGACCCCTCTTTGGAATGAGCTAGTCAAGCTTGTTCCAATGAGGGGTCACATGATAAGGTTTTGTTGAAATGTTTTGAAAATTTAAAAAAATGATATTTAAAATAATAAATTTGGATATCGTTCACATTGGGTAAAGGGTTAAAAAACATAGCTTTTGCCTCTTCATGATAATAAGTTCAACAAGTTTATTCCAATGCAAGGTCTTGATCTAAGTTTTGGAATAAAAAATCAAGAAGACGAAATACATGAATGGTAATTTTGGGGATTTAGTACAGGACAGAAATTAAAATTTGTCAGGTAGAGAGTTAACAACTTCAGACTTTTGGACAGAATATTAACTGGTGGATGAAATGTTTTTTTGCGCATCGAAGGCACGCAGGGACGCTGTGCGGCAAGCCCTTTTCGACCCTCTTTAACTGTATGTGATTTGGTTTTGTCTGACCGTTGTAAAGGAGGAAAGTGTTAAGGTACTTAGCGGCGTCTGTGTTTTCGTCTGTTTTTCTTAGGAGGAGGTGGCTGCGTTGATGATACCTCCTTTGGTGGTGTTGAAGGAGAAGTGGTGGAGGGCTGACTTGGTTCGTAAGGTTTAGTCCTCGCAGCTGCAAGTGGTGAAGAGCTTTTTGGTGTTGTGCGTAGTTAGTGGCTGCTAACACTCTCTATTGCTACTCTGAATGACTTTTCGTTGAGCCTGTGGTTTTCCAAGTTTTTGATCATGGCTTGTAGGAATGTTCGGTGGTCGTCATCTCTGACCTTTTCTCCGAGGATGCTTTCCATGGTCTCCGCGGTGTATGCTTCCTGGATGGTGTCCTGGTTGGAAAAGGCAGGAAGAGCAAGAGCGGGTTTAGCGACATGTGCGATGACTGACTCAACTTCCTGCTCCACTAACAGACCTTTCTCCTCCATCTCCTCTTCCGAGGAAGAGTGTGATGGGCTGGATAGAGGACTGTTACCAGGTGAACCAGCATCCTCCGGACCTTCCACCAGAGTAGAAGGAACCAAGATGAACATGGAACGGCCAGGGGTAGCAGGCATTGAGCTTTCAACACCATAGTTAGCCTCCCTCTCTTCCTTTTCTTCCACTGTCAGGTGAATTTTACCCTTGAGCACCTGGATACTCCAAGTGGTAGCAAGGGTAGCCTTCACTCTGACCAGTGTTTCTTGGATTACAATTGGGAGCTCCATTGTCAAGTTGTTAGCACCTCGGAGTCCAAGGTATGCGATTAACTGGTGGAGTCCATATTGGGGCTTTATTCTGAAGTGCTTCCTATGCAGTGGTTTAAAGACTTCATATACAGTGGATGTGTTTCATATTATCTCTGAAGTGAAATTATTTGATCTCTAAGGATTTGCCTTGTTACAGTTTACTGGGGTACTCCCATAAATTATAACAAGGCAAAAACATGTGAAGAAATTGTTTTAAACAAAAATAATTTAGCACTCTACCTGTTGATGCAAGTACACATCAAACACCCATTCTACAGTGACAGCTTTAGATCATGTATTTCAGTATACACAGTATAAAAAACTGACAGTGTTTGATAAGAATTACATCAAAAAGTAAATATATTACCCCAGCTTAACCCTTTACCTCATGTAGTGGAAAAATTGGGCCAGCAAAATTAAAAAAAAAAAAAAAATCACCAATCAGAATTCAATATTTCTAAAAATGTTGATCTCCAAAATATAGCTTATGACCCCTAACTGGAATGAGCTTTGAAGCAAAAAATGAAACAAGAGGCCCCAAGGGGCCTGAGGCAATCATCTGAGAAAGTTGTTCAAAGAAGAATCTATAAAAGATTATTCCTCATATTGCACTAAATTAGAAATTGGCCTCCCACAAGGAGCCCATGCAAATATGAACTTGAGGACTTGATTTGCACAAACTTTAATCTGAACTTTAATCCCATAGGGAGCCCAAATATGAATGAAGTGACTTGATTTAAACAAATTCAGTTAGATCTCCATAAGGATGCTGTATACTTAATATCAAGAGATTTTGATCAGTGAATGTGAAGAAGAAGATTTTTAAAGATTATTCCTCATATTGGACTAAATTAAAATTTTAACCAAGGAACATGATTTGAAGAAACTTGAACCCCTCCTACCTCCCCAAAGGATGTTGTATACAGATATCAAAATATTCAGACTGGTTGTTCTGGAGAAGATTTTTAAAGAATATTCCTCTTATTGCACTGTTAAAATTCAAAATCCCAAATATGAACCCAGGGACTTGATTTGAACAAACTTGAATCCCCCCCCCTCCCCATAAGGATGTTATATACCAAATATTGAAATGAAAGATTCTGAGTGGTGGTTCTGGAAAAGCAGATTTTTAAAGAGTGTTCCTCATATTGGACAAAATTAAAATTTAGGTCCCAATAGAGAGTCCATATTTTAACCCAGGGACATAAATAGAAGAAACTTCAAATAAGAGATATCCAATTATGTGGACTCTACTGTATAGCAGGTGTTTTTATTTCTTCCAATATGTTTGTGTTAGACACACTTTTATGTGAAAGCTACATTCTAACTCAAGTTTTGCATTTGATGTTTACTTGAATAGCTTGTGATAATAGTATTCTAGTTACCTACTGTTTGCACTGTCACATTTCGTTCACTAAAATCAAACTGAGCCTTGGTAAACATTGCCTCAGGTGAATTTTAGTGAACTTGGTTCAGAAATTTCATATCAAATCGTGACTGTTTACATACACTCTACACCTAACATTCGACCCATCAAAATCACTCAAATTTCATTCACTAAAGTCATACTGAGCCTTGGTAAACCTCGGTTCAGGTTGGTTTTAGTGAACTTAGTTCAAACATTTCATATCAAATCATGACTCAATCAAGCCAGAAAATAAGCAGACTGTCATCTGCAAAATGGGGTCCCCAGAGGGTGAATTTAGCGATGCTACCCTGCACAGCAGGGTAGCATCACTAAATTTACCCTCTGTTAACCTCAATCTGAATCAGGGTCTCAAAACTAAACAGAAAGAAGTACCCAGAGGATAAATTGGCCCACTGTATGGGATAGAAAATTCACCAGTTCATCAAATTCACCCTCTGGGAACCTCATTCTGCAAATGTCAGACTGCTTATTTTCAGGCCTGGACTCAATACAAATTCTCTATTGCCTAACATTCTGGCTGAATTTGGCAAATCTATACACAGGAGGCATAAGCTGTATTTTGAAAGCAAAACAGGAAAATGCTTCATTGGCAAGGAAAAAATATTGCAAGTCTCACTTATAATTAGATTTGATAAAGGGTTAATGAACTATACAAAAATAATTAAACTTACATCTGTCCCTGTATGAATTTCTCTGTCCTCATTTGTTTTGTCAGCAACAAACTTGAAGTAAACTGAAATGAGATTTATTGGCTATCAAGTAGGCTTAATGAAACTGAAAGGACAAATACAGTAGTCAGTTAATTTGATGAAAGAATTTTTCTGAATGAAAAATGAAAGAAAAAATATCGAGAGTCAACAAGAACCAGTGGCATCACAAAAATGGCCGCTTGGAAAGGGTGGGGTGTAAACCTGATTTGTCTTGGTTGTAATGTCTCAAGCTGATAAACTATTCCAACTAACAATCGTCAAGGCATGCCTTGATAATATAGAAGGAATATTAGTCTGTCAGGATTACAGTTGAAAAAAGATCAAGACTTCTTGGAAACACATTTGTGGATAAATAAAGTATATGGTGCTTGTAACAAAACTGCTTATTTGGTTAACTCTTAGTGGAGAGCAGTGGCTCAATGGTAGACTGTTGGACTTCTATTCCAGAGGTCCCGAGTTCGATCCCCATCCGTGACGACCCGCATTATGTCCTTGGGCAAGGCACTTTATCCCAGTTGCCTACATGGGGGCATGATGATGCCATGTACTTAGGCATACTGCACGTTGACGGTGCACATGTCTTCAACCACTGTAACCATGTTTGAGTGGAGCTTGAACAGAGTTAGAATGTTGAGGAGCTGACAGTTGCTCGTTGATGCTCTCCGGCTACTCCGGCTTCCTCTGCCTGTAAAACTGTCATGGTCACGGTTAGCCATTGTGCATAAGTATGTGACCTTAAACACAAATAAATAAATTAAATCCTAACTTGTGGAGTATTTTAAACTATTTTTAGTCAAATCTAGTCATGGCTGCTTTAAAATCATCTAAATTTAACTCATTATTGGTCAAAAAGTAAATTCAATTTACATGGGTTAAATTTGGTTACATGGGCCTGGATTATTCGTATTATAGTGGCAAGAAATTTCCTGTCCTGGGTAGGAATATCCGTCAGCAGCATGCAAGGAGTTAAACTGGTCATGCTGAGTCCCCAACTGTCAGAATCAGGTACTACTGTCGTCTAATTGTATAATCAACTGTGTGTGTGTGACAATAAGCCCAACTATTTAATCTCGTCACATGAAAAAGAATATGATTCCCAGCAAGAGTGAACTGATATCTAAGACACTACTAATTCAAAGTATAATGTTTCAACTGGAAAAATTAATGGGGCTGTATCACACCACCCCGTCAAAATTACATTTGCTACAAAATCATTCATTGACCATTCTTGTTTGAATAAAGAATAACATAAGGCCTAAAAGAGTAAAAAATCTGTTTCTCAGGCAGGCCTGAAAATAAGCAATCTTGACATTTGCAGAATGAGGTCCCCAGAGGGTGAATTTGATGATGCTATCCCATACAGTGGGCCAATTTATCCTCTGGGTACCTCTCTCTGTTTAGTTTTGAGACCCTGATTTAGACTGAGGTTCACAGAGGGTAAATTTAGTGATGCTACCCTGCTGTGCAGGGTAGCATCACTAAATTCACCCCCTGGGGACCTTATTTTGCAGATGACAGTCTGCTTATTTTGTGGCTTGTCCTAAGGCTCTCCCTCATAGTACTTTTGGCTGTTGCATACTCTCTTTTTAAAACCAATGCAAGTGTAAAAAAAATAAAAATTAAATGATTACGTCTGATATTTTACCCAAGTTAATAAAATTGATAAACTTGTCCCTTTAGTGCAACAAGGCTTTGCAATGCTTTAGCACTGCAAGGCCTTCTTGGACTCAAGGGACAAAATGCACCACCACCCATGCTATTCTGTTTATTTTATTATGAGGCCTAAAACATAAAACAAACCAGGATCATGAACTGTTGATGGCAAAGAAATAATTAAAAAAGTTTAAAATAAAATAAAAAAAAATGCCTGCCCACATGCATTTAAAAAAAAATGGCCTGAGAAACAGAAGATCTACATTGTGGGGCCCAACATGAATACCACAAGCAGTGTTCTTTTAACTCTTTGCATGCTGCTGGCAGATATTCTTGCCAGGAGAGGTATACTCATGTCACCAGAATAGGTATAAAACTGCTTCTATTTAAACCTTTACCTAACACAAAAGTCAAACATCACTTGCAAACAAAATTCTTGAATAACTATTTTTTTTTCATTTTTGCATCAGAAATTTAACCTTATGACCCCTTATTGGAACAAGCTCAATGAACTTGTTCCAGTGAGGGGTCATAAGCTATGTTTTTGAGACAAAAATTGAAAAAATAATAAAAATTGAATGGTGATTTTTGCGAATAGTGCAAGCCTGTTTTGACTTTTATGTTAGTTAAAGGGTTCCAAAATTTAACCCTATAGATAAAATCAATGATTTCTGTGCTTCATTTGCTTGAATTTTCATCAAATCCAGTCATGGCTGCTTCATTGCAGCCATGACTAAATTTTATTAAAAAATCAAAAATACCCAGCAGAATAAGATTTTAAACCCTTACCTAACAGGACTAAAAATAACACTTGCAAAAACAATATTTGAGTAACTAAACAATTTCATTTGTTGCATAAAAAATAAAAGTTATGAATCCCCAAATTGGAATGAGCTCAACAGGCCTGTTCTAATGAGAGGTCCTTAACTATGTTTTGATTGGTTTCTCCAATACATTCATTTAGCAGCCATCCTATTTAATTAAACTATGATGTTCCTGGGCCAGAAAAAAGCAGCCTCTCAGTCAAAAGGGTTAAAGACGCTATGATTTTATATTATAGCTCCATGAATGCATTGAGTAATATTATTCAGTGGAGCCCACTTAATTGGATATCTGTTAACTGAATAACCCTGTTAATTGAATATAATTTCCCAACACAAAACAATTTACCATACCTCTAGTACAAATTTGACCTATTAATTGAATATAGCTTATAGAGTAAGCTCATGTTAATTGAATAAAAAATCTGGCAACCTGTCGAGAAATTACCCTGACTCTCCCCAGTTTTCCTTTGTTTTTTCACCGATTTGGCTTTAGTACCTCCAATATATACATTTAATCTATTATATCTTGTTTGACAGAGCTTATGGAGTTCTGTCAAACAAGATATAATAGAATAAATGCTAAGTTTATCTCTAGAATACAGGAAAGTGACACAACCCCTGTTAATTGAATACTTCTGTTACTTGAATAATTTTCATTGGCAAAGTGGCTATTCAGTTAACATGGTTCCACTGTACTGAGAAGAAATATTTGCCGGCTGCATATGAGAGGGCTTAATATTAAAAGCTTCTGAACATACACAGCTTTTCAACTTGGACTAATTGATAACCAGTAGCAACCCTCTACTACAAGTTTTAAGTAGGGTAACAAAAATACTTAGCAGTGAAATCATTTTCATTACAGTATAATTTTTTTTTCACTTAATCAGCTTCCATGCACATCCTTAAGTATTTATGTAATGTAACAAAAATATATCTAACTAGCCTTATTCTCAAAAAATGCCGATCAAATTTTATTATTTTTAAATGTTTGCCTCAATGCTGTGTGCAATGCTGCATACTGAAAATATTACTTGACTTACCCCAAAATAATGAATATGGACTCTTCCAATTGCTGCCATTGAACTCACATGGAAGCTACCACCAGTGTTCAAAGGGTTAAACCTTTGCCTGACATGTGAGAAAAAACTGACACTTACAAGTGTTTCCCAAATGACAACATTCGTTCAATTATTACTTCCAAAGCACTGTTTATTACTCATGGAAAGATCATTCCAACAAGGTGTTATAAGCTATGGTTTGAAGTAAAAATTGAAAAAATATATAGTTTAAATGAAGGTTTACTGATGGTTTTCATGCATCATTTTAGGCTTTTTGTTAGGAAATGGGTTAACCCTTGGAGATTTTTATATATTTTTGCTACTCTTTGACAGTCAACATCAACTGGCTTTGCAGTTACTTCATGCTAGACTTGGCTGTCTATGTAGGTAACCAGCCAAGACTTGCCTGGAAAAAACTGCCAAGATAATCAGAATGCAATTTGTAAATTTACCCAGTGAGTTCATGTTGGGGCCCCTGTTTGCTGCAGTGAAAGTGATCACAATTGGAATTAAACCTTTAAGGGTTAAGTCATATTTGAAATCTAAGGTCATTCATGACTAATTATTTATTTATTTATTTATTTATTTATTTATTTATTGGGGTTTAATGACAATTTGGTCAGCTGGGGCACCTCGAGTTGGACAGTTTTATGGATGGAGGAAGCTGGAGTACCTGAAGAAAAGCACTGAGCAGTGGCAAGCAACTATCAGATTCCCCAGCATACTAATACCACACAAGCAGGGTTAACATTTGTTGAAGGCAAGTGCACTAACATTGTGCAGTATGCCATAGTACACAGTGCCACCATGCTGCTATGTGGGCAATCAGGATAAAGAGACACAATGCAGCTACTGCTGTTATGGATTGAAGTATCTGCCTTTTGGTTTGAAGTCCACTGCCCTAACCACTGAGTCACCATGGTCCCCATTTATAGCTATTACTGAACAACCTATGTGTCATTCATGTTGGTGAAAGCTGGATACCTGGATCAACACCTTAAATACAATAGTAAATTTAACAAGGATGGAGTAAGCTAGATCTATCCAGTAATTTCAAAAAGGTGTTTTCGAAATAGGTAAGGAAGGGAAGGGATGGATTGGACCAGAAAATACACAGAGTATATATACTTCAGAGGATATTAAAATATCCTATATACAGTGTGATAGATAAGGTGTCAGTTGATAAAAATGAGCAGATAATCTGAAATAAATGAGGGATAAGTTTAGAAAGCCTCTGGGGCAGTCATAATGACAGGTATCTAAAGTTTTCTTTTTGTCATCCCAAACTTGGTATCTGTCACTGGGATTAGGACCCAATAGTGTTATGTACCATTACTAGGACAAATGTGCTATATTTCTGTGCAACATTACTCTTTTGGGAAGTATATCCTGTCAAAAATTGGTTTTGAGAGATTCATTTATTTCTGGCAGATTTCCCTGCCCAGGACAGGATTTCTCTTGCCCCTGAAATAAGTATAATTTGGGCACATTAAATCAGATTTCCCCCTTGTAAACTGTGTGGTTTTGTTCATCAACAATTTCTTGAGTTAATTACAAATGGATTTTTTTTTGTGAAGCAGTCATGAGTAGATTTGATGAGAAATACCTTGAAAATACTCGGCAGGTTTAGATATTAATGTTGAAGCAAATTGAAACTTGAGAAAAAATGGACCTGTATCTTTCTAAATCAAGAAAAAAGACTCAGCCTTGTTGATTTTTGGTCAGCTCTCAAGGGAAATTGTTCAGTGCATAAACTTGTCTTCACAATTGTGCACACACATCCACAGCTCTGGAAGCTTCAAAATGCAATTTGATTCAAAATCATACTGATGAGTTGCTTCAATTCAAGTTATGGTGATTCCAAAATTCTCGAATCATCAAGATGTTATAAAAATCTTACAAAGTGGCTTGTCTTGAATTTTTCAACTATCATAAGGCACAGGAGACCTAAGGTAGAATAAGTCATGCCAAGGAGATCCGCTTCCAAAACTACTTTGATTTTGTTCTGCTATACTCTGCATTTTTGACGGTCTTGCCCAAAACAAATGAGTTGTCATTGAATACAATACTTCATTGGGAACTGGCAAAATTTATGGTTGTAAAAAAAGGTGAAATATTTGCAACTTCAAGAGCCATGACATTTTCAATTTGAGATTCAATTCTGTTTGAAATCTTCTACCTGATTCAATTTGGGTTATGATTTGGCCCTACAAAAAATCTGCATGCATATACTATATACATTACCATAAGCCTGTGCTTTGTCTAAGGGAACTCCATCAATGCCAAAGATATGTTTGTGGCCCAGTGACAATGAAGAAAGTCTATGTCGGTCTAAAGATGCCATCATCAAGTATGCATGTGCCTGCAAAAAAAAATGTCTGTACAAGCTTCTACTTCCATCTTATTGATTACATATTAAACTGTGAGCTGAGAAGTACACCTCAACTTTTCTTGTCAACAGAGAGGAAAGAAAAAATACCAGAAAAAGAACAGAAAAACATGAAAAAATACACAGAATATTCAAATGTGAAAACATAAGCTTAAAACAATTTTGCCTGAAATGTTGCTGTTGTTGGTGATTTAGGGCATTTTTCAGCATGCATGGCTATACAATACAATTATTATAATAAAGTATGAAGCTAAGTTATGTAAGTATGCTGCCCGCTTATGATGTCAGACACCAGATACTGGTTACCAAGATGACCTGTTGTCTCTGTAAAGAGGAACTTGTCTGCCACAACAGATAAACTCTGGTGTAGTTTCCAGGGTTCCCATCAGAAAATCAATATCAAAGGTGTCAACAGGATTTTTCAAAAGGGATTTGACTTTGATGAAAGAGAACACAGGGGGTACACTCTGCAGATGCCGAAGAAATCTTCTACAAGTGCTGAAGGCACAAGCACACTGGAGGAGGGGGGAGGGGGGGGGATTTTTCAAATGGAGCTCTCTGGTGGCCTTTTGGGGATTTATTTGCAGTCTCCATTCTTCAAAAACCTAAGAGGGAGTTTATTTGCACCCCCGAACCCCTACTGGAAAAATCCTGAGATAAGGCAAATCTGCACCAGATAGCTTTTTATCTGAGTTCTACTACTAAACAATATTTACTGATTTAATTTTTGGTACTAAGTCTGGTATAAGCTGCAATAAAAATTTAAAATATTAACACTCTGCACTCTGATGTCAAAACACCCTGATTCTAAGTAGTACATTTTTCTCATAATGCAGCTAGAATTTTAACCAATTCATTTGGGAGCGTGGTGGCTCAGTGGGAGACTGTTGGACTTCTATGCTAGAGGTTCCAAGATTAATCCCTGTCTGGGATGACCTGCATTGTGTCCTTGGGCAAGGCACTTTATCCTGGTTGCCTACATGGGGGCACGATGACGCTGTGTACTAAGGCATACTGCATGTTGATGGTGCATGTCTTCAACCGCTCTGTAACCCTGCTTGAGCAGAGCTTGAACAGAGTAAGAATGTTGAGAGCTGACAGTTGCTCATTGATGCTTGGTGGTTCTCTCCGGGTACTCTGGCTTCTTCCACCATAAAACTCTCACGGTCATGATTAGCCATTGTGCATAAGTACGTGACCTTGAACACCAATAAATAAATAATAAATAACCAATTCATTCTTGTTTGACAGGGCTTAATGATGTCAAACAAGACTGAATTCATTAAATTCCAAGTTAGATTTTGGAAAAAAATTGCAGCTCAAAATTTCAATATTTTGCCATTAGTGTGCGTAGGGTTAAAAAAGGTAAACGTGTACTTTTCTGAAAAAAATTGTTCATTTGTTTTCTTGATTTGGTCTTGATTTTGCAATATTTTAGTTATGAAACTCAACCACTATTGTGAAGGTGCCAGGGCCAGATCTTGATCTGATCAGTAAAGAGACTGAGTTTACAGTAAGAGAGCTGTAATGCAGAAAAATCTAAAACAGATCAGTCTTGACAATCGACAGTCAAGAGAAGTGTTCAAGCAATTTGTGATTCAAATTCTCTCTTTAGCTTTCATGGTAATTTTCAAATAATTCTGACAAAACTATATTATGTGAACCCTCATTGGAACAAACTTATCAAGATTGTTCCAATGAGGGGTCACATGATATGGTTTTGTTGAAATTGTTTGAAAAATAATATTTTTTCAACTGCTGAAATAAAATTGACTGTACCTCCAATTCGGCACGGCAAAAATTTTTGAGGGAAAATTCCAAGACACCCACCAATTTTTTTAGGAAAAATAAGTTTTTAGCTATAATAACAGCTATAAGACCATCTACATTGGTCATGTTTGGTATAATTTGACGCAGAATACAGCAATCAGTATATTATATATAATGTGAAAAATACTGATCTTCATCTACGCCAGAAATCTCAGAAAGACCTACATGAAGAGTTTAATGTTTGCCGATATGAATGTCGTCAGTTTATGACAGTGTGCCAGATTTTCATCTCCAGAGAGATTGAAAATAGCCCATAATGGCCACCCCAAATAGTTATTTTTCCAGTCACACTGATATTCTTACAGAGATCATAATTTTTAATGGAACTTGTACTCTATACACAGGACACCTCTCTGTAGGTACAATATACTTTTGTCCCCGAAAATTCAAGATGGCTGTCATCTAGTTGATAAAATACTGTTAAACTGTGGAGGATTCAGCAGAATCAGTCAAGGGAGGGAATTCTTAGTTCCCTACTGAAACAGGGAGAAAAAGTTTCTGATGAACATTTCAAAGTGAACTATTTTTGCCAATACTGTAAAATGAGTTTAATGGGTTAAATTTGCATTGAAGGTATGGCAAATGGTTTGAGTTTTGGAAAGATTTACAGATTTATGTTAATAACTACTGTATATCCAAGTGCATAGCTGCAGATGACTTAACAGTGTTTCTACATTATTGTTGGCTCTAAAAACACTATCAAGATAAATGTGTCCTTTCAGTAACGTTCTCAAGGAAGAATACACTTGGAAAAGCGTTTTCAGTGCCATATAAAAGGGACAGTTTGTGACTGTATAGGGATTCAAGGGTTAACAGGGTTATTCAATCAAGGCGGTTAACAGGGTTATTCAATTAACTGGTTGAGGGCTAGATTATTTTTGGTGCTCTGAATTTGTTATCCAAAATTGTTTTATTACTGTAATAGAATGATTTATATATTTAAAATATTATTTGCATTTGACTAAATATGAATAAAAGGTTGCTCAGCCACATGTCCCTCGAAAAGAAACTGAATTTTTAAGTCGAAAAAGGGACATAAGACTAGCAAAAAATGTCGGACTAAACCCCAATTTGAACTTGACCTATATTTTATGTTGTTGAACCTACACAACACATTGTATTTGATTCTGTCAATTACAGCTTAAGTTTTTGGTTGGAAACTAAAAAATATAATTTTCAAAATGAACGGATGGACAGCGGCTATTTCAATAGTCCGTTGAATTTTTTTTTCTGGGAACAAATATGAGCAAGGAAAACACAGGCTTTTGCTCTGGTTCCCTCATTTTTTTTTAAAGCCCTGATAGTGGCTTTGAGCACTCAACCAGTTAAGAGATATCGATTAAGTTGGCTTCACAGTACCAGCAAATTTAAATTATGAAGCAAATTTCAATTATGAAACAAATTTTACTTTTGGAAAAGGGTTAAAGGTCTACAAGCAGGAAGTTTGCATTCATCATATTGCAATAAACAAGTTTCATATTTGAATGACATAAATATGGATGAATGTTTTCAATTCATTATTGATTTTCAAAAACACACACATCTGTCATCCAACTCAACCAACAAGATTAATTCTGTACACAGAAAACTGCAAAAATCCATAGAAATATTTAAAAAGAGACCCATCATTTTCTTACTTCAAAATATTGATTCTATATCTTTCCCACAAAGCAAAATTTCAAATTCATTCAAATAAAAATCTATATATATTTTGAAGTTATAAATTAAAATGTTAGAGTTACTCATGAACAGATATCGCAATTTTCATCTGTCTATAAGTCAAGCAGTTTTTTGAAATATGGCCTGGAATGGAATGAAATGTGAATACCTTTCGCAGTGGCCCATTTTGGTTTAATTGTGACATACTTGTCTGTTATGATGCATGCAACTATCAAGTGTCCTGGTTGTAGATCAAACAGTATTCAAAATACAACCTTCAAGGAAATTTAGGACTATTTCCTGTCAATTATGAAAAGTGGGTCAGAATGAACCAGTTTGGGTTTATAGCACGTTGGGCAATAATAAGTACACCCACAGAGTTCCATCTGAGGTGAAGTAGCTTCTAAAATAAGGCCCTGTGGGGATTTTTTTAGCCCTGTGCACACTGCATGATGTCGAAAGTAGGTATAAAAGGCCGATTCCAGGACACGTTGTACATGTACCGTACACGTACATGGTGCATTTACTCTCATAGGATTCTGTGTTAAATCGCGTTCACGTTCACAAAAAATGTCGTTTTTTCATGGTGTCCCAGAATCGGCTATTTTTTTTAGGCTCACAGATCGCACTTTTCACGTTCAAATACCTGTTGGCGAACGTGTCGAATTTACACGTCGCTCAAAACAGTGAAAAATGTATGAAATTGTACATAAAAATTTTCTTAAAAATTTTTGTCGACATTCCCATCGTGGATTAGACCTTCAATCTATCGTTGGTGAACGCGAGCAAAACACACTTTGCCGATTCTAAGACAGCATCAAAAAGGTGGTTTGCTGATTCTGGGCCAGTGTCCCAGAATCTGCAAACAGTTTTTTGAGGCTCACAATAGAGTCGACTATAAGATTGAAAATTCTATAAATTCTATCATAATAGACACTCATGTTTTTGTTTCGGTGTGAATGAAAGGTTTTCGTTCAAAAGAGTCGACTATAAAATTGAATCTGTTATAATTCATGTTTTCTTTCGGTGTGAATGAAAGGATTTCGTTTCAAACGGATGACATTGAAAAAATTGAGTTTTAGATAATTATAAATCGATGGGGGGGGGGGGGGGGAGGAAGGGAGGGGGGAATCGTTTGTTTACATTTTGTCACTGCGAATTTTGTGAAATAAAATCTTAATAAAACACTTTTTAGAATTTGTTTCATTCAAATAAAAATAGTTCGTAGAATTGTTTCATTCAAATAAAAATTCTATTATAAAACCTTTTTCACTTAGATGAATTTTTAAGAGATAAAACTGACACTCATGTTTTTGTTCTGGTGTGAATGAAGGTTTTCGTTTAATGGGTCGTTTTAATAATAGACAATAAAAGCGCATTTCCACTCAATTAGGTTTAAGTGGTAAATAAATTTTTAATATATTCGTGATAATGTTCGGAGATATGAATGAACACTTTTAACGGATGTAATTATTCTCAAACGCGTTAAATCAGAAACCGGTTTCTTATGCACTAAAACTTTCAAACTTTTCAAAGTTCTCCAGTTCGTCACTGAGTGAATAATCTGTGATGCGATTTTTAATGCGTTCAGAGGCAAAACGCATTTATAGAGGTTTTATCATGTAAAATGTTTTTCCTCAACTGGTTTTTTAGTTATTATATTAAAGACAGAAGATTTTTATTTACTTAAAACATAAAAATAATTATACATTTAATTTTGAAAATAATAAATAACTCACATTAGCATACTCAAAGGAAATATTAATAATTTAAAACGAAAAAATGTTTTTACAGATGGATGCTAAACATCGAGATCAGCTTTTAAACGAATATGAACATGCCAAGAAGAGCATTCAATCGGCTGACAGAAGCAGACATCTTGGAGAGATGGAACTTAGACGCGAAGCCACAAAAATATTTAAACCCGTGACGGAGGTTCAAGAGTGAAGCAAGAAGGAGATAGTTGAAGAATTGAGACCCATAAAAGAGAGTTCTTTGAGAATGGGTTCGTTGCCCGGTAGTTTTACAAAACAGTATTCCTTTCAATCTACACCAGATTACGTTCCCATGAGAATCGAAACCAACATGAGCGAGAGCGACGATACAGCTTCGACTATCACCACTGATAGCGTCGCGTCGTCCGAGGATGGTGGTAAAAGAGATCTGTTGTATGGAATTTATAAGGATTCGGATGGTAGAACTTTTGTGGGTGACACAGAAGTGGAAATGGATGATGATAATTTAATCGTCGGTTCGAATAAGTATAAAATAACTGATGGACTGCGCAAATTGCTCCTTTTCGACAAGCCTAGTGATTACACAGAACAGGATTTCGACAATTACGGCGACATTCTGGTTCAGACCCACGCCATGAAGAGAAATAACGATGCCAGAGAGACGAGACCCAAAGCCAACAGAGGTTACAAGTAGATGAAAGTGGTGAAACCCATATGGGATATGAATAAGAAGTTCGTTGAATAGGTGACTGGCAAAGGGGTGAAAACCACTTTTCTTCCGAGTGATTCTGACGCTCTGTCTCAGAAATTGAGTTTGTTAATGGCAAGTAGACGTGCTGGTAACACAGGATTAGATAATGAAATAGTTAGTATATGCGACGAATTGTTAAGACAGAAGGTTTTGAATAAAAACCATTATAAAAGGCTGATGAACGAATTGAAGGATTGATGTATATAATAAGTAGAGAGAAACAAACAAACAAAATATATAAAATAAAAACAGTAAATTTTAAACTAGAATAATAAAAGTATTTAAACAACAAACGATTTACCAGTGAAAACAAAATATATATTATAAAATAAAAATATGTTGGTGATAAAGAACAGGGGATACGTTAGAACTTACGTTCAAGGCGGTTCTGGCATCGTCGATTCTATAATGCGAGCGTTCACGAGTGATGCAGGTAGAAAACTCGCATCAACCGCATTTGAGGTTGGTAAGAAGACGGCTTTGGATGCTGGTAAGAAAGCAGCTTCCAAAGCCAGTGGTAGGATAGCTTCTGTGGCTGGCAAGAGGGCAGCCGACGCGTTGATCGACAAGTTGATCAGTCCGCCAGCGAAGCGAGCTACGTTAGAGCGAACGCCAAAAAGTTGGAAAGATTTTAAGGATGCTGTGGTACCCATACAAGATTTAGCCAAAATGACGAGTGGATCTGGATTGAAGAGAACTCGCGATGGTGTAATATAAATAAATAATAATATTAAAAACCGAGTTTGATTAAACATAAAATTGTGTTTGAAAAAATCTAAAATAACAACAAAAAAAACAAAAAACAAAGATGAACATTAAAGATATGTCTTTGAACGACGCCGCGACTAAGAGGTCGAATAATGAGTTCTTTCCCAAAAGCATAAGAGGCTTGATAGTGGGAAAATCAAATTGTGGAAAGACCAATCTGTTGATGAATCTGTTGTCGCGACCCGACTGGTTGGATTACGACAGATTGTTTGTGTTTGGCAAGAGCTTGTTTCAACCCGAATACAGATTGCTTCGAGAATGCATGGATTGTAGATTGCCTAAGGACGTCATAGCCAGAATCTTTAACAGTAGGGAGGAATTCGACAAAAGTGAAGCTTCTCTTTCGACCATTTTGGACGGTGCGGCGATGGAGTTGATGAAGAGAAATGCATCTTCGAACGTTGAGTGTCGATTTTATGAGAACGCTAGCGACATTCCGGATCCTAGAGAATTGAAATCGGAAGATAAGAATCTTATGATTTTCGATGATCTGCTTTTGGAGAGACAGAACCGATGCGAATCATATTACGTTAGGGGTCGTCACAGCAACGTGGACTGTTTCTACCTGTCGCAGAATTATTTTCGATTGCCCAGACAGACGATAAGGGAGAACGCTAATTTTCTATGTTTCTTTCGCCAAGAACTCAAGAATCTCAATCACATCTACAGCGATCACGTCGCAAACGACATGAGTGCGGCGGAATTCAGGAGATTCTGCAAGAGGGTTTGGGATGGAGGACTTTACAATTTCGTCGTGATCGATTTGACTAGCGAATTTAATCGCGGAAAATATCGGTGCGGATTCGGCAAGTTTTATGTTTCTGTTGATAATAAGATAGAGCGTGAAAATAAAAAATTAGAAAATAATAAATCATCAAATAATTTAGTTTTGAAAAAATAAAATAAAAAATTAAAATATAATGTTCGAACAAGGAGAATTGTTAGAACGGATAGCCAAGAATACGGCTGCAAAACAATCCATTCAAATCGTGGTGAGTGGCGATTCGACTCGATTCGTGACGAAATTTGAACCTTCCATCGAATTGAATAGAGAGAAAAGATATGAGATGGCGTTGGTGAATCTGGAGACTTATTATTCCTTTCCCAACGTCACCGAAAAGAATAACTCATTCAAGTATTCCGACGGAGTGGATTGGTTGGAGATTCGAATTCCCGAAAGGAAGTTACGACATAGACGATTTGAACAATTACATTCAAACGCGAATGAAGACAGATGGAAAGGGAAGCAACAAGATCAGACTCGCTCCCAATCCTAATACCTTACAGACAATATTGGATTTGGAAGATAATTTTCGAGTGGATTTCAACACGGACGATGATTCTATAGGCAAGATGCTGGGATTCGATCGAAAGATGTATCGAGGCCATGCAGCATCTGAAAATACGGTTGACATTCTCGCAGACAATAGCATTCTGGTGAACGTGGATGTGATTGCTGGAAGCTACGTGAATGGTAGCACTCAACCGATGATCTATTCCTTCTTTCCAAACGTGTCGCCGGGTTATAAGATCGTGGAACGACCTCAAAATTTAGTTTATTTACCAGTGACTTTAGACACGTTGTATAGTCTCAAAACCACGTTGACGGATCAAAATGGTGAACTGTTAGATCTTCGCGGAGAGAGGGTGACGATACGATTTCACATAAGAGAAATATAAGCCAAAAAAAATAAAAATATTGTGTATATATAAATAACAAAATAAAATAAACGCAATATTAATTTACAAAAATTATTTAATATATATAATTATCATTAAAACAAAAAAAACAATTGAAGAAAATATATTTAAAAAAAGAATTATGACACAATACGTGGTTAAAAACGTGAACATATCTGCAGGACAGAGGAAGAAACTTAAGAGAGCGTTAACAACTCGAGGCGAGGCGGTGAGATTCAAATTCACTCACGAAGATCTGACGAGTGGCGGTCAGGATTCGATCGCCTGGACCAGAAGTCAAATCAAAAGGATGGAGAAAGCGATTCGTGATGGAAGAGGGTTGACGGTGAGATTGAGTCCCGCTCAGTTGAGATACAATTTGAGTATGAAAGGCGGTTTCCTACCGCTATTGGCAGGAATCGCTGCAAAAGCATTACCCTTTGCCGCAAAAGCATTACCCTTTCTCGGAAAGACTCTCGGTATGGGCGCTCTCTCGGGACTCACGAGTTCGGCAGTTGAGAAATTAATGGGTGGCAGCAGACTGTTTTTGAAGAAGGGAGGAGCCGTGTGTCGCGTCCACGTAGGCGACAGCGGTAAAGTATTGTATCTAGAACCCGTTAGAGGTGACAACTCTTTGAGTGGAAACGGTCTCTATCTAAAGAGTGAACGGAACATTGAGCGACTCGGCAAGGGTTTGTTGTTTGGTGAGAATTCGCCATTTAAGAATATACCGATTTTGAGTATGTTATTATAATGTAAAAATTATATAATTATATAAAATATAAATCATAGAAAGTATAAAATAATATAAAATGGATAAAAAGGTGGAAAAACAATTAGACGATAATGATGAATATCGCGAGATAGAGTGTGAAAAAGGTGTGGAAAAACGATTAGACGCTAATGATGGATATCTTAGGAAAGAACTGATAAAAGAGTTAAATAAAGATATGGGATAGATGGTTGAAATTTAAAAGAATGAGACATTTTCCACCGTCACCACTACCTTCTGAAGAGAATGGTAATGATGTGAGTGTTACTGAGAGATGCACAACATTCGTTCATAATTATGATTCAGATAAACAAATGTGTTCTTATAAAAAAAACGTAACATATCACAAAAAAAAAGAAAAGAAGAATCGACACTGAAATTTGAGAAAAAAGGAAATGTTATTATAATATATGGGTGATAGTGAAGAAGGAAAACAAAAACAAAAAAAAAAAAAAAAAAAAAAAGTAATAAGATCTCGAGATGATTAACCTCTCTAGATCTCATTACTTTTTTTCCTTTTTCTTCGCTAAAAATCAATCTCTCTATTGTTTATATTTCCAAGTCCGTTATTAGCATGTTGATACTCGTGTATTCTCCTTTTTCGAAAATGTGTTGAATATTTATCTTTACTTTTTTGAGTTTTTTTACATCGGTGAACGCACTCTCACCACCCGATTTGTCCACGATTTCAAGTGAGATTTTTGGATATATGTAACTTCCATAGGACAACGACAAATCGTCCTTGTCGAATTCTCTATCTTTGGCGATGACGATTTTCTGTAGATCACTTTGGTAGTCATAAAACAAATCGAGCATGGCTTCGGCCAATTTCAAAGGCATGTTATATTTGTCGTATTTGCACTCTAAGCCCTTCGTCTCGACCTCGTTCAATTCGATGGAATCATGTCGTTGTAATCTATAGATTTTAAAACCGAATTTCTTACATGTTTCGACTCGTTTCAATTTCAATTCGCATTTTTTAGGTGTTGTTGTCATGATCGATTATTTGGTTTTTTTGTTTTATGAATTCTTGCAAATAATGTATATTTTAAATTTTGTATTTAATAATTTGTTAAAAAAGTTTTTTTTTTTTTTTTACTCTTTATATATATACAAAAAAAAGTTTTTTTTAATTTTAATTTTCTTTAATGTGAAAATTTTTTTTTGTAAAAGTGTTTTTTCTCTTTATATATAAATAAAAAGTTTAAATTTAACGTCCTTTTTTCTCGTATTAATTCAATTTTTCACGTTAAGGAACATAAAAATTGATTAATTCATCAAAAAAAAAATTTTTTTTTTGAAGGAATTAAAACATATATATATAAAAACAATTTATAAATGGAGCAAACAAATAAAAAAATGGAAAATTTAAATAAGAAAACCGTATCTCAGTTAAACGAGATTTGTAAAATATTAAAAATTCCACATTTCAGAAATCATAGAACCAAATCCAAAAAAATTGAAGTCATACAGGAATATTATTTGCGAAACGATGAAAAGAAAAAAATAGAAAGATCGGAAGTGGATAAACTTAAACAGTCAAAAAATGCATCGATTGTGAAAAATAAGAAGACGATTAAACGAAAAGCCGTTGAAGAACTTCAAGTTTCAAAAGAAAAGAAAAAAAAAAACTAAAATGAAAACGAGTGATGCACTTCAGAATCTAGACAAACGAGATATATCGAGCGAAATTTGACGAGCAATCGACGAAGGGAAAGGAGAAGAATATGTAGCACGACTCGTCACGGAACTATTCCAATTGAAGCCTGTAGAACGGGAGAGTGCGATCAAAGGCGTTTTTAAAACTTTCGACGTGGTTCCCTCGTTCAAGAAAATCGATTGTTCATGGAACGGGTGAAGAAAAAAGTATTGGATTTGTTTCGCAAACACATGAATGTGGGACAAAAAATTAAGATGATACTCCATTGCGTGATGAATAAAATCGACGTGAAGTCTGGCGAGAGCATCGTGACAAATGCATTTTTCAGATCTAACGTCTAACCCGTATTTCGAGGTTCAGATTTATCAGACGTTTTCGAAAAGATGAAAGACAAGATGTTGACGTCTCTCGCGCATTATCAACATGAAGGTAGTAATTGGACGTTCAATGAGGTGTTGAAACTCGAAATTCATATAACTAAAAATGATTCGTTGAAAGGGTCTTCCTACGTGGAATTACCATATTTCTTAGCTAAAAAAAATGCTGTGATCAACGTGAGAAATAAAGATGATCAGTGTTTTAAATGGGCAGTCACCTCCACTTTATACCCTGTCAAAATCCATCCTGAGAGAGTTTTTCATTACGAGGAGACTTCTAAAAATCTTGATTGGACCGGACTGACTTTTCCAACGCAGTTAAAACACATCAAACATTTCAAGACTCAAAATCCCACCGTAGCGGTGAACGTCTTGGGATACGACGATGAAAAACGAACGATCTATCCTCTCAGACAGACTTTGTATCTCGAAAGAGAAAAGACGATTATTTTATTATTGATTTCGAATGGTGACAATCGTCATTATTGTTGGGTTAAAAATCCGAGCCGATTACTGTCAAGACAAAATAATAAACATGAACATAAGATATGTTTATGTAGCAACTGCATGAACATGTTTCAGAGCGAAAAATCGTTAGTGAAACTTCAGGAATATTGCAACGAAAATCAAGGTGTCTTCAGGTTATTGCATTTACGTGAAATGCACTTTCGACTTGCAACACCACATGGGTCCCTTCATCTACACGAAACAGTGCGAAGACGACGACGTGGCTCTTCGTGGAAGAGTTAGAATAGAAAATTCAAATGTTATACGATAAATTCAAAACTCCGGCGAAAATTATCATCACGCGAGAGCAGCAGGACGAAAATAACAGAGTCACTGAATGTCACATATGCAGGCAATCGTGCGACGAGAATTCAGAGGAAAATAAGAAGGTCAGAGACCACGATCATTACACGGGTCTGTATCGCAGTCCGGCTCACAGCAAGTGTAATTTAAAATATCAAGACGCCGTTTTCTATCCGGTGATATTTCACAATCTCTCAGGTTACGACAGTCATCTGTTCGTGAAAAATCTCGGCACCTCCCACGAAGAATTAAATTGCATCGCGAACAGAGAAGAAAGATACATTTTCTTCATGAAATGGAAGGTCATGGAGAAGAAAAGGGTAATCGACGGAGAGACGTTGAAAAAACGAAATTCATTCATAGAGGCATACGTTTCATCGACAGTTTAAATTCATGTCGACCGCTCTGGAAAAATTAGTCAATAACATGAGAAAGGATAAATTTAAAATAACGAGCGAACATTTTGGAGAACGAGTAGACGTCATGTTGAGGAAACGAGTCTATCCTTACTATTACATGAGCGATCTAAAGAGATTTGACGACACTACCTTCGAAAGAAGATTTTTATTCGAAATTATACGAATCCGACATTTCCGACGAGAATTACGAACACGCCAAAAATGTGTGGAAATCATTTGATATGAAAACCACAAGAGATTATCACGATCTCTATCTAAAGACTGACGTTCTGCTCTTGGAAGACATGTTCGAAAATTTTCGAGACGTCTGTCGTCGAAATTACGATCTGGATCCGGCTTGGTATTTCACCGCACCCGGTCTGGCGTGGGACGCTCTATTGAAGACCACCGAAGTCCAATTGGAATTATTATCCGATGTGGACATGTTGCTCATGTTCGAAAGGGCTACGAGAGGTGGCATCTCGATGATCTCCCACAGATATTCTGAAGCTACAATCTCTACATGAAAGAAGGTTTCGATTCGAAACGGTTGAATAAATACATACAGTATTGGGACGCTAATAATCTGTATGGTTGGGCTATGAGTCATCCTTTATCAATTGGAAATTTCGAATGGGTAACGGAACCGGAAGAGATGCAAAAATGAAAAGACTATCCTTGCATTTTAGAAGTCAATTTGAACTGAACGGAAGAATTACACGATCTACACAACGATTATCCGCTGGTTCCCGAACGAATGGAACCGAATGAAGGAGACGAAAAACACATTCCCAATTTATTTAACAAACGTAACTACGTCGTCTACAGTGAGAATTTGAAACAATATGTCAATTACGGGATGAAATTAGTCGACATACATCGCATCATTCGATTCAACGAAGAGCCTTGGATGAAAAAATACATCGATCTCAACGCGAATCTCAGAATCCGAGCCGAGAACGATTTCAAAAAAGATTTCTTCAAACTCATGAACAACTGCGTGTACGGTAAATCGATGGAAAACATCAGGAAGAGAACCGACGTTCGACTCATCACGTCTGAGAAAAGAGCTAAAAAATTAGTGGCGAAACCCAATTACAAACACCGAACCATATTCGATGAAAATCTAGTGGCCATTCACATGCAAAAGATGCACCTGAAGTTCGACAAACCGTATTATCTCGGACCGATCATCTTAGATATCAGCAAGCGATTGATGTACTAGTTTCACTACGATTACGTCAAACGAAAATTTGGTGATAAAGCCAAACTACTGTTCACTGACACGGACAGTTTAGTTTACGAGATAGAGACGAAAGATGTCTACCGAGATATATCTCCAGACGTGGCTGCATGGTTCGACACAAGCAATTATCCCGTCGATCACCCGTCCAATATTCAATCGAACGACAACAAGAAGGTGTAAATTTAAGGACAAGAGTGGCGGTAAACAAATCCACAAATTTGTGGGCTTGAGACCCAAACTGTATGCTTATCGTCTAGAAGATGAAGTGATCAAGAAGTGCAAAGGGGTTAAAGCGTGCGTGGTGAAGAAAAACATCTCTTTCCAAGAGTATAAAGATTGTCTGTTAGGAAGTGGTCCGGTGTATAAGACTATGAAATCGATTCGAAGCGAAAATCACGACTTGTATAACGAAATAGTCAACAAGATTTCGCTGACGGCTGATGACGATAACAGATTCGTGTTAGACAATAAAATAAGCACTTTAGTACTCGGACATTGGACTTTGGATCTAATTTTAGACGATGGGATTTCAGATATGATTGAGGATGATAGGATTCCAGAAAATCAAGAGGAATTAGATGGATTCAAGATTATGAAAGTCGAGGAATTAGACGGATTCAAGATTATGGAAGTCGATAGAGTTAGTTTAAAAAGAAAAATAAAAAAATAACAACGTCATTTTAGTGAATTGTAATAAAATAAATAAATTTTAAAAAAATATACGCATTTATGAATAAGAAAATAGAGATATCCGTAGAAGGTGTCATCTTACCTAACGAACCTCTATCCAACATCGATCTGTCGAATGCGGCAAAGGATTTGAAAATCAAAGATTTTCTAGGTGTGTTTTCCAGAGATGCCTTGCCGAAGAGAAGACCTCGACAATCGGAATGCAGAATTTTAAATTTAGACGATTTATCGGGTGAAGGCACTCACTGGGTGGCGTGGTTCAAGAACGGGAAGAAGAAGAATTATTATTTCGACAGCTACAGAATCTCACCGCCAAAAGAAATAAAGAACTGTTTCAACAAATCGATGGTTCGTTACAACACGGAATGAGTGCAATCGCCAGATCAAGTGTTTTGTGGTCTCCTATGTCTCTACGTTCTCAAGAGATGGTCTGAAGGAGATCGGTTTCAAGACATTCTCAATGATTTACATTAGAGAGAGATTTTTTTTTTATAGTATATATAAAGGTAAAAAAATTATAAAAAAATTTTAATCGAATAAAAACGAAAAATAAAAATAAGTGAAATAATTCATTTTTAATAAACTGCGTTTGGAATATATTTTTAAAACAAAAATCTCAAAACAACATGCCAGTCGATAAATTTGGTAGAAGTGACGATGAAAGTCAACCCAAAAAGAAGAGGAAGACGCTCGAAGTCGGTGATGGTTACGACGTTACCAACTTGGACGAACGTTACGTTCGGAGATAAGAACCTCGAGAGGAACCTTTGAACATGAACGATAAGAAGCTCTACAATCTTCCCGAGCCGATAGATCTCGCAGATGCTGCGACTAAAAAATACGTCGACAGGGGGAACGCGGATTTCGAACGAATCACGCTAGATAATTACATGGATAAAGCCATGACCGACGATCTCGATCTGAAATCTAAATGTTTGGTGAACGTTGCGAATCCCATAGATTCCACCGATGCTGCGACCAAGAAATACGCGGACGACTCTCACGCGAGATCCAGCGAACATCTGAGAAATAGATACGTTCAGAAAATGATGCACTCGGAATTGAACACCTATTCTAACAAGATAACAAATGTGGCCACTCCCACGAATCCCAAGGACGTGGCGACCAAACACTACGTAGATCTGGAACAGAGAAAGTCTGACAGGCGAGAAATGAAATCGGATCTGAATGCGGGATTCAACAAGATATTGAATCTGTCGAAGGTCGACGACACGGATGCAGACTCAACCACGGTCAACAAGGGCTATGTAGATTCTGCCGTGATACGATCACAAGAATACGTAGAATCGCAAGTGGACAATCTCTACCTGAACAAACAATCTGGCAGAACCATGGAGGGTGGTATCAACATGAATGGTGAGAATTTATTCGGTCTCAATCACTATCCCAAATTCGATTCCAGTGCAGTCAGCAGGAAGTACGTGGATGACAACTCAGTCTGGAGAAAGGGCGACATCATGGAAGGTAAACTAGACATGGGTGGACACGCGCTCATGAATCTACCAGATCCCGTGAACATGACGGATGCCTGCACCCTGATTTCGGTGGTGAAAAGAGTCAAATATGCTAGACAATTGATCACCGTGTGGGCTGAGGAGGCCGGCACGTTAGAGGAGGGAAAAACCGAGTGGTCTTTCGGAAACGGAGGTAGCGGATCGAAACATGGTCAGGTGGGATATCCCATGCCGTTAGGAGGTGAAATCATTCGAATGAGTCTGGCTTCCTCGGATTTGAATAACAGAGCGGTCGTCAATCTCGTGGTGAATGGAGTAGAAAGTGATAAGAAATACAGCGTAGAAAAGACTGAGAATCAACACGTGAATGTTAGCACGTTCGGCACGCCTCTCAAAGTGAACGCTGGAAACAGGATTAATTTCGTTACGAAAACCAATAATCCCGAAGCCGTTACTTCCGTGGTGAGTCTACTGATCGAACTAGATCCTTTGAACAAACAGTGAATGCGTGGAAATAATTAATTAAAAAAAAATAATGTGTGATTATTAAAACAAAAAAAAAAAAGTAATGAGATTTAGAAAGATGTTCAATCTCTCTAGATCTCATTACTTTTATTTTTTATTTTTTGTTTTTTTTTGTTTTTAATAATTACTCATTACTTTTTTTTTTTGTTTTTAATTTTTTTCACACACGTCTCTCATCGAATGATCGACATCTTATTTCCATCCGATTCGAATTGTAATTCTCTGTCCGACAGGACCAGAGCGAAGGCTTCGTTTTTCTCGGCATGTTCCAATCGAATTGCATCTTGATCTGAATGTCTAAGACGCTACTCTTGAGTCATTCACTCTGTTTACTGACGCAAATAAGAACATGGGATACATCGACTTGTATTCGCCGGGAGATATGTTAGGTTGCTCATCAGTTCGTCTAGACCATGATACTTCTTTCTAAAATCAGCGGCGTCGCCGTACAGTCTGCAGAAATCGTTCTTGTCGAACGACGCGTTGTAATCGATTGCTGGATATCTCGTAGCGTTCAGAAACACTTGCATGTTTCTCAGATTGCAGTGATCGAACTGCGACGCATTCTTTTCCTGAGACCCATCCCTATCGGTCTGAAATGCAACCACGATGAAATGCGGTCTCTCAGAAGCAGATTTCACCGTCAATCTCCAATCGAAGTGATTCGTGGAGAGTAGAATGCTAGCCATGTCACACTGTCTCATTCTAAATCCCATGGGTAATTTACTCTTGGATTCTATGATCTTGTAGAAACGCGCTTTTTCCATGATCGAAGGCTCCACGTGCGGAACGAACCACGATATCTTGTGTAGAGTTATCTTACCCGCATCGGTCGCGGGGAGTCTCACTATCCCATCATCATTTCCTTTTCGAATCAACGTCAGATTGTGTTTGAATCTGTACATGATCTTGTTGTAATCGTCTGCGAATCCGAAGATGTGTTTCAAAGGTATCCTGAACGAAAACGTTCTGGACTGGGTCTGGACGTCTTGACGACGTAGTCGAATATCGCGGCGGCGCCGGCGTTAGCAGGGCTAACGGTGTCTTTCACCCACAACTGATTAAGTCCTCTGGATTTCGAAAAATCATCCGGATACGTCAAGAGTCTGAACATCATGGTGGCCTGACCGGGATGAAACACAGATTCTATCTCTTGTCCGGATAGCATGTATTTTATATTACTGAATAGATGCATGATGCCATTATTGGCTAGAGTAACCGTGTCGTCATCAGCATAGTCGCTCCCATCTTCCTTGGTGAGACGTCCCTGCACCACTATGTAACTCTCGCTAGGATGGACAAATAGATCTTGAGTTTCGATGTTGATTCTTATCTCTCCCGCATTGTTCAAACACGTTCCGGTTACTGGTTCGTATTCGTGAACCTCATATTCTTGAATACTTTCATCTTTCACTATGCTTTGTGCTCTATCTAGTATATTTGCCATTTTTGAAGGGTTTTTGTTTTTTGTTTATTAATTAGCTTGCTTTTTTATCTAAAAATAGTTTTAATTATTTTTTATTATTATGTGTAAACAAGAAAATGTTAAAGAGAGTAAATAAAAAAAATTTTGTTTTCTTTATCAAAACTTTGTCTTCTGTAATTGTTGTTCGTAAAACTTTCCGATGATCTCTTCTCCATCCAAAGCTTCGATTTCGTAAGTCACCGGATCGGTGTGAAATATTTTGATTATCACGAAGATTTCCGAGGTCCATCGAGGAGTATAACCCTTTTCGAAGTGCTTCTTATAAGCGTAGATTCTCACTCGATCACCGACCGCAAATTTCGGCGTTCTAGACTTCTTCCTGATCTTAGATCTCTCAGGATATAGATTCGCGTAGACCCGTTTTTCATTTCGAGGATCGCTAGCTTCCACGGGAGTCATCTTGATCGATCTGTGTCGCGTGTTGTTGTAATCTTTGACCAGACCGTTCAGAGCGTATATGTATTTCTTGGTCGAATTCGCCGTGAAGTATCTATACATCTTTTCCTTCATTGTTCGATTCCAACGTTCCACCACGCTGGCTTTCTCTTCATTTTCGATCGAGTCGAAGTTGACCAATCGATGAACGTGCTTGTTGTAGAATTCCTTCCCCTTGTCCACCCACAATTTATTCAGTTATCGAGAAGACGAGTCGAACACGCTCTTCAGAGCCTCAGCGGCGCAAGGTCCCGATTTATTCTTCAAAACTCTGATCCAACCGTATTTGGAAAACACGTCGATGACTGTCAATAGATATTTGACACCCTCGTTCCACCTCGAAAACGATCTCATGTCAACCAAGTCGGCAGACCAAATATATCCAAACCCTTCACGAACACCCTTCTCTTTCGAAATTTACGCACGATGGGTTTGTGTAACTCCTCGGCCAATTCGCTCGTCAATAATCATTTCTTCTTTTTTTCAGATGCACTTTTTTTTTGAACACCCCATCCGAATCGACGTTTCGCACCGATCAGATTACCGACCAGCGAACGTTCTATCTTCTCTCTCCTGGTCAGATTCGATATACCTCTCAATTTCGCCAACATGTTTTTATCGCAGACGTAGTTGCGAGTCTTGGTGTCGGGATGTCCGGCGTAGCACAGATCGTGATCATATGCGGCTGCGTCCACCCTATTCACAGGTTTGCTCCAAGATTTAGGAGTCAGATCGGCGTTGAGTCTCTTGTTCAATTTCGTTCCAGGTCCCGTGAAACTGTGACCAGGCAGATGCATTTCGAAGGGTAGATTATTGATCATTTTATTCACGATGCCTTTACCTTTGCTCGCGTTCTTTTTTTTGACGAATCAAGTCTTAATAGAACCACACACGTCGCAAATTCCGCGAAGCATCTGTCTGTCGTTTTTAGTTCGTACTTCTTGAGAATTACTCGCCTCGGTAACTCTCTTACACTTTACACAATACATTTTTTGAGAGTTATTTAAATTAATTTCGTTTTTATTTTATATATAAATTTAATATTTCTTTTTTAAAAATTCTGTTCTTATTATATATATTTTTTTTTTCAGTCGCTGCTCTTGAGTTCTATCATCTTACTGAATTGCTCCCTGGCCTCTTTCCTCCCCTTTTCCACGAGAGAATTCTTCATCTCTTCCTTGATGATCTGACGAGTCTTGTTCTCACAGCTTCTTTCATGGCTTCATATTTCGTTTTCTCACCCAATATCATGAAGTATTCTCCGTCCGATATCCTACCGTCTTTCAATGCCATCGAGATCATTTTGGATATCGTGTCGATCTTGGAGTCGGCCAAGATGCGAATCTTGTCATGTTTCCTCGCCTTCAGATATAATTTCCTACTCAAAAAGTTTCCGAGCGTGCTAAACAATCCAGCGGCGAGAGCCACTCCTTCTATGGTTAACATGATTGGAATATCGACCGAAGTCAACAACAATCCGATGCCGGCTGCGTGTAAACCCATGGAAATCGTGATGAGTGTCGTGTCAATCGCGTCGATGAATTTCACAAAGCGCGAATACTTCTTCTTGAGAGAACGGCGAGAATCTCTCTCTTGAGTTAGATACGATTGGATTCTACTGATTTGATCGATGCGATACCTCTCTCCTCTTTCTTTTTCTTCTAGCAACGGTACCATCGGCAAAACACCGTTCGGCTTCTCATCCTCGTCGTCATCTAATGTCGGATACAATTTATTTCTGGTTCTCATTTTTGTGTTTTTTTTCTTTCTAATATTAGATAAAAAATTTATGTGTGTATTTATTTTTATTTCTATTCTCCCTTATTTTATATCAACGAGAAAACTTAGACGTATGCTTCATTGAACAATAATTTCATGATGCATCCCTTGTCTTCTAAAGTCAGATTTTTACGCGCCAATTTCAGTTCTTCCGAAACTGTGGGCTTGTCTCGATCCTTACAGAAGAGTAATCTCTTCCAAAACGTGATCACTTCGTCGATTTGAACACGTTCGAACGCCGGTTTGAAATACTTGACGACCATATCTTCCCTTTCCATCGTCAGACACGAATGATTCTCATGATCGAAGTCTAGGTGATCCCGACATTCGACGCATCGTTCTAACAAGAGGCGAACTAGTTGTTCGTTCACACAGAATGCGTAGGCTCTCATCAGCATTTTTAAAAGAAACCTTGCTCTAATAGTCTGGGAAGCGTTCATGATTTACGTATTTTTATTATCTATTTGATTTGCTATATTTATTTTTTTTAAATAACTATTTATTTATATTTTTTTTTTCTCTTCTATATATATCAATCACTTTTTTATTTCCTTACTATTTTTATTTGAATGAAACAAATTCTACAAAGTGTTTTATTAAGATTTTATTTCACAAAATTCGCAGTGATAAAACGTAAACAAACGATTTCCCCCCATCGATTTCTAATTTTCTAAAACTCAATTTTTTCAATGTCATCCGTTTGAAATGAAAACCTTTCATTCACACCGAAACAAAACATGAATTATAACAGATTCAATTTTATAGTCGACTCTTTTGAACGAAAACCTTTCATTCACACCGAAACAAAAACATGAGTGTCTATTATGATAGAATTTATCGAATTTTCAATCTTATAGTCGACTCAATTGTGAGCCTCAAAAAACTGTTTGCCGATTCTGGGACACTGGCCCAGAATCGGCAAACCACCTTTTTGATGCTGCCTTAGCATCGGCAAAGTGTTTTTTGCTCGCGTTCACCAACGATAGATTGAAGGTCTAATCCACGATGGGAATGTCGACAAAAATTTTTAAGAAAATTTTTATGTACAATTTCATACATTTTTCACTTTTTTGAGTGACGTGTACATTCGACACGTTCACCAACGGGTATTTGAACATGAAAAGTGCGATCTGTGAGCCTCAAAAAAATAGCCGATTCTGGGATACCATGAAAAAACGATATTTTTTGTGAACGTGAATGCGATTTAACACTGAATCCTATGAGAGTAAATGCACCATGTACGTGTACATGTACGGTACATGTACAACGTGTCCTGGAATCGGCCTTTTATACCTACTGTCGAAATATCGAAATTTGAAGCTGGAAGTTTTTCCATAATGCAACTAGCATTTCAATCAATTCAACCTTGTTTGACAGAGCTCATTGAGCTCTGTCAAACAAGATTGAATTGGTTCAATTCTTAATTGCATTATTGGAATGAAAGTGTCAATGACTCTGTAGCTTAACTTGACTGTGTGTTGTATTTGATGAAAAGGATAATGTTCAATATTTATGAAAGGATTATGAAACGACAAGAATTGTGATAATTGAGAATATGTTAATTTCTGTTCCCCGTATGCTATGTTTTCAATAAAAATAATTTGAGGTATAGACTGTACTAAAGAATTGAGAGGTGGGTTAATACAAAATTACCAAGTTACAGTGAAATTATTCCAAAACGAGTCATCTTATGAAGATACAATGAAATCCCGTCATAAATATGGCCTGTAGACTGTGATAAAGGTTTTTGGGCTTTGGGCCTGAGTAGCCATCACAGTTGACCCATCACAACCAAAAAGGGACATCCTCATCTAGACATTATACTAAGTCATTCTACAAAGTTACAATGAAATCCCTTCATAAATACGACCTGTAGTCTGTGCTAAAGGTTTTGGAGTTTTGGGCTTGAGCAACCATCACGGTTGAATGACTGCGACCAAAAATGGACGTTCTAGCTAGACATTATCCAGAGTCATCCTACCAAGTTACAATGACATCCCTTCATAAATACAACCTGTAGACTGTGCTAAAGGTTTTGGGCTTTGGGCCATGTAGCCATCACAGTTGACTGATCGAGACCAAAAGGGGACATTCTCATCAAGACATTATATGGACTCATCCTACCAAGTTACAATAAATCCCTTCATATGTGTGACCTGTAGACTGTGCTAAAGGTTTTCAGGTTTGGGGCTCAGACAGCCGTCACAGTTGACAGATCGTGACCAAATGGGGAAGCTCTCATCTAGACATCATATGGAGTCATCCTACCAAGTAACAATGAAATCCCTTGGTATTAAATATGACCTCTAGACTGTGGTAAAAGTTTCTGGGTTTTGGGCATGGGCAGCCATCATGGTTGACAGATTATGACCAAAAGGGGACGTTCTCATCTAGATATTATACAGTGTCTTCCTACCAAGTTACAATGAAATCTCTTCATAAATACGACCTGTAGACTGTGCTAAAGGTTTTTGGGCTCGTGCAGCCATCATGGTTGACCGATCACGACCAAAAGGTGTCATTCTCATCTAGACATGACCTCAAACCTGCATGTGAAATTTCGTGATGATTGGACAAGAACTACAGGGTGTAGCCTGTGCTAAATGAAAATGTGAACAGACTGACAGACTGACAGACTAACAGACTTCCACATGCATAATGGCAATAGCTTATCTTGACTTTGTCAAGTTAAGCTAAAAATTAACATCTTGAAATTTGGGTGTTTTAACATCAGTGTACAGAAGGTTAAACACGGGGTAGTCACATTTTAAAAGTGTGTTACAGTGATTTCAGTACTGTGATCATGAGATCACAGTCCACTTTCAACACACTTACATCAGTAGGTTGAGATTTTGTAAATAATATACAGCAAAATCAAAGCTGTATAATGAAAATGAGTGAAAATAACATCACCGATGTAACATTTGCATATCTCTTTTTTTGACATGCAAGATTCTACAGGGTTGCAGGAAGGAAAGTGGACAGCGTATTTCAAAACTATTACAGTAAAACCTGTTTTGAGAGCCTACTGTCGTGAGAGACCACCTATCTTGAGACACTGCTGTGACCTTGTACCATTTGGTTATTTTACTCTATAATGGACCTGTCATGAGTGACCACCTGTTCAGAGAGACCACTTCAGCCCTTTTCCTAAATTTATTGCAGAATAAAATTATGAAGTCCATTATGCCACCTGGAAACTCTCAACGAGATGCTTGGAAATTAATTTAATTTTATCCCTGTGCAAGTTTGAACAATAACCCTATCAGAAAACCAACAACGTTCAACGCCACCGGTAACCCCTGCCAATGGTTTCTAAGTTGAAGGGTCTCTAAGTTGAAAAAAGTGAAAAAAGGCACATAACTCTAGAGAATAAAATGGACAAAATCTGTTACATTTGAATATCCTTTCCCCCATGGTGGTCTATCAGCATACCAAAGTTAGGGATGGTTAGACAAACAAATGGATGGATGGATGGACACAATTTCTATATCACCCATGAACCTCATTTTGGCAGGGGATAAAAATTACCATAAAATTATGAAATGATGTCTGAAATTGGAAAGATTAATTTTAATTCAGCCAACACAGGTAGAGTGACAATGCTGACCTTTTGATTAGTTTAATTTGGGCACAGTGGCAAATACAGATCCACCATATTGTGGGCTAGAAGGTGTGTAAAGCATCAGTATTTTGAAAGCAGTCTGCATTAGCAGTGTCATATACGACAATATCAATGAAGATTTGATGTACTCCATGTCTTTTCTTAACTTTTTTGATTCAACAGGTAGGCCCTAAACTGTATTCCATTCTAACAATTAAGAGATCTCTTTTATACCACCTCCCCATCACAAAGCAGTTTAGCTAGACAAGAAAAAAAATTACTCTGAAAGTACTGAAGTGAGAATATCCATTCTTTCATACTGTTTGTTCACTAATACTGAGGTAGAATGGTACTGAATTCATCTGAACCCAACAAAACCTGAATGGAAATAAAGAAAGAACAAATCTTATTTTTAATATATCCTCAAGTGTGACAAGGTGGAAATATTTATGTCTTGGCCAGAAGAGTGTGAAATTATTGTTGATTTGTTCATGTATTTTGCCTTGTTACAATTTATGGGAGAGTGCCCACAGGCCCTCTACCATAAAATGGAACAAAGCAGATCCACACAGATAGTATAATTTTACTTCAAAGATACAAGATACATTCAAAGATACATCGTAATACATGTACATTTACAGATGATGAAGCCTTTAAGATGCAGCATTTTCACACCCGCATAAACCCAAATATGGGCTTCAAGCACTCTACCAGTTAACTGTTGTGATCTTTTTGTTGGAAGCTTTCAGCTGTGTAGGACATACATTTGTGCATATAATTACATTCCTTTTTGGCATAATTAAAGTTGTTTCTGAAATAAGTGACAACTAGTTTCATAAAACCACAATAACCATTCATTTTCATAATAGTTCTGTGTCAAGTCTTGGCTGACTGTGACCAATGGATGATATGGGATTTTAAGGTTACAAGGCAACTAAGAAGCCTATATTTCAGAATCAAGAGCCAAATCAGAATTTTAGGAGTTATATTCACTCTGGCTACTTACAAGGTCGGTCCCTGATTATATAGAATCTTCAACTCATCCCCAGTTTATATCAAAATTTACAGAACTTATTTTGTAAACATAGGATCTCTGCCGAGTCCCAAGTTTATAAAAACATTTACAAAACGAGTTCAATAAATTAGGTCTGGACTGAGCTTTAGCTCAGTCCAGACCTAATTTACTGGACTAAGTTATGTAAATTTATATACTAAGTCAAAAAAGAAAGTATAATAGAAACAAATGTGAAAAAATAGCATAAAGGATGAAATATAATAGTTCTAATGTTGCATGTTTGTGGACAAGAAGTCGTGCAAAGAGTTTATTGACATGTTGTTGTCCACCCACCCGAATAGAATTTTGCTACGGATTTCAAAATAACATATGCTACCCGAGAATGTCAAATTAAATGGGTGTCCGACAATTTTCTTTGTGTTATGTTGTGCTAGAGAGCCTGGGTTATTGAGAAAACACACTAGTTTTTGTCTTTCAACATTTTAAAAAATTCCAAGGTTAACTGAAAATCAGAGGTTGCTTGCCATTGGCATGCATGAGGCTGTGATACCTCCAGATGAACTTGCTGCTGAGTTCGGAGTCACTGTGGCCACTATTTACCGTCTCACTGGAAGGTATAGAACCGCTGGATCTAGTGCCGACTGACCGCGATCAGGTCGACCAAGAGTTACGACCCCTGTGCAAGACCGACACATTAGGACGTTTCACTTGCTCCTTCAAGTTTATTATACTTTATTTTTTGACTCAGTATATGAGTTAAAGATTTTATTTATTATAGAAGCCAGAAAATAAGCAGACTGGCATCTGCAAAATGAGGTCCCCAGAGGGTGAATTTAGTGATGCTACCCTGCATAGCAGGGTAGCATTACTAAATTTACCCTCTGTGAACCTCAATCTGAATCAGGGTCTAAAAAACTGAACAGAAAAGAGATACCCAGAGGATAAATTGGCCCACTGTATGGGGTAGCATTTTCAGATTCACCCTCTGGGGACCTCATTTTGCAAATGTCAGACTGCTTATTTTCAGGTCTGTTATTATATAATCCAAAGCCCCACAAAAGACACTTAAATTGAATGAGAAATAAGCAGCAGCTTCTTTGCGAGATTATGTTACAACTTAAGATGCATTATTTGTCCACAGCATCCACATCAGGAAATAGTTCCCCATCAAAAATAGATTGCAAAGTATTTAATGACACAAATTTAATGACATAATTTTCAAATAAACATCAACTACTGTCACAAACAACAAATGTTTATCATTCTCCATCCCCTGAGTGTGAATCTATTCTCCGGCGCAATGATGAGCTGTGCATAACTATTTTAATGAATGGATTTAATAACAGGAAGAAGGGTTAAATCATATAAGAAAGCCCTATATAGGATGAACTAGGCTGAATAGGTCTATAAATGGGGGAAACTCTTTAGTTAGTTAGATAAATTCTTTCATAGATTGAAAGATTTGTTGTTCAGTAACAGGATTTAATTCTATAACTTATATGCAAATTAATGCAGGGTTCCCACCACGCATGTCAACCGGTACTTGAACACATACTGGTACCACCGGTTCCCTCATGCTCCAACTGGTACTGGTACTGAAACTTTTGTCCCACTGGTACTGAGACAAAATTATTTTATCAGGAAATTCCTAATTGAACGAGGGTAAACCGGCTGATAATTGTGTAATTCTGACCATTTTGACTTTTCAAATGTCGCATTGAAGACAATGAAAGCGCCGCCATTGGCTACTTCAAAGATATTATTCTGTGGTGACATCAAAGTAATCATAAAGCTTGATTATCATGCTTTATGATTACTTTGATGTCTCCACAGAATAATTGGCATGGTGTTATATTTGTTGTGCGATCTTTGGGACTGGGACGGTGTGAATGCGAATTTCTCCCATCTGATTGCGATATGTCATCCAATTGTGGATTTGTCCCGGTACCGGTTTCGACGGGACAGGCTCTGTCCCATCCCGGTACTGGTTATGTTGGTACTGGTGGTACTTTGACATGCCAGGTTCTCACTGATATCAGAGAATCAAATTCCAGCACCATTTAAGCACTTTTCAAGGACTCTGATCATGATTTTCAAGGAGTATTGTAGAGCTGTAGGTTTTTAAATTTCTTGTTCGGTTTCGGTTTTGGTTTTTCAGGTGGAGTAAAACCTTGGTTCAGTTCGGTTTTCGGTTTGTTCATGAGGCCGAATAAAATTCAATAAAACTCATTCCTATGTCTGGAGTCATAACTGAATGCCAGTGGAATTGAGCGAAACTCAAGGAATGCCCGAGATAAGCTATAATACATGAAGAATCAGGAAGGCCAATATACTAATTACCTAAATATACAGAACTTTTATTGTGCTTGGCCATTTTTCGATGTCTGACACCTACACGCAACTTTAGGAAAGCTGCAAACACAACTAAACTGAAATGTCGGAAATTCACAGAATGTAGCCTTCCCAGATTAGTGAGAGTACCCAGACACTGCCATTGGCAGTGTCTGGGTACTCTCACTACTCTGGGATGGCTACATTCTGTGAATTTCTGCAGCAAGAGAGTGTTTAATAAAAAACGAAAAACCTTAGATTACGGGATGTCGACGGTTTCGGTTTCGGTTTTTAAAAAAAAACTAAAAACCTCAGTTCGGTTTTGGTTAACCTACAGCTCTAGAGTATTGTAAATTTCTTGTGAAACTAAAACACCGTGAACAACGCAAAGAATTTTAGCTTCAATGTCCTGATTTTTGGAAAACCCTACTAGCTAGATATGTATCATCTCATGAGTGCAACAAGATATCATATGCAATGCTAACGCATAGCAGATGGCACCATGTTGCACCTAAGGAACAATCTAGAGATCAAAGAGGTGTGGTTCCTGACCAATTTCGTGGGGGAAGGATATCATGAAACCTCTTGCCTCAGAGCTTACTGGTAAACTGAATTTAAGTACTTTTCAAGAGAGGTGGTGGAAAATCAAGTGCTTTTCAAGGATTGAAACAATTTCAAGCACTTTTCTATGAAGGTAATTCAAGGACTTTACTAAAGAGATGGTCAATTGTTTGATGATTGAAGTTATATGCAATTAGCAGGGTTATTTTATTAAGAAAGATCCAGTAATAAACGGGATCCACTGAATTAAAATTTCTTACCTGGATTTCATCTGATCTGATCATAAATCCATTGTTCAGTATAACAGAAAGCATATACATTGCATCGGTGTTACCATGACATGCTGACTGTTTCAAGAGCATCACAGATTTTTTCATATTCTTAAAATTCATATCCTAAAAATAAAATGAACACAGGTACTTTTTAAAAATGGACCAGTAAAATTGAAACTTTCTGTCAGTATTAAAGAGACCCGAAAGAAGCTACAAAAGGTCATATTTTGTTCAGTTTCTATCCAGACTTGGCAATAGCTGTTACCAAATAAGTAACCTTGTTCATAATATGAAAAAATTGTGCTATATATGATACCTTTCAGAATAAGTAATGGAGTAACTACACACAAATTTTATTTAGTGTTAGTTATTTATTCATAAGACCACTTCCTTACAATGATTACTGGAAAGTTCTTTCAAAAAGATTTCCAAGAAAAACTATCTAGTACAAAAGTTACAAATTTAACCCTTTGCCGAATGTAACAAACACATTCAGCCTGTGCTATTAGAAATATAGCCATTCATTTTTATTATCTTTTCAATTTATACTTTTAACTAGTGGAGTTCAATATTATTTTTCAAAGGTGAAATGTAACACGGGTATTTGTTTCAACGATACCATGCAACCAGCAAGGGAAGCAAGGGTTCCAGAAGCACCTGAGGGCAAAGGTGGCAGGGGTATCAAAAAGAGCACTCGACTCTGTGTATGACTTGAATTGGTGTGCATTATATTAATCCAAGCCCTTGTATCAGCTTGTCTTTTCAAGTGATATCTGCCCAGCCTCTGCCATTATACCTGATACCCCTCTGGCATTGGCACATGTAAAATACATTAGACATGAATACTCAAGAGTTTCTCAGTTACAGCTCCCAGAGAGTAACGTCTTTCACACAAGTGTACTTCTGGCAAAAAAGGGCATACGCTGCTCCCTTGCACCTCTAACCACAGAGCAGGGGGGGGGGGGGGGGCTTCCCCTTACCCCCTGCTTCCAATGCCATCGAAGAGAAGGCTTACTTTGGTAACATTTTATTCATAAATGTTTTGTCACCATTTATTGGTGAGTGACTGTTGGTACTCTTCAATAAATTGTTGTAACATAAATTTTATTTTTCTAATGCATTCAGTATAAAACAACTAAGGTGGCTTTTGATGAGCGATGAGCGATGATTGGACAAAAGCTTTATATCTTCAAAAATGCCAAACTGCTCAGCCATCACAGAGAGAAAGAGAGACCTGGTGTCACCATAATTGTGTGGACTTTTATACTGCATTTTCCCTTGTTATGGGAACATCATTGTCTTGTGGGAACTGTGGTTTCTCAAGACCCGACAAGTACGATGGGCTTGATCGATGAGAAATTTGAGTTCAGTATCGATATTTTTAAGGGGGTATAAGTCGGTATTGGTTCGGTATTCGGTATTTGACTTGACTGAGATTTGCCGATGGTACTAAAAGGGAATTCACGTCTGGAAAATACAGAATAAGTTGCTCTTGTATCATTCTACCACAGTGCCACAAATGACACTGCCAGTGAGCTCAACAGTGGCATTCTTTTACGAAAACAAATCATATCTACAGTAATTTTGTGACTTGTTCTAAACACATCTTAACCTTTAAAGCTCAATTTCAGGCATATGAAATCTCAGATCATGTACCCTACCATGCCATCTTCAAGACGTTCTGTTGACATTAGACAAAGCACTTGGGCAGTGATTTCCAGACAAGTCTTGCCTGCCTATTAAGGCAGCCAAGACTTGGCTAGAAATCGCTGCTAAGCAGTTGGACATGTACAGGTTGTATTTGTGAGAATTCAGGACAACTGCCCAGGCCACTGGGGGTTAACAAAACTGACAAGAAAATCAGCCACTTCTTTCATGAAAATGAACCCTTCAGTTGCTATCAAGCCTCAGCAGGACCTTATAAATAGTGAATGTAGGAAAATTTGAAAATTCAGACAGGTTTGCTGTTCAATGATTGGTTGGGTTTGGTTTTTCGGTATGCCTATGAAATTGGTACCAAACTGGTTCGTTTTTTTTTGGAATATTGCCCATCTGTAAATCTTGTGTCTATTTCCATGTGCCCAGAATGATAAATGATAAATATTTATCTCATATGCCCCTTAACACAATAGAATCACTGGTTGATGTTTCCTGAATGCTTACATCTCTGTAAAGGAGATAAATAAAAAAAAAGTCCCTACAACTATGATCGGACCAAATGGAGAAAGAGAGAGAGAGAACCTTTCACATTTATAGGTATAGATAATAAAATATTCCACACTTACTATTAAATCAGTTGCTCTTTCATACAGTGACTTGGCAACATCATTCCATTTTATTCTGTTGAAACTATCCATTCCACTTTTTAACTGTTTCCTCAATAACTTCCTGATTTCAAAGTAGTCTTTTCTCTTCAGAAAATCAGATATAGGACACCAATCAGTTCTCTGTTCAAATGTCTTATTGTTCAAAATGTCATACATATAAGATGTACATCTGTCTGAAAAAAAATTATAGTATCATAAATGTTATGCAGCAAAAGTCGATCCCTAACACTTAATTGCAAATACACATACCTTTTCTCTCTTTTGTTCGGGAGTGTGGTGGTTCAGTAGTTTCGGTATTGAAATTCAAACCAAGAGGTCCATGGTCCGATCCCTGCTAGGGGTAACAGCAGTGTGTCCATGGGCAAGGCACGTAATTCAGATTGCCCACATGGGGGCATGGTGGCACTGTGTACTAAGGCGTAATGCACATCACTGTCTTCAATCATTGCTAACGCTGCTTGTGTGGAGTTCGTATGTTGAGAAGTCTGACAGTTGCTCACCATTGCTCAGTAGTTCTCTCTGGATACTCTGGCTTCCTCCACCCAGAAAACTGTCAGACGTGAGGTGAACCTGGCTGTCGAATGTCTCATTAAACTCCAATAAATATATAAATAAATTCTCTCTTTTGCTCAAGTCTAACTTCTAATCAGGGGTACAGACAGGCTGAATGAAGTGGGAGAACAAAACATTTTTCTGCTACCAGTGGTCCACTTCATTTCACCTCATGCTTGGTTAAGGTGTGAAGGGTCACTTTTAACTCTTAACCTGCTGAGTATTTTCAAGATATTTTTCATCAAATCTAGCCATGGCTGCTATTAAGCAGCCATGACTAGATTTGATGAAAAATTCATCAAAATTTAACTCATGAAATTATAAGTGACAAAAATCCATTAACATTTCAGGCATAGAATGTGATTAAATATGTCCCAATTAGACTTATTTCAGAAATCCTGTCCCCGGCAGGAATATCTGCCAACAGTATGCAAGGAGTCAATGCCCTTTGGCACACCCTGAGTACCCATTTAAAAATTTTTTAAAGTTCCCAGAAAGTGAACGAATAACTGTAGAGAAATTACCCAAGATATATTAGGATAAGAGTACCAGAACCAGCTTTAAGGATTTCAGACAGGAATGTATATATGGTGTTGACATTTTTACCCCAACTGTTTACAGTCAGAGATAGAGTCATGACTTTCGTCCATCCATCCATCTGTCTGTCAATCCATCCATCCATCTGTTAACATTTAGAGTTTTGGTTAAAGTTTGTGGTTAAAGTTTTTTAGTGAAGGTTAAAGTTGTTTTTTTTATTTAATATTAATTACTATTGATTGTATCATTCTCATTATGTTTTATGTTATTTGGGGAAATATTTAACCCTTTTTTGCAGTCAATTTAACTTAGAACTTCCAGTTTAAAGTTTCTGGTTCAAGTCTTTTTTTGTTTACAAAGTTACACCTTTAATTCTTCAAACAGTTTAGTGGAATGTCACAGATTCTCATTTGGGACAATGTCTACTGTCTACTGAAGCATTCTACAGTGATTTCTACATGATGTCTCCAAAACTTTGGGGGAGATTGGTGGAATCAATCCACTCCTCCCCATGATATGCATTAGATAAAACCAGTTCCAATAATACGATTCTCTTCAAATTTTATATTACTTTTTTCAACAAGAAAACACAGGTGCACTTTGAATTTGAAGTATAGTATTTTAAAATTTAAACCACATATTTTATGTTAATCATTCCAACTTATATTGTCTGCAGTTATATTTCCTAATCAACAGAGCTATGCAGCTGATGATCTAACTACAAAATTTTGTTGACATTTTCAGAAAACACATAATTTTATACTTTCTTTCAGAAAGATGAAAAAAGCAGAACATTTTTCTTTTCAAAATTTTTCTAAATTATTTTTCAGTAGTATTATAAAAGAAGATTTTAGAAAGAGAATGTTTTATGTACTGCATCTTTAACCCTCTCCCTAACACAAGCTGAAGCCAACAGTACAAATTATTTTTCTGAAACATCAGATTTTTTCATTTTTTACTTCTAACCATTGCTTATTAGTCCTTGTTGGAACAAGCTCATCAAGCTTATTCCATTAATAGGTCATGAGGTATATTTTGGGGTAGAAAAATTAAAAAATAAAATATGAACAGCAATTTTTGTATATCACGAGCGCAGATATGGAAGATTAGTCAGGTAAAAGGCTAACAAAAAATAGCATAGACTATTTTGTGTGTAAGCATTGTCATTGCTGGGCTTTTGCATGACATCACTCTAATTAATCAAAAGGGCCAAGAACTTCCTACCCCATTGAAACTCCCACCCCATAAAGTGACTATTCCACTGCATCTAATAAATAATCTGTCAGCAATATTAGCTGCCCCGTGGAATAAGCCATTATCATGAGAGCTCTGGATATGGTGGATACAGAACTGTGATTACAAAAGTGAACTCAGAATTTTGACTAGACTGCAACTGGCTTGTGATTTGGTCAAAATTCTCTGTCAGCTTTCCTTCCCACAACATTGTGGAATATCCCCTATAAAAAAATATGAAAACATTGCCTCTCTTATGCCATTTTTCTTATTTTTTCTTTCCTGATTCAGTCTTCATTTTGCCATATTTCTTTTTTTATGAAAGTCTTGTTCCAGTGGTGCAAGTGTGTTGCAACTAGAAAGAAATATGATCGAAAAGACCATTTTTACAAAGACACAAACACAGGCTAAATTAACTGGTAGAGCGCTAAATTATTTTTTGGTCATCAGAATTTGTTCACAGAACTTTGCCTTTTTACAATTTATGGGAGAGTGCCTATATGTGACCTTAAACACTGATAAATAAAAAAATAAATGGGAGAGTGCCTGTGGGTACACTCCCATAAATTGTAATGAGGCAAATCCTTGCAGACTAAATAATTTCACTTCAACAATAATATGAAGCATGTCCATCGAATATGAAGCCTTTTATTTGGATTTGCCGTGGTTCAGATTAAAGCCAAAATATGGGCTTCCAGCACTCTACCAGTAATAACATATTACATTTTGGCAAAACCCCACTGAAAATCCCAAAAGAATGCACCCCTTTTCATAATCACAGTTGTGATAGCAAAAGTCAAAAAGTAAGAAAAAAAACACGTTTCAAAGAGGGCTTATAAGCTATATTTTTAAGGCAAAAAATGTAAGATCTTTGTCTCTCAAAAAATTGATTTTTGCAAGTGCCGTCTGCTAGTCATGTTCTAGCAAAAGTTAATTGTTTTAGTGTAAATTTCAATTTGAACAGCCCAGAAAATCTCAGATCTATCCTTTCAAGAGTCTTGTCCATTAAGATAGGAACATCCTACTATATGGCATATTGTTGAAAAGAGGTTTTTTGCACACCTTTTTTGTTCTGGTGAACTACTGGTATGTCTCACATAACAAAAGTATGTCATCAGCAAAAACAAAGGTACACAAGTGTGCCATCTCCTTTTTCTGGAATAGACTGCAGCTTCAATTAGTGCTAACTAGGACCTTCTGGTCGTCACTCTCTTTGTTTTCTCTTTTGTTTTGTTATTTTATTTTTTATTTTTGTAATTATTTCTTTGCATTCAAAAGTTTATGTTCTTGGTTTGTTTTATGTTTTAGGCCTCATAATGTACAGGATAGCATGGGTGGTTGTGTATTTCGTTCCTTGAGTGCAAGAAGGCTTTGCAATGCTTTAGGGACAAATTTATCAATTTTATTAATTTGGGTAAAATATCAGACATAAACCATTTAATTTTAATTTTGTTAAAGTTTGCATTGGTTATAAAAAGAGAGCATGCAGCAGCCAAAAGTACCATGTGGGAGGGACTAAAAACTGATTTTTAACTTTTTGGGACCAAAAGCTATGGATTTATACATACCTTGCAGATGAAGATGAGTATGGATATTTGGTAAATGACAAAAATCTCAGGGTATCCACAAAAGGTTCTGATACGAAATTCAAGTTCATTAAAGGACTTTTGTGGTTTAATTTCAAACATTGTGCAGTGACCAGTATTCAAGAGCCTGTGAGGACCTTTGGTAAAAACAAACATAATTTAATTCTTAATCCGCTGAGTATTTTTAAAATATTTTTCAGCAAATCTAGTCATTGCTGCTGTTAAGAGGCCATGACTAGATTTGGTGAAAAATTTATCTAAATTTAACTCCAGGAATCATTGGTGGAAAAATGCCAAACAATTTACAGAGCCAACTAAAATTTAATTAAATGTGCCCAAATCATACTTATTTCAGTGGCAAGAGAAATCCGGTCCTGTCCAGGAATATCTGCCAGTAGCCTATAAGGAGTTAAATGTTGCCGTTTGGACAACCACTTGTTTCAAAATATAATTAAACTGATTCAAACAATAGTCCTAAATCATTACTCCCATGAAATCGATTGGTGTTTGAAAATTATATGCGATTATTACAGTTATTCTATTAAGCAATATCCAATTAAGAGGACTAACACAATGGAAAAAAAGATTTGGTTATTTAATACTAAATTTTAATCCACCAAAAATTTGTAAAGTAAACAGCAAAATTTACAATTAACCCTTTAAGAAAAACAAGAGGCCCCACAGAGCCTGAAGTACTCATTTGAACAGGACCCGATATAAACAGAGTCCAAGAAAGAATCTACATGAAACAATCAATCTCCATAGGATTCATTGTCAATCCTTGAGCCCCTCAGGAGTGACTAAAATAATCCAGGCATCATGCCTTTTCTTCATTTAATCATAATGTAAAAAGTGGAGCTTCCCTATGGAGCCCCTTGATACAACGTATGTGGATTAATTTCAGTTACTCACCGGCAGAGGGTACTTAATAAAAAAAATGTCTAATTCTTCAGCTAAATATCAACCCAGGCACTCGATTTGAACAAACATGAATCTCACCCTACTAGAGATGTATACCAAATATGAAAGCATTCTGACTGGTGAATCTGAATAAGAAGATTTATGAAGAAATTCCCTCATATTGCATAGGGAGCCCAAATATTAACCCAGGCACTCGATTTGACCTCCCTAGAGATGTTGTATACCAAATATGAAAGCATTATAACTGATGGATCTGAAGAAGAAAATTTTAAAAGAAATTTTGTCATAATTATTACACTAAGTTAAAATTTAGGTTACCAAAGGAGCCCAAATATTAACCTATGGACCCAATTTAAACAAACTTACATCTAAACTCCCTAGAGATATTGTATACCAAATATGAAAGGATTCTGACTGGTGGATCTGAAGAAGATTTTAAAAATTTATCCCCCATATTTGCACTAAATTATAATTTAGGCTTCCATAGTAGTTTGAACAATCTTGAATCTGAGCCTCATAATAATGATGTATGCCAAACATTAAAAGATTCTGACTGGTGGTTCTGAAGATTTTTAAAAGATTATTCCCCATATTGCACTAAGTTAAAAATTTTAGCCTTAATATGAACCAAGGCGCTTCATTTTCACAAACCTGTATCTGAACCCCCTCCCCCCACCCCCCCCCCCCCCTTCATACCAAATAACAGTTATCTGTTTGGTGTGGTTTGGGAAATATAGGCATTTGAAAATATTTTTATTTTTAGCTCCTGGGGTTCCCATGGAGACAAGGGGAATTTTTTTTTTTACATGAGTCGAGTACTTTTGACCTAATAATACCACATACCAAATTTGGTTCCAATCAGACCATCAGTTCAGAAAATAGAAATTTTGGGCAGGGCCAAAAATCTTGCCCCTCCCATTACAAAGGCAAATATTGCTCCATGAACTTTATTTGAACAACTTGGTTCTCCACCTCAAAAGGAAGCCCCACACCAAATATCAAGTCATTGTCTCAAATGATTCAGGAGATGAAGAATTTAAAAATATTTTGGAGCATTTTTCCCCACCCACTTCCTATGGGGTTGGGCATGTTGGGTTGAACAAAAATGCAATGTCTCCTCGGGACCACCACTAATACAAACCTTCCATTGAAATGGCCTGGTGGTTTTGAAGAAGACGAACGGATGGACAGCGATTAGATAAGCTCATCAAGGTGAGCTAATAATTAGGAGACTGATCTTGCAAAATAATTTCTTGAATAACTAAAAATTTTCATTTGTGTTTCAAAAACATAGCATATGACCCACATTAGAACAAAGCTTAATGAGATCATTCAAATGATAAGGTCATAAGCTATGTTTCCAAGATAAAAAAAATGAAAAAATAAAATTTTTGCCATTAGCACTAGTCAGTTTGGACCATAATGTTGGATAAAGGAATAAAAAATGGAAAATTTAATATATTATATTTTGTTTCACAGAGTGATCTAAGCTCTGTTAAAAATGATAAGATGAATCAAATTTATATTTATCAGCAGCATGTGAGTTACTAACAGAATTCTAGAATTCAGATGTATTGGTTATTTTCAGCTGTAAATTCAGACAATACACTAAAAGTTCTCCAGTAATAATCAAGCCAGAAAATAAGCAGACTGTCATCTGCAAAATGAGGTCCCCAGAGGGTAAATTTAGTGATGCTGCCCTGCATAGCAGGGTAGCATCACTAAATTTACCCTCTGTGAACCTCAATCTGAATCAGGATCTCAAAACTGAACAGAAAGAGGTACCCAGAGGATAAATTTGTCAACTGTATTGGATAGCATCATCAAATTCACCCTCTGGGGACCTCATTCTGCAGATGTCAGACTGTTTATTTTCAGGCCTGGTAATAATAATAATAATAATAATAATAATATTTCATTTACCTTTGAAAACACTTTTATCTTTCTTCCTTTTCATGACAAAAACCAGGTATTCTGTTCTACTCATGAAGGTTTCACACCTCTTTTCTCTGTGCATTAAACCAAGTTCAAACATAGGGTGGTATAGACTAGGAAATGGTATCTACAAAATATAGATTTGGTAATCTTTATTAACTGTCTGCATGCTGATGTGGAAATATAAAAGTTTCAAATGCAAATATTTCCCATAATGCAATAGGAAATTTTACAAATTCAATCTGTGTGACAGAGTTCATTGAGCTCTAATGAATATTGCTTCTTATAATCAAACCACTGAATTTCCTTATCAATTTAATCCTCACCCTACTCTAACAGAAGGCATCAGTTGCAAAAAAATTCTTAAATGCTTTAAAAAAATTCATTTTTTGTCTCTGAAATATATCATATGATCCCTTATTGGAAAAAGCTCAATGAGCTTATTCCAATGAAAAGTTACAAGCCATGTTTTTGAGAAAAAAAATGAAAAATAATAAAAATTGCGCTGACTGTTTTTTGCCATTATGTATGGTATAAGGTTAACTTAAGTTCTTCCAATATGAGCATTTAACCTTTTACTTTTATTGACAGGTCTAGAATTTCTTGTATTCTGTCAAACAATATATGATAGAATGAATGTTCAGTTTTCATCAGAATGTTGAAAAATGGTTGCATTCTTTTTAACTGAATACACCTGTCAATATTTAATCTTTTACTGGCTTAGTGGCTAGCCAACTATCAGGGTTTCACTTTACCACCACACTTGCAAACTGTTTCTTGGATACTTAGCCCTCAGAAGACCAGGGCCAAAATTTCAACCTGCAAATATTTCCCATGATGCAAGTAATTTCTTGTTGCATTATGGAAAAAAAATACTGCTTGAAATTTTAGTATTTTGCAATAAGTGTTCAGGGTGATAATCTTTGCTCAGTGGTTATTCTACTTTAGAACTAAAATGGGTAACTGTTTAATCGATTAACCAATGATCAACATCTTGATCGATCAAAAAAGTAATTGGTCGATTAACTGTCACTTTTGAACAAACCTGCTCCAAAACAGGCAAACATTGTCACACTGACTCACATCAATTATATGAGACAGAGTAAAGTATGCAAGTTACATACAGACATACATGATCACTTACATGATCATTATACTGTATCAATAGCTGGAAATGGTCATTCTTAACCCTTTACCCAATGTGGGTAGCATGCAATACTTGCAAAATAAATTACTCAAGATTTTCAATTTTTGTCTCAAAAATATAGCTTATGACCCTCACTGGAATGAGCTGAACAAGCATGCTCCAATGAAGGATCATAAACTATGTTCTTAAGACAAAAATTGAAAACATAATAAAATTTGAATGGAGCACTGGCTGGTTTTGTCCATTACATTGGGCAAAGGGTTAATGCTGTAAATCATTGATGGTACGGTAATTATTCAGCTACCTATTAGGGCAAGTGATTAATTGGTTAACCAAGGTTAATCCATGTGATTAATCGATCAAGAAAACCCTTTAACCATTTTGGCTCTAAATAACTTAACATTAATAACTACCGAATATACATTTACATAATTGCAGATGACTTACTGGCGTTTCTACATTATTGTTGCCTGTACAGGCAGCAAACAATGATGTAAAAACATTGTTTAGACATATTCATCCTATCGATAAAACTCTCAAGGAAGAATACACTTGGAACAACTTATTCAGAGCAATATAAAAGGCGCAGTTTGTGGCTCTGTGGGCACTTGGGGGTTAATTAATTTCTGATAAAAAAGCAGATACAAATTGTTACTTTTCAATTGTCAAAACTCTTCCAATCACAATGCAAGGAAATGCCAGACTAAAACCCAAATTAAAATTTGTTCAGACAGATTATATCAGTATTATTCAAAGATGGCAGCCGAACCATGTGCTTCATGTAAATACAATGAGGTACTTTGACCAAATCCCCAAATAACAGGAAATCATAAATTTTGCTGGCAAATATTTTTGGACCTGACCCTATTAAATTAACCCAGTGTAATGTTCCAAGTGGCAAGAAAACGCAAAGAAATTTGTAGTTTGATGGAAAATTAAATTTGAACAAAACCTTTTGTATATAATGGTGTGTCGAAACTTTCAAACGTGTACAATACTTGAACTGGTTTCAATATAGAAATCAACTACACAAAAAACTGATATATTACCTAACTCTAAAGCCCATATTTTATTCTCATGAAAACATACCACCAGTTAACCCTTTAGACCAAACCACAGGATATCAAAATTGAATATTTTAAATATCATTTTTTAAAAACATTTCAACAAAAACATATCATGTGATCTGTGACCCCTCGTTGGAACATCACAACATGGTCATTCCAATGAGGAATTACATGATATGGAGTTTTATTATATTGTAAATGATGGATTATGAAAGAAATTGCAGAAAGATAGAAATCCTGTCCCCCACTGTGAAGATATAGAAATTTTCACTTTCACGGTATCAATCAAAATGGCGGCTTTCAAAGCATCACTTCAAGGTGAATATGTGTCAAATTGTCACTGGAAATTATCAATTTGTTATAAAAACGTACAATGAAAAGTAAATCTAGTGTTTTTGAGTGGATACCGATCATTCCCAGCATTAATTCAACACATATTTACCTTGAATTGATGCACGAAACCCACTAGTCCAAACATAGCCTGAAAGTCCATAATATAAGTTTTTGGTAAAGGATGTACCAAACCAAAAACTTATACTGCGGGCTTTCAGGCCATGTTTGGACTAGGTGCCTACCAGCTGAATCAGGTTACAAGATGCTATCTGTTCTGAGTATCAATCAAATCACTTCAGCGTGTCAATGATTCAGTGTGCTTACTTTCATGCATCAATTCAAGGTTGATACGAGTGGCATTATGAGATTTGTATAAAAAGCGTATAATAAAAAGAAAATCTAGCATGTTTGAGTGGATACTGAAATTTATCTCACTTGTGACCGAGACAAATGGTTATTTTCACTCGCTCAGGCACTCGCGAAAAATAAGCATCTGCCTCGGTCACTCATGAGATCATTTTTGGTATCCACTCAAATACACTAGATATCCTCTATGTTCAAATGTTTGAAAAATAATCTTTTTTTCAACTGCTCAATTTGTAAATTACATGGATGGATGCATCCATTTCTTTTGGTAAAGTGCTAATCAAGTTATCCTACAGCGCAGTCCTGTTAATTGAATGGCTACTTTTTTAGTGATATATATTCAGTGAACAGAAATATTCAATCAACAAGAACTTAGACATTTTAGTAATAAAATGAACATTTATTCTAGTATATCTTCGTTGACAGAGCTCAAAGTGCTCTGTCGAACAAGATATAACACAGGACCCGGCAAATCACAGTTTTTCACACGAACTGTATCAGGCAAAATGTTCAAAACCCATATCAAATCTCAAATCGAATCCATTTCCTGACTGTTATGATACTACAGTTGTCTTACTTGTGCTCTCTATATCCCATGTGCACACAGTATCAGTATGTATACTGGTTAGACTCTTTCATACCAGCCAGAAAATAAGCAGACTGTCATATGCAAAATGAGGTCCCCCAGAGGGTGAATTTATTGATGCTACCCTGCATAGCAGGGTAGCATCACTAAATTTACCCTCTATGAACCTCAATCTGAATCAGGGTCTCAAAACTAATCAGAAAGAGGTACCCATAGGATAAATTGGCCCACTGTATGGGACAGCATCATCAAATTCACACTCTGGGACCTCATTCTGCAAATGTCAGACTGCTTATTTTCAGGCCTTCTTTCATACCATCAAACCGCAAGTACAAGTGGATGGACCTATTACTTGTTTCTGAAAGGTTGGACGATTTATTTCTATGGCAACCAAGGGTATTTTGTGTAGAAATTCCGACATGGACAAGAGCATAGACACAATGTACAATGTACATTCATAAGTACCAAATAAGATGGGGCTTTGAGACACTGACATTCAGATTACACAAAGTCATCCATCACTCTGAATGTATCACAACCAAAAAGAGTTGGATATTTTCTGTTCTCAACATTCTCTTGGTGACAACTCACCCCACAGTTATCTTAGGATAGGAACTAGTTCAAATGACAATTGACCAGGAATCACAAAGTGGATGAAGAAAAAAACATATATCGTCACTTCAGTGGAGCAGGGTGCCATCTGCAATGCTCTGGCATTGCAGATGACATCCTGTTCCACTCAAGGAGCGATATATAATACAAACTGGACAATGACAATAAAGTAGTGTATGAAATCCCCTACTCTCCTGGATTCGCCTTTTTTTCAAATAGACGAGACAGTTTTGAATCAAATGAGTAAAACGATTCAAAATTGAATCAAATCACAAATGTTCGCCGGCCCCTAAGATAACAGATCAAATGATGCTATTGGATGCAGAGGGGCTGAATAGTTCTGCAAACATGGAGAATTATGTGGATGTCAAAGTAATTCTTCCAAAGATTACAAGATTTTTTTTATCCTTTAAAAAGAAGTTTACTCAATAACCTTTATGCAATTAAAAGGTCAAATATGTATTGAAGATATGGTAAAAAGTTTGGTGTTTGCAATAGGGCTGAAATGGTTGGCTCATTTTCACAACCAACTAACCAAGATCTATAACCGGATAATATCCGGTTATCCATAGCCATTATTTCATCGAATCTGGGATAAAAACTATAGAAATTGGAAAGCAGTATTCTCAGAAACTCTTCTGTAGTGTGTATACAAACAAACGTTGTCGCATACTCAACAACGTTCATTTGTATACATACTATGGAATAGTTTCTGCAGCTACTCAGTACTCATGAAAATTGCCGATCATTAAAGAAGTCTTGACTGCCAAAGTCGATTATTGCTCAGTATATACAGCGCTGCTTCGAGGTGTAATCTATCCCAGAATAGAAGCGGCAGATTTACTAGGTTTTAATCGTGGAATGACGATCACTATTGATATTTCGGATAACAGGTTGAAGTTTTTTTTCAAAACGGTTAGGTAGGGAACCGATTATCCGGTTAACCATTTCAGTACAAGTTTGCAATTATATGCAATTATCAGGGTTATTAAATTAAAAAATATTCAATTAAGTGGGCTCCACAAAATATACAAACAAGCAAACATCTGCTTGATGAAAATCCAAATAATTTGAAGAAGGTATTTCAATTTTTAATTACACTTACCTTCTTATGATCAATAGCATTTAATCTGTAATAAGTAACCTGACCAACATATCCCTTGAAAGCTATCTGAGTTTCCATACCACCAACTATTAGATGCCCATCAGTATCATCCATAAATATATTTTCATGGTATCTGGAATTGGGAAAAAAATGGTAAAATTGCAATATTATTATTTATTTATTATTTAAGGTCATATGTTTCTGCTTGATGGCTTATTGGGACCGCAACAAAGATAAAGATTTCAACCCCAAAGCATTGGTGATTGGGTCCTATTTTACCAGTAAAACAGGGATAGTTTACCAAAGTAAACAAGTGCCGCTTCACTCCCCAAGGTTCCCATGGAGAGGAATTACAATATAATATGAACTGTAATCATATATGTTTTCATTTTTGGAATTCAGTTTAACCCTTTACCTAACATGAAAAGCAGACGCCACTTGCAAAAATAATTGTTGAATAACTAGTTTTTTCATTTTTTGTCTCAAAAACATAGGTTATGACCCCTCGTTGGAACGAGCTCGACGAGCTCGTTCCAACGAGGGGTCATAACCTAAGTTTTTGAGACAAAAAATGAAAAGATAATGAAAATTAATTGGCGATTTTTGAGAATAGCGCTGGCCGATTTTGGCCATTACGTTATGTAACAGTTCGGGCTTCGGGTGATTGTTAGGACTTCACGAAATGGGTGGCTGTGTTACCCAAACTAGACCAGGTTCTATAAATCACTAACTCTGAAATGGAATCTATAACAGTTTATTTTGTGAAATTTGTACATTTGTTTGTTGTGTCGATTTTACTCTGAAGAAGAGAAAAAAAAACAACCTTTATAACCATTGTCTAGATCTGTTTAAACTGTAGATACTTTTAATCTGTCTTTATTCACTGGGGTATTATTTCAGTAAAATTTAGAAACTTTAATTTACTTTTACCTTAAATCATTTTGTTTTACATTTATTTATTTGACTTTGAAATTTTTGAAGTTAAATTGTTTAAAAGTAATTAAATCATTTTGTTTGACATTTATTTATTTATTTGACTTTGAAATTTTTGAAGTTAAATTGTTTAACATAAATGAAATCTTTTTGTTTCACATTTATTTAAAGTACTGGAGTTAAATGATTCAAAAGAGGCATGGCTCAAAAGGCTGACCTTTCAGAAGGGCTAGTAATTGCCCAGGGAAAAATCACCAACTGAACACTGAAGTGAGAAAAAACTACGAATTTATAGCCAAAATTCAACATGAAAAGTCTGTGACTAGGTCCATTGGCTGACTGATAGTTTGACCAACACTCTGGGCCTATCAGTAGAAAGATTATTCCAGAGTTAAAATTATCTCCCTTTTTAAATGTCTAAGCCAATCAAAATGCTTGTTTTAACTGCTTTTGGTGACCATGAAGAAGGCAAAATGGTGATTTTCAACCTTTGCCAAATACGAGAAACTTGATAAAAAATTCTGTAACTTTTAGATCGCCAAAGAGTTATAGGTGAAAAACTTAGCCAAATGAATGTGAAAAATACGTAAATTTGATGGATATCATCGCCCATCCACATAATAATGATTTTAGATTGACTTTTAAGCATTACTGTGGAAAACATGGCGAAAATAGAAGAGTTGCCAAGAGCAAGCATTCCAAAATGCCAAACAGTTGTATGTCAAAAAAAATCAAAATAACTGCAGAAAATAGGTGAATTGGATGGACATTACTGCCCATGTATGAAATAATACTTTTAGATAGAACTTTCAGATTTTCCTATGAAAATCAGGACGAAAATAGGTGAGTTACAAAAAAAAAACGTGACTCTGTCACATTCCTGACTGCTTTAAAAAAAACAAAAAACAGAGGTTGTTTTTTTTAATCTGACACAAAACCCTCAAAGTTCTTAATTTCTTTTATACTTTGTTTCTCTCCTTCTCTACTCCAGTTCTGTTTTCTTTTTTTTACAACTTGTCCATCACACTCGATGACCTCCTCATCCCGACACACAACTTCTCCAACTGCAGAATAGTCATTTACATTGTCCTTGCCTCTCTTCCGTTTCTGACTGGCCTGAACTCTTAATTGATCCCTTATTGACAGTTTATCAGCAGCTGATGGCACACGTGGTGGCAAAAACATCCCCTGGACTCATGTAACCCAAGTTATCTGCTTCCACAGTTTCCAAATCAGAATGTCCAAAAGTCCTATGATGACGATTAATGTCACATTTTCTCTTAAACTTCTTCCCACATGAGGAACACTTGAATAACGTTTTAGTCCTTTTATGTACATTATTCCAATGTTCATACAAGTTGGCAGGTTTATAGTATATTCTTTCTGTACAGTTTGGTACAGGGCAGGTCTGTCCGAGTAAATTAAACACTCCTCGGTTCTCTTCTTCAAATTCTTTCAGTTCTTTATCAATTCCTTCTAGGAGCTCCATTTTCTTTCTACCAAATTTATTATGGACTATATACCTCAGGTTTCTTAATGAGCCTGCCTCTCCTAGTTTTAATTTGAGGACTTACTAAATCAGAAACACTATCATTATCTGTTTCAGTGTCACTACCAGAAGTTATTATTAAATCAGAAAGAAGGTTAATATCTGTTTTGTTTAGATTAATTTCAGTATTAATTATTGGAGGATTGTTATCTGGAGCCTGCAACCATTTATCTGGAAGATTTGTACCTACATAAGGTTTTAATTGATCAATATGTACATTTTTTATTACTTCATCAGGTCCACTCTGAATACTGATTATTACATCTGAGATGAGATGTACCACCAAATAAGGTCCGGTCCAACCTAGTCCTAATTTTTTCTTACCTGTAGGCAGATACCACCGCCAAACCCAATCCCCAATTTGATATGACCGATTTTTTATGTTTTTATCATGATTTGTTTTCTGTCTTTTTGCAGATGTTTGTAACTGTTTATTTGCAAACTCAAATGAAGACACCACTGTTTTCTGGAGCCATTCTACATAAGCAACTGGACATTCAGGAGATGAGTTGGGCGGGAGTCCAACCATCAAATCGAGTGGCAATTGAATCTCACATCCAAGCATTAATAAATTTGGTGTACAATGTGTAGAACTATGCTGACTGGCCCTGTATGCCATCATCAGATATGGTAGATGAATATCCCAATCAGTGTGGTTTTCGTTCACAAACAGTGAAAGCATTTGTAACAATGTTCTGTTAAATCTCTCGACCATACCATCAGATTGAGGTCTGTATGGTGTGGTTCGAGATTTTTCGACATTTAACATATGGCAAATTTCAGTAAACAGAGCACACTCAAATTCCCTTCCCTGGTCTGTGTGAATACGTTCTGGGCAACCAAAACGGCATATGAACTGTGTAACTAATACATCAGCTACAGTTTGAGCAGTGTGATTTCTTAAGGGAAAAGCTTCCTTCCACTTCGTGAAATATTCTCCCACTACCATAATGTACTCATTATCATTGTCAGTGAATGGTAGAGGTCCTAAAATATCAATAGCAATACACTTCATTGGCTTTTTATTTGAAACCTGACTCAGAGGATTGCGTCCTAAACCAGGTCCTGGTTTCCTTTGGGCACACTCCTCACAATCGACACACCATCTTTGGATATTTTCATTCATTCCTGGCCAATAAAACCTACTTTTTACTGAACTTATCATTTTATCACGACCTAAATGTCCACCTGTTCGATCTGCTTGTAACTTTTGGAAAAGAAACTCTCTCATTTTCACAGGGGCAATTAACTGATTTACATCCTGATTTGAAGACCTTCCTTTCCTATACAACAATCCATTTTCAATAAACAATTGTTCCCATTGATTACAGAAACATTTGACATCAACAGGGGCCTGTGACTGCTCTGCCTGATTAGGTTTAACATTTGATTTTTGTTTTGCACTAATTATCCAAGCAATATCTACATCCTTTCCCTGCATGTCAACTAACTCTTCAACTGTCCAACAATCTACCCAATTACTACAGGAAGGTGCATGAGATGCAATTCCCGTTGTTAAATCAGATGATGCATTAGTAGTGTTCAAAGGGCAAATTAGTTGAGTTTTATTTACTTCATTTGATGTAATGTTTCTTTTATCATTAACTGCAATCTTGCAACTTGGACAATCAGAACATTTTCCCCGACACAGTTTCAAGGAATTCGGGACAAAGAATCAGCATTTTTATGTTTATTTCCTGCTCTGTGTTCAATTTGAAAATCAAAAGTTTCAATGATACTTAACCACCGAGCAAGTATTCCATCTGGTTCTTTGAAATTCTTCAACCAGACCAATGATGCATGATCTGTTCGTAACAAAAATGGACGACCCAATAAGTAATGTTTGAAGTGTTTCAAGGAGAGAACTACAGCCAACAGTTCCTTTCTAGTTGTACAATAATGTTGTTGTGTTTTCAGGAGTGTTCTACTCACATATGCAATCACATGCTCTTCTCCCTACTGGATTTGGGAAAGGACTGCTCCAAGTCCAAAACCACTCGCATCAGTGTCCAAAATTAACTTACCATCTCCTTGGGGTAAGGCAAGAATAGGAGGTGATGACAAAAGTTCCTTCATGAGGTCAAAGGAATCTTGACATTTTGTGTCCCAGATAAATTTAGTATTTTTATGAGTCAGTTGAGACAGCGGGTGGGTTAAATCTGAAAAATTCTGCATGAATCTCTGGTAATACCCACAAAATCCCCAAAAACTTCTAACTTGTTTCCGAGTTGTAGGGACTGGCCATTCCTGAATGGCAAATGTCTTATTTGGGTCACACTGAATGCCCTCTTTTGAGACCACATGACCCAAATAAGTGACTGTTCCTTGAAATAATGCACATTTAGAAGGTTTTAGTTTTAAATTTGCCTGGCGTAATCTATGAAAAACGAGTGCCAAGTTTTCCAAAGCTTCATCAAATTTTTTCCCAAATATAACAACATCATCTAAGTAACACAAACATTTTTTCCATCGCAAACCATGAAGAACATGTTCCATAAGCCTTTCAAATGAAGCTGGGGCATTTGACAAACCAAATGGCATAACAGTGGACCTGTGTAGACCTCGATGTGAACTGAAAGCAGTAAAGTCGCGTGACTTGGGATCTAATGGAATTTGCCAATAACCACTTGCCAAATCCAAAATGGAAAACCATTTTTGCCCTGCCAAATTATCCAATGTGTCATCAATGCGAGGAAGAGGAAAAGCATCTTTTGAAACCTTTGAATTCAACCTTCTAAAATCCACACATATCCTAGGGGAACCATCCTTCTTAGTCACAATATAGAGGGGTGAAGACCAAGCACTCCAACAAGGTTCAATAATTCCATCTTTTAACATGGCATCCAGTTCCATATCAACCTTTTCTTTATGAATCAATGGTATACGCCTTGGTGGAATTTTATGAGGCTTATTTTCACCCACATCAATAGAATGAGAAACAAGATGTGTCTTTCCCCCTTTATCACCTGGGCCAACAAAAATATCCCTAAAATGCAACAACAAAGCAGCAACCCTGGATTTTTGTTCATCATTTAATTCATCTGTCAATTCGTCAACCATTCTTTGTAAAAAATCTGGTAATTCAACCTTCCCTGTAGGCAAACTCTCCATGTCAAAATTATCATGTAAGACTTGATCTATATTAGAAACATTGCCGACCTTACAATCCACTGAAAGTTCAACCGGCTTTTCATTTAAATTCAAAGCTGATATAGCAACAGTATTGGAACTGGACGAAACTACAGATTTTGCAATCAAAATTCCCCTTTCCATCAAATCATTAGAACATTCCACTAACCCATTTTCTTCATCCAAGGGCCTATCTAAATGACCTTCTAAAAACATTTCAGACAATGCTGGAATCTTAACTGATTTCCTCAATTGCAAGTGAGCTTGGTTATAACTTTGCCTTGAAAATAATTCAATGAGTCCCTTAGAAGTGGATAATGTTTTCTTTTTCACATCAAGAATGACCTTATTTACTTTCAGGAAGTCATATCCCAAAATACCACGTAGACCATCTAACTCTGCCACATAAAATGACTGGGTAACTGTTAAGGACCTGAATTTCAACTCCAACTCCATTTCACCCTTTACTTGTATTTTACTTCCGTTAGCTGTAACCAGATGCCTATCCGTTCCGTTCAACATAGAATCCGCAAAGCCTAATTGATGAAATGTTTCAATATCCAAAATTGAACAAGGAGATCCAGTATCCACTAGAAACACACAAACTGACTCATTCACAAAAGCTCTGGCAAACAAACAAGAAAAATCACAGTCTTTTGATAAAAATGGCGACTGAGTTTCCGACTCTTTATTCGGATCTAATAACAGTTTAACTGATTGTATATCCCCATTATCATTTATGCCTTTCCTTTCAGGTAATTCACAATCCTTCTTACTCATTGACTCAGTTGGTAAGACTACAGAAAGAGAGCTAGAGTCAGCAACTCTAGTTAAACCTAAAGCAGTTGTACCCCTTTCCAAGACTTTTTCATCTAAAACCACATCTCCCTGCTGCTTATTAAACAGTTCAGAAGAGTCATCTTCCTTGGGGAAACTGGCATTATCTGGAATGTGTTCAAACCGGGGCTCTACCACCTTTGTTTGCTTATGTTTTTGTTCAGAAAAATGGCAAAATTTTTGTGGTTGCATTTCAAATTCAGCGGCTGTGTTTGCAACCCTCAACCCAGCCGATTGCTGTTTCCCGAATTTCGGTAATCTTGTTGTTGTAACTGTGTTTGTTGATCATGGGCACGTTCATCATACATTTTTTTCTACAATGGGCTTCCACATGTCCATTTTTCTGACAGTAATTACAACTGATCGTAGGGACTCTGGGCTGTCTTTGAAGCTGAGAAATTTTTTGTTCTAATAGTTGTAATCTCTGAACCAAATCACATTCAATACCGGGCTCATCTGGGGGATAACGATTACGACTAACAGGACCTTCAATAATTTCATATTCAGTGGCTAAAGCAATAGCCTGTTCCAGTGTCTCTGGGCGACACAGCTGCACATGCCGTTTTAACTTGTTATCACCCAAACCCCAAACAAATTGCTCCACCGCTATGGGCTCAATATCTGAGATTGTAGGAAACGCCTCTCTTGCTAACCTCCCAATTCCATATCCAAACTCTCTCACACTTTGCCCCTCATTCCGACGACTTTGGCGAAAGATTGCCTTATTCGCAAACAAATGTTCATTGGGGTTATATCTACTTAACAGAACCTGTTTAAGTAATTCGTAACTTTGCATCTGCCGAGAATTCAACCCACTCAAGAGTGACTGTGCATTTCCTCTAAAGCTAATCAAGAGATGAGCAGCTCGTTCACTATCACCCCATCTAGTTATTTTGGCAACAGTCTCAAAATGTACCAAATAATCTTTAATATTCCAAACAGAGTCATCAAATGTTTCTGGCTGAACAGTTTTATGTAACATCATTCTATGTAAGATTCTAGGATTTTCCCAAGTTGGTTCAAAATCAATGCCTTCATGAGAACTAAATCCTAAATTTTTCTGAGAAGGTGAAATATTCACCTTAGGAGTTGATACAAAATCACTTGGCACATTCTGCATAAACTGATTCCTTACTCCAGATTCTCTTTGAGCTGTTCCTTCAGAACAAGGCATTTGCACATCCCTTGATGAAGTTCCCCTATCATGAATAAACACTGAAGGAGTTTCTGGTATAAACATGTGTGAATTTACAGGTAAAGTTGAAGCTTTATTTGGATAATGAAAGTTTGTTCTCCCAGATGGACCCCCTCCTGTGAATTCTTGGGCTGTATAAGAAATTCTGTTTTGAGGGCCATCAAAAGCTATGGGTCTTTGATCACTAAATGAAGGAAATTGATTTACTCTAGGATTATAAACTTCTCGAATTTGGCACCTTATCCTTTGAAAATCAGGAGTATCAGGCACTGTTTGAATATGACCTTCATTATGCATAATAGATGCATCTCTAGATAAATGCTGAATACCAGACTCAATGGAATTATCCCTATCAGAATAATCTGAAAACATTACTTGACCTTGAGAAAAATTTGTCTGAGGACGTCTGGGGTAGTTATAGGAGCTCTTGCTAGGACTAGACAGAGGAGAACTTCCCCCTCCTTGTGGGCTCGACAGCTGATTTCCTGATGAAAATAGTGAATTCCCACCAGAACAATTTAGCAACAGATTATTTTTCCTTAAATCTGATTTCAAAATACTGGGCGGAATAGGTGAATGTTCACCAGGAAAACCCAATTGATCCCGTTCAGAGCTTTGGGAACTTATCTCCCCTGTACTGGGTGGAACCCACTCACTCCCATGTGACCAAAGTTTTGGCCTAACACCTATATAGACCCTTGATTCTTGCAACTCACTGCCTAGTGTATCAAAATTGTTTAGACTTGGGGTCCTCTCTAATTGATCACTAAAAGAAACAACTCTTGGTTTTGAGAGACTGGACCTATTTACTTTCCTCACTCCTGTGTCACGAATCGATGTCAATACCTCATCACTGTCAGAAAATATATTTGATTTAGAAGATAAATAAGCACTAGAATCTTCTGAAACATACAAGTTACCATACATGTCATGACCTTCACACGTCATTTTTAGAGGGGACTGTCTACCTATACTACTTGCAGAACCTCTAAGTTTATTATCTTCAACCTCTACGGAACGAATCCAAACATCTGTTTCAGTGTTGGTAGAAGGAGTAGGTGTGTAAGATGACAACACTGGGAAATGCCGAGAGTGAAAACTTTGATCACTTTTTGTGGCAGAAGGGGAGATAATTACTTGTGTTTGACTTAAATCTACAGGAGAATAATCTATACAAGGTTCCAAATTTATTTCAGTGTTTTTCTCCCTTCTTTTATTTACATCCCAGGAGGGTGAGTACCTAACTTCTAACCCCCCCCCCCCCCCCCCCGGCGCTCTTGGTCCAGTTGGTTCCAATGCCATGGACCTATCGTAACCCTTTTCTGAATCAACCATTTTGGCCTTGCCCATAAAAAAACACACAGAAAAACAGAATAATTTTGAAAAATGTCTTACAAATTACTATTTTATACCCAATTTCACCGCCAAAAACCCATCCTGGTCACGGCACCAAATGTAACAGTTCGGGCTTCGGGTGATTGTTAGGACTTCACGAAATGGGTGGCTGTGTTACCCAAACTAGACCAGGTTCTATAAATCACTAACTCTGAAATGGAATCTATAACAGTTTATTTTGTGAAATTTGTACATTTGTTTGTTGTGTCGATTTTGCTCTGAAGAAGAGAAAAAAAAAAACAACCTTTATAACCATTGTCTAGATCTGTTTAAACTGTAGATACTTTTAATCTGTCTTTATTCACTGGGGCATTATTTCAGTAAAATTTAGAAACTTTAATTTACTTTTACCTTAAATCATTTTGTTTTACATTTATTTATTTGACTTTGAAATTTTTGAAGTTAAATTGTTTAAAAGTAATTAAATCATTTTGTTTGACATTTATTTATTTATTTGACTTGGAAATTTTTGAAGTTAAATTGTTTAACATAAATGAAATCTTTTTGTTTCACATTTATTTAAAGTACTGGAGTTAAATGATTCGAAAGAGGCATGGCTCAAAAGGCTGACCTTTCAGAAGGGCTAGTAACTGCCCAGGGAAAAATCACCAACTGAACACTGAAGTGAGAAAAAACTACGAATTTATAGCCAAAATTCAACATGAAAAGTCCGTGACTAGGTCCATTGGCTGACTGATAGTTTGACCAACACTCTGGGCCTATCAGTAGAAAGATTATTCCAGAGTTAAAATTATCTCCCTTTTTAAATGTCTAAGCCAATCAAAATGCTTGTTTTAACTGCTTTTGGTGACCATGAAGAAGGCAAAATGGCGATTTTCAACCTTTGCCAAATACGAGAAACTTGATAAAAAATTCTGTAACTTTTAGATTGCCAAAGAGTTATAGGTGAAAAACTTAGCCAAATGAATGTGAAAAATACGTAAATTTGATGGATATCATCGCCCATCCACATAATAATGATTTTCGATTGACTTTTAAGCATTACTGTGGAAAACATGGCGAAAATAGGAGAGTTGCCAAGAGCAAGCATTCCAAAATGCCAAACAGTTGTATGTCAAAAAAAATCAAAATAACTGCAGAAAATAGGTGAATTGGATGGACATTACTGCCCATGTATGAAATAATACTTTTAGATAGAACTTTCAGATTTTCCTATGAAAATCAGGACGAAAATAGGTGAGTTACAAAAAAAACGTGACTCTGTCACAGTTAGGTAAAAGGTTAATAAAAATTCCACAATACAGTATGAGTATTTCCATTTGTTTCTTGAATACTCCACCCTACGTGACATGTAACCAACCACTCCTGTGTATTTTTACAGTCTTAGTTTGTCTTAGTCAGCGTATATTTTCATGTAGGGTGTAACAATGATAGAACAGTTAACAATTTTTCATAACCAGAAAGTGTGACTAGCCTTGTGCATTGCACAGGGAGAGTTACACTTTCTGGCTATAAAAAGAATTGAATTATTAACTATATCAAAATTTTGCCCACTGCAATGGCCAACTTGAAAACAAGCCAGAACTAACTTGGATTGCAGAACATGTTGATTTAGTGAATTCCAAAAATGAAAACATATCCTATTTTCAATTAATAGCAATGTTATAGGTGTTTGCATGTAAAAACAAAGAGAAAGACTACATGCAACCAGTGAATTGAGAAGAAAAAACCTTAATTTTAGAGTGCTAAATTATTTTTGGTCCTTAACTTGAAATTTTTGTGTGCATCTTTGCCTTGTTGCAAATTTATGGGAGACTGCAGGCGCTCTCCCATAAATTGCAACAAGACAAGTCCTAACAGATAAAAATAATATCACTTCAAAGATAATATGAAGCATATCCACAGAACATTAGGCCTTTAAATTGTGGCACCGACACTTCAGAAAAAAGCCCAAATATAGGCTACCAGCACTCTACCAATCACCCTTTACATAATGTAACTACCATATCTTCCTTCACTATTTACAAAATTTGCCCTTCAAAGTTGTTTTTTTTTTGTATTTTCCTCAAAATATTATATTTAAGGGGGCTAAGAATTGGGAGAGGTTTGCGGCGTGCAAAAGTCTGTGAATCTGTTCACATTTTCTTTAGCACAGGCTATCCCTCCGTAGTTCTTGTTTGATCATCACAAAATTTCATATGCAGGTTCGAGATCATGTCTAGATGAGAACGTCCCCTTTTGGTCGCACTTGGTCACCCATGACGGGTATGCGAGTCCGAAACCCGAAAACCTTTAGCACATTCTACAGGTCATATTTATGAAGAGATGAAGGGATTTCATTGTAACTTGGTAGGAGGACTCCATATAATGTGTAGATGAGAACTTCCCCTTTTAGTCACGATCGGTCAACCATGACGGGTATGCAAGCCCGAAATCCGAAAACCGTTAGCACAGTCTACAGGTCGTATTTATGAAGGGATTTCATTGTAACTTGGTAGGATGACTCCGTATAATGTCTAGATGAGAAGGTCCCCTTTTGTTTGCGATCGATCAAACATGACGGGTATGGGAGCCTGAAACCCGAAAACCTTTAGCACATTCTAGAGATGTCATATTTATGAAGGGATTTCATTTGTAACTTGGTAGATTGACTCTGTATAATGTCTACATGGGAACGTCCCCTTTTGGTTGCGATTGGTCAACCATGACGGCTAACCCAAAAACCTTTAGCACAGTCTGCAGGTCGGATGTGTGAAAGAATTTCATTGCGGTAACTCCGTATAAGGTCTAAATGAGAACAACCCTTTTTGGTCGCAATCAGTCTTCCGTGATGCGTACCAGAGCCTGAAACCCAAAAACCTTTGGCACAATCTACAGGTCGTATTTATGAAGGGATCTTATTGTAACTTTGTAGGATCACGAACGTCCTATTTTGGTCAGGTTCAATCAAGCGTGATGGTCACAGGGGCACGTTACCTAGATTCCTTTAGCACAGTTTACAGCTTGCATTTATGAAGGGATTTCATTGCAAATTTGTAGTATAACTCAGTATAATGAGAACATCCTATTTTGGATGTGATCGGTCAACTATGACGGCCACACAGACACATGATCTAGATTTGTTTAGCACAGTCTACAATTCATATTTCTGAAGCAATTTCATTGTAACTTGCAAGGATAACTCGGAAAAATGTCTAGATGAGACGGTCCTATTTTCGTCACGCTCGGTTAGCCGTTACCGGCGCCTGGTCACATGACCTAGATTCCTATAGCACTGTCTACATGTTGTTATTATGAAGGGATTTCATTGTAGGTTGGTAGGATAACTTCGTATGATATCTAGATGAGACTCACCTATTTTAGTCATGATCGGCCAACCATGACCCCAGAACTGTCATGTGACCTAGATTTATATTTATGAAGAGATTTCATTGTAACTTGTTAGGATGACTCGTTTTGGAATGTTTTTACTGTCACTTGGTAACTTTGGTTAGCATACATTAACTGTGAGGGCCACATAAACCCAGGCCCCAGTTCTTTAGTATAGTCTACACCTCAAATTATTCTTATTGAAAACAAAGCATATAGCGCACATAAATTAACATATTCTCAATTATCACAATTCTTGTCTTATTTCATAATCCTTTCAACAACATTAAACATTATCCTTTTCATCAAACACTACACAATCAAGCTAAGCTACAGTGTCATTGACACTTTCCTTCTATTTATTATAATATATTTTCAAAGAAAATGATAAAAAGGATTCTTCTACACTCTTCGGGAAAGGGTCCAGGGCCGATGGCCGTGGGAAAATTGGTGTCATGGGGCTCCAATTGGGATTTTGTTTTGGGGAGGAAAAAACAAACAAAGACTAAGAAATTTTACGTTCGAATTGAGCAGAGAACATTAAGACTGATACCTAAGCAACTGCATGTATACTACGAGTAAGTTTTATAACAAACAGTCACATGGAATCATGCTTACACAGTCCATTAAACTGTTTTTGTGCTACTGGAGAAGAAATTGTCATTTGTCTTTGAATTAAGGCACTTCGTTTGGCAAGCAATTTGAATTTAATGTCCAACTGGTGTCCTGAACTGGGTGATCACAGATCCTCAGAAAACTAATGGTTTTCTGATGCCTTATGACTACCCAGTTCAGGGCCCCAGTTGTTCATTAAAGTTTTGTTTGAAGGGGAACTGGATTGGGAAATTCGGGGTTAAGAATTGAGAAAAATCATGCCCAAATGCCGCTGGGAAAGAGTACCATATATAGCCCCTGTAAATATCTCAAAGAATCCCTGGACTACAACACTGTTGAATCTCACCCATCAACAAATCAACATGCAAGCACTTTCAATCTCACATGCTATTTTCATTTGTATGGATTAATACTCATGTGAGAATTAGAAGTGATTCATGCAGGGAAAACAATGAGAATCAACTTTGATTCTAGCAAAATTTTCTTTTGATTCTTGTCATAGATTCTGAAAATGTCCTTAAAGGTCTGGAGAATTCCTGACACTTCCACCATCTACACGGATTATTTAAAAGGAAATTTCGAGAATAGTTTTTTTTTCATATCCCCGACATGTCCAGACGAAGTATTAGATATAATTAAAGATTTTAAGCCCAAAAAGAGCAAGGATTGCGACGAGATTTCGATATTTCTTCTAAAACATGTTGCAAAAGAAATAGTCCTCCCAATTTCAGATATCATCAGCCTGTCCTTTCAAACAGGTATAGTCCCTAAAAGAATGAATATAGCAAAGGTAACCCCAATCCTTAAATCAGGCAATTATAGGCCCATCAGTTTACTTACCGTATTTTCCAAAATTTTGGAAAAAATTATGTTAAAAAGGCTTATAGATTTTGTAGAAAGTAATAAGATCTTATATTCCAAACAATTTGGCTTTAGGAAAGGCCACACAACCATTCAGCCCATTCTGAAAATGCTTGAACGCGTAGCATACGAAAAGAATAAAACAACTGAAGACAGTACCTTGGCCGCCTTCCTCGACTTATCCAAAGCGTTCGATACAATCAATCAATCACGAAATCCTGCTGGTAAAATTGAACCACTACAGCACCATGGGTCTCAGCAATAGTTGGTTCCGTGACAACCTCAGCGAGCGAACACAGTTCGTACAGTTCTGAGAATATAAATCAAATCTAACCTCCATTAGTTGTGGCGGCCCACAAGGCTCGATTTTAGGCCCAATACTGTTCTTATTATATATTAATGATATATCCAACTCAACAATTTATTGTCATTTGCTGATGATAGGACAGTTTACTCATCAGGACACGGCATTGATGGTCTGTCTGAAACAATTAACGCAGAACTAGAGTAAGTCCACATATGGTGCTTCACAAACAAATTAAAGTTAAATGCAAATAAAAGTAAGTTTATATTGATTAACCCCCCACAACTTAAAAGTATCAACTTAAGAATTTTCATTAATAACGGCCAAGTAGGAAGGGTGGGATAAACAGAAAATGAGAACGCGGTAAAATTTCTTGGAATACATATCGTCGACAAACTGACCTACAAATTACATATTTCAATACTCTGCTCTAAAGTTTCCAAATCTCTTAATGTAATTAGCAAAGTTAAAAACATATTGCTCCACCACGCTTTACTTCCCCTATACTATGCCCTGTACATAGTTATTTCTTATAGGGAATACAGATATGGGGACACTCAAAATCTATCAATAAATTATTTCTTTTGCAGAAACGTTCACTCCGTATAATAAACAACAACAAATACAGGGCCCATACCGATCCTTTATTTTGAAAAGATAAAATTCTAAAACTCAAGGACCTCCACATCTTGCACATTATGCTATTCGTACAGACTGAAAACACAAGCATCTTCCGGCAACATTCGATCACTATTTCAGTGAAAGTGTCACGCCAGGACTAGCCACAAGACAGTATGGTGGCCTCCAAGTAAAGAACACAAGAAATAAATCACTTGATCTACTCCCCGTTAGCCTCTTTCCCAGAACATGGAACAGTATGGACAAACGTATAACTAATTTATCAATCAGAAATGAATTAAAAGAAAAACTATAAGACAAATGTTGGAAGAATATCCCAGTGAAGTAAACTGTAATGATACTAACTGCAAGGACTGCAATCGGCATTACTAAACCACATCCTACTTTGTGGAGCCCCACATATAGGTTTATTCCGTATGTTAATACACGTATTGCGTGTATGTGAGTACGGTTATATGTGTGTGTGTATATATATAAATTAAATTCAAGCGGTTGCATCTTCGTGGATCTTCCATTAATTGATATTCCTGTGTTTAACAGGTGAGACCATAGGCCGTTACATATATACACTTGCCCACTTGTGCACACGCGTACATATGCACATATATATTTATATGTGTGTCTATGTATGTATACATATACACTTTTGTGGTCGATGCTGGGTGGAAGGACAATATATATATATATATTATCTTTTCATCCATTATCGAAAGCACAAGTGTTAAACGTTAATTCTACCTCGCCATGCCCTCATCTCCAACGTACGTACATATAAGTCGTTCATCAATACCAATTTCTTATATTTAATTGTATCCATCCATGCAATCCACAAACACACCACAGGGAATGACAGGAAGACAGCCAATCTGGCTAGGCCATTCCCTGCAGAACATGAATGCTGAATATCTTCTTATAATTTATAAATACTTCATAAAAATGATGAGTACATTCTTGTAGAACTTAGTCTAATGTAAATACATGTGATTCAAATAAAGTATTCTCTCTCTCTATTTCTCTTTCTCCCTCAGAATGCTATTTATTTCCTTAGACCGGGCAATCGTGTTTGGTGAAATCTTGGCTGCCTGTACATACAGCCAATACTTAACCAGAAACCACTGCCAAGGTACTGTAACTTCCATCAGAAAGACCACCAAAAGCCTGTATGTTGGAATATGTGTTCTACATTAACATGTAAAACAAGAAATTCACTAAAATTTTTACTAGGTCCTTGGGGGTTAAACACGAGGTTTGTTTTTTACTATGGAAATGTACTGGGTACACTCACAAGGGCTATAACAGTACTCTCAAATTCTAAATTAAGAACTGAAACTTGATTCTCGCAGCAGGAGTTCGTGAGAATCAAAACTGATTCTAATGAATCTGGACAAATGTTAAGGCCTGTTTTGTTTTTCTTGGTATGGTTTCAATTTGGAAATATTTATTTGTTTATGAAATCTTGACCCATTAGTGTAAGTGAGTCACAACCAAATGGTATCACTGAACTAAATATTTGAATTAGAGTTACCCGCCTCGGAAATGATGCAATCTCTAAAAATAAGCAGCTTCGGAAAATATATTGTTTCAATAAACATTTGAAACATTCTATTTGCATTATTGTTGAATATTCCAGATAAAAAAAGAGGGTGATCTGGTCAATTTTGGAAATACTATTTATTTTTGGTGTGTATTTGTTGGGAATTCCTTGAAAAATACGAGCACGTGACCGGAGATTCCCTTCCTGTCAGTTTTTCTCTCTTATTTGTTGCATGGCCCCTTGTTTTCGGGTCCGAAAAAGCTATCTGAAGGGCTATACTTGACAAAGATATTTGAATGCCAAAATTAAAGTCATGCGATCACAATTTTTTTTCGCCTGAACGTTATAATGGCCGTCTATGAGAAAATATTTAGTTTTGTGATACCAGATCACGATCAGATCAAGAAGAGACAACTCTTGTGAAAATAATACCATGACTACTCTGTGACATGGTGAATTCAACCCTGAGACCAGTGGCAGAGCCAAGATCCTAAATTAGGAGGGCCCAATAATTTATTGGTTGGGGGGGGGGGGGGGGGTGAGATCAATATGCTGCAGTGATATCCCAAAGGTCTTATCTGGGGTGGGGTATGGGAGGGGGGGGGGGTTGAGCAAAGGCACCAGAGTACAGGGGCAGAATGGGGGGGCGGCTTGCCCCCTGCCCTATGCCAAAGGGGGCACAGGGGGAACAGTTGCCATTAGCATGTACATTACTTCAACCTTATCTTATGAACGTTACATGCTTCAGTAAATGCCACACAGCTTCGTTTATCTGGATATTAAATCGAAAGGGCAATGCCGGTGTGACAGGAATGGAAGTCCGTAGGAAAATTAGTCCCTCTGGCTATTATTCCGCGGAATTATAGTCCAAGGTCTAACATTTCTAGGAATAGTAGTCCGCCGGACTACTATTCCTAGAAATGTTAGACCTAGGACTATAATTCCGCGGAATAATAGTCCAGAGGGACTAACGTTCCTACGGACTTCCATTCCTGTCACACCGGTACACTCACAATTTCGATCGAGCACGTACCAGTATGACTCTGCGGTGGATTTGTAATTTGGCAGTTAAATTTTATTGGCTTAAAGCAGGTTATGTTGGGCCTACATAAGACCATGTCGCATTGACTTAAACATCGGTATGCACCCCCCTGCTCTTTCCATATTCCGACGCCCCTGGGTTTGAGAGTAATGGGGGATAAAAATGTGTCAAATTTTGATATGCTGAGAGTGACTCTGGAGCTTCCGGAAGCTTGTTTAACAATCCCAGGATGCTCCAAAATTGCTTCACAAACTTATGTTGAGTATGACAGGGAAGAAGGATGAGGTGTGAAACAAACTAGCATTGTTACATTCACCTCTATACACTAAGAAAATCTCCCCGGGAAGCCCTGAGAAGCTCTATTTTACTGATAAAATAGGAACTGGTAAACGTGGTCCGGTGTTAAAGTTCTCTAGTGTGAGCAACATGGGTATAAATAATTGGTTAAACTTGATTTTATACTTGCGTCGAGGTCATGCTATAGCCTATAGCTGTAGCTGGTGAAGGTAATCTTAAACGACAAATAAATATTAATAATAAATGTCAAGATAATAGTGGAGTGTACTTACGAGGCTGAACTTTCCAATGTCTTGCTAAAATTCTCTCCATAGTTCACAGCCAGTGTCCACTAAAATAAATTTGCCAAAAACAAAATTAAAGCAAATGAGTGTTCAAGTTAACAAATTAATCTTGTTTGACAGATTTCATTAACCAACTCAATCTTGTACTACGTAGCTCATTAACCAATTCACATTTAGGTGTGTCAGTTAACAATGAGATGGGTTCGGAGGACATTGCAGTTTATTAACGGCCCAAGAGGAATGAATTTATAACAAACAGCCACATGAAATTATGCTTATCTGACCATCTGAGACAACTTCAAATCGGGGTATAGGCCGATGATCTGTTAGCTGCCTTTCTAATGGGACAAGTAAAAATGGGTATCACTTAATATAACTAACAGCAACCGAATATTCTACTCGAACATGCCATAACCGACACATTAATCGAATAGCTGCTTTAATAGAAACATTTAATTAAACAGCAGATTATTATTTTCCCATTGTCTGGAGATGAATAGATCAATTAATCGATTATATTTTGTTTGACAAAGCACAAGGTGTACTTTCAAACAACATATAATAAATTAAATATCAACAAGGACTACGCAAAGCGTGGGCCACTGCCCCCGAACCATAGGCATGCTCGAAGTAGCCTTATAGGTATTGTGGGACAGGAAAATTTTGTAAGTCAAAAGAATGAAAACACAAACATTTTCTAAGTCCAAAAGGTGAAAAAGGGCCGTAATTCTGGAAAAATTATTGGACGGAACCCGTCCCTAGTGCATATTCGTTCTCCCATTCGTGTCTATCAGCATACCAAAGGAGATCCAAATCAAACCAATGGCTTTGAAATTACAATGAAAAACGTTTGTACAGACGGATGGACGGACGGACGGACGGACGAACGGACGGAGGGCTTCACTAGATACCCCCGAATCCTCCTTTGGAGGTCGGGGCGAACTAAGTACTTATAGTCATGTTGGAAGTATTGAGATCAAACAGATTTGTAAAGCTTGGAAATTCAGTGGTTATCAAAACACTCTATCGACAATTGAAATACTTTTATACAGCTAACCCATCGCAGACGATATCAATATTTAATATTTTAAATATTATTTTTTTTAAATTTTTCCCCAAACTGTCAATAAACTTTAGTAAAACGAGTCTATTGCTGCATATGCATATTACGCGACTGTCACCGATTTGTTAGGTAAAAGGTTAAACAATAATTCATGCAGATAACCAGGGACCTACAACTATTTCTCACCTGTTTTGTATCCACTGTAAGTACTAACCGAATCCACTGGTGTTTGGGCAAAATAATATCCGTTAAATGAGCAGCCGTTTCTCTGTTTACCAAAAGAGATTGAACATGCACTCTGCCTGAGAAAACAAGATGGACATTAGGAAATTAAAATCTGTCAATTAACTTACATGTGTGTGTTTATGCTAAGACAAACCCTTGTTTCCTCAAAATCAAATCAACCACAACAACCGGTGTACATGCACATCAAAATAACAATAAAATTATTTCCATCAAGTACTGAAATACATAAAATTGCATAAAGCAGAGAAACGACTATTAGCATCTTAACGGCAACAGATTACAAAGCTTTTAACATTTTAATGATTTTAAAATTCGGCAAAAAGGCACGTTGATGAAAAAATGGACATTCAATATACAATGAGGACTAGTTTTAAAAACGTAATCTTCCAGGAAGTTCTCAATCAGATAATCGAGATTCAGCTGCTGTCAGCTAACAATTGAGAAAATTCTAACTAAATTACTCAATTTGTCATTCGAGGATATAACTTATAAAATTATTTACATCATTACATCTGCCTAAAATGTCTACTCAGAATAACACTTTGGTTCCTGCAAGGTAAATAGTTTCATGGAAATGATTATAATGTTGCCCTAATGGTTGTTTGTTTTTGGGGGTCTAAGAATACTTTCAACAGCCAGGGTCACCCGGGTCGGACAGTTTTTACGGGTGTGGGAAGTCGGACTACCCGGAGAGAACTACCGAGCTGCGGCGAGCAATTGTCAGAGTCTCCAACTTAATAACACTGCGCAGGCACAAATGGTGATAGCAGCACTTCAAGGCAAGTATACCATCTAGAAGCAGTACGTCTTAGAACAGAGCGTCACAGTGTCTTCAGGAGGTCAATCGAGATTAAGTGTCTTACCCAAAGACACAAAACAGTTACCATCCCAGAATGGCTGTTGTCATTCTGTCATCAGCAGACTTGTCCGGAAACATCAACAAACCAACGATGTTACGGGCCGACCAAGGCCTGGACAACCCCAAAAGACCTCTCTTCAGGAAGGTCGGAGTCTGGCACGCCTCGTTAGGAGTGAACCCTTTGCTTCAAATGGGGTTTTGAAACGCCTTTGGCTCCCCAATAGGCGTTTGTGCAACAGAATTGTCCGAAACCGTCTCAAAGCACTGGGTATGAGGCCCAGAAGGGTCATCAAGCGTCCAGCTCTGTCCGATTAGCATCAAAGACGACATTTGGAGTGGTGTATGGCGCGACCACATTGGAATTTCAGGACGTGGAGGAGAGTCTATTGGTCAGACGACAGTAGGTTCCTGCTTCACGTCACAGATGGTCACATGAGAGTGTGGAGACATAGAAATACTGCTTACATGCCCAGGAACATCAGACTTACTGTTCCTTATGGTGGAGGATCAGTAATGATCTGGGGATGCCTCTCTCATTTTTGTAAATTTGATGTGGTGACTGTACGTGGGAATCTCAAAGGTAATCAGTACATCCGGGACATTCTCAACCCGGTTGTCGTGGCTCATTTTGACAACCACCCGTTGGAGACTCGCCCTGTATTCATTGACGACAATGCAAGGCCACATCGTCCCCATGCTGTGAGAGCATTCCTTCAGAACAACGCTATTACAGCACTGCCTTGGTCTGTAATGAGCCCCGATCTGAATCCCTTAGAACACATATGAGACTTTCTTGGACGATGTGTGTAAGCAAGGGATCCGCCTGTACAAAATTTGGCCGATTTGGAAGCTACATTGCATAAGGAGTGGCAGCAGGTGCCTCTGGACAGTACCAGAAGGCTCACTGGTAGCATTAGGAGGGTTCAGGCTGCCATCCAGGTATTTATTTATTTATTGATGTTTAAGGTCACATATTTATGCACAATGGCTAATCATGACCGTGACAGTTTTACGGGTGGGGGAAGCCGGAGTACCCGGAGAGAACCACCGAGCAACGACGAGCAGCTGCCAGCTCCCCAACATCATAACTCCGCACTGCAGCACAGGCAGGGTTAGATTGGTTGAAGACATGCGTACCATCGACGTGCAGTACGCCTTAGTACACGGCGTCATCGTGCCCCCACGCGGGCAATAGAGGTGAAGTGTCTTGCCCAAGGACACAACGCGGTTGCCGCAGGTGGGATTCGAACCGAGGACCTCTCGGCTTGCAGCCTGCACCTCTACCAACTGAGCCACCGCGCTCCCTGCCCTCCGGGTACTTGGTGGACATACTCGCTTCTGACGTCAGACACTCCTATTGTGTTCAGGAGATCACAAGTTACATTTTTTGTCAGTAATTACCGACATTGTTTCATCATGGACCGCCCCATACTTGTCGAGAGAACATTTTCCATCAAAGACATTAGTGACAGATATGTGTAATTAGTGCCATTAAAATATCGCATATTTCCATCATTGTGTTGTCTTTCATTCGTCAATAGACCATTCTTTCCACAAACAATCACTTTTGGCCATCTGAAAGATAGCATGAAAGTAATGACAGTTTCTATTAACACCACTGCGAAAAACAGGGGATGCTTGATTAGTCCCAGGTGTATACATGAACACTCTCTACTGGAGGTAGTGGATGTCCATGTGTTACCGCAAATAACACCGTGTTCTGTGGTTTCTGAAAAAAAACATAAGTTACAAAACTTTGGGTGTGGGCCGACGAACGGTGCGCACCCTCTGGATCCATCCTCTGGATCCACCCATGGATAGGTAACCCCAGAAGAACCCTGTCATTGACCAGACCGCGATAAAACCCATCAAGTAACGCCATTAACATTATTAACGTCCAGCCATTTAATGATATTGTGCCTGAAATGTTGTTTAATGTACACTAATGCGATAATTATGATAACCGTGATGCAGGGATGCCGGAAGCATTTCGAACTTGGGGCGGCACAGTCACACAAGGGAACCAACACGTTGAAAAATATCAGCGATGGCTCACGTGCCTTAACGGCATGGTAGGAATATAACGCACAAAGCTGTGTTTGTGAATCACGCACCTTTACAGTCTACAATTTTGGCTCCATATTTAACTTAACCCTTCACCTAACATGAAAAGCAGACGACATTTTGCAAAAGAAATTCTTGAATAACTATTATTTTCATTTTTATTTTGTCTCAAAAACATAGGTTATGACCCCTCATTGGAACGAGCTCGTTCCAATGAGGGGTCATAACCTATGTTTTAGAGACAAAAAATGAAAAAAAATAATAAAAATTAATTGGCGAGTTTTGAGAATAGCGCTGGCCGTTTTTGACCGTTACGTTAGGAAAAGGGTTAACAAACTTCCCACCGGGCAAAACAATGTTTCGGCCCCCCATGGTGGAAATTCGTTGAATAAGGAGCCATAAATGTAAATTTCTCCCGATTTCAGAGGCCATTGTAAAGACAAATCAAACTAGGGAATCATTGGTCACATCTTAAGAATGAAGAGTCTGCGCACCTCTTTACTGCTAATTCCCAATAAGACAACAATGACGTTTTTTTAGATTAGATTACATTCTTTATTTACAGTATACTTAAAAAAACAGTTACAGTTATATAGTACAAGTACTATTGATGTGTATACTGAGGAAGATAACAAAGCCAGATTGGCTGTCTACCTGTTACCCCCATTGGAATTGCAGACAGACTGCGACCAAAAAATGTTTATATGTAGCAGATTACATGCAACTGATATAAGATGACAGAGCATGGGTAATTTCATAGCTGGGGCCATGCTACTTTCATATACAGGTTCCGTCCTACACTTACACCTATACCGACAGGAGACTGGTGGTTTCAAATTGAAAGAAGGCAACCTGCTTATCGTGCCCACCTCACCACACCGTGGAACTCCAAGTCCCTGCGAAAACTCGTTGCGAAACCGGCGTCGAGAGTACACTTAGTGTGTTTGGGGCACAAAGTCCACGTCGGTCAGCACACCAATTGAGCACATATTTAAGAGTGCTCAGCTTGTGCGCTGACCGACGAGTCTTGAGTCACATCAGGGAGTACATGTATGCGTTATGGTACATCGAAATGCGAGAGTATAAGCCTGGTGGGTATGCTTCGGTTGAAAATTGCGGGTTTGTAAGGATAATGATGGCCCAAGCGCCCTTTGTCTGTCTGTCTGTCTGTCTGTCTGTCTGTCTGTCTGTCTTGCCTGTCTGTCTGTCTGTCTGTCTGTCTGTCTGTCTGTCTGTCTGTCTGTCTGTCTGTCTGTCTGTCGCTCCTCTCTCTCGCTCTTTCTCTCTCTCTCTCACACACACACACTCTCACAACTATTCTTCCTGAAAAAAATGTGTGTGTGTGTGTGTGGGGGGGGGGGGGGTGCTGGTAGACACATGCACTCATGGGGCAACCGGTTGTTACGTACATGTGATCCTCGATGTCAATATGAAATTACTATGAATACGGCTGAAAACGATACAAATTGTCACTCTAATCTTGCCAAAGCGTCCAAAGCCACAATCTGGACTTTAATCACGGCATTTGTTAAAGTAATCAACAAATGGTTACCTGCTTTAGAATAGTCAGAGAACAATTCAACCACTGCAACACTTCCACATGTGCAAATGCTGTGGATGGACAAAGGGTGTTAGACACTCGGTTCATGAGAATTGGCTCGATATATAACTGACACGAAGCTGTAAATCCCAAGTTGAATAGTTTTGATTACCTGTAGGAGCAAGAAAAAGGACAGGCGTCATATATGTATTATTCCAGGTTGATGCAAAAACAATGCTGCATAGATTGGCAGTCTCACAGTACTGCAAAATATAAACCCAGATGGACAAAGTAAATCTGAAAAATAAAACAAAAACAGGCTTTGGAATAGAAACAGCATAATAGAAAATATACAGCCTTGTAAACGTTTCCCTAAAAGGAACAGGAGAAAGGGGAAAATTCCATCGGATAGAAATTTTTCTTTCAAAATTTTCATGTGAACCATGCCTCTAGAATACAGCATGAAACATAAATGCTCTGGGTATTTGTCAGCAGTTTTGTAATTCTGAGCACAACCCTCACTCCCAATCCCAAACAGTGTCCGTTGGGCTGGACATGATAGTTATGAAGGTGATGGAATGGAACCCAAAAGTGTTCTCCCAATATAAAAGCAAAAAAGTCAGGCAGCAATGAAGGTGAAACCCTTTCCTCAATTTCATATCTAAAAAAGTCCCCCCCCCCCCACCTCACCCCATATCCCCCAAGAAAAGTTAAAGTTTTCTTCTGCTATTCTTGACTTCTCACTTTGATGTTATACATAGAGATACCCGACAAGCGTGTACTGAGATATGAACATGGGGAGTGGCACCAAAAGCGTATATCAGTATCAAAAGGGCATGGGGCGCGGTGGCTCAGTAGGTAGAGGTGCAGGCTGCAAGCCGAGAGGTCCTCGGTTCGAATCCCACCTGCGGCAACCGCGTTGTGTCCTTGAGCAAGGCACTTCACCCCGCTTGCCTACATGGGGGCACGATGGCGCTGTGTACTAAGGCGTACTGCACGTCGATGGTGCACATGTCTTCAACCAATCTAACCCTGCCTGTGCCGCGGTGCAGAGTTCAGAGTTACGATTTAGGGGAGCTGACAGCTGCTCGTCGTTGCTCGGTGGTTCTCTCCGGGTACTCCGGCTTCCTCCACCCGTAAAACTGTCACCGACATGATATGACCCTGGCTGTTAATGTGTCGTTAAACCCAAATAAAAAAAAAAAAAAAAAAAAAAAAAAAATCAAAAGGGCATTAACTTGATTCATTCACCCCAACCTGAGCAGACACAAAACTAGTCAGAGGCGGTTGAACTGAGAGGGGGACGTTATGCTCCACACTCTTTATCCAGCAGTACCTCTGTCTTTAAAAAACGAAAGTGCCTCCAGACAGACGGGAATATCTCGAGCGTTCATACACATTCAAGACTGCACATGAACTAGCATTCGCCATTCTGTAGTGATCCGGATTTAATCTGAAATTGGTGTCCAGTTTCCATAATGAACAATGAGAGGGAGATTGAAGTATATTTTTAGTCTCCTGTGCAGCCCACTAGGTTTTCACCAAGAGGTCTTCTACCAGCTTCAGCCATTATAAAATAGCGGATCAAATAGAGTAGAAGAAAGACGTTTCCCGGTAGAGAGTAGAAACTGTGCTGTTGAGTACGTTAAAATGCCCAGATCTTTCCCATTTCTGTCCCGATCAAGATTTCTTCGAGACGGTTCGTGATGGACTTGAACAAAAATGAGTGCATGTCACCGCCAAACAACAGAATTCGACGCGTTTTAATGTGCGAGAGTCTCGTTGATAATTCATGATTTGATCTCGAATGTTTATTTCTAAGTTCAGCATAGCATCTCGGTATAGTGTATCATAAAGTACGCCCGATACCCGTCATTTTGACACCAACCACACCACTGTGCTGCAATTAGTTTAAAAGTTACAGCTGATTTTATCCCCCCCCTCCCTCCGGGAGGGGGTAGGCCTCATCCACGGACGATAGGCGCGTGGGACTTCGCGTACAATGTGATACGGCGGTATAGCGAAAGGACACAATTTCTCACTTTAAAATAAAAAAGTTATAAGTATCGACAATGATGAATGAAAATCCCAGTCCAATTCCCAAGTACAGGTAACAGGCTTTTCAAATGTTTACTTCCAAATTCCCGATGTGGTATCACTTCCTCGCATGATGCATCTGAAAATAAGGTCCATGACTATTATAGTGATTCCAACTGCACCTCTTGGTTACACTTGTTTTAAAAGCTGCAGGTAATTTTCTGCCCCCCCCCCCCCCCCCATCCAACCATTATTTATTTATTTATTGGTGTTTAAGGTCATAAACTTATGCACAATGGCTAATCATGGCCGTGACAGTTTTACTGGTGGAGGCAGCCGGAGTACCCGGAGAGAACAACCGAGCAACGACGAGCAGCTGCCAGCTCCCCAACATCATAACTCCGCACTGCAGCACAGGCAGGGTTAGATTGGTTGAAGACGTGCGTGCTGTCGACGTGCAGTACGCCTTAGTACACGGCGGCATCGTGCCCCCATGTGGACAATCGGGGTTAGGTGCCTTGCCCAAGGACACAACGCGGGAGTCCGAATTGATCGCTCAGACGGTCACCCATCCAATGATTAACCGGGATCGACGTTGCTTAACTTCGGTGATCCGGCGAGAACCGGTTACCGCAACGTCACCGCCCCCACCCCCAATCCAACCCATTGCCCACACTCCCGTACACTCTAAAAAACCCAATACATTTTGGTATTCTAGAATACCACCAGTATATGAGATACCTAAAACACCGAATATTGATAGCCTCCCCTATATTTTGCACGTATAATACCAAATGGATGGTTGTGGAATACCAAACTGTCGATAAACAGGAGTTACATCCCTTGCATATCCACCACGTGAGCAACTTGGGCGCCAAGCGCGCGCGTCGTCTGTATCAACAATGGCGGTTTCGGTCGAAGCCTGGGACCTTGAAAACGCGATTGAATGGCTCATATATAGGAAGCGGGTTGGATGACTTGGTGCAAACTGTATTTGATTTATGTTAGTTGCAGTGTATGCCTTTAATATCTGTTGAAGGTTATTAAATGAACTGCATAACTGCATAACTCATTTTTTCTTCTTTCATTGTTTTCATAGCGACATGATTTGTGGTGTTATCTACATAATAAATGTATCTTGGCCCGTGATGGAGGCTGGTACTTCTGCAGCTTTTCATACTTCGGTCCGGTTCTTTGGGTCCCTCAATGGAGCAATATTTGAGCCTACCCCTCCCATGTATATGCTGTGTACATAAAAGGGATGTGGGAGGGATAAGTACCAAACTTTTGGTTTCTTGGAGCACCATAGGATAATTACTTGAGTTCAGTTCTCTGGAGAACCATAATAAAGTACCAAACTTTTGGTTTTCTAGAGAACCAAAACGAAGTACCAGACAGTTTTGGTTCCTCGAAGTACCATTACAGTTTGGTTTCCTGGAATACCATAATTTTGGTACCCCACACGGGACAAGTTGAGTGCCACTTTTGGTATCACAGAGTACCCAGAGCTTTTAGAGTGTAGTGTAGAAGTTTACAAAACGTGCTGCCATTTAATCTTCCAAGTTGAAGGAATATATACAAAAGAAAGAACTAGGAATTCAAATGCATGTTCACTAATATAATATTTTTATTTTTATTTTATTTGTTCCAGTTTGTTGGTTTTCCACCGGTCTTTCATGCATCGTGATGGTCACGATTATCTTGGAGAAAAAATGCACCATACACACACAAATACAGGTAATAAATTACCCAAATTGTAAGGAAATAGTTCAGTAGATATTGTCAAAAAAATGCATGAGAATGCTTTTCTTAGCGTTAATTTAAAAAAAATTCGGAGGGGCGAGGGACCGCCAGGCATTGGGATGGGGCCCGTCCTCGTTCTCGGTGGCTCGTCATGTTATGTAAATGATTTTACTGCGACAGAAACGCATCATTACAAAACGTTGAGAATGACACGTGTTCATCTTACTATAGGTCCAACCATAACCGGAATACTACCCCTGTTTTTAAAAATTACACCTCAAAGTTTTCCATTGAGTTTCGGTTTAGGCAACGCGCTTTAAACGGAACTGTCTAAATAACCTACCGTGGTCTCGTTATACTGGCAGTTCTTTTATTTTCGAGCACCGTACTGGTGAATGCGTGGAGTTTTCTATATATTCCATGAAATAAACCATTTATCGCCACTGGCCAGCAAACAAGGTGAACCACTTCTAAAATTATAAACAATACAGTAAACTATTAGAAAAATTAACAACTTGAAACTTGAACGTCTAATTAATTAAAGCACAAGCCTCCCTCTCTTTCTATCTAACCTGTACTTGAGACGTATATTCTTTTGCGCACCAAGATAGATTACAATTTCTACAGTACGCTGTTACGAGCGTGTAAACGTGTAAGTCAACAAATCTTCCAAGATGGTCAGACAATATGAAAACCATAACATGAATTCCCCCACGTGGGAACCCCGGGAACAGGGACATGGCGATGGTGTGTGTGAGTGTGTGTGTGTGTGTGGGGAGGGGGGGGGGGGGGTCACCCCCAATCCTGTCCAAAATTTCCGAAAAAAAAAAAATCATCGAAAACTGAATGGTCGACAGAGCAATCTCCAATTCATTTATTTCATGGAGAACGTTTTTCTGAAAATAGGAATAAAAGCAAACACTAACAACGAGGTTACACTCACAAAGGTTGTGTCTAAAATAAAAGTACAGAATGAACATGTTCGCCGGGTCCTGGGGGAGGGGATAATGCGATCTGACATCAAGTTTGTGGTATTGGGGGGATTTTATTTCTAGAATCTTACCATTTTCATATGGACATTTTGGTATTGTACGAATTGAATAAAACACGAGATAATCCAGGAACCATCGTTTACAACCTCTGATGTCTTTTGCTGGTCGTGAATAAGGATGCTCAATGAACACGTCATATGAAACTTTGGTAAGTGATCTGGCATAAGAATCTTTACTTTTCTTAGTTACTTTCCACCATTCCTTATCTAGAACCCACGCTCTCAGTTTCGTATTGCTAACAATTGAGGATTTGTTGTTTAGGAGATCTGGCCGATATGCCACCCAGTCTGGCATTTGTACTTTAACATCTTTGAAGTGTATGCTCGAACTTTTTGTGCATTTCCAAGCTTTTGAAAATACTCTTATTTTTTCTCTATTTTCAACACTGACCACGATTTCCACCCCAACAACTCTATCTTCCGCGCACATGTACTTAACAGTTATGTATTGAGAATTATCCAAGATATCTGGAATATTCGGTATCTGCACATGGTCGTTGATTTTATCATCTTCTGTATCAAGTACAACGGACATCGTGTCAGCCTGTGATCCATGACACTTTATCTGTAATAGAAGAAACATCCTAGCTATAATCTCCCTGCAAAATTAATATAAAGGAGGCCCAAATGAACCCAACGTGGACTCGTTCATCAAAAAGCTGTTCAAACTTCGACACTAAAGAGTAAACCCGACGTAAAAGTCGAGCGGTTACTCACACGCACTCCTCGTTGTACCCCAACTGTTTCTCAAGAACTCCGAGAAATTCGTCTTGAAAACATGAAGAAATCGCAAAATTTCCCATATAGTTAGGCGCAATGCGTATTTCATTCACGATAGGGTTTGCAACCGATAAGGGTACCGGTATCGGTAATTTTGATATTTCGGTGGATCATGGAACCTGCTCTGGAACGCGAGTAATGGAGGTACCGTCACTGGTGAGCAGATGACATTCATTATTACGCTAGCCCTGGGGCGTAGGAACGGTGGGTAAAGGAATCGTGTGACTTCAACGTTTTTCAAAAATAGTTGGAGAGAGAGAGAGAGAGACTTTCCCAACCGGGCCGAGACAATGTTACGCCCCCACAGGGAAATTTGTTAAATATGGATCCCAAAATGTGCATTTTTCTCAATGTAAGGATGTGTTAGTCTCAAGCATAGCTTTTGTCAGAGCACCTCTATCCATGTGCGAGGGGAGACATGGGGTTGTTTAGCCTCGCCATTAAAAATATTGGGGGACGAGCCAACTAGGAGGATCGGAATCTGGGCACGGGCCAAACTCGGCTCACAGAGTTGAGTTGGGACCGCACTATGATTTTCTTCCCTGCCGAGTGAACACGAAATATAGGTTCGTTCTTTGTTAGGTGTGATTCCTTATCACTTCAGGCTGCGGAAAGGAAACAATGATTAAAGTTACAACGATTCAGTTATTTACATTCAAAATAAACTCATTTCCATATTCCACACATTTAACACTTTGATCAACATGGTAGAAGATTGATCACAGGGGTTAACAGTTTTTCATCAAATTCAGTTTATCTATAGCCCTGCACTGGCGCTATAGTACACTCCCAAAATGTCTCTGTCGCGGGCTCGCAACAGGAGCTTAAAACACCGAGTCTTAATCTTTTGCGCCTGTGCGCGTTTGCAGCTCTTGACTGCCGGGGGATCCCGACTAGCAATGTCAGTTACTTTGTGGCAACACAGTTCTGATTTGCATTCAGTTTATCCACTCTGTCGACTAGCTTATTAAGTCTACGTCACATACCTTATTCGTGTGTCCTTTGATGGAACTCTCCTTGAATGTTCCTGTCCTTTGAAATACACACAGTTCATGCGGAACTCACAAATTCAATAAGCGCCTCGAGCTTGCGCGAATTGTCACTGTCGACCCTGAGTCGATACTCACAGCACTCTGATACTAAACAGGCTACTGCGTGATCAACATCTGCGTTCTTTAAGGGTTAATACCACAATACAATAGCCTACACTTTGAGACAGATGCGAGTCGATCCTCGCCAATGACATCTAAACTTAGCCGTTACTTGGGTTCGTATTCTGCTCTGTAAATTCGGGCTTGTAGCCTCTTACGTGATAATAGCGGCGTACAACGGAGCTTCGTGAGTTGCTCAGCAATTCCACTCACGAGACCCCATGTGGCGTCTCACTCCTAAACGGTCGGAACCCAAGTCTCTCCAAAATAGCTTGTTCCCCACACTTTATATCTCGTCTTCTGGTGGTCAGATGGCAATATGTCAAGATGCCTAAAACTGGCAAGCGACATAAAATCAACTATATGCTATCAAGTGTATCTCGAGAAATAATATACTTGATGATTGAAAGTGTCGGTCTCTTCGATATTAATTGACTTTAGATAGCATGGGAACATTTTATGCTGACTAGTGATATGCCAGAGAAGTATCCCACTGTGAATCGCCTTAGGCTAATTATCTAATTAAAACATGTGTGCTCACAACACAGAGAGAAGAAATATATACACATATATTTGAACTTGAAGGTAGGGGAGGGGACCTCCTCCCTTTTCGACTGGCTTTGCACTGACAGCTTTGTGTATTGAATTCCTGTCATGCCACTAAGGCATATTCCGTGTGTGATTGGCCTGCTAAATGCTTCCTCCTCTCCAGAGGCAAAATAGCAAACTTCAACCAAGTGTCTTGTAGACTTCGGGTCGTCAAACCACAGTACCACTATATTCAAAAGAAAGGCATAACCAATCTTGAAAAAAATATCGTGTTTTTCATTGGTAGAGTTCCGAACACGCCGAATGGTGGCCAAATGAATTGTCATTAAATAATAGGCAAAATGGAAGACAGCCAACACGGCGTCCATTTTCCCTCTAAATGTGGTGAAACCTGATGGCTCACATTTAAATGTCTCCCCCCAAAAAACAAATGAAGTTTCCAAATCAGCGGTTGCACGCTGGCCATCCGATTACCACCTTTGCGGTGCAGTAACTCGTCTGCGGTTTAAAAAAGACGGAAACGGCAGAGGGTAGGTGTCATAAAATATGGTATAGCTGCTATTAACTTGCGTATATCATTAAAAAAATTTAATCTGGCGATCTATGGAATGTTATTGTATTCTTGTACATAGTGTCGGTGTGTTTTATGAAGTAACTGAGCTCTGTTATTGAAAATACATTAGCGTTCATCCTCATTCTTTCGGAAATTTTCGACAAAATTTGTTCTCTCCGTGAATATCAAGGACATAGAAGGTCAACCTTTGCTCCATTGTTCCTTCAGATTTTTGTCCTTGAGTTTAGGTCAGCTTCAACTTTCATAAAAAGTTCTGCATTCGCCTTATTTGGCAGCTTCGTCGAGAGGTGTTGAACTTTTAGAATACCTGATTTGCGGTGTTGTCTAAACCGCAAAATGTGGCAACTTTACACCGCAAATAAGGTATTCATAAAAATCAATTACCCCCCCCCCCCCCCCCTCTCGATAAATTCCTTTTAAACTTGTTTTCACAAAAGGCTCACAAACGTCACTTACACATTTGGCCAAAATAAGACAATTCTCTAGATGGATGCTGCTCCAAGGACTCACAATAGCATATTTTAAATATAATTCGCAGTTCAAACCCAACAACTGAAATTTTTATCTCCATATTTCCACTTTAAAATACTTTAAAAAATTGTTTTTTTTATTTCTTCCATGAAAATATTTCTTGGATGAAAGTATTAGTGATTAATACCTACCCTGAAAGAGTTTGCAACACAAGTAGGCTTGTTGAAATGCGTGTACTTACGAATTTGCAAACTTGTTGGCGTAATAATCTGCTGTTTTTTAAACCGCAAGCGAGGTACTGCGCCGTAAAGGTGGTAATCGGATGACCAGCGTGGGTTGATTGGTGTATGGCGTACGGCGTACCAAAATATATACACCTGGAACTTAATTAAGCACCCCTGTTTTTTCGCAGTGGTGTTAATAGAAACTTGTAATTTCTTTCGTGCTATCTTTCAGATGACCAAAAGTGATTTTTTGCGGAAAGAATGGTCTATTGACAAATGAAAGACAACACAATGATGAAAATATGCAGTATTTTAATGGCGCTAATTACACATTTTGTCATAATGCCTGTAATTACTGACAAAAAATGTAACTTGTGATCTCCTGAAGACAATAGCAGTGTCTGACGTCGGTAGCGAGTATATTCACAACATGCCCGGATGACAGCCTGGTCACTCCTCCTAATGCTACCAGTGAGCCTTCTTATACGGTCTAGAGGCAACTGTTGCCACTCCTCATGCAATGCAGCTTCCATAATCAGCCAAGGTCTGTACATGCGGGTCCCCTGCATGCACACGACGTTCAGGAAAGTCCCAGATGTGTTCTAAGGGATTAAAATCGGGGCTCATTGTAGGCCAAGGTGGTGTTCTAATAGCGTTGTTCTGTAGGAATGTTCTCACAACATGGGAACGATGCGGCCTTGCATTGTCGTCCGTGAATACTGGGCGAGTAGCCAATGGGTAGTTGTCAAAATGAGGCACGACAACCGAATTGAGAATGTCCCGGATGTACTGATGACCACTGAGACTCTCGCATTCAGTCACCATATCAAGTTTACAATCACGAGAGGCACCCCCAGATCATTACTGATCCTCCACCATAAGGAACAGTAGGTCTGATGTTTCTCGGTATGTAAGCAGTATTTCTATTCCTCCACACTCTCATGTGACCTACTCTCGTCTGATCAATGGACTCTCCTCCATGTCCTGAGATTCCAATGTTGTTACCATACACCACTCCAAACGTCATCTTTGATACTGATCGGACAGCTGGACGCTTGATGACCCTTCTGGACCTCATACCCAGTGCTTTGAAAACGGTTTCGAAGAGTTCTTTGCACAAAAGCCTGTTGAGGAGCCGCATGCGTTTCAAAACCCCACGTGAAGCAAAAGGTTCACGCCCAACGAGGCGTGTCTGACTCCGATCTTCCGTAGGAAAGGTTATTCGAGGTTGTCCAGGCCTTGGTTGGTCCTTAAGACCGTTGGTTTGTTGATTTTTTTTCGGACAAGTCTGCTGGTGACAGAATGACTATAGCCAAGTTGCCTTCCAATACCTTTGAATGACATACCTGTTTTATGCTTGCCGACGATTTGCCATCTGAGTGCCTCTGACAGTCTCAGCCTTGCCATGTCAACATTCACTGATAAAAAAAGTGTCAAATATTCTTGTTTTATACCCAGATATGGCATGTTGATGATAGTGTTTTTTGTGACATTCATGTGTAGCATGCTTCACGTGGGCGAGGGAATGTGTTTGGGGTACGCAGTCAGCCAGAAACATTACGTTTCACGAGTTGAAATGTACTGAAAGATATAGGAATCATTAAAACATAATAATTAGTAACAGCAACTTCACTGTCATGAAACATTTCAGGGGGTGCCTAATTAAGTTCCAGGTGTATATAAAGGGATTATTCGTTACAGGACAGCAGTTGTTCAAAGAATATTGAAATGCGGGCACGCAGTTTATTTTGTATTTTGTTTATGTTCTGGTTTCTTTCTACCAATCTGAATGCATTTACTAGCCTGTTAATGCGATTAACTCAGCTTTTACGTGCATCCGGGACGTTGCGAAAGGGTAGACCTAATGTCGGCTGTTTGCAGTGGCTGATATTAATGGTGTATCGAGGATCTGAAAGGAGTTGAGGAGCACAGCTCAATCAGCTGTTGTGGCAATTTGGTGTAAGCATACCCCCTCTTGTCGCCGGATGTCTGCACAGGAGCTACATGCGTGGGCTTCGGCATTATCCACAACACATGGGTACCTAGTACGTTAGGTATTGCATGGGTGTCTTGTGTTATCGAGGATGACACAGTGTGCCCTGGTATCGGTGTTTGTAAAACTATTGAGTTACCCGGTATAAAAGAGGGAGCGGAAGAATTTTTACTCCCATTGCGTTACTGTTCAACCCAAGCCAGAAAATGAGCAGACTGTCATCTGCAAAATGAGGTCCCCAGAGGGTGAATTTAGTAATGCTACACTGCACAGTAGGGTATCATCACTAAATTTACCCTTTGAGAACCTCAATCTCAATCAGGGTCTCAAAACTAAACAGAAGGAGGTACCCAGAGGATAAATTAGCCCGCTGTATGGGATAGCATCATCGAATTCACCCTTTGGGGACCTCATTTTGCAGATGTTTAGACTGCTTATGTTCAGGCCTGGTTCAACCTCTCATATTATCATCAACGAAATGGCCATGTGTAGCTGTGTGAGAAAAAAATGATATCGAGATATCGGAAGCATTGCGTATCTACGCGAAAAGAAAAGCAGGAAAATACTGTATGGTTGTATTCACTGATCTCTAATACTATTGCATTTGTGAAACGTCAGTGAAAAAAAGTCGCCCCAAGATGGCGTCAGATCAACCAATCAGGTAACTCCTCCCATCGATGACCTTTGATGGCGTGAAAAGTTTTACACTGTGACTGAAGTCGCAGAGTAAGAGCATTCACCTATAGCACGAAAACTAGTCACACGATATCAACTTTCCAATCTCTGCACTTGTTTTTCGTCAGTAATACGTGAACTATGTTGTAAATATGCAGTTTGTATTTCCACGAAAATATGCTCATCATCAACATATTAATTTTTCAGTGATATCAAAGTATATTCTTTAAAAGTGCGATTGATGGTGGCGAGACGTCAGGAAATTGAATATCTTCCGAGATTTTTTTTGCTGAGCATTATTTGTTTTATTGCAACACCCAACTCCATCTCCGCTGTGAGATTGCTATTTTCTATACGACCACTTTTCTGTTTTTGACCAATGAGCTTTCCAGCAATTCAGTTGTATTTTCCCACTTCATTCGTATATGTCCCACGTGCCTGCCCTTAAAACATAAAAGGTACGTTTGTCAACGGGATATTTTCAAAGCGTTGACTGTATAATCTATATGCTCGACAAGAAGTGGCATATCGTGTGAATGTGTTAGGCCTTTTTCCTCGTTCGCGGGAGGTGGTTGAACAGACGCAGAGAAACCCGAATCCGAATTAAAAGAGCATTCGTGCCACATGAGGCGTATGGCAGTTAAAAAGTACATTAACAATGTCGTTTATGAACTAGATACTGATGCAGCACTGCGGCACTTACATTCCGTTGTAAAATGTTCCGGGATCAATGATGAATTTCTAGGGGGGGGGGGGGGGGGTAGGCTACTTAGTCCCGATTAAAGACCAAATGTTCGAACCTGCATGGCCAGGGGGTGTGGGTGGGGGTGGTGGGTGGTGGTTGGTGGTTGATGGGGCTATTAAAATTTTCGCTGCCGCCTCCCCTAAAAAACATTGGCCCAATGCAAGTTACACATAACATATAGCCCAGAATGGTCTCCAAAACTGTAATATACGGCTACACGGGCTAAAATGCCTCAGATACGCTCTAAGAGCACTGGATCTTGCAAAAGGGCTCTCCGTTCGTACCCCCCCCCCCCATTTTCTTGAATTGGGAGGAGAGGGTAACGATCGGAAGGTCCCAGTTAAGACTAGGGGAGACGCCGCCCCCACACCACCATAAACTTCTTCCGAATTTCGTGTTTGACCCCCCCCCCCCCCAAACACACACAAAACTGGCTTGAGCATCAACCCCTATTATATTATTATACATCACAGTTATTTATATATATAGGGGCCTATGGTTGGAATTTCGGGACATGTTGCCTTGCACACATCTCGTCCCCTGAGCTCAAGGGACGATCTGTTACTACCACGAACTGATTATGAAACTAACATAACAGTTTTGTTGTATTAATTGTATTTATTGTATTGATGCTCTTTGGAAAAGTTTGGGGCTACAGCCCCCTCAGATCTTCCAGTTCCGCCATGCCAGTCAGAGACAGACTGTTAAAGTGAACCCATCAATCAACTGGATCATTAACCAATTTTAATTGTCATTTGGATGCCATTACTACCTGCAACAAAACATTTGTAACACGCGATTTTCAATTAACAAACATCAAAGAAGAACTTTTCGTTGCTGTATTCGCCCGAAGCTGGTTAAGGGTAGATTGAGACTATAATACTGATTTTGATTATGTCAGTACCCATACAAATTCGAATAAACACCGCTTGTGAAGCACTCCTTATCAACAAATTGTGAACAGAAATCGATAAAGTCAGTGTGACTGTTGTTTCAGGAAGTAGTGAAATGTTCAATAACACTAGAAAAGGTTTCTTTATGCCTCCTTGTCAATACAGGATGAACAGGTGCAGTCTTATACTTTGATCATTTTGATTTTCGATTTATGAGCTTTGTCATGGAGAAATGAATCCTCATTCCGGACACTCCAACCCTCCCAGTGCAAGGTATCAATTAGAATCAAGAAAATTAGTTTATATTAAAAACAAACAAACAAGGTCATAGAAGGAGCTATGCTCTTATGATGGGGTGTCACAACTATGAAATATTACAGATATGCATGATGCAATGCGGTGGCGTGCCTGCAAGCGGTGCATTGTGTCGCTCAGTTCTATCGGAATATATACCCTGTGAATTGAAAAAGTAGACAATACTTATTTACATTGATACATCACTTGCCCGTTGGGCGTTCTTGGGTAATTCACACTAGAAAATCTCGCAAAAAACGTTACTATAAATCTGACATGACCTCGAGGACCTCATAACTGGGCTACCTCCTAGATTTCTGGGCTTTAGGATTAGACCAAGGAATTTCTAACGAAGATATATATATTGCAACATTAAATCTGTTTCATATTATTAGTTTTTAAACGAGAATCGACTTTAACTCTTAGAAGCCGGGAGTCGAGTTTTCTTGCCCGTGATGTAATGCGGCAGGTAATCTGGCAGTGACGGTTCGACTATCTTTGGGCTGGGGGAGAATTAAACACTGAGCAGGTGCTTCTAGTCAAGTGTCGTCTGCCTGACTAGAAGCACCTGTTTACTGTAAGTTTGTCGCGGTATGTCATGTTCATAAATTCATTCCAATTAACCGGCTTCTAACAGTTAATATATGCGTCATGGCAACAGTCTCGATTTAACAATTTCTCTCTGTCATTTGAGAAGTGTCATACCATAGCTTGCTTTTTCCGTCCACAAAATATCCCCTTCGTCTCACTGGCTACTGCGATACATCAGTATAAATAGATATTATCATAACAGTGTGTTGATCCGTGTCGCAGTATCACGTCGAGTTGAGGTGGCCAGATTTTCGGATCACACGAGCTGCCGCAGGCAGCTCGTGTGATCCGAAAATCTGGCCACCTCAACTCGACGCGATGCGACGACACGGATCAACACACTGTTATGATAATATGTTTATCATATGACATTGTTTCGATGTCAAATTCACCCAAATTTGCCATTTTAATTAATATGCGGTGAAAAGCCGGTTACAAAATAGCAGACGAAACAACAACGACTCCCTAGTTACGAAAACTATTCACGGAAACTCTCGGATATTTCAGTGGGAGTGTGATATGGATTTTTGATTTCCGTAAGAGTGTGATATGGACTTTTGATCCGGGAAAATCTCACCCGGTGTGATACAACAGCTTGGAAAACATCGTCAAACAGTAGTGATATTTAGGGTAAAAATGTCATAGTCATATGATAACGATTATTATCTCCTCTTTCATGTGGATCTGAATACTATGAAAGAGGGATACGAGAAGGTCTTCAAATTTGAAATGAATATGAAGAGGGTCGGTGGGTTTGTTTTGAAAATGGGAGTTGTATATATCGTTACATTTATATATCTGTGAGGGATGGATAGGATCGACTAGGGGAGCTCAGTAGCACATTGGTTAAAACATTGGATTTTAAACCGAAAGGTCGACGACTCGATTCCGACTCGCACTGCGTTGTTTCCCCGATGTAAGACATTTAATCCCGATTGCCCACGTGCATAGGTACTAAGCACAAGATAAAAACTTGGGGAAATGATATTTGATAACTATTTTTGATCGATCCTCTTCGCTCCCTTAATAGATATATAAATATAACAAGGTATACCACTCTCTTTTTTCAAAACGAACCTACCAACCATCTTTCTATTCGTCTCTAAACCACTTGGTGAATATCCGAATAGCCACTGCCAAGAGAAAGGGGAGGTATTAAGCTTTACATTTGATAAATCACTTAACCGCTGGGGGTTCTTAGATAATTCATAATCTTAGTACCGAAAACATGGGATATAATTTGAGTTAATGGGCTTGTCATTTCTGTTTCTCGTTCTATTTGTCGTGACCTGCCCTATTTCCTCAGCCTCTACGGGCCCAATCGACTTCAAACTCGGCAAGTGTGTGTATTTCACTCCGATATGGCTAAATGAGCATTTTTGGTGGCAATGTTTCACGTTATTTACCGAGAATTGGCAATTTTGCCTTATGATGGGCGTTCATAAAACACTTTATGATTCGTAACGTTTTATGGTACAAGGGAGGTAACTTGAGGTGTCACCTATCGAAAACCAAGCGAAGCATGGGTCGGCCCACTAGATACGAAGAATTTTGGGAGAAAATACCCCAAAATTACCCCGGACAAACCCGTGAACAAATAACTGGGTCAACACCGATGAATGCCAGTTAATGATAGAACAGATATGGGCAAATTATGCTACCTGAATTACCTGGTAATCCTTCCAAATAGCAGATGGTGAAAAACGACGTTTTGTCATGTATGGAACTCTAACATTCAGGCAGGATGGATAAGGCAGGCGAGGCAGCTAATGGAGGATTACTCTATTGAGATCGAAGATCTAGAAGAGGGACTGACTCAGAGGAGTACATGCTAAAAACTAAAGTGTTAAAAACTACACTTGAACTAGCACTTTGTTCAAGTGTAGATATCCCAGAACCTGACAGGTGTTACAATAATACCACGTGACAAGTGTAATGTCGCGACACTGAAAAGGAAACAACGCAGATGACGCGAATCAGGCTCGAAATCTCGAGCCTGATCCGCGTCATCTGCGTTGTGTCCTTTTAATTATGTACCCACAAGCGCAAATCAAATTATGGACGATTCTGAAAGAACCACCAATGCAAGACACATGGGAAGTGCCATCCATTCAAGTTTCAGATGTCTGACGATTGTAATGCCTAAGTGCTTAAAGCATTGCACTTTGAGTGTTAAAATCAAACCCTAAGAGTTAGAATGGGTTTAACACCTTGAAAGTGTCAGTTTTAACACTTTGGTTTTTAGAGTGTAGCTTTATTGGGGGAAGGGTGCTTGAAGATTGCAATAGAAACTGGAATTAGGACCAGGAGCTGTAAGCTGTGTTATATAAAGGATGTGCCAGCTTTGAGGAGAACCTAGATGGGTCATTGGGGGGGGGGGGGGGGTCACTGTTGTTCAAAGTGAAATTCAAGTCAATGGACTTGAGGGGAGAATCGGAAAAGGTGAAGAAAGAACGTGTCAAATGTGCAACTTTGGAGTAACGGAGACCCTAGACCATTTCACTTTAGAATGCTCCAAAAATTTGTCAAGTAGGACAAGGCTCCTTGAAAAAATAATGGTGACATGGGATGAAAACATGATGGATAAGTGGATGAGGAATAACATGAGGGAAATGACTAACATTATAGTTGGATAGATCGAGCGAGAAGGCACCAATGGTTAGAATTCTGAAACAATTTTTGACCGAATGCTGGGAGATTAGGGCGGGGAGTGAAAGAAGAATAGCCTCGTCAGGACTGGGTTGACGTATAGGCCTTCTCGTTAGAGGACGGCGTTAAATCAACGGAAGGCCAAAGAAATTATTACTATATGACTGTTTAGCAATCTGAATGTGGTGACCATCCACAGGGACCCTACTTTCACAGTGCTAAACTATGTAATAGTTCACCTATTGTAAATACAAATATATAACTAACAAAGCTTCTGGTAGTTTCACAGACCTGGTGTCGCTGACGAGATATTTTCATACTTTACTCCGAGGCCAATTCATTCTACAGCATCAACCATTGACAACGACTAGTTTGCCTTACCAGATTTCATGAAAATGCTAACGCGTGGGGTACCGAAAGAGATTTGAAATTTCAAACGCTGTGAATTATTATATTCTCCAAATTCGTAGACAAAATCTATTGTAAAATGCCACGGTACACAATTCCATCATACCAAGCTAGCTACCAGAAAACATGGATCCTTTAGATTGCGACAGACAGAGCTGGACTGGCGCCGAAAATCCGACCGGCCTGTTTTATTTACCGATGTACCCCCAAAAAGTGATAATACCGGCCCAAAATGAAACGTGGAACTTCCCGCCACAAAAATTCATTCTGTATATTTTTTTTCGTCTCTAGGGACAGTTTTTATGGAAACATTTTAGAAAAAGTTTCATATCCAACCAAAACTGCTTGATGGACCTAACCACTGCGCAAACCCTTCAGTGGAAAATCTCCAAGTCTCCCGGTATGCCAGTCCGCCAGGACTGAAGCTAGCCCCATGGCTCTGTCTGTCGATATTTTTGTTGGCCGCACGATCGCCAAAATTTGCTCTGAAAGCCGCCGATTTGAAAAAAAATTGACCTTTAAACGAAACCATAATTTTAATTATGCAAAAATACCCGTATATGATTGATATATCCCTTTTAAGAAAAAAGCCCGTGCCTTTATCATTATATTTTAAGGAATAACTTTCGTTAAAGGAATGTAATTCTTTAAAATACTATTAACCCCTTGAACCCGAGCGGCTGCTCTTCCGGCCCAATAACATGATACTTCACAATTTCATCAAGTAGGATGGCTTTGAGTGAAGGTGCGGTGTTGACCAATTAATATTTTCAACGCGCAGCCCTAATTTGTCTACGCCTAAATAAAGAATATAGACTCTTCCTGTTGCTGCCACAAGCCTTTGTCTTGGACTTTAATTTATGCAAGGTCACAGGTAGCGAGGTGTAAACATTTCAAGAAAACACGTTGTGAGCAATGGAAGAAGGGAGCATGTGAACTGCTTCCAACCCCATTTACGTTCTTTAGTGAGAATTCAGAAAAACATTTAGCCAAGGTTACCATTTGTTTAAGGCAATAGAAATATTGTATAACTTTCATCATTTCGTATTGAGTTCCTATCGACATAAATGGTGTTTGAATGCACGCTGTGTCATTACTCCGTGGCCATGGGCACTGCTTTCAACAACTTCCGGTGATTTCCCAAGCCGAGAAACTCCGTGCAACACGTCCTTGTTGCCATTCCGCCCCGTAGAGGCGGGGTGGGGTGGGGGGGGGGGGGTATAGGAATGCGGTCTTTCAGTCCACCAGTCCGTCCTCCTTCCATCCTTCTCCATTTCTTGTCGTCACATTTTCAAGAAAACCGTTCAAAATGTTTTGCCCAAAATTTGATATTTAGCTTTTGGTGATAATATGAATAATTGGATTGCGATCCAGCTGTGTCCAAGTATTTCTTCAAGAGTTACTGCCCTTATTAGACTTAGAGATTCTAGTCATCACATTGTCATTTCTTGTCACAACAATATCAAAGAAAATCGTTGAAGAGTTTTCTTCCAAATTTAATATAAAGCTTTTTGGTGATAATATCATGAATAGGATTGCGAACACGCCGTGATCAAATATTTCAATAGTTATTGCTCATACTGGACTGAGAATTTCTTGTCATCATATTCAGGCCTGGCATTTCCAGGAGAGCGATTTATTCGCTCGCCTACTGCTCGCCTTAAAAAAATTGAGGAGAGCGAAAAATAGCCCTCCTAGCCTTCGAAAATAATGGTTACCACAACAGCCTGTTCCTAAAGCCCACATGTTTTCCGATCTCTGTTATGTTAGTGGTCTCTGCAAGATGGCCACACTGCCTCTCCCACACCCCCGGGGGTGTGTGAGGGGCAGTGTAGCCGTCTCACAGAGACTACCTTGTTAGCAGCACCAAATAAAATGTACAAAGCCCACCAGGCAGAATTCATTAATAGTACAACTTCATTTTGCAACTTTTAGCTCTTGTTGGCTTGAGGAGAGCTAATCGCTCCCCTAGGCTATGTGAGGCGAGCGATTTTTAGCCCTCCTACATTTTTAAGAATGCCAGGCCTGCATATTACCATTGTTTTAATCACACTTCAAAAGAAACAATTCAAGGTTTTTTCCCCGGATTTAAATATAGCTTTTGAGTGATAATAACGTGAATGGGATTGCGAACCAACTGTGTCAAAAGTATGTCTTCGAGAGTTATTGCCCTTGTTGAACTTCGGAGACGGGAGTTTGGTCGCCCCTTTGCATTGCATTTGTTCTAGTTTAGAAACGCTGCCATTTTATACCAAAATTGCCTCGGAGTTTCTGTAAATATCTGAGAAAATTACAGCAAAGTGACAGTCTCCAAACCCTGACCATTGTACTAACTTTCCGCTAATATTTTCCTAAATCACCAAAAACATAACACTTCCTTTAAATTCAGGGTACCCATACTAAATTACTTGAAACATAACATGTTCTCTAAATTCAGGGTACCCATACTAAATCAATTAAAATAGAACATCTTTTGTAAATTCGGAGTACCCATACTAAATCACTTAAAACATTTTTTTTTCTCTAAATTCAAGGTACCCATACTAAATCACAGAAAAACATAACATTTTCTTTAACTTCGTGGTGACCATACTGTTAAATATTTTCACACGTTTACAAAATGATAACGAAAAACATCTGACCCCTTAATATCAAAAGTCAATCTTAATCCGAACCAAATTTATGTTTTGTTAATAAAAACAAGGCTATGCCTCCGCTCCCACTGCCAAGCACGAGTTTTTAGTCATTTATGTTTCTTGTATGGAATTAATAAATATCATATGTTATCTCCATTAAACCACAGAGCCAATACAGCAGGCCCCCAAACCTGTTCATGGACACTAATACCCCCGCTTTATGATAAACTATATTTAGAAGTTAAAAAAATAAAAAAGAGGCCATAACACGGATAAAAAAACATTATCGCACCACACTCGAAATCAAACCCGTCCGGTATGTTGTCTACAATAAGCAATATTCCAATTTTGATTGAAATCGGACACCTATAACCACCAGGAAACCAATACCAACAGGTCTTCTAAGTTGGAAAAGTGCCATCATTCAGCCAAAAAACTATCGGACCAAACCCACTTTCAATCCCAACCTGTATTATATGGTTATAAACCTATGTATATTTTTCTTTTATTAAAAAAATCCTTGTCGGTTGGCATATTCCCAAGTGAGTGGAAAAAAGCAAATATAATTCCCATATTCAAAAAGGGTTATCGCTCAAATGTAAACAATTATCGACCTATTTCTTTGTTACCTTATATTGGGAAAATAATGGAACGAGTCGTTTTTAAGTATATGTACCGTTACGTCCATACTAACTCCCTTTTTTACAAATACCATGCCGGTTTTCTCCCCCAGAACAGCACAGTCTACCAATTAATAGAAATATACCACAGTTTGTGCTGTGCAATAGACAACAAACTATTTACTTGCGGTGTGTTCTGCGATATTTCTAAGGCCTTCGACAGAGTCTGGCACACTGGACTTATATTCAAGTTAAAGCAATATGGTATATCGGGAACACTCCTTCAGTGGTTTGAAAACTACTTGACTGATAGAAAATAACGAGTCTCAGTTAACAATTATTTTCAGATTATAGAACTGTTCCTGCTGGTGTCCCCCAAGGATCTATTCTTGGTCCTTTTCTCTTCTTGGTTTATATAAATAACATTGCAGACAACTTGATATCACTCACGAGATTTGTTTGCTGATGACCCTTGTCTTAGCAATAGTACCCCAACTACAACTGACATATCTAGTGTCGTTAATAAGGATCTATGCACAGTAAACGATTGGGCACAAAAATGGCTAGTTAAATTTAACGCTGAGAAAACAAAATCTTATTTATTTATTTATTGGTGTTTAAGGTCACATACTTATGCACAATGGCTAATCGTGACCGTGACAGTTTTACGGGTGGAGGAAGCCGGAGTACCCGGAGAGAACCACCGAGCAACGACGAGCAGCTGTCAGCTCTCCAACATCGTAACTCTGAACTCTGCACCGCAGCACAGGCAGGGTTAGATTGGTTGAAGACATGCGCACCATCGACGTGCAGTACGCCTCAGTACACAGCGTCATCGTGCCCCCATGTAGGCAATCGGGGTGAAGTGTCTTGCCCAAGGACACAACGCGGTTGCCGCAGGTGGGATTCGAACCGAGGACCTCTCGGCTTGCAGCCTGCACCTCTACCAACTGAGCCACCGCGCCCCCAAAACAAAATCTGTATTGTTTACTTTAGCTAGAGTTGTCACTTATCCTGATATATTTTTCTCAGGAACGTCTCTTAAATTTGATGACGAGCACAGACATCTAGGCCTCATTATTCAAAACAACTTATCCTGGGATAAACACATTGATGCAATATGTAGGAGAGCCTCCTCAAGACTGTCCCAAATAAAAAGACTCAAATATTTAATGAATAGAAACACACTCGAAAGGATGTATGTCTCGTTCATTCTGCCAATACTTGAATATGCTAGTCCCGTTTGGGACGGCGCCAGTGCGTGTCACTTGAAACGTCTGGATGACCTACATTATGATGCTGCACGGATCGTATCAGGGTTAACCAGATCAGTTCCACATAAACAACACTCGCTTCAACAACATAGATATGTTAGGAAAATGTGTGTATTTTATCGCATAGTCCATGGTACGGCACCCGAGTATTTAACAGACCTTCTTCCACCGCTTGTTGGGGACCGTCCGCAATACAATCTGAGAAATACGCCAGATTTCAACCCCTACAGTATTCGGACTGAAGTCATGAAACGTTCTTTCTTTCCAACGTGTGTGTCGATATGGAATTCATTGCCAACCCAAGTAAGAAACAATAAACTATTACGAGAATTCAAATCAGAAATCAGAAATCAGTCCTCCACTTTTCAAGCCACCCGGTTATTTTAATACAGGGAAGAGAAAGCTGAATATTACTCACAGTATGATCAGAAATCGCTGCAGCGACTTGAATTCGCAAAAATTCAATAATTACATATCTGACTCACTTTACTGCTCATGTGGACCATTCATTGAAGACGAACATCATTTCTTTATGGTGTGTGGCTTCCACAACTTTGTCAGAGCAGAGCTTTATTTACATTGTAATGGGGCGGTTTGGCATAAACACAGTTGACGAACTCTTGTTTGGCGTGCCGTCCCTAAGATATTCCGATAATGTAGCCATCTTTAGAGCTGCCCAAAAGTTTATCGGTGATCGAGTCGTTTCAACAATTGTGCTTAGTTGTCATAGCACGTGGTAACACATAGAGAGTTAAACGTTTTAGGTCATTGACACGGTGCGTGGAGGGCGCATCGCTTCTGCTCCGCGGTAGGGTGGATGACTCTCCCAGGATATTAAAACTATTAAATGAATGCTCAAGGGTGTTGGCGGTTTCTCTGCCCATGGACCAGTGGATGTAACCCGTTGGTCCGTGAACTGAGGGGTTGTCTGTAAATGAATGTCGGGTGAGTGATCCGCCTATCGCGGTTCGGGGGATTGTCTGTGACCTGCCCATCCAATACCGTACATCGATCGAACAGTTGGGTTCTGTCTTTCTAGCATTAACATGATAGTGGTAGCTTTCTGGTTACTTTTTTTCCTTTCTTCTTTCTACCCTTTTTTCTCCCTCTCTTTCTTCTCTACTTAGTTCCTCAATTTAAATAAGTAATTATGTATCATTTTTGTTTGCTCCTCCATTGTATCAGAATTACATTATTGTAATTGGAGAGGAGGGATAGCTGAGTGTGAAGCACATGTCCTCCAATCCTCTTTGCTAAGTATGCAAATAAAATATGTTTAAACTAAACCTATGTATACAAGTTTGTTTCATTTCGTTCAATCAAACTAAAGTTATCCTCCGGAAACCAATATCAACATGTCCACTTAGTCGGAAAAGGGCCATAACTCTGCCAGAAAATATCAGCCCAAGCCCACTATCAATCCCAACCTGCATTACGTTTTTTGTAAACCTATGTGTAAAAATTGTTTCATTTAGTTCTGTCAAACTAAAGTTATCGTCCGAAAACCATTTTCGGGACGGAAGTACGGACGGACAAGGATAACACTGTCCCTCGCAAGATCAGCGTGGGCATAAAACCTGCAATGTCAGCTCTGACCGGTTTTAAGTATGTTCTGCCGAGAGGGAACGAATGCCTATTATTGAGCGTTTAAAGGCAATCCGGACAGAATGTATTAGAAACACTCGACTGTAGCTTTTGTTAACACAAATTTTGTTCTAATTAAGAGTGGGTTACCCTAACATTAGAGAAAATATTTTGTTTAACCCTTTACCTAACATGAAAAGCAGACGACACTTGCAAAAATAATTCTTGAATAACTAATTTTTTTCATTTTTTGTCTCAAAAACATAGGTTATGACCCCTCGCTGGAACGAGCTCGACGAGCTCGTTCCAACGAGGGGTCATAACCTATGTTTTTGAGACAAAAAATAAAAATATTTTGAAAATTAATTGGCGATTTTTGAGAATAGCGCTGGCCGGTTTTGGCCGTTACGTTGGGTAAAGGGTTAACCCTTTACCTAACATGAAAAGCAGGCGACACTTGCAAAAAACATTTTTGAATAACTAATTTTTTGTCTCAAAAACATAGGTTATAACCCTCGTAGGAACGAGCTCGGCGAGCTCGTTTCAACGAGGGGTCATAAACTATGCTTTTGAGACAAAAAATTAAAAAATAATGAAAATTAATTGCAAATTTTTGATAATAGCGCTGGCTGTTATTGGCTGTTACGTTGGGTAAAAGGGTTAAAACGATTTTTGGCAATATAGTGCGAAAATATTGGGACACCACCGGTCAGGAGTTGAAGACCAATACTTTGTAGTTATTTTCTTTGATAGATACAGAAGATTTACGACAACTTTGGTACAGAATTACAGCATTTGCATTTTATAATGAAGGAGAGTTTTGGTAGAAGGTACTAAAACATACCAAAATCTGGCTTAGACCAGTGATACTTTCTGAAATTAAGAAGTTGGGGAACGGCTCGCGTCGCCCACAGCTGCGCGTTGAGCGCCCGCTCTGAACGGATGCTCAAAACACATCGACAGCCGACAAAGCGGAACGAGTCGTAGGAGGAGAACCCGAGAAAGGGTATCCTTCTCTTTTAGTATAGGGGGGGGGGGGGGGAGAAAGGGGGGGGGGGCTTAAACCTTGAAGTTTAGTTCCCATAACACTTCAAAAGAAGTGGGAATTAAAGTCTAATTGGGCTAGCAAGATGAGTGGGGCCAACATGTGCTGGGTATTCATGAAGATCAAACCATTCGAGGTCAGGAAATTGTGGTAGGGGAACAGCGTCCCCTCTCAGACAGAGGTAGGGGAACGGCATTCCCATCGGAAAGCACCACTGGCTAAGACAGAGCATTGTAAAACGTTTGACAGACAGCATACTGTGTACACGATTACAAAATTAATATAATCTAGAAGTCACGAATGTTTCGAGATTAGCTGTACCATTTTATTCTGTCATTTTCGTTTGTGGGTTGATCTTTCACAAAGCTCAAACAGCATGTCACATACAATATTGATTACAAGTGTTGACGAACGGCTTCAGTTTGTTTTACAATTTCGTTTCGATATCGACGTATTCTGCTGGGTGAACACTTTTACTGGCACACCGCTTAACCCTTTTCCTAACATGAAAAGCAGACAACACTTGCAAAAAAACTTCTTGAATAAGTAATTTTTTTCATTTTTTGTCTCGAAAGCTCGTTCCAACGAGGGGTCATAACCTGTGTTTTTGAGACAAAAAAAATGAAAATTAATTAGCGTTTTGAGAATAGCGCTTGCCGTTTTTGCCGTTACTTTGGGTAAAGGGTGAAGTAACTTAAAATCAGGGACGTGACGACAGGGGGTGGGGATTAGGGAGTGTCTCAACCCCAACCCCGGCCAAAAATTTCAGAGGTACATTGGTGTAAAGATTATTATCTCCTCTTTGCACCGAGTATTCAGGAATACACAAAGTGATTGAAATTTGAGACGAACAGAAAGAAGGTAAGTTTGTTTTGGAAAGTAGAGTTGCACATCTCGTTTTTATATTTAAGGGTGCGAAGAAGATCGATCAAAAATTAGTTATCAAATATAATTTTTCCTAGTTCTCAGCTGTGCCGAGTAGGCCTACCTGTGACCTAGTGTATGTTAAAACTTTGTGAGTCGTTTTTTGTTTTTTGTTTTTTTTTTGGGGGGGGGGGGGGGTGGGCTACTGAAAAAAACCTTTCGATTTTCTGTTCATACTCGGCTTCGCGAGAAGAAAGTGCCCAATATCGAACGTCTTCTCAAACCTATCTGAATGCCCGAGTTTCTAAAGGTATAGGGTTTTTTTTTTGTTAAATAAATCAATATATACTACCCAAAGTTTGCTAAGCACCAAATATTTGACAGATCATTGTGAAATTTGCTTGTGACATATTTGCGATGTTTTTGGTGGATATGATTGAGGAATGTATTGAGATGGTCCCATGCAGTGTTTACATTAGCTCTCTTGACAGGCAGACTTTTCATGACAGTCATGGAAAACATGTACCCCATGATTTTCATGATGTTTTCGTGTACTGTCTACAGATACATGACATGTGTAGGGTATTCAATCTTCATTTCAACACAAACCCTTGTGATTTAATGACTGAATTTGGCAAATGCAAATGTAAGTAAACATTTGTCTGAAGCAGAAATATGGCAGGCTGTAGGGATGGTGGAGCAAGAGGTTACCCATCGTCAGGTTAGCGAAGCCCTTGGTGTGCACCATACGGTGATCACCAGAGCCTGGGCAATATTTCAGCAGTATGGCACACCAGTAAGGCGGCATGGTGGCGGCAGAGACAGGGCAGCATCTGCAGCTGAAGACCGGCTTTTGATCATTCAGGTCCGTAGGAACCGCTTTGCCACAGCAACCCAGCTTCGCAGTGACCTTCAGAATGCATCCGGGGTAAACGTTTCGACTCAGACTATCCGGGCAAGGTTCCACGAAGGTGGTCTCCGATCGAGAAGACCAGTATTCGCATTCCACTGCCCCAGAACCACCGCCAGGCACGATATGAATGGGCCATGGACCACGTTGGATGGACCAGAGAAGATTGGCGACCTGTCCTTTTTACAGATGAGTCAAGGTACTGCCTAGACCACGCAGATAGGCATTCTAGCGTATGGAGAAGACCAGGAGAGCGATTCCATGCAGCCAACATTGCTGAGCATGACCGCTATGGTGGAGGGTCAATCATGGTCTGGGGAGGCATCAACAGGGATGGGCGTACAGAGCTCTGTGTCCATGAACGTGGTACAATGTACATTGACTGCACAGCGGTATATTGATGAGATCCCGGAAGTCCCACATCAGATTGTATGCAGGTGCAGTGGGTGATAGATTCATTCTGATGGACGATAATGTCCGTCCTCGTGTTGCCCATGCTGTCGGGGAGTACCGACAGAGGGAGGGGATTGAGCGTATGGACTGACCAGCAAGATCTCCTGACCTCAATCTAATCGAACATGTCTGGAATGAGTTGCAGTTTGCAGTTTCAGCCCGTCCAGTCCAGAAGTGTCCAGGAGCTTAGTGCCATGCTGGTCCAAGAATGGAATAACATCCCACAAATGACCACCAGGAACCCGATTGGGAGCATGAGAAGGCGTTGTCAAGCTGTAATTAACAGTAATGGGTCTCATACTGGATATTGAACCCATACCAGTTCGCTCCGTCAACTTTTTGGTAAATTGAAAAATTTCCTCTTTTACCAATGATAACCTTTTCCATAGTTATCGTATTCAAAAGCTAAAAAATAATGTCAAACACAAATAAAATCTTACTTTCTGTACTTGAATAGTTTTGTCGGGCTGCTTTGCTGAGCAGGCACATTTGCATTGTAACAACTAACTAAAAATTTCATCCCTGTTTTGAGGATACGAATTCCAGTTCAATTTAACGACTGAACATACGTGTTGACTCTGTAGCTGATACTATAAAAAGAGATTCCGAAAAGATATTTTAAAAATAAAAAAAACTTCAATTCGTCATTTCAGAGCAAAACAAGGGCGAATGTATTTTCATTCTGATACGCCACCGCCAGCAACTCATTGAATCAGTTGGACAAGCAAATATTAACGATGGGCACATTGCAGACTTTGCATTGCGTGTTGGTCCAGAAATAGTAAGCAACTAGAGAAACAGAATTTACTGCCACCAGTAAATTCAAGTCTGTGTGAAAAGGGTTAAAGTATCAGGAAAAAACTATATAGAAAGAAAATTTATGGAGGCTTATTTTCAGGAGTAAAATATTTTTTAAACAAGTCAGAAATGGATTTTTGTTAACAGTATTTACAGGTATTCATAAAGGAACTAGAACAATTTTTCAAAGAAATCAGAAAAGGCATATATGTGCACACCATTTAAAGGGTTCCATCAAGGAATCAGAAATTGGCATTACTGGCTCTGCCACTTATTTGAATGATGAGAAACATGCATAATCTTCAGAATTGCATTATTTGTTATAAAATGCAATTCCCAAAAGTTCTGAAAAATATGCACTTAATCACTTCCGTTCACCACGTTGAGGTGGACCACATTTTGAACCTTCAGAAAATTTTAACTCATTCGGTGTAGGTCCCATGTCTATAGGCCATACCAAGCCTGAAGTATCAGCATAAAACTCTTTAAAAAAATCGGCTCCAACAACTCCGGATCTGCCATATTTTAAATGATAGCAAATATTCGTATTAGCTAGAAGATGTTAAGCCACACCCATCTTTTTACGTTTGCGAATGCAGTAGGGGGGGGGGGGGGGTCAAAAATGTGATTTCCATCAATTCTGAAAAATGCACCCAGTGACCCCTAGGTGAACTCCGTGACCTCGACCCATATTTTGAACCTCCATCGAGTGTCGACTCATTTGGTGTTAGTCCCAGGTCCATTCGTCATACTATGCTTGAGATATGAGCATGACCCACGTTTAAAAATTTTGGCCACTCCCACTTTTTTACGTAAAAATGTATGTATGGACTTCGGAAATGCTTTTGGGTGTCAAAAATGTGATTTCCAGCAATTCTGAAAAATGCACTCAATGACCCCTAGGTGGCCTCTGTGACCTTGACCCATATTTTGAACCTCTATCGAGTCTCGACTCAATGGTGTTAGTCCCAGGTCTATGTATCATACCATGCTTGAAATATGTGCGTGACCCACTTTCAAAAATGTTGACCGTGCCCACTTTTTTTCATGTAAAAAATGCATGTATGAACTTTGGGAATGCATTAGGTCACAAAATGTGATTTCCTGCAATTCTGAAAAATGCACTCAATGACCCTAGGTGACCTCCGTGACCTCGACCCACATTTTGAACCTCCATCGAGTGTCGACTCATTTGGTGTTAGTCCCAGGTCCATTTGCCATGCCATGCTTGAGATATGAGCGTGACCCACTTTCAAAAATTTTGGCCACGCCCACTTTTTTACGTAAAAATGCATGTATGAACTTCAGGATTGCTCTGGGGGTAAAAAAAAAATGTGATTTCCAGCAATTCTGAAAAATGCACTCAATGACCCCTAGGTGACCTTCGTGACCTTGACCCATATTTTGAACCTCCATTGAGTGTCGACTCATTTGGTTTTAGTCCCAGGTCCATAGGTCAAACCACGCCTGAGATATGGACATAACACACTTTCAAAACACCCTCACGGACACCCATAATGCCCTAGGAATCTGAAAAAACATTAGGTGCCGAGAACTTGTGACTCTCTGTCAGTATGCCCGAAATCAACGACATTGGACAATTCGTTTTCGAGTTATCTTGCGGACAAAAAAGTGCTTAGAAGACAGAAGATAGGAGGAGAAGAAGAAGAAGAAGAAGAAGAAGAAGAAGAAGAAGATTAAAAAAATAGGCCGATGAAATCGTCAGATGTGTACCCATACGCGCAACTAGTAGAAAGTTGTATGACGGAGGGCCACCACGGATGCCGACATTATGTACTCCATACATGGTATGGGTACATATAGAAATGGATTGGAGGAGTGTCTAATTTGATGGATAAAGGGTTAATATCTCCGGGACAAATTATCAGATTTACATAAAAAAAACTATACAGCACAGCACATCAGTAACCTGAATACATATATAAAGTAACATGACAATCGGATTGATATTTTTTGAGTTATCTCATGCCAAACGGATTGGAGAAATTTTCAATTTGAAGGATAAAGGGTTAATATCTCAGGATCAAATTATCAGATTTACAACAAAAACTATACAGCTCGGCACATCAGTAACCTGAACACAAATATAAAGTAACTTGACAATCCAAGCAATATTTTTCAAGTTATCGAATGCCAAAGGGATTGGAGGAATTTTCAATTTGAAGGATAAAGAGTTAATATCTCGGGATCAAATCATCAGATTTACATCAAAAACTTTTCAGCTCGGCAAATCAGTAACCTGAACACAAATATAAAGTAACTAGACAATCCAAGCAATATTTTTCAAGTTATCGAATGCCAAAGGGATTGGAGGAATTTTCAATTTGAAGGATAAAGGGTTAAAATCTCAGGATCAAATTATCAGATTTAAACCAAAAACTATACAGCTCGGCACATCAGTAACCTGAACACAAATATAAAGTAACTTGACAATCCAAGCAATATTTTTCAGGTTATCGAATGCCAAAGAAATGGATACGGACGCCGGACGGACAGACGGACGGACGGACTGACAGACAGACGGACGGACAAAGGATGGACGAACGACGGATGGCCACCCCGGATGCCGGCATTATGTGTACCATACATAGTATGGGTACACATAAAAAAAGAAGAAAAAGAAACCATACAAAAATAATAGTCTGTGTGTTTACACAGACTAACTATCTTTGCACTTAATTACTCCCATCAAGTCCGAAGCTTGGATCTAAAACTTTGTCCGACATGGTGGGACGAGAGTAAAGATTTTCCGACTCGTTTTGGATCCAATTCTATACAGGTTTCAACTCATTGTTGTAAGTGTTGTGTGTTCTCAACACGTCGAAAAACTAAAACTCACATCTCGGTAAATTTGTTTTGGTAGTAATTATAGTTTATATCTAATAAGTGGTCACTCGTGAGATGTTTCTGCGTTCAGAGATCAATCAGAGATACATACAAACGGTGGGTTTTCTGTGTTCGGTGAACTTTCAAATTCTGTACATGTGGACAAAAAATACAAGCAATGTTTCAGCCAATGGACCTCCGGGTATAACCCGGAGGTCCATTGGCTGGAACTTTGCTTGTGCATATTATGCCTTGCAATAAATTTGCAATTATTTCTTGGGTGGAATCCCCACTCTATAGGTGATTTAGTGATAATACACTCCCACGTACTGTACATACGTACAAGTCATTGGTACCCATATCAATTTTCTGAAGATAATCAGAGGTAAAAATTGGAGAGCAAACAAAGACGCGCTTCTCAAGCTTCATAACTCATTCAAACGTCAGTGAGAATTACACAACAGGCACCCATGGTTATTCCCCACGGTTAAAGACTCTACTCACAAAATACCCGATGCTAATTAGATAAAGACTATAGCCTAAAGCCTATTGTTCTCTTGTGTAAACACATCGGTACAGATTTTCATTTTTTAAGCGTTTTGAGATACAGACGTAAGTGTTGCTGGGATGAATCCTACACGGGATAGATCTAGATCACCACATAGCTCCATCCCAAACGTTCCATTGGTTTTACATCTTGTGGTGCCGCATCCAACTTAGGTAGTCATGTAGTGCCGTGTGATAGTAGGCGAGTCAACATTTGCCTCAGATTTTATGCTAAAATCCGAAATGTAATTGGTGTACGCACAACGAGGCGTAAGTAGAGTCAGGGCTATTGCCCATAATGAAGTTTCAATTTAAGTTTTTAAAATAAGCTATTCGACATTGGAACAACCTAAATTACTCATTATTGTGCACAAAAAACTTACCTGTATGTCGAAAAATAGAATAAGAACACATATTTTTTTCGTCCAGGACCTCGCCATTTTATGTCAACATCTGTACGCATTTAAGAAATATCTTAAGTTTGAGTTCGTGCGCATTTTTAGAAAACAAATACACGTACCTAGGTAACATGTGGACATTATTCGATTAGGATTAGTATCCCTATAAACAAACCCATTTCAAGCCAATGTATCGCAGTAAATTTATTACCCTGTACATGACTTTCTTTTACAACAGACCAATACTTTCGCCGTTCAAAAATGCTGATAAAATGTGACAGGCTGTAAAACGTGGCGCACTCCAATATGTCTCAGATTCTCATTTAGTCGTTATTGAGCGCAGGTACCAAAGAATTTACTGCAATGCGGGAGAAAGTGTTCCCTCTCTGGACCTTATGAAAGAACACGCGAAAATCATTGCATTAAAGAAACAGACATGGTTTGAAGATGCCGGCTGGGCGGATACACACTATTTTAATTGTTCATCTGATTACTTAATGGCAAAAAGACAGAAATCTTGAGCTTTTTGTTTTCTTGGTGGAACTAATCAACTATAAGAATGGAAACAAGATGTATACATCAGCAGTAGGTGGCAGGAATCCAAGTTACTGGCAAATGTTGCTAATGGCTGATATAGCCCATAGAAATATGTCACATTCATAGGATAGCCCTTGTAGCCCCACTAAAGCTCAATCATACGACACCGTACTTAAAAAGTGTCAGAAACGCTAAAAAACATGGGAAATGGGGGGGGGGGGGGGGCATGCACAATATTTTTAAAGGTCATAATAACGAAATTACTTTTCAGTGGTCAGTATTTAATCTATCCCATCCATTATTTCAAGGCCAGAAATTGTTCAACGCGTGTAGTGGAGCGTCCTAACTCAAAACTACCACTTGCCCTCTACTGGATGGAGGTCTATAACAAATTGAAATTCCGCAGGTAGTTTATTTGTGTCCCGAGTCATAAGAAAAGTGATATTGAAGTTTTGGGGTGCGTGTACAAATATGATAAAAACGCATTTTTAACCCTAGACCTGCCGATTCGGCCACATCCACCAGTAATTTACAAACTGAGCAGTTCATTTTTTGTATTTTTTAAATTTTAAAATTATATCATGTGACGAGCTTGACGAGGTCGTTCAAGTGCGGCGTCACATGATATGGTTTTGTTAACTGTTTTGTGTCTGAAAGGTTTAAAAATAAAATAATTAAAATATAAAGTTTAGATATCGTTTGCGTTGGGTAAAGGGCTAAGGACAGAATCGTGAAATTTCGTTAACTTCTGATATAATGGCCGTGTGAACAAATAAAAAAAACAGATTAATTTTAACAAGAATGGTTTTCGGTTTCTGCAAAATGTCCTGGCAGTCGACAGACGTGATAAAAACTAAAGGAAAACGCATTTCGTCTTACATTGGACCCTTTTCTCAAAATTTAACCAAAAAGAAAAAAAAAATCAAAAAAGTACGTTTTTTCTTCAAAATTAGAAAATTTGATCTCTGAATTGTAAAACTCAATTCAGAGGGGGACTGATCGTAGAATCCACCTGGAAATTTCCCGGTATTCCCCCCACCCGAATTGGGAGCCTCCCTGGGCCTGCACAAGGGCTAATCGTGAACGGAACGTGGAGATAAAGTCAAGTTCAGTCAATTGTTTATACCCATGTTTCCCATTTTGGACGACTCCCCCCAAGCATTGGTGACAGAGCCCTATTTTACCAGTAAAACAGAGCTTTCACTTCCTCGCGTTCCCACAGGAGTTGTACTGAGTACAAACAGTCTTGCTAATTCAGGTTTGTTTCTTGAAGACCAGCTTTTCCTAAGGAAAAAAAAATGTACAAAATACCAAACGACTGCTTGCATACACGGAATACATTTTTGTGACCTTGCGTCTGGAACGTTGCCAACCCTATCTACGAGGCGGCGGAAGCAGTGGCGAGGGGCACGAGCTTCTACCCTCAAGCTTTTAACTGACCTACTAAACGATACACATGATGGGTTAATAATGAAAGTGTCAATAGTACTGCAGCTAAACTGGACTGTGTGTGTAGTGTTAGATAGAAAGGATAATGCTCAATGTTTATGAAATGATTATGAAATAAGACAAGAATTGTGATAATTAAAAATGTTTTAAGTTTTGTACCCTACATGCTGTGGGTGTGACCATCAGAGTTAACGTAATATGTCAACCAAAGTTACCAAGTTACAGTAAAATCATTCCAAAACGAGTCAGCCTTCCAAGTTACAATGACATCCCTTCATAAATTTGACCCGCAGACTTTGCTGAAGTAATCTAGGTCACGTGCCCGTCAAGCTGTCACGGTCGGCCCATCGCGACCAAAACAGGATAGTGTTATCCAGATATCGTACCGGGTCATCCTACCAAGGTGCAATCAAATCCCTTCATAAAACGACCCGTAGACAGTGCTGAAAGAATCTAGGTCACGTGCCCATGCGGCGGTAACAGCTGACCGATCGTAACCAAAAATGAGACAGTCTCATGAAGACATCATACCGGCTGTGTGCATGGGATACGATATTATCGGCGATAAAACTTGGATATCCACCACCTTGTTTTATCTCCCATAATATCGTCTCTCTTTTTGTAGGTGCTGGTAAAAAACAGAAATACCAAAAATAGGAGGGGCGCCCGCCGAGTGCGCCCCTTGTAAATCCACCCATAATTCTTACTGATTGACCCTCAACTGTAAGAGCCACCATGACATGGTGATGAAGAGGAGACTGGAAGCGTCCGCAAGAGTACTTCAGTCTGCAATATTAGTCATACTTGGCTGTTGCTTAATGATGGGTTCGACCCCATCCACACCCCTACCTCTACCCCTTACTCTAATTCTCCCCTTTCTATTTTATCTGAGGATCCCAATTTACAATATTTTGGTTTGAGAGTTGTCCATCAGTTTGGTTGTCGAGTGTTGTGTCAATTTTTTTTCGATATCATGCAATGTGGTTGGATGGGCTGGAAATGAGGCTGAGCCTGTGTCGGAGTCTGTGTCCGAGGTGTTAGAATCTTCCACTTCTGATTCTTCCTGGTCCTCAAATAAGGTCTTTAAAACCTCAGCAGTGGCGTATTTTGAGTTTCTAGGATTTGCGACCTTCATTTATAGAAAAACAAACAAAAACTTTTAACACAAATGGTACTAAGTTCAATCTCCTAACTGGGGTCCATATACCCCAAATAAAATGTATCTCACAATTGTCCTAACATGCCAGTAGCTGGGTGGCAAAGCAGCTACAACATATGCAAAGGTTCACAAAATCAAGTTCTGGGATGTTTCTAATTTCGTGGCTGTAAACAAAACAAGAGGCCCCACGGGACCTGAAGCGCTCACCTTGAACAGAACACGATTTAAACAAAGTCCAAGAACGAATCTACATTAAGCCATCCATCTCATAGGATACATCAATACATGGGTCCCTAAGGAGTTACTAAAATAGGATAAGCATCATGCCTTTTCTTCAGTTGATTATAATGTAAAACGTGGAGCTCCTCTATGAAGCCTCTTGATACAACCTATGTGATCTTAGTTATATAACCTCTAGAAGGTACTGAAAACAAAATTTCGATTTCTTCAGCTACATGACCACAGGGAGCCCAAATATTAACCAAGGCACTCAATTTGAACAAAGTTGAATCTGCTCCCACCCCCCACCCCGCGGAGATGTAGTGCACCAAATATAAAAGCATTCTGTCTGGTGGGTCTGAAGAAGAAAATTTTTAAAGAAATTTCCTCATATTACACTAAGTTAAAATTTGGGCTACCATAGCGAGCCCAAATATTGACATAAAGACCTGATTTGAACAAACTTGAATCTGATCCCACTAGAGATGTTGTATACTACATATGAAAGCATTCTCACTGGTGGCGCTGAAGAATTTATTTTTTGGCGTTTAAGGTCACATATTTTTGCACAATGGCTAATCATGACCACAACATGAGTATCAACTCAAGACCAGGCGTGAGCGTCAATAAGCCATGTTGCCCATTTTAGAGAGGGTTTGCACCTCCCAAGCATCGGTGACTGGGTCCTATTTTACCATTAAAACAGAGCCTGTTTACCGCGGTGAACAGGCACTGCTTCTCTTCCCGGGGTTCCCACGGGAACGCTGAAGAAAGAGATATTTGAAGAAATCCCCTCACATTGCACTGAGTTAAAATTCGGGTTCCCAATGGAAGCCCAAATATTAACCCAGGTACTCGAATTGAACAAAATTGAATCTGACCCCCCCCCCCCCCCCCTAAAGATGTTGTGTACCAAATATAAAAGCATTCCGACTGGTGGAGATAAAGATTGTTAAAGGAATTTCCTCGTTCTGCACTAACTTTGTCTAAGTTAAAATTTGGGCTACCATAGTGAGCCCAAATATATACCTAGGGACCTGATTTGAACAAACTTGAAATTGACCCTCCCTAGAGATGCTGTATACCAAATATGAAAACATTCTGACTGGTAGATCTGAAGAAGATTTTTAAAAATTATCCCCCCCCCCCCCATATTGCACTAAGTTAAAATTTGAGCTTCCATAGGGACTTTGTTTGAATAATCTTGAATCTGACCCTCATAACAATGATGCACCCCAAACATTAAAAGATTCTGAATGGTAGTTCTGAAGAAGATCTTTAAAGAATATTCCTCTTATTGCCCAAAGTTAAAAATTCAGGCTCCTGTATTGAGCCGAAATATGAACAAATGGACTTCATTTTAACAAATCTGACCCCCTTATGGATGCAGTATACCATAACTTGAAAAACAATTCTTATCGTTGGCTCTGGAGAAGAGATTTTTTTTTTTGTTTTTTTCAAATATGTTGACTCAGCATTTTTTGGATACCCCCCCCCCCACCTCCCCCCCCTCCCACACCCCATGAAAAGACACCCTAACATAACCGAGGGCAATTGTTTTATCATTCAATTCTACTGGTCCTAAGGATGCTTCATACCAAATAACAGTTCTCTGTTTTGTGTGGTTTGGGAAGTCTGGGAGTTTGAAAATATTTCTATTTTTAGCTCCTGAGGTCCTCATGGGGACGCGGGAATTTATTTTTTGCACGAGTCAAGTAATTATGATCCAATAATACCACATACCAAATTTGGTTCAAATTGGACCATTGATTCAGAAAATAGAAATTTTGTGCCGGGCCAAAAATCTTACCCCTTCCATTACAAAGCCAAATATTGCTTCACGAACTTTGTTTGAACAAACTTGATTCAACACCTCAGAAGGAAGCTCCATAACAAATCTCAAGTCATTGTACCCACTGGTTCATGAGAAGAAGATTTTAAAAATATTTTGGAGCATTCCCCCCCCCCCCCCCCCCCACACACCCTCCCTATGGGGTTGGGCATGTTGAGTTGAACAATGAAAAGTAATAAAGAAAGGTCCCATAGCCTGCGAGGTGAGACAAGGTGGTAAAAATGGAAAGACTCAAATTTAAACCAACAGTAATCCGCTCAAGTGAAGTAAATTCACTTCTTGTGAACCGTGATAAACAAGTTGAAATTTGCATGCCAGAGTAAAAACAATATGATTTAATTTGCTGACGACAGTTTTGAACATGGTACTGATTGTATATATAAATCGGTACACCAAAAAACCGCCCAGCAGTATTTGTGTCACTGTTGTAAAAGTTGGCGTTTGTGTGTTTTTTTCTGTTTCTTTTTCAATTTCGTTAAAAAAATCGTTAGGGTCGGGGCGCAAAATTGGGGTCGGTCGTGTAACCGAGACTAAACCATTATTTTTTTGTGGCCTAATGTGGATAATTTTGAGTGCCACGCCAAAATAAGGGAACATTTTTTGAATAGTTTACAGTAGTTTTTAATTTTCAACACATTCCATTTTAATCAGACCATGACAAGTGAGCCTTATGAGCATTTCATTAATAAAAATAGTATTTTTTTCATTTTGATGAATCAGTACATTGGTCCTGATAAGAGCACAAAACACCAGCTAATAAATAGGCACTCCATCAAAACATCTTGTCCTTAACCCTTTATCCAATACAATAGCAAAAACCGGCCAGCACTATTCACCAAAATCACCAATTAATTTTCATTATTTTTTTCATTTTTTGTCTCAAAAACATAGGTTATGCCCCCTCTTTGGAACGAGCTCGTTCCAAAGAGGGACCATAACCTATGTTTTTGAGATAAATGAAAGTGTCAATGACACTGTAGATTAACTTGTCTGTGAGTTGTGTTTGATGAAAAGGATAATGTTCAATGTTTATGAAAGGATTATGAAATAAGACAAGAATTGTGATAATTGGGAATATGTTAATTTCTGTTCCCCGTATGCTATGTTTGTAATAAAAATAATATGAGGTGTACACTGTACTAAAGAGCAGAGGGATGGGTCAATATGACCTAACAGTTAATGTTTGTGGCCCTCACAGTTGACGTATGTCAACGAAAGTTATCAAGTTACAGTGAATTTTTTCCAAAACAAGTCATCCGATCAAGTTACATTGAAATCTCTTCATAAATATGGCCTGTAGACTGTGCTAATGGTTTTCGGGCTTCAGGCCTGTGTGTCCATGACGGTTGACCGATTGCAACTAAAGGGGGACGTCCTCATCTCGACATTACACTGAGTCATTCTACTAAGTTACAATGAAATCCCTTCACAAATACGACCTGTGGTCTGTACTAAAGTTTTTCGGGTTTTGGGCTCGGAAAGCCATCATGGTTGAATGATCGTGACCAAAAGGGGACGTTGTCATCTAGGCTTCATCTGGAGTGATCCTACGAAGTTACAATGAAACCCCTTCATAAATATGACCTGCAGACTTTGCTCAAGGTTTTCGGGCTTCGGGCCCCTGAAGCCGCCACAGTTGACCAATCACGAACAAAGGGGGATGTCATCATCTAGGTATTTTATGGAGCCATCCTAACAAGTTACAATGAAATCCTTTCATAAATACGACCTATAGACCATGCTAAAGGTTTTGGGCTCGGTCAGCCATCAAGGATGAATGATTGCGACCAAAAGGGGACGCTCTCATCTAGACATTTATTTTTTGGAGCCATCCTACCAAGTTACAATGAAATCCCTTCATAAATATGACCTGTAGACTGTGCTAAAGGTTTTTTGGGCTTCGGGCCCCTATCGCCGTCACAGTTGCCCAATCGCGTCCAAAAGGGGACGTTCCCATCTCGACATTATATGAAGTCAACCTACCAAGTTACAATGAAATCCCTTCATAAATACGACCTGTAGACAGTGCTAAAGGTTTTCGGGCTTTGGGCTCGGGCAGCCAGCATGGTTGAATGATCGCAACCAAAAGGGGACATTCTCATCTGGGCATCATCTGGAGTGATCCAACGAAGTTACAATGCAATCGATTCATAAATATGACCTGTAGACTGTACTCAAGGTTTTCGGGCGCCTGTAGCAGTTGACCAATCACGACCAAAAGGGGATGTCGTCATCTAGGCATTATAAGGAGTCAACCTAACAAGTTACAACGAAATCCTTCCATAAATACGACCTATAGACTATGCTAAAGGTTTTTGGGCTCGGGCAGCTATCAAGGCTGAATGATCGCGACCAAGAGGACGTTCTCATCTAGACATTATTTGGAGTTATCCTACCAAGCTATATTGAAATCCCTTCATAAATATGACCTGTAGACTGTTCTGAAGGTTATCGGGCTTCGGGCCCCTGTAGCCGTCACAGTTGCCCAATCGTGTCCAAAAGGGAGCGTTCTCATCTTGACATTATATGAAGTCAACCTACCAAGTTACAATTGAATCCCTTCATAAATATGACCTGTAGATTGTGCTAAAGGTTTTCGGGCGTCACGCTCGGGCAGCCATCATGGTTGAATGATCGCAAACAAAAGGGAAATTCTCATCTGGAGTGATCCTACGAAGTACAATGAAATCCCTTTATAAAAATGGTCTGTAGACTGTGCTCAAGGTTTTCGGGCTTCATCATCTATGCATTATGTGGAGTCAACCTAACAAGTTACAATGAAATCATTCCATAAATACGACCTATAGACTATGCTAAAAGATTTTGGGCTCCGGCAGCCATCAAGGCTGAATGACCACGACCAAAAGGGGACGTTCCCATCTAGACAATATTTTGAGTCATCCTATCAAGTTACAAAGAAATCCCTTCATAAATATGACCTGTAGACTGTACTAAAGTTTTTCGGGCTTCGGGCCCCTGCAGCCGTCACAGTTGACCTATCACGACCAAAAGGGGTGTCATCATCTATGCATTATATGGAGTCAACCTAACAAGTTACAATGAAATCCTTCCATAAATACGACCTATAGACTATGCTAAAGGTTTTTGGGCTCGGGCAGCCATCAAGGTTAAATGACCACGACCAAAAGGGGACGTTCCCATCTAGACATTATTTGGAGTCATCCTTCGAAGTTACAATGAAATTCCTTAATAAATATGACCTGTAGACTGTGTTAAAGGTTTTCGGGCAGCAATCATGGTTGAATGATCGCAACCAAAAGGGGGCATTCTCATCTGGGCATCATCTGGAGTGATCCTACGAAGTTACAAAATGAAATCCCTTCATAAATACGACCTGTAGACTGTGCTCAAGGTTTCCGGGCTTCGGGCTGTAGCCGTCACAGTTGACCAATAACGACCAAAAGGGGATGTCATCATCTAGGCATTATATGGAGTCAACCTAACAAGTTACAATGAAATCCTTCCATAAATACAACCTATAGACTATGTTAAAGGTTTTTGGGCTCGGTCAGCCATCAAGGCTGACTGATCGCGACCAAAAGGGGACGTTCTCATCTAGACATTATTTGGAGTCATCCTACGACGTTACAATGAAATTCCTTTATAAATATGACCTGTAGACTGTGCTAAAGGTTTTCGGGCTTCGGCCCCCTGTAGCCGTCACATTTGCCCAATCACGTCCACAAGAGGACGTTCTCATCTAGATATTAAATGAAGTCAATCAACCAAGTTACAATGAAATCCCTCCATAAATGTATAAATTTTATAGTAAATTTCCTTTCTTATTATACCTACCGCAATTGTTTACTACAGGCTTGCACTACAGTGGAAGAACCTAACTCGGATAAAATACTCTCTATTTTAATCTTTCCCAAGAGATTTGGGAAAGAAAAGTGGTGTAAAAACACCACGAGAAAATAAGCCAAAACTGGGTCGAGCGCCATCGGCGCACACTCAGTATGGGACGCTCTTCCATAGTACAAATCCACGACTTCCGTAAACCAATGCGCAGTGCGTCATCAATTCATCATTCTTTTGATTCCGACAGCACATGAGTTATGTGATCAGAGAGGGGAGGAAGGGTTCTTACCCGAATAAGAAGACAGGAGGGCCTCCATGTAAACAATTGCGGTGAGTATAATAAGAAAGGAAATTTACTATAAAATTTATACTTCTTATCAACCTACCTTGCAATTGTTTACTACAGGCAGAATAGACAATAGGATGGAGGGAATCACATAACCAACCACACATAACTCAATAGCACTGGAACCGTGGACAGAGGAAGAGATCCCTAGGCCTATCAAACCATAGCATCACAAACATTAGTAAAAGACAATGAAAGATGAGGCGTATGGTGAAGGGCGACGCACAGACAGAAAGGGCAGTAACAGCACAGAGCTGGAACTGACCCCGAAAAAAGCTGACTAACTGGGATAGACAACAGCCTGAGCCGAAGAAGAGGGCCCCTAGGACAAAGGTCCTCTATCGGCTCCTGCAACTATCGAAGATAAAAGGAGAATGTAGCATTTCTCCAGTAGGCTGCGGTTATAACATCCGTCATCCGACAACATGACAGAGTTATTAAAAGAGGAAGACAATGCACGCACCTCGTGGCAGAAAAAAACAGTTGGAAATACAATCACCAGTAGCTAGACGAGCAGAAGCTGCACGAATAGCAAGACAAATCCATCGAGAAATGGATGCAGGAGAGATCTGGCATGTGAGAAAACGCATATCCATCCAGGATAAAGGCGCGAACGCCCCCCCCCCCCCCACCCCAAGCAGAGCAGCGCCCAAGAAAGTGACCATCTTGGAGTAAACTGCAAAGTCCTAGACCTTTTCAAGGAAAAGAGCTGAACAAGCTTGGAGAGGCCAGGATGAGTGTCGAAACAATGCGGTACCACATATGAAAAAGGTCTCCGAAGCATGGACTTGTACCCATTGCTGGAGACCCCCAGAGACAAACATATACCAGAAACTCCGCAAGCGGTGTGATCGAAGGAGTGACAGAAGCAACAGAGTGATCGCACACCACCGAGAGGCTAAACCAGTGGAGTGAGTGCCTCCTTGAAGAAGAAAAGCAACTCCACTTCTTGTCTCGAAAAACCGCTACGCAGGAGACAGGACCCGATAAAAGACATGTGCGAAGGCACAATGAAGTCGGGTCAACTTGAAACCTCCTCGGGCGACTTTGGCAAAGAAAGTCGTGACGTAGAGGGAGACATGCCGGAACCGCCGCTAACAGAGAGCGGAGCAGATTGATCCACACCCACCGAGGCGACGGGGTGTGATCGAAAGGATTCGACGACTGCAGGTTCATATCTGGGCGAGAACCTGAGGCGGAATCGGAACCGGCAGGAAGGCGTAGCCGACAAGACCGTCCCAAAGGAGGGCCCGAGCGTCCACGGCGAAAGCCAGAGCATCTGGACACGGGGACACGAAAGTGTCCACCGGATGGTTCCAACGAGTCGCAAAGAGATTGATGGAAAATTGCCATGTGAAGCATCCACTCGGTGGAAAAGAACCTGCCACGTCGGGAGAGGGAGTCGGCTAGGACGTTCAGACGACCGGAAATGTGACGAAAAACCACCCCCGGCGTTGGCATTCTGAGCGAGCAGTAGAAGATCCCGAGCCAATTCATACATTGGAACCGAGTGCGTGCCACCCTGGTTCCGAATGTAAGCAACCACTGTCGAATTGTCGAACAACAGAAGGACCTGACGATTCGACAGGTGAGGGATCCACTGCCTGAAACTCCGAAGAAGAACAAGAAGCTCCTTCTGGTTGATGTGTAGAGATGCCCGATCGTGGTCCCACATCCCGTGAAGGGAAAGACCTAGAGGATCCAACGTCGCACCCCATCCGAGATCGCTGACATCTGCCGTCAGAACGCGATCGGACGTGGGTAAGTCCAACGGGACATCCTGCGTGATCCACTGAACATTCGTCCAGTGGAGAAGGTGAGGATAAGAGACTCTGGTAACTGAAGCACCAGTGCCAGAGAATCGACATGCGGCCTCCAACTGACATGCAGCCGACCTAGAGGAATGAGATCCGTCACCGAACCGCAGAGACCGAGCAGCTGAAGAATACCCCGTGTTGTCGCGGATGTGGACTGGGAACACAGCCCTGGCCTGAGGAACCGCCACCGTATTGAACTGAGTGCGGAAGGACATCCCCAGATGACAAAACCACTGAGAAGGGACCAGATCCGACTTCTCCTCATTGACTCTGAATCCTAGCAACGTCAGCAAGCTCAACAGAGTGTAGACATCCAACTCCAGTAAGGCAGCTTTGGAATGCCTCTGGAGGATATCGTCTAGATATGCCGAAGTAGTCACCCTGGACTGTGTGCGATGGAAGGCTATCACATGCGACATCAGACGGGTGAAGGCCCAAGGGTCCAGGTTGGGGCCGAAAGTCATGGCCTTCAACTGGTAAACTCGCCCCAGAAAAGCGAACCTGAGATACTTCCGCGACACCCGATGAATCGGAACGTGAAAGTAAGAGTCTCGCAGGTCGATGCTGGAAGCGAAGTCTCCCTGGTGAATGGAACGGCGGACCAACCTGAAAGTCTCCATGCTGAACTTGGGAGCAATGATAGACTGGTTCAGGATACTCAGATCGATAACCGGTCGGAGTCGGCCGCCCTTCTTCGGCACCAAGAACAGGTGGGAATAAAACCCCAGTGACTGAATGTTCTTGACGACCTCGATCGCCCCCTTGGCCAGGAGATTGTCTACCTCCGTGGACAAAAGCTCCCGACGTAAAACGTCTGAAGGAACTGTGGTTGGAAGAGGCACTCTGGATAGAGTGGGGGTGCCTTCGGAAGGATATTCGCAGCCCGGACCGAACAACATCCAACACCCAAGGATCGGATGTGATGGTGGCCCAACGGTCTGCGAACTCTGCTATCCTTCCTCCAACCTGGACGAATCGAGGTGAGGACCTTCAGTTCGAGCCCCGAAGAGACCCGCGAGAGGAGAAACCACCTCCTCTACTGAATGAAGAATCCTGAGACTTCTCTCTAGCCTGCCGGCGCTTACCCTTACCCAGTGAGTAAGAAGTAGAAGCGGTGGCAGAAGGATCAGCCCTTTGCTTCGCAGACGAAGCAGAAGGGTACTTGTTAGGCTTTGAACGGTCCCCGCCTCCCCTAGAAGGCTGATCAAGCTGACGAAGCAGCAGCTGATCTTTGGAATGACGTAGGATGTCATCCCGGACCGTCGACACGGAACCCATGGAACAGAAGCGGACCTGCCAAAGAGGCAGATCGAAGAGCAGCGCTTGCCCCCAGGAAGGGACCGGCCTGTGTCCAGCACAGAGTCCCTTCGAACTAGTTCCAAAATAGCCGTGTCACAGGCATGCGTGTGAGTAAGATGCATGAGCACCTTGGACAGCACACGCAAAGGAGCCTGTACATCGTCAAACCTATCTGGAGGCAGATACGATGTGATCGGAGAGAGAAAGCATACCCAGCATTTCTCTCGATAAGCCCAACATGGACTCCAGAGTCGTCATAGGAATGACGGCCGACTTGGGCTTGGAAAGCCCGAGGGAATTGGAGTCTCGATCCAAAACCGTCAAAGTCTGGCAGACTGACGGATTGGCGAAATCATAGGTACGATAACGCACCGGACGCAAAAAGGTGTCAACCCTGGTGAAGAACGGAGCCTTCATAGCCTTGGAACTCAGCTTAGACTCCAATGCTGAAAATGCTTCAACCACCTGTACTGAGTGGCATGGTCGAAGACGCCCAGAAGCAGGTTGCTCCACAGGCTGTAGGCGCGCGACCGATGATCGCGGCCTGGCTGACACTGTCGGCTGGTTTGATGGTTTGAGATCCGGAAGGAACCCAAACACAAAGTCAAGAGCTGCCCCCAAGTCAGAAGACTGCTGGCTCTCGACATCAAGGATGTCTCTCTCCTCCCCGGAGTTGGAAGACACATTGCCCATCGTGGGCAAACCAGCCGACGCCTCCCATGGTGTAGGCACCAGGGGGATCAGAAAGGGCCTGTTTCCAATCCCGGGAGGCGGCGCCATAGGGGGCGCCTGGAAACCATTCGTTACCTCGCTGGAAGCAACGGGAAGGCCCTTGGACAGAACCTGAGTGAGTAAGGAGGGGCCTCCCTAAGCTCACTGCCCGTACCAGCCGGTTCGACATGGGAACGAACCAGCAAAGTGGCTTCACACCTGACCCTCTTAACCAGCGAAGGGTCACGATCCTCCAATACACTCGAAGCGGGGCGACGGGCGGCAGCCGAAACATCTGAGGGCAGACGTGTATAGGGGTACGACACACCCCGAGGATCAACATAGCGGGAACTCGGGAGAGTTGTCGCGGACCTCTGCGGGGCAGAAGGTCCAGGCTGCACAGACGGGGTTGGTCCCGCAAAACTGGCCTTGTGACCAGAATGAGTGGACGGAAAACGCCAATGACAAAACTGTGGTACTCGACGGCGCAGAGACCACAATAGAGGGTCCGGCCGGCAGCCACTTCCAACTTCGCCGAGTTGAAGTCGGGAAAGGCTGAGGCCGATACCCCCACGTCTACACTCCCAGACACCGTTGCAGACCACTGCAGGTATAAAACTACTGTGCTCAACGGCTGAGAGGACACAGTAGGGGGTTCAGTCGGCAGCCACTTCCGACTTCGCCGAGTTGAAGTCGGGGAAGGCTGAGGCCGATACCCCACAACCACACTACAGACATCCCTGCAGACCCGTGCAGGGATAAGCCGAGGCCGGCTAAAAACGGTGCCCGATGACGCTGTAGACGGAACAGCAGTAGCAGCAGATACGACGGGGGCTGTTGGAACTGGCGGAAAAGGGAGAGAGCCACCTAGCTCGGCCTCCAAAGGAGGAGTCACAACCCTAGTGACAGCCTCAGATGTCGACTGGAGAGGGCGCATAGTCCCGGAACCAGGCATCTCTTCACCAGAAATCCAACAGTTCCCGCAGTATCCACCACGCTACCCCCCCCCCCCCAAAAAAAAACAACTACACATCCCCCACAGAAGGGGAATAACTCTCACCAGACATGGTCGAGTCGGGAGGCCCCGAAACGACAGTGCCCCCCCCCCCCGCTGGTGCGGGAGGAGCTGCACATCCCCCACAGAGGGGTAGTAATTCTCACGAGACGTGGTCGAGTCGGGAGGCCCCGAAACGACAGCGTTCCCCACCCCCGCGGGTGCGGGAGGAGCTGCACATCCCCCACGGAGGGGGTATAACTCACACCGGACGTGGTCGAGTCGGGAGGCCCCGAAACGACAGCGTTCCCCACCTCCGCGGGTGCGGGGGGAGCTGCACATCCCCCACGGAGGGGGTATAACTCACACCGGACGTGGTCGAGTCGGGAGGCCCCGAAACGACAGCGTTCCCCACCTCCGCGGGTGCGGGGGGAGCTGCACATCCCCCACGGAGGGGGTATAACTCACACCAGACGTGGTCCAGTCGGGAGGGCCCGAAACGACAGCGTTCCACACCACCCGCGGGTGCGGAAGAAACAGCCACGAGAAAGCACCAAGGCGATGGCAAAAGGAATTACCCAAAAGGAACCGAACCGGAAAAACAGAGGTGAGAGAAGTAGAAGAAAAAGGTGAACTCAACAGATACAGAAAGTAGAAGAACACCCTCAACTACGAGAGAAGGTGGCAGAAAAAAACGGTGGGTACACGACAGAACCCAGACGGCCGACAGGGACCGAAAAACCCCCCAGAAATTCAGCCCTCAACAGAGTGAAGAAATCCTGTCCAGACAGTCCCTGATTGACACCTAACTCCAATAACAATTAAATTTATCAACAGAAAAATTTCATTGTCGAACCGCTTTGACACGATGTCGAAAAAAAAAAACATTCGCGAAAACGGAAAGTAAATAATAAACAATAAGAATGTGGTTGAAAAAATAAGGAGAATATATAAAACACAGTCCTGTTATTATACGATCTTCAGATCCATAATCCAGTCACAGGAAAACCATTATCGAGGAGATGAATTATCACTGTTACATAGCAAAATGGCACACATCCACCACGCGTGCGGATAATCAAAAGAAATGATGAATTGATGACGCACCGCGCATTGGTTTACGGAAGTCGTGGATTTGTACTATGGAAGAGCGTCCCATACTGGGTGTGTGCCGATGGTGAGCTAAAAATACAGGTCCATTTAGACTCCACTCGGTAGGATGAAGGTTAAACAAAAGGTAAATTCTCCATTGGGTTCTGTTTTATATTCCAACCTCCACTGGCGCCCACCAAAATCAGTCTAGAAGCAAAACACTTTGAACAAGCTACGGGGTCATATAAATGCTATGTACCAATTTTCAAAAGATTCTGCCTGGTGGGTCTCAAGATGATCTTTGAGGAATATTCATCAAACTGCAATAAATTAAAGTTTGGGCTCCCATAGGAACTCAAATATAAGCCCAGTGATTTGATTGAACAAACTTGAATCTGACCATACCAATGCTGGCAGTACTATGTAACAACAGAATCTGAATTGTGGATGTGAAAAAAAGAAATTTTTAGAGAATAGCCCTTGAACTGCATCAAGTTAAAATTCAGGATCCCACAAGTTTGTTTATTTGTTTATTGATGTTTAAGGTCACATATTTATGCACAATGGCTAATCATGACCGTGACAGTTTTACGGGTGGAGGAAGCCGGAGTACCCTGAGAGAACCACCGAGCAACGACGAGCAGCTGCCAGCTCCCCAACATCGTAACTCCGCACTGCAGAACAGGCAGGGTTAGATTGGTTGAAGACATGCGTACCATCGACGTGCAGTACGCTTTAAGACACGGCGTCATCGTGCCCCCCCCCCCCCCCAGGATCCCACAAGAAGACCAAACATAACCCAAGGATCTTGCTTTGAACTAACTTGAATCTGAACCTCCTTAGGTTACTGCATACCAAATATCAAATCATTCTGACTGGTGGATTTGAAGACTAGAGGCTCAAGGGAGCCTAAAACGTTCACCTGGACCAAGTTGTCCTAAACTGTAAGGGTTATGGGTATGGAAGAAATGTAATTTGAATGAACCATATGACAGATTCGCCATCAATTTTTTGTCCAATTGTTTCAACTGCTCAGAAGAAAGCTTCATACCAGAAACAAAATCTCTAGTCCATGCAGTTTGGAAAATATTGGACATTTCAATTTTTTTCTATTTTTAGCACCAGATGTTTCCACGGGGAACCGTGAAAAATTTTGGGGGCATGAATGAAGTACTTAGGGTCAACTAATGCCACATATAAAATTTGGTTCAAATCGCTCCATTGGTTCTTGAAATAGAAATTTTCAGGGGAGCTAAAAAAATGAGCCCATCCCCTGGAGAGCCCAAATATGGATCTATCAACTTTCTTTGAACAACTTTTAATCTTGAACACCAGAGGAAATTTCTTAACAAATATCAAAGCATTCCCGCTTGTGGTTCATGAGAAGATGATTTTTAATGATTTTCATGGTATTTGGGCATAAGCCCAATCCCAAAAAGGGCAGATACCCCATTTGAACAAAACTAAAACAGAATACCACCCAAGATGATGTGGCCCATATATGTTTCAATTTGGGCCATTGGTTTTTGAGGAGAAGATATTTTTAAAAAGGTAAACATGTAATCTTTTTCCCATTGACTAGTGTTAAAAAATGCTGAGTGATCATATTTTCATAACATCAAAAACAGACCATATGACAGATTCGCCAGCAATTTTTTTTTGTCCAATTGTTTCAACTGCTCAGAAGAATGCTTCATACCAATTACAAAATCTCTAGTCCGTGCAGTTTGGGAAATAATGGACTTTTCATTTTTGTTCTATTTTTAGCTCCAGGGGTTCCCATGGGGAACAGCGAAAAATTTTGGGGGCATGAATGAACTTGAAGTACTTAGGGTCAACTAATACCACATATAAAATTTGGTTCAAATCGTTCCATTGGTTCTTGAAATAGAAATTTTCAGGGGAGCTCAAAAGTGAGCCCATCCCCTGGAGGGCCCAAATATGGACCTATCAACTTTAATCTTGAACACCAGAGGAAGTTGCATACCAAATATCAAAGGATTCCCACTTGTGGTTAATGAGAAGAAGATTTTTAAAGAATTTCGACATATTTGGGCATAAGACCAAGCCCCAAAAAGGGCGGAGACCCCATTTGAACAAAACTAAAACAGAATAACCTCAAGAGATGATGTGGCCCATATATGTTTCAATTTGGGCCGTTGGTTTATGAGGAGGAGATTGTTTTGTAAAAGCTAATGCACGATGGACGATGGAAGACGGACAACGCAAGACGAACGACGGACGCCAAGTGATGGCAATAGCTCACATTGACTTTCAGTCAGGTGAGCTGAAAGATGATTTTTGAAGGAATTTCCCCATACTGCACTAAGTGGAAATTTGTTTGCGACAGGGAACCCAAATATGAACACAGGGATTTGATTTGAACAAGCTGGGCTCTGACCCCACTAAGGAATATCAAAAGATTTTGACAGATAGACCTGCAGAATAATAAATCTGCTGATTTGTGGTGGTTCTCCAATGAGGAGGCCTATATTAAACCAGTACCCTGCCAGGGTATTCCCCCCCCCCCTCACCATTCCATCAAAAACTCTTTCATAATTCCCCCATTGGTGCCTCCTCAATCTCCCAAACAAAATGAAAGTGTCAATGACACTGTAGCTTAACTTGTGTGTTGTGTTTGATGAAAAGGATAATGTTCAATGTTTATGAAAGGATTATGAAATAAGACAAGAATTGTGATAATTGGGAATATGTTGATTTCTGTTCCCTGTATGCTATGTTTATTACAAAAATAATATGAGGTGTACACTGTACTAAAGATTCGACCTAACATCACTGTACTAAAGAACGGAGGGGAGGGTTAATATGACCTCACAGTTAATGTATGTGGCCCTCACAGTTAACGTATATCAACAACAGTTACCAAGTTACAGTGAAAATATTCCAAAACGTGTCATCCTATCAAGTTACATTAAAATCCCTTCATAAATATGGCCTGTAGACTGTGCTAAAGGTTTTCGGGCTTCGGGCCCCTGTAGCCGTCAGTTTCCCAATTGTGTCCAAAGGGGACGTTCTCATCTAGACATTATATGAAGTCAACCTACCAAGGTACAATGAAATCCCTTAATAAATATTACCTGTAGACTGTGCTAAAGGTTTTTGGGCTTTGGGCTCTGGCAGCCATCATGGTTGAATGATCGCAACCAAAAGGGGACATTCTCATCTGGGCATCATCTGGAGTGATCCTACAAAGTTACAATGAAATCCCTTCATAAATATGACCTGTAGACTTTGCTCAAGTTTTTTTGGGCTTCGGGCCCCTGAAGCCGTCACAGTTGACCAATCACGACCAAAAGGGGATGTCGTCATCTAGGCATTATATGGAGTCAAACTTACGGGTTACAATGAAGTCCTTCCATAAATATGACCAATAGACTATGCTAAAGGTTTTGGGTTCGGGCAGCCATCAAGGCTGAATGATCGCGACCAAAAGGGGACGTTCTCATCTAGACATTATTTAGAGTCATCCTACCAAGGTACAATGAAATCCCTTCATAGATATCACCTGTAGACTGTGCTAAAGATTTTCGGGCTTTGGGCACCTGTAGCCAACACAGTTGCCTAATGGTGTCCAAAAGGGGCTGTTCTCATCTAGACATTACATAAAGTCAACCTACCAAGTTACAATGAAATCCCTTCATAAATATGATCTAAAGACTGTGCTAAAGGTTTTCGGGCTTTAGGCTTGGGCAGCCATCATGGTTGAATGAGCGCAACCAAAAGGGGACATTCTCATCTGGACATCATCTGGAGTGATCCTATGAAGTTACAATGAAATCTCTTCATAAATATGACCTGTAGACTGTGCTCAAGATTTTTGGGCTTCAGGCACCTGTAGCCATCACAGTTGACCAACCACGACCAAAAGGGGATGTCATCATCTAGGCATTATATGGAGTCAACCTAACAAGTTACATTGAAATCCTTCCATAAATACGACCTACAGACACGCTAAAGGTTTTTAGGCTCGGGCAGCCATCAAGGCTGAATGATCGTGACCAAAAGGGGATGTTCTCATCTGGACACTGTTTGGAGTCATCCTACCAAGCTACAATGAAATCCCTTCATAATTATGACCTGTAGACTGTTCTAAAGGTTTTTGGGCTTTGGGCCCCTGAAGCCGTCACAGTTGCCCAATCGTGTCCAAAAGTGGACGTTCTCATCTAGACATATGAAGTCAACCTACCAAGTTACAATGAAATCCCTTCATAAATATGACCTGTAGACTGTGCTAAATGTTTTCGGGCTTCGGGCTCGGACAGCCATCATAGTTGAATGATCGCAACCAAAGGGGACAATCTCATCTGGGCATCATCTGGAGTGATCCTGCGAAGTTACAATGAAATCCCTTCATAAATATGACCTGTAGACTGTGCTCAAGGGTTTCGGGCTTCGGGCACCTGTAGCCATCACAGTTGACCAATCACGACCAAAAGGGGATGTCATCATCTAGGCATTATATGGAGTCAACCTAACAGGTTACAATGAAATCCTTCTATAAATATAACGTTTTGCCTATGCTAAAGGTTTTTGGGCTCGGGCACCCATCAAGGCTGAATGATCACAACCAAAATGGGACGTTCTCATCTAGACATTATTTGGAGTCATCCTACCAAGTTACAATGAAATCCCTTCATAAATATGACCTGTAGACTGTGCTAAAGGTTTTCGGGCTTCTGGCACCTTTAGCCGTCAAAGTTGCCCAATCATGTCCAAAAGGGAACGTTCTCATCTAGACATTATATGAAGTCAACCTACCAAGTTACAATGAAATCCATTCATAAATATGACCTGTAGACTGTGCTTAAGGTTTTCGGGCTTCGGGCTCGGGCAGCCATCATGGTTGAATGATCGCAACCAAAGGGGACAATCTCATCTGGGCATCATCTGGAGTGATCCTACACAGTTACAATGAAATCCCTTCATAAATATGACCTGTAGACTGTGCTCGCGGTTTTTGGGCTTTGGGCACTTGTAGCCATCACAGCTGACCAATCACGACCAAAAGAGGATGTCATCATCTAGGCATTATATGGAGTCAACCTAATAGGTTACAATGAAATTCTTCCATAAATATGACCTTTTACCTATGCTAAAGGTTTTTGGGCTCGGGCACCCATCAAGACTGAATGATCGCAATCAAATTGGGGCGTATTCATCTAGACATTATTTGGAGTCATCCTACCAAGTTACAATGGAATCCCCTCATAAATATGACCTGTAGACTGTGCTAAATGTTTTCAGGCTTCGGCACCTTTAGCCGTCACAATTGCCCAAGCATGTCCAAAAGGGGAAGTTCTCATCTAGACATTATATGAAGTTAACCTACCAAGTTACAATGAAATCCCTTCATAAATATGACCTGTAAACTGTGCTAAAGGTTTTTCGGGCTTCGGGCTCGGGCAACCATCAAGGCTGAATGATCACAACCATAGGGGACAATCTCATCTGGAGTGATCCTAAGAAGTTACAATGAAATCCCTTCATAAATATGACCTGCAGACTGTGCTCAAGGTTTTCGGGCTTCGGGCGCTTGTAGCCATCACAACTGACCAATCACGACCAAAAGGGGATGTCATCATCTAGGCATTATATGGAGTCAACCTAACAGGTTACAATGAAATCCTTCCATAAATATGACCTTTTGCCTATGCTAAAGGTTTTTGGGCTAGGGCACCCATCAAGGCTGTATGATCGCGATCAAAATGGGACTTTCTCATCTAGACATTATTTGGAGTCATCCTGCCAAGTTACAATCAAATCCCTTCATAAATATGACCTCTAGACTGTGCTAAAGGTTTTCGGGCTTTGGGCCCCTGTAGCCGTCACAGTTGCCCAATCACGTCCAAAAGGGGACTTTCTCATCTAGACATTGTGTGAAGTCAACCCACCAAGTTACAATGAAATTCCTCAACTAGAGAGGTGTCATTTAGTATATAGTATATCCCCGCATTCGCTTTTGTGATTATTGTCGGGGCCGAATAAAAAAGCCAAGACCTTTATGCACATCTACAGACCCTATGAATGAACATGAACACACTTTCAATGTTTCGAATTGAAACCCCCAGGAGTTTTTAGCCGGAAACCATTCCTCTAACGACAAAAGTGGTGCCCCTTGCGCCCCTCGGGGCCAAATCAAAAATCCAAAACCTTTATGCACATCTACAGACCCTATTGATTAACATGAACACACTTTTAGTGTTTTGAATTGAAACCCCTATGAGTTTTTCTCCAGAAACCATTCCTCTAACGACAAAAATGGTGCCCCTTGTGCCCCTCGGGGCCGAATCAAAAATCCAAAACCTTTATGCACATCTACAGACCCTACTAATGAACATGAACACACTTTCAGTGTTTTGAATTGAAACTCCTAGCAGTTTTTTGCCGGAAACCATTCCTCTAACAACAAAAACGGTGCCCCTTGCGCCCCTCGGGGCCGAATCAAAAATCCAAAACCTTTATGCACGTCTACAGACCCTATGAATGAACATGAACACACTTTCAATGTTTTGAATTGAAACCCCTAGGAGTTTTTCGCCAGAAACCATTCCTCAACAACAAAAGTGGTGCCCCTGAGGGCCGAATCAAATATCCAAAACCTTTATGCACATCTACAGACCCTATGAATGAACATGAACACACTTTCAATGTTTCGAATTGAAACCCCTAGGAGTTTTTTGCCGGAAACCATTCCTCTAACGACAAAAGTGGTGCCCCTTACTCCCCCGAGGGCTGAATCAAAAAATCCAAAACCTTTATGCACATCTACAGACCCTATGAATGAACATGAACACACTTCCAATGTTTTGAATTGAAACCCCTAGGAGTTTTTCGCTGGAAACCATTCCTCTAACGACAAAAGTGGTGCCCCTTACGCCCCTGAGGGCCGAATCAAAAATCCAAAACCTTTATGCACATCTACAGACCCTATGAATGAACATGAACACACTTTCAATGTTTCGAATTGAAACCCCTAGGAGTTTTTCGCCGGAAACCATTCCTCTAACGACAAAAGTGGTGCCCCTTACGCCCCCGAGGGCCGAATCAAAAATCTAAAACCTTTATGCACATCTACAGACCCTATGAATGAACAGGAACACACTTTCAATGTTTCGAATTGAAACCCCTGGGAGATTTTCGCCGGAAACCATTCCCCGACGTACAGACGGATGGACGGACGGAGACAACCAATATGTCCCCGCATTTGAAAGATAATAAATATGACCTGTAGACTGTGCTAAAGGTTTTCGGGTTTTGAGCTCGGGCAGTCGTCACGGTTGGCAGATCATGCCCAAATGGGGAAATTCTCATCTAGACATCATAAGGAGTCATCCTACCAAGTTACATGAAATCCCTCCACATTAAACATGACCTGCAGACTGTGCTAAAAGTTTTTTGGGTTTCGGGCTTGGGCAGCCATCACGGTTGATAGATCATGTCCAAAAGGGGACGTTCTCATCTAGGCATTATTCAGAGGCATCCTACCAAGTTACAATGAAATCCCTTCATAAATACGACCTGTAGACTGTGCTAATGGTTTTCGGGTTTTGGGCTCGGGCAGCCATACCGGTTGCCCGATCGCGACCAAAAGGGGACGTTCTCATCTAGACATGACCCCAAACCTGCATATGAAATTTCGGGACGATCAGACAAGAACTGCGGGGTGTAGCCCGTGCTAAAGGAAAATGTGAACAGACGTCACAGACTAACAGACTCACAGACTAACAGACTTCCGCACGTGTGATGGCAATAGCTTATCTTGACTCTGTCAAGTTAAGCTAAAAATGATCCCTTCCTTATGTCATTCCTAAATCTATTATCCCTCATGTTTCCATCCCTTTTTTATAAGTTTTCCAAGGAGTCTTGTTGCACATTTGGCACACTCTTGTCTCAGCTTTCCTGATTCTCCCCCCCCCCCCCCCTCAAATCCAGTTACCTGAAGAAGTTTTAAAAGATCTTCCTCACACTGCAATAAGTTCAAATTTGGCCTAATACAACCCAAGGGACATGATTTAAATAAAATTGAATATGAACCTCTTAATGATACTGCACATGACATATCATAAGATTCTGAATGATAGATCTGAAGAACAGCATTTTTGAAGAATATACTTCATTTTGCACAAAGTTAAAATTTAGGCTCCCATAGAGAGCCCAAATGTGACCTTTGGGACTTGATTTGAAGAACTTGAATCTGAACCTCCTAAGGATGCTCTATATGAATCCTCAAAAGATTCTCACTGGTGGATCTAAAGAAACTAAAAAAAAAAATTCTTCATATTGGACTGAGTTAAAATTTGGGTATACAAAGGTTGCTCAAATATGAACCCATGGCCTTGACTTGAACAAACTTGAATCTCACCCCTATAAGGATGTTTACAAGCCAAATATCAAAAGATTCTGACTGATGGATCTGAAGAAGAAGATTTTTAAAGAATAGTCCCTATACCGGTATAACAATAAGTTAAAATTCTGGCTCTCACAGGAAGCCCAAATAAGACTCCATGGACTTGATTTGAAAAAACTTCATGTTAACTATCCTAACTATCCTAAAGATGCAATATACCAAATGACTGGTAGATCTGAAGAAGGGGAGTTTAATTAAATCCCCTCATATTGCACAATATTGCACAAAGTTAAAATTTGGGTTCTCAAAGGTATCCTGAACAAGACAGAAAATAAGCAGAGGGTGAATTTGGTGATGCAATCCTCTACAGCACTTCACTAAATTTACCCTCTGTGAACCTCAATCTGAATCAGGGTCTCAAAACTGAACAGAATGAGGTACCCAGAGGATAAATTGGCCCACTGTATGGGATGGCATCATCAAATTCACCCTCTGGGGACCTCATTCTGCAAATGTCAGACTGCTCATTTTCAGGCCTGAGCATGAATATGAACCCATGGATTTGTTTCAAAGAAACCTGAATCATACTCTTAGGGCGTTGCATATCAAGTATCTTGATTCTAATTGATAGTTCTGGAGAAGATTTTTTCATTTTTGAAAAACATTTTGTGGGGTGCTAAGAGATTTATACCCTGTGTGATGCTCCCTGCAGGTGTGGCAACTTTATTTGAACAAACTTGAATTGACATATAATAAGGAATATGCATATCAAAGTGGTTCAATTCAGTCCAGTAGTTTATGAGAAGTCAATTATGTAAAGTTCAAACCAAATTAATGGATGGACAAACAGATGCCAAATGACACACAGAAAGTTCCCTTTGAGCTTTGCATAGGTGTGCTAAAAAAAAACAACAAACAGCAGGAGGCCCCATGGTGCCCAAGGCGCTCACCTGAACAATGTTATTTAAAAAAGGATTTAATTAGCAACCATGGCTAGTTAACACTTCAGAGGAATGATGTTTTTTAATTATTTATAACTCTGTTGTCTATGCCAGATGATTTTTTTCTAGTACTAGGATGCAACCACAGAAATAATGCCCAGATTTCCTGAAATGCAAAACTGGAGAGTCCAAATATCAACCTAAGGACTTAACTTGAATAAACTCAACCCCTTCCCCTCCACCCCCAGGATGCCATATACCAAATATCAATAGATTCTGAATGGTGAATCTGAAGATTTTTTAAAGATTATTTGTCATAATACACCGATATTGCACTGAGTAAAAATTTGGGTTCCCATATTGAGCCCAAGTATGTACTCAAGCACTTGATTTGAACAAACTTGAATCTGACCCTCATATGGATGGATGGATGCAAAAGATTCTGACTGGTGGATCTGAAGAAGGTTTTTAAAGAATGTTCCTCCTTTTACCCAGGTTCCCACTGATATCAGTGAATCAAATTGAAAAGGTATTTTGAAAAGGTATTTTAGCACTTTACTAGGACCCGGATATTGATTTTCAAGGACTAATATAATTTTCATATAAATATTACCACAACAGGAAGAATACAAAAATTTTTATTTTTTTTTATTTTTAAAGAATATTTCTCATACAGTACAAAGAAAGAAGAGTGGGATGTCCATCCCCATTAACTCACCAAAGCATGGCATGCATTAAACCTAGGCTTATTACAAATCTGCAAAAAATGTCCAGTCATGTACATGTATAGCAAAACAGGTAAGACATTTTAAAAAAATGTAAGTCCACACTTACAAATAAGTCTAACACTGCATAAAAAATGTCCAAAATCTCTGAAAAAAAAAGTCTAGCCAAGGGTTAATGCCATCTTATATTGATGCATTTAACACGTATATGAAACAAAACAAGTAAGGAATTTTCTAACTCCACACTTACAAAAACGTCAAACATTGCATTAAAAAAGTCCAAAATCTTAAAAAAATGTCCAGATAAGGGTTAATGTTAATGTCATCTTATATTGATGCATTTAACACATATATGAAATATAAAAGCAACAGCATACCAGTGGTAGCCTCCACACACGTATAGCAAAACAGGTCAGAAATTTTTCCACACTAACAAAAAAGCCAAATATTGAAAAAACATTAAAAATCGAAAAAATACCACTGTGGGTAATTGTAAGCCATAGAAACAGTATGAGGTGCATAGTAACCGGGCAGAAAGTGAAAGTGGACCCTTACAATAACTTTAACACAACTGTTGACGACGAGGTGACCAATGGGTCATAACATGAGCGAAGCTGGCTAGCTAGCTAAAAATTCTGACTTCCATTGACCTGATTTTTAAAGAATACTTCTCACACTGTACCAAGTTATAATTTAGGCTCCCATACGAAGACCAAATATAAATCCAGGGACCTGATTTGAAGAAACATGAATAAGTCAGCCTCCATCACCTCCCCCCCTCCCCCCCCCCCCAATCACCAAAAACAAGAAGGATGCCAATGCCCTATAGCTCACCAACATTCCTCTTTGATAGTAACTTTGGCAAACACAAGAACTGTATCAAACAGGCTCATAACATGCGACAAAGCTGACCTAAACACAACCTCTTAAAAGTAAAACACAGAAACTGACATAAACACTAAGTTAAACATGAAATTCTGAGCTAAACAGAAAAATAAACGCAAATAAAAGTGTCAAGAAAATTTTTTAAAATGCAGAAGATGAGGGGTTAATCATGGAACAAGGATACTGAGGAACACGTATGATGAATATAAGTGCCATGGGAAGAGAAGGAGCACAGCAGTTGACCTAAACACTTAGTTAAACATGAAATTCTGAGCTAAACAGAAAACTAAACTCAACTAAAAATGTCAAGAAAAATGTTAAAAATGCAGAGTATGAGGGGTTAATCATGGAACAATGATACTGAGGAACATGTATGATGAATATAAGTGCCATGGGAAGAGAAGGAGCACAGCAGCTGACCTAAACACTAAGTTAAACATGAAATTCCGAGCTAAACAGAAAACTAAACACAACTAAATATGTCAAGAAAAATGTTTAAAATGCAGAGTATGAGGGGCTAATCATGGAACAATGATACTGAGGAACATGTATGATGAATATAAGTGCCATGGGAAGAGAAGGAGCACAGCAGCTGACCTAAACACTAAGTTAAACATGAAATTCCAAGCTAAACAGAAAAATAAACGCAACTAAAAATGTCAAGAAAAATGTTTAAAATGCAGGTTATGAGGGGGTTAATCATGGAACAATGATACTGAGAAACATGTATGATGAATATAAGTGCCATGGGAAGAGAAGAAGCACAGCAGCCGACCTAAACGCAACTAAAAATGTCAAGAAAAATGTTTAAAATGCAGGGTATGAGGGGTTAAATCATGGTAGAATGATAATAATCATCATATAACAGCATTATAAAAGTGACCTAAACAGAAGCTTTAACATTATTGGAGACGTACGCTGACGCCGACCGATCGAGCCATGCCATAAGCTCACACAACTAAAGTTGGCGAGCTAAAAACTAGACCAGTTCATAAGCATAGCTAACAAAATACCCCCGCAATGTGCAGGCCTACCCAAAAAAAAGATTGCTATCAAGTCGATTTTTAAAATGAATGTGTCAATGACACTGTAGCTTATCTTGACCGTATGGTATATTTTGGGGATTAATGTCATAATTACTCAACTTTTATGTTACATTAAAGTAAATTGTGCCATAATTATTGACTTTTTGTTGTCTATCAGAAACTATAGATTTTTTGGCTTTAAAATATGTTTTGGATATTTTCAGTGACTTTATGCCCCCCCCCCCCCCCCCCCAAAATCCACTCCATGGACCCTTATTCAATGTGACTGGTGCCATAAGGTGAATATTTTTTTACTTTAAAAAGCATTTTGGAGGATTTTGAGTAATTTAATGCAATTCACGACTGCCTCCCCGGGGCATTTTATATGGCCAACTGGGTGAATTTGGGGTTTTTTTTGCATCAAATCACTTTCATCCACTGGAACCCCACAACCAGCCCATGGGGTGAAGAAGGAAAATATATTGCATCCAATTGTGTTTTGGGGGATTTTGAGAGATTTTATTAAAAAAATTTCACCCCATGAACCTATCATCCCAAGCCCAACTGTATGGGACCCGTCAATTGGGTGCTTTTTTTTCATGAAATCACTCAAAATCCCCCAAAACACATTTTAAAATAAAGGTAAAAAAAGAAAAAAATCCCCCCCCCCTGGACCTCACCCCATGTGGTGAACTGGGTGAACAATTTTTTTTCTTGGCCTTAAAATGTGTTTCATGCAGAAAAAAAAAATTGAATCGCTCCGTGGGTGGATGAAATTTTTTTGTCATGAAATTATTCAAAATCCCCAAAAATAAACTCTAAAGCAAAAAAAAATTCACCCATGGGTCCCCCCCTAGCCCCCCCCCCCCCCCCCCATGTACATGGTTGCAGCAGCCATGCTACAATTGGCTGATCTGAAGCCAAACATTATGAAAAATAGACATGGTCAAAGCAAAACCTACATATGAAATTTTGTTGAAATCGGAGAAAAAATACACGGCTGCAGCAGCCATGCTACCACTGACTGATTTACAGCCAAACATTATGAAAAGTAGTCATGGTCAAAGCTGAACTCGAAAATAAAATTTTGTAAAAATCGGAGAAAAAAATACATGGCTGCAGCAGCCATGCTACCATTGGCTGATTTGAAACCAAACATTATGAAAAGTAGTCATGGTCATAGCTAAACTTGCATATGAAATTTTGTTAAAATCGGAGAAAAAATACACAGCTGCAGCAGCCATGCTACCATTGGCTGATTTGAAGTCAAACATTACGAAAAGTAGTCATGGTTGATTTTTTTATCTTTAGCTCATAGGGTTCCCATGGGTGAGGAGGTTTTATTTTTCTCATTGGAAACAGAAAATCGGGTTGTGATAATAATGTTTATCCTCCCCAAACAACACCAAATATTAACACAGGAACTTGGCTTCAACACATTTGAATATACACATCCTCGGGATGTTGAATTCATGAAACATTATTATGTCTGGTGTTTTTGGAAAAGATTTTTAATTATCTCCCTTTTTGAGTCCCCGAGTGGGTCTGACTGAACCCAAAAATATTTGTTCTCATACCACAGTGATAACAAAGGCACCCAATAAATTTATAGCAAACATAACTGACATTAAAAATCTTCTTTACAGGTTCTGTACAAAAAATGTAATACACACATTTTCCGTAAATATGACTGCAGACAGGCATTTTGAATTTTTGGCCGAGCCCAAAGGCACTTGTTACCATGATGATAACAAACGTAGTCCTAGAAGTTCTGTACAAAAAATGATTACACCTAATTTTGGTATAAAATGGCTACAGGCAGCCATCTTGAATTTTGAACCACACCCCAAAACACTCGTTCTCGTCCCAAGGTGATAACAAGGGTGCCCAAGAAGTTTCATGAAGATCGGTTCATAAATACAGCCCCTAGCCCGAGCCGTATTGACATTTGTACTTACTGTGCATAAGTAGCACTGAATGAATCAAATTCATCTGATTTGCATAATTTCTGCACGAGAAAAAAAAACATATTATATGTGATGTATTCCATGTTACTAAACATTCATTCCAAAATTTATTCAAATCAGAACCTTCATAGAGAAGTTCTGTACAAAAAACTGATTGCACTAACTAAAGTACAAAATGGCTGCTGGTGGCCATCTTGAATTTCGAACCGCACCCAAAACCACTCGTTCTCGCCCACAGTGATAACAAAGGTACTCAAGAAGCTTCGTGAAGATCGGTTCATAAATACGGCCTCTAGCCCAAGCCGTAATGGCATTTGCAGTTACAGTGCTGAAAGCAACACCAAATAGATTAAAGTTAGTCTAATTGGCATAATTTATGCATGAGAAAAAAACCTGTATTATAATATATGTATGTATCCCAAGTACTAAACATTCACACACAAAATTATTCAAATCAGCGCTTTCATACGGAAGTTCTGTGCAAAAATCTGATTGCACCTAATTTTGTACAAAATGGCTGTCAGTGGCCATCCTGAATTTCAGACCGGACCCAAAAACACTCGTTCTCGTCCCACGGTGATAACAAAGGTACCCAAGAAGTTTCATGAAGATCAGTTCATAAATACAGCCCCTAGCCTGAGCCGTATTGACATGTGTACTTACTGTGCATAAGTAGCACTAAATAAATCAAAGTTCATCTAATTTGCATAATTTCTGCACGAGAAAAAAACACATATATGTGATGTATTCCATGTCACTAAACATTTGTACAAAAATTTATTCAAATTAGAACTTTCATACAGAAGTTCTGTACAAAACACTGATTGCACTAATTTTGGTACAAAAAGGCTGCCGGCAGCCATCTTGAATTTTGGATCACACCCCAAAACACTCGTTCTCTTCCCAAGGTGATAACAAAGGTACCAAGAAGTTTCGTGAAGATCGATTCATAAATACAGCCCCTAGCCAAAGCTGTATTGACATGTGTACTTACTGTGTATAAGTAGCACTGAATAAATCAAAGTTCATCTAATTTGCATAATTTCTGTACCAGAAAAAAACCTGTATTATATGTGATGTATTACGTGTTACTATACAGTCATACAAACATTTATTCAAATCAGAACTTTCATACAGAAGTTCTGTACAAAAAACTGATTTAATTAATTTCGGTACAAAATGGCTGCTGGTGGCCATCTTGAATTTCGGATCGCGCCCCAAAACACTCGTTCTCGTCCCACAGTGATAACAAAGGTACCCAAGAAGTTTCATGAATACGGCCTCTAGCCCGCGCCGTCTTGAATTGTTGACAGACGGATGACGGACCATGGCATCAGGCTTGAAAATAAGCCGGCTGACATTTGCAGAATGAGGTCCCCAGAGTGTGAATTTGATGATGCTATCGCATACAGCAGGCCAATTTATCTTCTGGGTACCTCTTTCTGTTTAGTTTTGGGACCTTGATTCAGATTGAGGTTCACAGAGGGTAAATTTAGTGATGCTGTGCAGGGTAGAATCACTAAATTCACCCTCTGGGGACCTCATTTTGCAGATGACAGTCTGGTTATTTTCTGGCTTGCATGGCATAACCTCAAATTTAACTACGTCAAAGTTGAGCTAAAAATTATCGGTATTCCCTCAAATTTCACTGAAATCTATTTTGGGGGTTTTAGAGAAGCCGTAAATACAATACCAATAAACAATGGATGAAGAGTAATCACAATAGCTCACCCTTATTTTCAGTAAGGTGAACTAACATAAATCACAAAAACCAAATCTCTAAACACAATCTTCTACCACATTTAATCAGCACTTGGGTTAACTTACATGTATACAAAGTACATTCACAACAAAAATAACAAACAGGTCAAGTGTACATTAAATACATAGCTGAAAGATAACCACAATTATTCCAAGATGTTAGACCATGTGAAAATCAACAATGTATACTCTATTAAAATGTATTGGCACTAAATCACTGATGTCAGTACCCATGATCTTGAAATCAGTCTTCTTTGCACAGGATCTGATATTCCCCATGTATAAGTAACATTTACTATCAGTCGGACATGTTGGCGTGAAGCTAAGGGCAAGACTTAAGGTCATCTCGATGGTAAATTTTTTGACAGTGATGACATTTCGGGTGCCATCAACCCTATGGGATTTTCAACTGTATTTTTTATTTAATCTTCTTTGTTTACAAGGATTGGCGAACAAGTTATGAAACTTAAATTGACACCTCTCCTTGGCCCAATGGTGGAGGTGTGTGGGATGACCTTCATAGTGGCAACTTCGTGGCTTCGCTTTTCTCGAATACTATGAAGGGATCTTTAGCCTGCACAGTGTGTCTCTCTCCGCACAGAGGACAGCCATTTTACGTCCCTACCCAATAGGACGGTATGCCGTGACAGCATCAACCTCACAATTGATGCTGACAGAGAGTGTTTAGACACCTTGTGTGCTTTCCCAGACCGGGAATTGATTTTGGACCTCTGGCATGAGAGACCAGTGCACTTGTCCACCATTTACTATTTTCAATTGAAAATTTGCATAGAGGAAGAAGGCACTTTGGGTACCCGAGTATTTCAGAGACTTTTTGGTATCGGTTAGGAAAGCCTATAGTACATTTTGCAGACAGATACTATCATGAAGAAATTTATTGTATTTATTTGGGTTTAACTCCCAGGGTCACCTTGCATGGGTCTGTTTTTACGGGTGGAAGAAGGTCAAGAGAACCACATAAGCAGGATTAGCATTGAATGAAGACAAGTGCACCGTCGACATACAGTATGTCTTAATACACTGTGCCACTGTGCTTCCCATGGGGGCAATTGGGATTAATTGCCTTGCCAAAGGACACAAAGCAGTTACCCCTGGCAGGGATCGAACCACAGGCCTTGTGGTTTGAAGCACAATGCCCTAGCCACTGAGCCACCATGCTCCCAGGATATTTTTTTACATCTATGGAAAATACCATAGGGTTGCTGATACCTTTAGTGTCTGTCCTTGTAAACATTTTTTTACTATACTGAGGAAAAACGAAATGCAAGTTCAGTTTTGGTAATATAATTTTATTATCCGTAGACCAAATGTACTAATATTTGATACATAGCTACCTCAGTGTACGGTCTAAAGAGTCTTTGGTAAAAATTCAGTCAACCATGACCATGCGCTATGCTGCATGCTTTAAACAAATTTTTCAACAAAGTATGTATCAGGGGCACTCCCAGATGCCGTGGGCTTGAAAATCATACCAAATCAAAGTTTGGAAAAGTGTACATTGATTGCACAACATTTCATTTCAACTCGCTTGAAAAGCAAAATGGCGTGCGTCTCCAAAGTTGATAGATTTAGGGCTACTGTACTAATTATGCAGGGCTATCGCAGCAATCGCAACATCTTGTCGCCCAGCAATTTGGGATCCATGAGTCAAAAATAGCTAGTTGCCCATCCCAGGAGTGGACGTCTGCATGTTACGTCATCACATCATGATATAGAGACAATTCTCTCACACCTCCGTCACCGATTTCAGATGGCGACGGCGAGTCAGGTTGTAGGCACTCACAGTCACCGAGTGTGTCTAACAGTTATTTATTTATTTATTGGGGTTTTAACTACACTTTCGACAGCCAGGGTCACCTCGTGTCGGACAATTTTACGGGTGGAGGAAGCCGGAGTACCCAGAGAGAAACACCAAACAAAGGCGAGCAACTGTCAGGATTCCCATCATACCAACTCCGCACAAGCAGGTTAGCATTGGTTGAAGACTAGTGCACGATTGACATGCCGTACGCCTTAGTACACAATGCGATCGTCCCCCCATGTGGGCAATGAGGGTGAAGTGTCTTGCCCAAGGACACAACGTGGTTGCCGTAGGTGGGGTTCGAACCTCAGACCTCGGCTTGCAGCCTGCACCTCTACCTACTGAGCTACAAGCAGGATTAGCATTGGTTGAAGACAAGTGCACATTGATGTGCAGTACGCCTTAGTACACAAAACAACCGTTTTCCCACAGGGGCAACGAGGGTGAAGTGTCTTGCCCAAGGACACAACACAGTGGCTGTAGGTGGCATTTGAACCGAGGACCTCTCAGCTTGCACCTCTACCTACTCCCCCCGCCCCCCTCCGAGATCAGGCTACGACGTCCCTACATTGGTCCACAACTTACACCCAGGCGATGTCAGCATCGATTACTATGGCTGCGGGCACATGAACCAGATCAGTTTTAGTTGGCCCAGTGGAGATGTGTGTTATTCACTGACAAGTCTCGGTTTAGGCTTCACAGGTCAGATGGATGACAACATTGCTATTGATGTCGAGGTGAGTGATATTCTGACGTGTGCATTGAGGACAATGACAGATTCAGGGGAGGGTCTGTTATGGTTTGGGAGGGGGGATTTCTCATGGCATGAAAACACCTCTCGTGGTCATCCAGCACAATCTTACAGCCGTAACATATTGGTATCAACATGCCTTACGTCCTTCCACTTATCCATGCGCGTAACCTTATGTTGCAGCAATAATGCTAGGTAATAGGTTGCTAGGGCTTGTTGTGACTTCCACAATCAAAACAATGTCCCAATTCTCAATTGGCCACCTACAGTCCAGTTTTGTCCCTGATCGAGCATTTGTGGGACGAGCTGGACTGAAGGGTCAGGAAGCGTGTCAACATCCCAAACAACATTGCTCAACTCATGCAGGCCCTTCTTCAAGAGTGGAATAACATCCCACAAAGAACCATAAACAACTTGATGGGTGGCAATGGTAAGGAGAGTTAGAGCAGCGACTAAAGCCCTGGTTGGGCACACCCGCTATTGATTTTGATCAGGAAAAGGTGTAGGGTACCCACGTTTGAACATTATCCATGGAAACATCATCGGTGTTAAGACAACAAAACTCATCAAAATTTAATCAGTAATGAAGAAATACATGTTACATCAAAATCCAAATAAAATAATCATCCATAAGACATTTGAAATATTTTACCACAGAAAAAGACTTGCATTTCTTTTTTTCCGCTAGTATATATTTCAAATTTCCATAGGGACCCAATTGCCACCTTGTGTCTCTGAACTACATGTACTATTCAAGTATGACCACAAAGTAATGAAAGTACCAATGGCACTGTAGCTTAACTTGTCTGTGTTATGTTTGATGAAAAGGATAATGTTCAATGTTTAAGAAAGGATTATGAAATAAGACAAGAACTGTGATAATTGGGAATTCGTTAATTTCTGTTCCCTGTATGCTATGTTTTCAATAAAAATAATATGAGGTGTAGACTGTACTAAAGAATTGAGGCGTACTGCACGTCGATGGTGCGCATGTCTTCAACCAATCTAACCCTGCCTGTGCTGCGGTGCAGAGTTCAGAGTTACGATGTTGGAGAGCTGACAGCTGCTCGTCGTTGCTCAGTGATTCTCTCCAGGTACTCCTGCTTCCTCCACCCGTAAAACTGTCACGGTCACGATTAGCCATTGTGCATAAGTATGTGACCTTAAACACCAATAAATACTAATAAATAAATAAACTGGGTGAATAATTTTTTCTGCATAAAATCACTCCAAATCTTGTTCTCTCCCATTTGAACAAAACTTAATCTTATGTACACAAAATTACATCTCACTAAAGTTTACCACAATTAGCTCTGCCACATGCAAGCAGAAATCATTCACACAGTCACAAATAGTGAATTCTCCAATGGGCGCTGTGATAAATTTCAAACTCCTTGGGTGCCCATCCAAATCAGTCAAACATAACACATTGAACACACTTTAATCTAAGACTCATAGCAATGTTATTTACCATATATGAAAAGATTCTGCCTGGTGGATCAAGATCTTTCACGAATATTCCTCATAATGCACAAAGTTAAAATTTTGACCACTGGGTTAAAAAGTAAAACCTGGAAACTGAGAATCACTACTCTCCCCTGGTAGATTTACGTCTACAAATACAATTCCTTGCACGGTTGAAACCTTAGGACCCAACAAGCAAATTTCCAGGCTATGGATAATCTGGTAGTCGCATTAGTTCATAAACTAGAAAATTACTTGTTTACTTAAGTTGCAACTAGAGTATAGTATGTAAGACAATTTATATGCCAATCCATGGAGTCACAAAACTTGTTAAAGACAATTTATATGCCAATCCATGGAGTCACAAAACTTGTTAACAAGTTGAGTGCTAGAAGCAACTACCAGGGCTTTCAAAATGAAAGTGTCAAAGACACTGCAGCTCAACTTGTTCATGAAAGGACTGAACTAAATAGAATGATCCAGTAATGCCAAGTCATTTACTCAAGTTTCTACAGAAAAGACATCACATCAAAGCTACATATGAAATCTGAAAAAGATCGAGTGAGGGATATGACCTGTAGGGCGTTCTAATGGACTTGTAGAGAATTTATATGCAAAATCCAAGATGGCCACTTCTGGCCATGTTTTTCAACGAAATTCAGAAAAATTTGATAACTCCCATCTAGAGAACACATCAAAGCTGCATATGAAATTTGAAAAAATGGGGTGATGGCTGCGACCTGTAGGGTGTGCTAATAGGATTGTTGACAATTTATATGCCAAAATCCAAGATGGTTGTTGGCGGCCATATTTTTCAACAAAAATTCAGAAAAATTTGATAGCGCCCATCTGGGCATCACACCAAAGCTATATATGAAATTCGAAAAAGATTAGGTGAGAGATGCAGCCTGTAGGGTGGGTTAATGAAATTGTTGACAATTTATATCCAAATCCAAGATAGCTGCTGCTGCACATGCTTTTCAACAAAATTCAGAAATAATGAAATATTAAAGTTTTTGAGTAAATTTTGTTTAACTGGTAGAGTGCTGGAAGCCCTATTTTGGGCTTTACTAAAAGTGACAGGCAATAACTGTGTGTAGCTACATTCTGCCTGAGGAAGCCTTTATTGTCCCTAATATGAATCAGATTTTTTATACAATACCTTGCTCTCTGACATTTAATTGGATAGTGCCTATAAGGCACTATCCAATTAAATGTAATAGAGCAGTATATGATGAGCTTTGATTTGTTGTCAGAAAAAACTCAGCACTTTACCAGTTAACATACCTATCACAATTGTTTATAATTGGCTGTAACGTAAGTGCAAGCCCTACTTCGGAACTTGACTCAAGCTAAAAACTTTTTCCAAACGAATTTGGAAAAGTAGAAGAGTAAAAAAGCACTATAAAGAGATCAAAAAAGGGTCGAGCGAGACCAGTGATCGACATTACAGGTACTCTATCTGCACTGCACACCTTTGCATTTACCGAGTGCATGTGCAACAACCATCCTGTCAATTCCGAATTTCAACCAACGAGAAGTTTTGTGATTTAGCAGGGTGGCAACGATATCAAAGATATCCCTTTGGAGGGTGGGCCTCTGGTAAACAATTGTGGTAGGTATGTTAAGAAACAAAATTTACTAAAAAATTTTAATTTCTTTTCAACTTACTCACAATTGTTTACAATTGGCTGAATAAACAATATGAGGAGGTGAATCACATAACCAATACCATCAAAGCACAGCTGAAAGAAATGCAAGGATGGCAGGGAACGACAGCAAAACCTGTAAAGCACAAAGCGCGAGAAGTCGTTGAAAGAAAAGACACTGAAACACAACACTGTAGCATTGAAAAGCATGAAGCACATGAAAAAAACAAGGTTGAGTGATAATATGACAAAATTCCCTGTCAAATTGCCTTTGAATTGGAGAATGCCCAGGATGTTGAAATGGCATGAACCTCATGAGCATTAAATCGGTTCGAAACAATATCCAGAGCAGACAAACTGGAACAAGTGTTTGACCACCGAGGTGGTATTAGTCCTCTACGGCACTTTTGTGACATAAGGGGGTTTTTTTCACAGAAGACACTAGAGTATATAAGCATCTTGGATTTTGAAAAAAAAATATTGAGCGTGCATAATCCCCTCACAACCCTTTATCCATGTACCATATAAGAAAGACGTAGCTTGAACCATGTTGGAGGGAGGGTTGGTAACATAAAATAGAGAAAAAAGCTTAAAAAACACAACAAAAATGGCCGCCATTCTGCCATCTTGGATTTTGAAAAATAAATATTGACTGTGCATCATCCCCTCAGAACCATTTATCCATGTACCAAATATGAAAGGTGTAGCTTGAAGCATATTAGAGGGAGAGGTGGTAACATAAAAACAGACAGACAGACAGGCAGACGGACAGACAGACAGATGTTAGATTTTGAAAAAAAAATATTGCGCGTGCATAATCCCCTCACAACCCCTTTATCCATGTACCATATATGAAAAGTGCAGCTTGAACCATGTTGGAGGGAGCAGTGGTAACATAAAATAGAGAAAAAAGCTTAAAAAACACAACAGAAATGGTTGCCATGCCGCCATCTTGAATTTTGGAAAAAAAATATTGAACGTGCAACATCCCATTACAACCCTCTATCCATGTGCCAGATATAAAAAGTGTAGCGTGAACCATGTTGGAGTGAGGGGTGGTAACATAAAATAGAGAAAAAAGCTTAAAAAACACAACAAAAATGGCCGCCATGCCGCCATCTTGGATTTTGAAGAAAAAATATTGAACGTGTATCATCCCCTCCCAACCCTCTACCCATGTGCCAAATATGCAAAGTGTAGCTTGAACCATGTTGGTGGGAGGGGTGGTAACATGAAAATAGAGAAAAAAAGCTTAAAAAACACAACAAAAATGGCCGCCATTCCGCCATCTTGGATTTTGAAAAAAAAATTTTGAGCGTGCATCATCCCCTCAGAACCATTTATCCATGTACCAAATATGAAAGGTGTAGCTTGAACCATGTTGGTGGGAGGGGTGGTAACATGAAAATAGAGAAAAAAAGCTTAAAAAACACAACAAAAATGGCTGCCATTCCACCATCTTGGATTTAAAAAAAAAATTTTTGAGCATGCATCATCCCCTCAGAACCATTTATCCATGTACCAAATATGAAAGGTGTTGCTTAAAGCATGTTGGAGGGAGAGGTGGTAACATAAAAAACAGACAGACGGACGGACAGACAGACAGACAGATGGACGGACAGAGTGCAATCCTATAGTCCCCTTACGGTTCCCGTAGGGGACTAATAAGCCAGCTTGATTGTGAGACATATCCACCTGGAAATAAAATGGGAAGAGATAGACTGCCTCCCAGGAATGAGAGACAGAAAGAATCTCCTCTGAATGAACTGTGTGTGATTAACAGAATTCTTGATTGCACAAACAGGACAAAGAAGAGGCCTCCCGCCATTGATAGAAGGAAGTGCTCAAATGCTGTTGGGAGGAGGCACTGAATCAGGAAGTTGATTCTTGGCCAAAAGAGAGCAATCAGTAGTGACGGTTACACTGTTTGCCTCATTTTTGAAGAAAGCTGAATCAACAGAACACGCATGAAGCTCACTGGCATGTCTGGTAGAAGCAAACGCTGGAAGGAAAACAGTCTGATATGTGAGAAAATGCATATTGGTCTCAGATAAAGGCTTGAATGGCACCCCTCCAAACAATGCAACACCCATGCCAAGTTCCATTTGGGTGTAAGATGCAAAACTTGGGGCCAAATGAGTTTGGAGGGAAAGAGATTATGACCAGTGCACCGCTTTCCCACATAAGAGAGAGTTTCTGACAGCATAGTCCTATAGCCCTTAATAGTAATAGGCTGGAAGTCCTTGGGAGTCAAAAAGGTACACTAGAAAATCTGCAATTTGAGCGATCGACGGAGTTTGGTAATACACATGTTGAACTGCACACAAGCGACCGAAAACTTTCCACTTAGCAGCATAAGTCATGCCAGTAGAATGTTGCTGTGATGCAGAAATGCACTCCACTATTCGTCTCGAAAAACTTCTACGTCGGAGGCAAGACCTGACAAAAGATGGGCGTGAAGGGACAGGATCGCCAGGGTGATGTGGTACTTCCTGGGCTGGCCCTGAGAAAGAAGATTGTGGCATAGAGGAAGATGAATAGTCTGATCTGCTAACAGAGGCCGGAGCTGATTGATCCACACCCTCTGTGGAGACAGAGGAGCAATCAGAATGACCCTGCACAAGCACAAATCTTTGACAACACCTGAGGAAGAATTGGTGCAGGAGGAAAGGCATAGCCGATCCAGTCTGTACAGTCCAGAGACAGAGCGTCTACTGCAAATGCTAGTGGATCTGGACAAGGGGAGACAAAGGTCTCTACCCGATGATTCCAGCGAGCGGTGAAAAGGTCAAGGATGACTCCACCATTTGCAAATCATCTGAAACACCAAACGATGCAGCATCCATTCGGTGGGAAGGACACTGTCTCATCGGAACGGGGAGTTGACCAGGACGCTGAGACGTCCGGGGATGTGCCAAATGGCCACCCGAGTGTGTACATCCCACGCTAACAGCACAAGATCCCGAGATAGCTGATACATGAGAATCGAATGCGTGCCCCCCCTTGATTCTGGATGTAGGCCTCCACTGTCAAATTGTCCAAAAGAAGCAGGACTGTGTGATTCAACAGGTGAGAGATCCATTGCTGAAAACTCAACAGAAGAGCAAGGAGCTCCTGGTTGATATGAAGTGACACCTGCTCTCTGTCCCACTCATCATGAGTAGACAGACCGAGAGGATCTAACGTCGCACCCCGGTCCCGATCGCTGGAATCCGATGTTAGGATGCGATCAGCAGGAGGAAGATCCAATGGAACACCCCAAGTCAACCAGGGAACATTGGTCCAAGGGTGGAGGTGACAATGCAAGGACTGAGGAATAGTAAGTTCCAGGTTCAGAGGATCCACATTCGGATGCCAATGATCCAACAGGAGTGTTGGAGAGGTCGGACAAACAAGAGACCTATCGGAATGAGATCTGTCACCGAACCGCAAAGGTCTTGCAACCAAAGGAAAGCCCTGGCCGAGACCATGGGCGCAGATCTCTTCCAAAAAGTGGGGGGGACGGGCAGATGCCGAATGCATCTGCAGCGAGTGCCGCAGGCACGAGTCGGCAGAGGGGGGTTTGGGGGTTCTCCCCCCCAAGAAAATTTTTAAATTGCGCTTTCAAATGGTGCATTCTGGTGGCCTCTGGGGTATAATTTCTCTTAATTATTTAGTAGAAAAAAATATGTTTTTCAACAGCCTGTTGTAATTTTGTCAAAATGCTTAACCATAATTGTTCCTGCTTTACCGAGCGTTCCCTATTAGATTAACACAATTCAACTGTGCGGTGGATTAGCATAAGGGCCCAACAGATGGAGCGACGACGTATGTGTCGGGCCCGTTAATGGATTAACAGATCCAATAACAGCCCGACACATACGTCATCAACAAGTCGCGTGAATTGAATGAATTCGATCGATAAATTTCGTTTTCAAAATGTAAACAAAGCAGACGATACTGTCTTGCACATTTTCACGAGCTCAGTACCGGCCTATTACTCTCTCTGCATAAGAATTCTGTCTGCAACATTGATATTCCGATATCAAATAGTTATGCTGCTTATGCCTTCGTGCAACCCACAGCTGTGTCTGGCTGAGTAACAACTTATTTGAAGGCGCAGTGTTGAACAACTGTTCGTTGAACGTTACGTCAGTCCAAACATGGACCCACAGACATAGTCCGTAATATAATTTTTGTGGTTGATACGGTTACAGTACAGGCCGTACCAACCCCAAAATTATATTACGATCTGTGGGTCCAAGTTTGGACTAGTTGAACGTTTATCAGAAGTGAATCTCGCATTAAAATTGATGAGAGGGTGCAGCAGTGGGGGAGCATAGTGGGGGACATGTCATACCATGTCCCCCCCAGTGGTGGGGGTGGGGGGGACATGGCATACCATGTCCCCCCTTGATGAGATCTGGGGGGGACACATCCCCCCGCACCCCACCCCCCATGATCTGCGCCCATGGCTGAGACCGAGGAGGATCGGAGCAGGTCCTGTGTCAAGACGGAAAGGATCAATGCCCGAGCCTTAGGAACAGACACCACATTGTGAAAAATGTCAAAATCCATTCCCAAATGACGAAATTGCTGAGAAGGAATTAGATCCGACTTCTCGCAGTTGACTCTGAAACCCAGCAATGCTAGCAAGCCAAGCAACCGTCGGACATCGGACTCCAGAACTGCAGCATTATGGTGCTGTTGGAGGATGTCCTCCAGGTAGGCTGCCGAAGTCACAGCCAACTGAGTATGGTGAAAAGCAAGCACATGTGACATCAGTCGGGTGAAGGCTCAAGGAGCCAGGTTCAAACCAAACGGGAGAGCTTTGAATTGAAAGGCACAATCCCAGAACGAGAACTGAAGGTATTTCCATGTTGCCAGGTGAATGGGCACATGGAAATAGGCATCTTTCAGGTCAATACTGGCTGCAAAATTGCCCTGATTAATTGACTGCCGAACTGAGTCATGAGACTTTCCTTCCTGAGGCTGCCAGCAAGCCTGGCTGCATCGACGCTTCTGAGCAGGAGTGGACGTAGCCTGCGTGGCCGACGTGGCTGGGTGCATGGTGGGCCTGGAACGATCACCACCCACAGAAGCAGGTTGGTCCAGTTGCCATAACAAAAGCTGGTCCTTTCAATGATGAAGAACCTTGTCACAAAACTGTGTTGGAGGAAGAAAGGCATCAGATCAAGAAAAGAAGGAACCCTTCAGGGCCCTGGAACACATCTTGGCATCCTGGCTTTGGAAGGCCTCAACAACCTGAACCGATTGCAGAGGGCACAAAACCCCAGAACTAGATGGCTCAACAGGGTTGCAGTGCTCCACAGAGGACTGCGGCCTGGTGGCCACTGAGGACTGACCGCAATGTAAGAAGGCGTGTAAACAAATCAAAGTTACTGAAGGGTTAATAGTCCCCAGAATGTCTGGGGTAAATTGTCTGAAAATGAGGGAAAAAGAACGATAATGGTCACACACAAACAGCCACTATTAATTGTTTATACTTCCTGACAAAGTTACAATTGTGGCAAAATGACATTGAGTTGATGACAAAAAGCAAAGAAATCATTAACATGCTGTATTGTTACTGTGTGAAGGGAAGTAATAATACTTCACTGTGTTCTATTTCAATCACGTTATCAGAGAACGTTGCACTTCTTCAATCAGTTTTCTGCTTTAAAAGCTTATTTTTTTAGAACAGTAACAAAGGGCAGATATTTCTTATTAGACACAATACACAGGTTATGGTTAAGAACATTTTCGGGGAAAGTTCAGTTTTGCTTTATTTCTATTCCACAATACGTTTCCTTAATGACAATTCGCACCCTTGAACACAGCTGGCATATGCAATTCCATTGCATGCTGTAATGCGGTCTTTTATTTGAATGCTTAACAGATCGAACCTGTTAGCTTTCTAAAGTGAAGGCATGCATGATCTGCTTTACCTTGGGCTGGTGTGGAGTTACAGCGATTTAAACATCCCCCAGAGAGCTTAAGAAAACTTTAATTTCTTATTATCCTAAATCTGAGTAAAGGCTATCATAATTGAACATCACCGACGCTGCTAATACAGTATATTACAATATTTTCTTTGATATCGCAGTATTTCTTTTTCTACGTGGGGTGGGGTTGGCTAAAAGGACTACAAGTATTGGACTGTTTCCGATCCTAAGGCATATGGTAGTTTATTAACAAACTGATAAACTTACAGGGATAATTTGCACTCATCTTCGGAAAGATGAGAACGAAAAATTGCACCGTAAATTTTCGCTCAGGACATGGACTGTATCTGTCGGAAATAGTTCAAGGCCGACTGCACCGATAATGTTCAAACAAAATCAATAGAATTTTTCAATTTGCTTTCAACTATTCATGAATATTTTTTGTATCACAAAGCCTTAAAAATGCATCGTAAATTGCGATGGAAATCTGGTTAAATCGAGCCCTGTGAAAAAGGAACCCAATTTATAATACATTGTACATGTACAGCTTTAAGCATTGTTTCCACATGTCTACAAGGAAATTTATGGAAATGCTAACTTTGCATTCAAAGAAGTAAAACTTCTCAATAAATGCAGGTTCGATTGAAGACACAATACAGTAGCTTGATTGTTCTTGAAGACACTTTTGGTTCCCTGACATTTGGCCCTCTATTCTTTTAATTTTTGTCAGACTGGCTGAAAAATTACCAGATTTCTCAGGTGGTCTGGTGAATTTCACAGAAACTGCCGCACCCCTCTCCAATCCACGCATGAGTATAATGGTTTCAATCCCCCTTTAAAAGTTTATAAGCAAATCTATCCTTGCTATTCAATTTTACCCTGGGCAGAAAAATATGCAAATCATTATAATTTTTCAAACAAAACATACTTTGCTAATTCTTCAATGCAAAGAGAAATACTGTGCATGCATACTTGTCTATGTATATAATAGCAGAAAACTAAGTTAAACTGAAATTTACCCTTTGTACAAATTATCTTTATTGCAAATATAGGTCTATGATGCACCTGTTATTTCAATAACAAAAGGAAAAAAAATCATAAATAGCATACATATATCTATATATAAATATAATTCAACATAATCAAAGTAACAAGCATTTCTTTAACAATCAACAAAAATCATAGAGCAGGCCAAATCTGGCCATTTATTTGAAAATGAGAGGAGAGCAACATGTGTTACGACTCTTCACACATTCTACATGGAGCCCAGGAGAGACACTTTTTAAGAGCAGGTTGTGTTCAAGCAGATCAATTTGGTTAAATTTTGTTTGGGAATTTTGGGATAAAAGGAACAGTGGATGTCATGCCTGATAAATTTATGAACAGCACAGATTATGATGCAAATCCTCTTGCAAACGAAATGGTCATACTGGAAGAATAAGCAGTCATGGTAGTTTCCTGAGGAGAGCAAGAAAGTCCTCTTAGGTTTGATTTCAGGCCTTAGTACACAGTGCTGCTGTGCCCCCACATGGGCCATCGGGATCAAATGCCTTGCCCAAGGAGTACATAATGCAGTCATCCCTGGCGGGCATCGAACCTTGGACCTTTCAGTTTGAAGTTCAATTCTGTAACAACTGAGCCACCATGCTCCGCAGGAAAAAACTATACTACCGGGTACATGTACATACATGTATATCAGTATTATTAATTCTATACAGATGCACAGATAATAATTATCTATATAAAATTTCCTTTAAGACCACATACATTAATAGTAACATTATAAGTTATCTTGGGCAACATCCAAGGCACATGCAGATTTAAAACATGGATGTCGATTTTCAACCCAGAGGGCAGAGCACAAGCTCAAGGGTTGAAAAAGAGTCAGTCTGGTATTAAATATCCATGAACCCTGGATGTTGACTGGGATAACATTTTGTCCCGCCTCCTACCAAGTATGATAAACTATCCCAAATGTAGCCTCAAATGATAAAGCTGGAGTCCTGCAATGAGGCTCAAACATGTAAGTAATTTGCAATCTTTCGATTGATGCAAATGCAACAACCTGTGCCTGTACCAAATAACGAGAAAACAAATAGTCTGATGAACTACAATCAATTTTCTCATTCGTCAGTGAAGAAAATTGGGGATTGAACTTTTCTCTCCAGAATTCATAGTCACCCTCCATTAAATCAGTTTAATTCAACACACACTGAAGCAGTTCCATGAAGAAGATGAATAAAAACAATTGCTATCACAGTACTAGACACAGAAGACTGAGTATATTTATGAACCTACATGTACATTTAGGCATCATTGCTATTTGTTTCGGCTACTTTAACCAATCAGAAGATGTATTTATTGATGATAATGGGACAAGTACATTGTAGCACCAGTCAGTAAGGCCATATGTAAATGAGACACCAAATGTCTTTAAATTTTCCATCTGATTAACTCTCTGCACTCTGTTTTTTTTAAGGGAGGTGAGAGGAGGGTGGAATGACCAGAGGGTCCAACGTAGTTTAAACTAGAAAAGATTTAGGGGATGTGGGGGTGGGGTTCTTGAAAATTCTTGAACTTGGGTATTGGAGGGTCTTGAAAAAATGTCCAAAAAGTTGAAGAAACAGACTTGAATATCTTGAAGTTTATTGGTCCCTGTCTGCAGAAAACTTGAATTGGTTGATACATGTAAGTAATTACAGTAACATGGACATGTACAGGGACTGACAGGAAAGGAGAGAGATCACTCGTACTCACCATCACTCTCCCAAATACTTCACTAGGGGAGCAATTAATCACTCGCCTTCATGATGTGTGTAGAAATTATGTCTAAACATCAGGTTATAACAAGAGAGTGGTGGCTGAGTGGATAAGTGCGCTGGTCTCTCATGCCAGAGGTCCCGGGATTGAAGTTCTCGAGGTGTCCGAACACTCTCTGTCAGCATCAATTGTGGGGCTGATGATGTCACAGTGTACCGTCCTATCGGGTGGGAACGTAAAATGGCTGTCCTCTGTGTGGAGAGAGACACACTCTGTGCAGGCTAAAGATCCCTTCGTAGTATTCGTGAAGAGCTAGGCCACGAAATTGCCGCTATGAAGGTCATCCCACACTCCTACGCCATTGGGCCAAGGAGAGGCGTTAATATAAGTTGCATAACTTCTTCGCCAATCTTTGTAAAACAAATAAGATTAAATGAAAAAAAAGTTATATACTGCATTACAATCACCCGTTACCTGACCCAGCTAGGAAACAATACTAGCAAAACATTATCTCGCATTACTAAAATCCTTCATTTTTTGCTTTAAACATATCTTATAACACCTCATTGGAATGAGCTCGTTCCGATGAGGGGGGTCATAGGCTATGTTTTAAGAGCAAAAACGAAAAAATAAAATTTGTAGTCATTTTCGTGTATATTGCTGGTCAGTTTGGCCTTGTCAGCATAGGTAAGGGGTTAAAATCACTCTCCTGAATTTTTCACTCTTGTAATATCAAAATGATATCATTCATTTCTTCCCTGCAGTCACTGCATGTATATGTATTTGACTATTTGTTTAGTGCCTGGTGACTTCCAACTTCAAAAATGTGTAACCATTACAAGTGCAAGTCCACTTGTTCATGTACATGTAAGTACTGCTGGGGCTTAGGAAATTAAAGAAGAGATTCATTTTTTTTACAATGAGCACACATACATGTACATACAGCTTTGTATGCTACATGTATTTATATTACATTCCAAACACTATTTATACATGTAGAAATATTATAATCATAAAAAATTTAATTAATGAAGCAACGGGTATAACCCAGTGCTTCATTAATTAAATTTTTGCTGATGATGGTTTTTATTCCCTGGTCAATGCATGCGTGGACAACACTGTCCATGTGTGGATTACGATCAGTCCGTGGTGACTCTTACTGCAAGCCCGATCAGGTTAATAAATATTCTGAGGCCACCAACACACCCAGCGAAGCCAAAAAATAGAATTTCAAGCTGTTGGTATTATATAACAGTTTCTTTAATGGGTTTGCACAGCAACTGACTTGACAAGTCTGTGATGTCTCCAAATTAGCCCAATCTAAAGGCCTGCATAACGACTCTAAATGTACATTCCAGAGACATATGTACACATAGAATATATGTAACTCTAAGCAATGTTCACTCCCATTCCTTTCTCTCTGTAATCAAAGATTGACCTGACACTATTTTTGAGAACATGTGGTACAGGATTTGAAATTCATACGAGAAACAGAATCAATTCTTGCAAGGAATACAATGAGAATTAACTTTGATTCTCGCAAATGTTCATTTGATTCTTATCAGATTATAATTATTCCTTAAAAGCCTGAAGAATTCTACATGTAAATTAATTATTTCTTTACCATCTCATAATTTATGGTACTAGAAACATTTGTAGCACTAGCAGAGATGTATAGTGCAGTCTTGGCTGCCAATACAGGCAGTCAAGACTTCATGAGAAACCACTGCCAAGGTACTATAACTTCCGTTAGCCTGTACTGTACAGGTATGCTGGAACATGTATTCTGCATACACTTGCAAGACAAGAAATTCATCAAAATTGGAACTTGGTCCTCAAGGGTTAAACTCTGGTACATAGTTCATTCTTACATATGAAACGTTTGCAATAAAAAAATTTAATATAACAATTGTTTAGTGAATTTATATACATGTACATGTATATACATGTACATGTATGAGGTTTGTTTTTCACCATGGAATATGGGCTAGTTACTCCTCGCAACAGTCACAAGGGGTTTAACAGTTCTCTCAAAATTCTAAATTATTAAAGAAATGAAAATTGATGCTTGCAACAGCAGGCTTTTTTTTTGATTACCCCAATTTTACACCTTTTACAGGTGTCCCCAAATTAGAGGTGTGAAGGCATCCAGAAAAAAATATAAATATTCTGTGCCTATTCTACTAGTACATATTAGAATAACTTCCATCATAATATGATCCTAGAAATACAAACAAAGGCATGACAATAAAACATAACAGTATAAAACTGTTATTTCTGGTTTTAATGCCCAAATTAGGGCCAAACTGTGTCCCCAAGATTACTAGACAAAATGTCTAATTGGCTGGATGGAATGCCCGATATTTTTAGACGAAATGTCCGATGATCATTGAATACAATGTACGAAAAAAGATTCAGTTACTGACTTACCATTATTGTATAAGTATATTCCTATGTCCTGAATATTTGAATTTAATCCTCCATCTAACGTTTGAAATAAAAAAATTTAAGAACACAGTGCAGGGACTGTTTATTAAGTAACAATACAGGTACAACTTGTTGCAGTCAATTTCCTGGTATACATATTCTTAGGGATTTTAATTCGGAATTTATTGCCGGTATGCATATTCTTATGGACTGTTTATTAAGAAATAATACAGGTACAACTTGTTGCAGTCAATTTAATGTAAACTTGACTGTAATAACATGGTCGAGTAGACATTAAATTGACCTCAACAAGTTGCAGGTATACATATTCTTAGGGACTTTAACCCTTTACGTAACGAATCGCCCGCATCCGCCCGCGTAATATGCAAATTCAGCAGTTGAAAAAATATTATTATTCAAAAAAATTCAATAAAACCATATCATGTGACCCCTCGTTGGAACAAGCTCATTCCGAGGGTCATGTGATATGGTTTAGGTTGAAATTTTTCGAAAAATTTAAAAAAATGGTGTTTAAAATAATAAATTTTGATATCATCTGCATTGGGTAAAGGGTTAATTACAAATTTATTGCCGGTATACATATTCTTATGGACTGTTTATTAAGTAATAATACAGGTGCAACTTGTTGCAGTCAATTTAATGTAAACTTGACTATAACGAAACATGGCCAAGTAGTCATTAAATTGTCCTCAACAAGTTGCCCTTATACTTATTCTTAGGGACTGTAAATACATGTAGTCTATTTAGATGAGTTTTTGAAATCACACACGGGACATTTTTGAGTAATAATACAGGTACATGCACAACTTGTTGTCCGTCCATTGTTCATCTTTTATGTTGTTTACAGATGCTCTGAAGAACCTCGTTCTTTATCTACATCATACTGTTATTGTATATTTGCTTATTGCATCTGTTCTTTTTTTTTGTCAATAAAATTAAGTTAGTAAAGGTTTTATTGTTATTTAGTATTACTACACTGAGTTTCCCTGGGACAAAATATGGAGAACAGCACGAAAAAATCAGCCTATATGTCTAAAAAAAATCATACATAAATCATACATAATGTCTCAAAAAATCATACATTTTGTTCAACGATCAGACATTTTGTCCAAAACAAATCGGACATTATATCCAAAAAAATCGGACATTTCGTCAAGAAAATCGTACATTTTGGGGATTGCACATTTTGTCCAGACCCCATTCCCAAAATAAATGAATTTAAAGGCCTGAACAGGAGCATAAAAGCCAATTCAATTCTCATGAAGCAGGACACATTTTTTAAGGCCTGAGGTGCTATTCTTGGCAGAGTTTCAAAAAGTTTTGTGAGAATGAAAATGACATGATGCCCATTCTGTTTTACAGTCCAAAAGTGAATTTACAAGAAACATTACGAGATTCATATTCTCTGATTCTTGCAGAATTCTTCTCTTGCTTTCTAAAGAAGATGTGTAGATATCGGTTATAAAATCAGGGTCAAGAAATATATAATGCATTTCATTATCTTTTGCATTTTTCATGCCACATATTTTACTAAGGCCAAAAAAAATTAATGATTTGTTCCGGTTACATACCTGAAAAAAGAGGGTCGGGAATTTTTAAAAAAAAAATTTTCCCCTGGAATTTGTGCTTGAGTTTCTTCAAACAGTTGTGACTAAAATATACTGCTTTTATGCAATAGCAACAGAAATTTTGGGTGTAATTCCACAAATTCAAAACGAAACAGACTTGGTGTCTTGATAATAGTATCATTCATCAGCTGTCCGAAAATTCTGAAGTGAAGTGTACTTTTGCACATCTCACTTTATCATGGGAAGTTTTAAAATTAGCACACATCAGCACAAGAAATGAATTGACAATTTAAGTGATTGTGATAATGGGCTGGTTAAGTATCATCATATTTATTATGGCAGAGGAAGCACAAATGACCTGTTTTTGTTTATTTGAAAACAATAATGTACCTTGTGTCGGTCTTGTATCAAACACTTGTGTGCACACTGTTTTGAAGGCAAGATGCTATCATGACGTCGCTGTATGCAAACAACCAATCACTTTGAAGTACAACTGTAAAACTGCAGGGAATCCCTTGGCGTTTCCCAAGAAAAAATTCCTGGTTTTAAATGGCAGGAATGCAATTGGTTGAATGTTCAATATGATTCACTATGCATGCTTTGTATAATGCAATACACATGGTTCTGGCTTTTCACCTCAACTTGTTTCTGATAAATTTGAGATAAACAATCTATCGTTTTTGTAAAATATGGTAACTGTAAAGTACCATTGCCAAGATACTGTAACTTCCATTAGCCTGTACTGTATAGGTATGCTGGAACATGTGTTCTGCATACACATGCAAGACAAGAAATTCATCAAAATTGGAACTTGATCCTGAAGGGTTAAACTCAGGTACATAGTACATAGTACATACATACATATGAAATGTTTGCAATAAAAGATTTTAATATAACAATTGTTTAGTGAATTTATATACATGTACATGTACGAGGTTTGTTTTTCACTATGGAATATGTGCCAGTTACTCCTCACAACAGTCACAAGGGGTTTAACAGTTCTCTCAAAATTCTAAATTATTTAAGAAATGAAAATTGATTCTTGCAACAGCAGGCCTTTAGATTATCCCAATTTCACACCTTTTACAGGTGTCCCCAAATTAGAGGTGTGAAGGCATCAAGAAAAAAAAAAAAATTCTGAGCCTATTCTACATGTACATATTAAAATAACTTCCATCATAATATGACCATAGAAATACAAAGAAAGGCATGACAATAAAACATAACAGTATAAAACTGTTATTTCTGGTTTTAATGCCCCAAATTAGGGCAAAACGGTGTCCTCAACATTACTAGACAAAATGTCTGATTGTCAAAATGTCCGATGGCGGGATGGAATGTCCGATATTTTTAGACAAAATGTCCGATGATCATTGGACAAAATGTACGAAAAAAAGATTCAGTTACTGACTTACCATTAATGCATAAATATATTCCTATGTCCCAAATATTTGAATTTAATCCTCCATCTAACGTTTGAAATAAAATAAATTTAAGATCACAGTGCAGGGACTGTTTATTAAGTACATGTAATAATACAGGTGCAACTTGTTGAGGTCAATTCAATGTAAACTTGACTGTAATAACATGGTCGAGTAGACATTAAATTGACCTCAACAAGTTGCAGGTTTACATATTCTTAGGGACTTTAATTAGGAATTTATTGCCGGTATGCATATTCTTATGGACTGTTTATTAAGTAATTATACAGGTACAACTTGTTGCAGTCAATTTAATGTAAACTTGACTGTAATAACATGGTCAAGTAGACATTAAATTGACCTCAACAAGTTGCCGGTATACATATTCTTAGGGACTTTAGTTAGGAATTTATTGCCGGTATACATATTCTTATGGACTGTTTATTAAGTAATACAGGTACAATTTGTTGCAGTCAATGTAATGTAAATTCGACCTCAGTGTGTAATGAAACATTGTCAAGTAGGCATTAAACTGACCTTAACAAGTTGCTGGTACATGTATACACATTCTTAGGGACTCTAATTAGGAGTTTATTGCCGGTATACATATTCTTATGGACTGTTTAGTAAGTAATGATACATTTACAACTTGTTGCAGTCAATTTAATGTAAATTCGACTATAATGAAACATGGTCAAGTAGTCATTAAATTTATTGACCTCAACAAGTTGCTCGTATACATATTCTTAGGGACTGTAAATAGTCTATTTGGATGAGTTTTTGAAATCACACATGGGACATTTTTGAGTAATAATACAGGTACATGCACAACTTGTTGTCCGTCTATTGTTCATCTTTTATGTTGTTTACAGGTGCTCTGAAGAACCTCGTTCTTTAACTACATCATACTGTTATTGTATATTTGCTTATCGCATCTGTTCTTTTTTTTGCCAATAAAATTAAGTTAGTAAAGGTTTTATTGTTATTTAGTTTTACTACACTGATTTTCCCTGGGAGAAAACATGGAGAACAGCACAAAATGAAAGTGTCAATGACACTGTAGCTCAGCTTGTTTAAGACATGTTCATGTATAGTATGTGACACAGCAATGACAAACATCTAGGTAATGACCTGATAACAAAGGTACATGTAAAGTATTGTTACGGTCTGTACATAAATGCTGACCGTAGCCTGTAACAAATATAAAGGTAAAGTATTGTAAAAGTGGGGTGACAGATGCTAAACTAGAAAAGAAATCTCAGTCCCAGAGTGGGTCTGACTGAACCCCAAAATATTTGTTCTCATAGCACAGTGATAACAAAGGCACCCCAAAACACTCGTTCCTGTCACGAGGTGATAACAAAGGTACCCCAAGAAGTTTTGTGAAGATCGGTTCATAAATACAGACTCTAGCCCGAGCCGTATTGACATGTGCACTTACTGTGTATAAGTAGCATTGAACAAATCAAAGTTCATCTAATTTGCATAATGTCTGCACGAGAAAAAAACCCGTACAGGGCTCGATTTAACTGGATTAGCATAGCACTTTGCTCTCCAATTTCTGAATTTTGCTATTCAAGATTTATTAGTTTCAAGTGCTTTTGGATCAACTGCTAATCAATTTTCCAGGGTGAATAGTAAATTGCTATTCAAAATTTTCAGATTAAATCAAGCCCTGCCGTATTATATGTGATGTATTCCATGTTACTAAACATTCCCACAAAAATTTATTCACATCAGAACTTTCATACAGAAGTTCTGCACAAAAAACTGATTGCACTAACTAATGTACAAAATAGCTGCTGGTGGCCATCTTGAATTTCAGACCGCACCCAAAACCACTCGTTCTCGTTCCACGGTGATAACAAAGGTACCCAAGAAGTTTCGTAAAGATCGGTTCATAAATACGGCTTCCAGCCGTATTGAATTGTTGGCGGACAGGCAGACGACTGGCCATGGCTGCATGGCATACATGTTAGCTCAAGTTTGACTTACGTCAAAGTTGAGCTAAAAATCAGACTTTATGTCTAAAATGAAAATGTCAATGATACTGTAGCTCAACTTGTGTAAGACATGTACATGTATAGTATGTGACACAGCAATGACACGCATCTAGGTAATGTCCTGAATCTCCTGATAACAAAGGTACATGAAAAGTACGTAATATATCAATGTATTCCATGTTACTAAATATCCGTACAAAAATTTATCCATATCAGATCTTTCATATAGAAGTTCTGTACAAAAAACTGATTGCACCTAATTTCGGTACCAAATGGCTACCAGTGGCCATCTTGAATTTTGGACCGTACCCCAAAACACTTGTTCTCGTCCCACGGTGATAACAAAGGTACCCAAGAAGTTTTGTAAAGATCGGTTCATAAATATGGCCTCTGGCCCGAGCCGTATTGGCATTTGCACTTACAGTGCTGAAAGTAACAGTAAATGAATCAAAGTTAGTCAAATTTGCAAAATTTACTCACAAGAAAAAAACCTGTATTATATGTGATGTATCCCATGATACTAAACATTCGTACAAAAAATTATTCGAATCAGAGCTTTCATATGGAAGTTCTGCGCAAAAATCTGATTGCACCTAATTTTTTACAAAATGGCTGCCAGTGGCCATCTTGAATTTCGGACCAGACCCAAAAACACTCGTTCTCGTCCCACGGTGATAACAAAGGTACCCAAGAAGCTTTGTAAAGATTGGCTTATAAATACGGCACTACAGACAGACAGACGGACGACAGGCCATGGCAATACCTCAAATTTGGCGAAGCTAAATTTGAGTTAACAAGCATAAGGGCTGGGGAGCAAAATTAGGGTTCAGTCGGGTAACCAGAACAAAACTATTATTTTTGGAGGCCTAATTTTGCATGTCATTTTACATCACTCATACATTCATTCGAATTTATGAATGATATTTCTTGATGAAAACAAAAACTAAAACTGAAACTATTAAACGAAAATATCAAAACAGCACAGCTCTATTCTAAACCTGGTAGTGACCTTTTTTCCGCAAATATACATGCTAAAACATACATGAGTCCAAGCAGGAGATTCAGCAAAGCAACCTTGCTTGGCATTTTTGTAAACTGTGAATTGCGAAACGATTTTTCAATTTTGAAGGCATACAATGCTGACATACATGGAAGAAACATCCATTTGGAACAGTTTGTGGCCATTATAACAAATAAAATATATGGTACAAATAACAAAAATGAAAATAGAACATAAGATCCGGTTTTCCCTAGTATAATTGCCAATGTCACAATCCCAGATTTTTTATCATCTTCCATGTCCCTGGTGTTGTTACTGTGCAAAATGGCTTCTGTATTCAGTGCCAATGGCAATGCATAAGCAATCGGAACCAATGAAAGCTGTCCACCTTGACAAAGAAATGAAAAAGCTACAGTTAATGGACCAAAGGTAAAAAAAATCAGCAAATCACCTAAAGCTATATATTTCAATCCCATGCCTCCTGTATAAATAAAGCTACTCGATAAACCACCAAAATATATTAAAGCTAAATGCTCCATTCTTGCATCAGACAAAAAGGTCAAACACAGGAATCCAAGACATCCAACAATATAGAAGACACTTCCGAGCCAAGCAACTTCACCTGGCTTGAGAATGTGATCCACAAGTGTTCGGTCATCACTCTTCTTACTGTCGATACCTTTTATATAGTCAAAATAAGTGTTAACTAAATTTCCTGCAGCATGAACAGAGACAGCTGTCAGACAGGTAATGAGAAAGTTTACAACACAAAATTGACCAGAACTTTTGAAAGCTAGAGTACTTCCAAGCGCTACTGGAGTGAAGGATGCTGTAAATGACCACGGACGAAGAGCAACAACATACTTCTTCAACCTATTGGTTAAGGTTTTGTCACCTTCAACAAGAATTGAATCATCATGTTTCATTGTCTGTGTTTTATAAGAATGGATGTGTTGCCTAGATGATGAACATTGTTTACGAGACTGTCCCCGACTGTCGTCTGCTATTTTCAATATACCAGAATGTGGCTTTGTGCTTTCACGAACAAATCCAGAGCAGTTTGACTCAAATGTTTTCTTTATTGGCGAGCCACGGTTGAGAAGGTGACCTCCCTCCATCTTCGGCAAACAATGGATCTAGGTAGAATAGTGATACAGCAGATCAATATTGTTGACTTTAGATTCACATACTATTCAAAACTGTGTCGTAAAAGACATTTTATACTATTATAATCTGAATCACACACACGTCAAATTCATAACAGTTCCGACAATGACGTGGAGTACATTCATTTCGCCCTGGAATACGCCCCAATGCGAAGATGACGCTTGGTACATCCTTCTAACTGTATGCCCCTTCGCTTTTCGACCCGCTGCTATATTGCCTCGCGATTCCGGTGTTTTAAACGGTGGGACTACTTACCGAGAACAACCGAGAACAAATTAAAATAATAAATAAATGCAAAAATAAATATTAATTGTTAGCATATAGGTGCCCTATGTTGTATATAAAATAAGAAAAAGCAAATTTAAAGCTTTTAGACCGACTCAGTCTGTGGTGATGCGGATTATTTATCAATTTCGGATTCGCCGCCAAACCGAGAAGAGACTACTTGCCGAGAACAAAACCAATTAATATATAAAGATATTATGTGCAAATTAGTAACCAAACAATTTTAAACCAGCCAGGTCAATGGTGAATGGGATTATTTATTAATTCCCACATTCGGAGCTGAACCGAGAACAGGCTACTTGCCGAAAACAAAACAAAAAATGAAAAATGAAAATAGAAGTCTACTGTTTGCATATAAGGCATGTCTCTACTTTAGAGACTACTTGCTGAGAACAAAACAAAATAATATTTCAAAATGAAAATAAAATTTTATTGTTAATTTTTAAGGCATGTATCTACTATATATTATGTACAAATTAGTAACAAAACAATTTTAAACTAGCCAGGTCTACGGTGAATGGGATTATTTATTAATTCCCACATTCGGAGCTGAACCGAGAAGAGGCCACTTGCCGAGAACAAAACAAAATAATATTTCAAAATGAAAATAAAAGTTTATTGTTAGCTTTTAAGGCATGTATCTACTATATATTATATACAAATTAGTAACAAAACAATTTTAAACTAGCCAGGTCTACGGTGAATGGGATTATTTATTAATTCCCACATTCGGAGCTGAACCGAGAAGAGGCTACTTGCCGAGAACAAAACAAAATAATATTTCAAAATGAAAATAAAAGTTTATTGTTAGCTTTTAAGGCATGTATCTACTATATATTATGTACAAATTGGTAACAAAACAATTTTAAACTAGCCAGGTCTACGGTGAATGGGATTATTTATTAATGCCCACATTCGGAGCTGAACCGAGAAGAGGCTACTTGCCGAGAACAAAACAAAATAATATTTCAAAATGAAAATAAAAATTTATTGTTAGCTTTTAAGGCATGTATCTACTATATATTATGTACAAATTAGTAACAAAACAATTTTAAACCAGCCAGGTCTACTGTGAATGGGATTATTTATTAATTCCCACATTCGGCGCCGAACCGAGAAGAGGCTACTTGCCGAGAACAAAACAAAATTTGAAAATGAAAATAAAAGTATCTACTCTATATTATGTACAAATTAGTAGCAAAACAATTTTAAACCAGCCAAGCATATGGTGATCTTTGATGTTGAGTTATTGATTATCAATTTTCTTTGAGGTGATGTCCTGTTTTCATATGCACTAACTTCCGATGACGGGTAAGATTCCAATTATGGAACAACCTAAGACAGGGACAGCTGGCACCATAAAGTGAACACCATACAGTGTCCACTTTCAAAAATAAGTGAGCTGGCACCACTGATCACTACACAGAAATGCGCACCGGTCGGTATGCATGACAAAAAACAACAATTTTAAACCAGCCAAGTCTACATGTATGACTTGCAGGCCCAAAGCCCTGGGAAATGGTGATGGGAATTGTATGTACCAGTATAGGCGACAAAATAATTTACACCGAGAACAGACTACTTACCGAGAACAAATGAAACTAGACGCAGTCAGCGTTAATTAACAATCTTGTTCTCGGCGAGTAGTCTCTTCTCGGTGTCAATTAACAGTCACAATCTTGTTCTCGGTAAGTAGCCTGTCCTCGGTTTGGCGGCTAATCCGAAATTGATAAATAATCCGCATCTCCTCAGACTGAGTCGGTCTAAAAGCTTTAAATTTGCTTTTTCTTATTTTATATACAACATAGGGCACCTATATGCTAACAATTTATATTTATTTTTGCCTTTATTTATTATTTTAATTTGTTCTCGGTTTTTCTCGGTTGTTCTCGGTAAGTAGGCCTACCCGTTTTAAAGGCAGCACAAGTAATTTTCATGGCTGATTATATTCACGGTAATGAGATATTTACAGTCCAACAAACAGAACGCTTTCGTCCATAATTAAAAGCAGCATGAGTGAATAGGAAACAGGGCAAAACGTCACACGACCAAAACGTCACATTTCAAAATGGTCAAAACGTCACATATTTTGGTCAAAACGTCATATACTTTTGGCCAAAACGTCACAAGCTTTTGGTCAAAACGTCACACACTTTTTGGTCAAAACGTCACATACTTTTGGTCAAAACGTCACACATTTTATATTTATTATTATAAGTGGCCAACTTACTAATGGCGGGGGGGGGGGGGGGGGCTTGAAATTAGAAATGTGTTGGTCGGGACCATTTGGATGTTGTGAAGTAATGTCATCATTATGTGTACATTGCATACAAAACCGCACTTGTTAATACCCCGTCGTTTTCGCTGATATATGATTTGGATCCCCCCACTCCCACCCCTACACCCTCCCCCGTATAATTGAAGGTCGGATTGTCTCCGTCGAAATGATCTTGTCTTCATTCATTCTCGTAAATGAAATTAGGGAATAGAAAGAGTATTTCAGTGAATAAAATGTGTTCTGGGTATACGGTGTTTTTGAAACAACAATGTGACAGTCTTGGCGATACATCCTGGCGTTTCGCTGCGGCAATAGCTTTTCCGACACGGGATTATGGATTCTATGCTGTGCCGAGTGCCCGAACATTTCAAAGTTAAAACCCGGTGATTTAATTTTTATTGTAGCATGAGCTTTTTACCGAAATAGTTTAGATGAACTAAAATGAGAACGTATTATTTATTAAAAAAATTAATCGTCCAATATGCTGGAAAAAGCTGGAAAACTGTTAGCAAGCTTTCTGTTAACTATTTACCCGAAGTAACTGCCAAAACCGATCCACCGTAAATACAAAATTCTCCATTCAAACTTTATATATTTTCAATTCTTTTAAAAAAAAACACAGCTTATGACTCTCACTGTAACGAGCTCATTGGGCTCATTCCAATGAGGGGTCATAAGCGATGTGTTTGACCCAAAATATGAAAATCGAGTCATTCAAGAATTTATCTTGTGGCAATTACGCAAATGCCGTTTGCCATCCCCATTGGGTGGACGGTCACGGGTCGTTTCGCCCTTTTCCCGATCGCCCCGGGTCGTTTCGCCCCGAGTCGTTTCGCCACCAGAATTGGGGCGAAACGACCCGGGGTAAAAAATTGAAACGGGGAGTAAGAGAGGTGGTCGATTACTAGTATCCAGAGACGGTTTCTCCTATGGTGTGGAGGTAAGGCATTTTTTGCTTTTATTTTAATAAAATTTACAGATTATACTTGCCCGGGGATTAGCAGAGTAACAGCACAGTGGCTGAACAATGGCAGAGAAATAACAAAGTGGCAGATTCTGTTATGTTATATTTTAAGAGCATTGTATTACAGCAAATGCATTTTCTATTGGTCAACTGTAAACTGGATGTGTTATATAAAATTTTATATAAAAATAAACTGAATTGTCATTTTAACCGCTAGTTCTGTTTTTTTTTCTTTATCAAACCCACCCTATACCCCGGGAAAAAAAGTGGGGCGAAACGACCCACTCTCAAAAGAAATCCTAGTCAAAACGTCCCCAAACCAAAACGTCCCCAAATGTTTTGGTCAAAACGTCCCCAAATAGTTGGTCAAAACGTCCCCAAAAAGTAGTCAAAACGTCCCCAACAGTTGGTCAAAACGTCCCCAACAGTTTGTCAAAACGTCCCCTTTGTTGTTTCTTGACTGAGGCCATTGAAAAAACTTGCGATGTTATTTTAATACAAATTTATTGTTTTACAAAACATTAATTATAAATACCCCCGCTTCTGCCAGGCCGATATTTATGCGTGTCTCCCCTAATTTCGCGCGTGCCTTATGAATAGAAAACACCTATTAATACCAGTGCCGGTGAAATGAAAATTTGGACCCAGGGTTAATTCTGCCACGGATCTCCTTTCAAAAGTGTCGGGATGCTGATACTGATGCAGATGCCAAAGGCAAGCACGAGCGTTGATTGGGTTGGACGCGAGTGACGATCGATGATAGGGGTGCCCCCCCCGCCCCCCCCCCCCCCCCCCAAAAAAATTAAATCAGTTATAAATGGAGATTTCTGGCGGGTTTTGGTACCCAAAAATCACGTTATTTTTTTTTTGGCCCTCGTTTTTAGCAGTATGTTTTGAATTCTCAAGTTCGTCAGTGAGTATCCAGAGATCTAGAATTATAGCTTTTAGCTGCACACTTCTTGAAGTGATAACTTTAACTTTATTACGTCAAGTTGATTTAATAAAGTTATTACTTCAAGAATCACGCAGTCACAAATTACAACCGTTGGTCAAGTGCAGAGCTCCATTTACGATGCAGCCCCCTTCTTAACCGTTAGCACAGGAGTCAGAAACTTGGAGGGGGGGGGGGGGGTGGAGGGTAGTCGAAAATGGCCTGAAAGCCCGTATTTTAATTTTCGTTTGGTACGTCCTTTGAAAGACGTACCAAGTCCAAAAAATTTAAATACATTATTTGAGGTTATTTTTGGACTGGAGGAGGGGGCAAGCCTAAACCATTTGTAAATAGGGCCTATTAGCATCTCAGTAAATAATTGCGAAATAATTCTAACATACGGCCTCCTATGGCTTACATTACTACACTACGACACAACCTGGAATTATATCGTAAGTGTCTATTGAAAAGCACCGCCCGTTTTGCATACTTCACTCAGTTTTTTTTCGGCAGACTTGCGAATGCTTAAAAGAGAAGAAATGGTTTTGGCGCGCCGAAGGCGCGCAGGGACGAATTTGGGGGACAAGCCCCTTTCAACCCTCAGTGGCTGTAGGTGATGGGTTTACACATGTCTAGGCGTGTTGAAGGAGGAAAAGGAAGGAGGAATGAAGGTCTATCCCCTTCTGGCCTTTTTGCGGCTTTTCTTCTTTGGAGGTTGGCATGGTGATGGTGATGAGGCTGGTGGTGGTGGTGTAGAGCCGTGTTCTCTTAGATATTCTTTTGCTCTTTCCTGTGATGCCTTGGCCAACTCTACCTCTCTCATGATCCTTTCCCAAGTGGTTGGTGCTTAACCGCTCCCGGGCTTTCCGGTAGTGAAGGAAGGGGGGAGTGAAGGGTGGGAGGCGGTGAAAAAGCAACTTCCAGTTCCTCCTCAGTCTCCACTGGACGTTCCTCATCCAACTGTACCGGCTCAGGAGCCGGCAGTTGATTGGGTGTACCATTGGAACTAGGAGGGGAACTGGCGGCTGCCTCCAGAGCCTCCACCCCCCACTCAACTCTTTCTTCCTATTCCGGAAGGCCTCCAAGCGCCGGGCGTCCCTGCGCTTGGTCGATGGGCTCTTCTTCTTTTTCTTGCTCTTTCTATTTTCAGGGCCTCCGTGCCCCTTCGAGTGAGGACCAGTGGGAGAGGGGATCCTCTCTCCAAAGGTACTACCTCTCCCCGAAGAGGTTGGTGTTGTTGTTGGTTTCTCAATTTCAAACTCCACTTTCAGGTGGACGCTCAAGCCTATTTCCTGGATAGTCCAGGAGACAGGGCATGAGACGCCCAGAGCTGAAATGGCTTTCACTAGTCTGTCTGGTAGTTCCATGCCTATCTAGGTGTTGTTCACGCTCTGAAGTCAGATGTGTTGTGTTGAATGCACCACGCTTAAAAGGGCCACTCACTAGAATTTATGTTGGTCATAATTTAATGAAATAATTGCAACGAATTGTAAAGCACACACGGACAGTCACCACATTTAATTGACCATCCCGGTTTTTAACACTATCTTTGACTTGAACCAATGAAATAATTGCATAGGAATTAAAGAAGGCATTGAACAATAAACTACTATTATATGACAATCACATGGCGCTTGGAATTGCCAATCGATGAAGCGTTTAATTAAATTATTAAGAAAAAGTTGTATCAAATAGGTGTAACGATAATTTTTTTCTTGTTTGTGGATTTTATGCAGCGTTATTTGGTAATACTATTATGAAAACGTTAACTGATTTTTCCAGCTAGTAGGAATATTTAGTTGAATTTTTCACTGGATGAAATTTATTGCAAAAGGACTGAAAAATATCATTGGTTTATGTCACCGATATTGTAAGTGGGAGTGGCCTGTTACTTTATTTATTCTGTCCAAACTTGTCATTTCATAATTCAGAATAATTGTGGGGTAATTCTGGTATGGTGGAAACACATCGTAGTTTGTATGAATATTAGTTACAGTGGAGGTCACCAAAGTGTTTAAAGTAACAACGGCTTACGGTAACAAAAACAGTTGATATTTTAAATTATCGCAGTTCTCAGACGACAAACCCATGTGGACAAATTTTTGGGATCTAATAAAAGTCACAGAAAATTAAAATTATACAATAGAATTAAAGTGCGTGGAGTTAGTGAGGATTGCCTCGCCACGCTGGAAACCATGCACCAAGAAAGGATTGAAACAAACTTGCCTGGCTGGGACCAGTGTACATTTTAAATAAATAAACATATGAATAAAGATAGAACAACCCTTTAAGCGTTTTTAAGTGTATGTCTGTGAGCGGTGATTTTTTTTTGTCGTTGTGGGGGGGGGGGGGGGGGGGCGCCTACCATCACCCCGTCATCCGTTCCCCTGAAGGCAAACCAGATGGCCAAGGCTCAGCGTCCACTCTACCTTATTGGCTGATGGGTGACTCCCATCTTTCAATAACACATATTGGTATAATTTTTCCTTTTTTTATAACCGTTATGGACAATATGTGCTGGGGCTGCTCCTGAACACCGACTGTTTGGGTTTCTTTTCTTTTTTCTAAGACAACCATCAAAGTGAGGTTTCAGTATTACCATCCATATAAATATGCCCACGTTTCTAAGTAAAATACAGAGCAGAATCTCGTAGTTATGCACAATTCCAAGACACCTTCCAGTTCGAGGTTATCGGGGGTGCGCGGGGGTGGGGTGGGGGTCTGACCCCAGTACCTTACTGTCCGTGCACACACTCAAACCAAGAAGATCATTGACCCTCGCTTCCGACCCTTGTGGATCCATAAGCAAGTAAAAATATTCGGGTTGAAGGGGATTTCAATCCCACATCGTCCCCGTGCGCTTTCGGCGCCATGAAACTTTTCATTCATTCATTCATTCGATAATTAATCTCAATCTGCTGAAGTCCTGTTCATGCCCAGCCGAGAGCAGAGTATTGGTACAACTGACTTGGAATCCTAGATTTCGACCGAAAAATAGTATGAACATTGCTAAATTAAATATGAAACTACAAAAGAAGGACAAATGAGTTGGGGACGTTTTGACTAATTGTTGGGGACGTTTTGACCAACTCTTGGGGACGTTTTGACCAATTGTTGGGGACGTTTTGACCAACTCTTGGGGACGTTTTGACCAATTGTTGGGGACGTTTTGACCAACTCTTGGGACGTTTTGACCAAAAAAATTAGGGGACGTTTTGGTTTGGGGACGTTTTGACCAGCACCCTCTCAAAATTGGGCCGAAACGACCCGAGGCGAAACGACCCAGGGCGAACTGGTTTGGGGGCGACACGACCCGGGGGTGAACGGGATTTGAGGGAAACGACCCGACACCGGGTGGACACTAATGCCAGAAAGCTCCCTAGCGGTTGGTATGCTCTTTCTTAAAAATAGTGGGTTTATTTTTTGTGGGTGGAAATTATAGACTAACAACACTTTTGCCTGCCACTGTTTTGTCTACTGTATAAGGTGTTTTGGTAATCATAACTCTCCACGGCAAGTAACTTTCCGTGTCTGTTGAAAAACAGACTGAATACTGAGTTTGTTCGCCGGTCTCCAATGACTTCAGAATAGTTCATGCAATGTTGATCCAACTGACGGAAGAGCCACACTGTTGCAGGTGATCGGCAAAATTCTCATTTTTGGGGTCAAATTTATCACACAAAATAACGGGATTTACCGAACCAATTTTCACCTTTAAAGATTTTATTTGATATACAAAATTCCCAAACAAAATGTATCAGGTACAAAAAAAAAGATTTAGTGAACAGAAATTAATATGTTAATTGGCGAATCTTTACCCAATACAGTCCGATCAGCACTGATTAGCGAGTGGACGTCTGACATTATGTAATTACACATAACACACTCAGTCGATTTTGGGATAATTTTTTCGTTTGGAGTGTACACGTAATGAGATGTCGAAATTTTCGGCAAGGCCACTAATGATATGCCTGGTGAGAATGGATTAAATTGGAGTAAAATCGATCAAAAATATACATTATTTTTTTCAGTAAAATGTATCAACAATGGCTACCGATGGATGCATGAATATTTTTCGGTATATATTGAACGCGAGAAACAATTATCTGATTTGCAAAAGGGAGTCACAAGGTACCAATCAAAACACAAAACAAAGTCATAAAACACTAATCAACTCATACAAAGGATCGTTTCATACCGACGGTATTATAAAGGTGACGAAGGATTAATAACGCTTTTCGCGCACACCAAGGAACTTCCGCAAAGTTTCTTACAGCAATTCAGTAACTTACTGCAATTCGGGAACTTACTGCAAATAGACCGACCGGCTTGATAATATCTCCCTGATTTCTTTCTTTCTCTTGTTTCGGAACGATAGCAGTATTTTCTATTCCTGGTTTATGAGTCTTATTTGCTTGAAAACTTTCACCGAACTATTGCTGGACAACATACATCTTTATTTCGAACACCCACTTCCAGTCAACAGTCCATCAATGTTTTGTTTTTGAACAACAGACGTAAATCCATTACTATTAGCAAGCTCCCCTTTACCACATTGAATTGCAAACTCAGCTACACTGAATGTAACAATAATATCATACTCTCGTTCTGACATCGCGCTAATGCTCTCTACTATTGATTGCTCTTGGTGAATAATTGAGGGTTCGAAAGACACTTTTGTATGACAATGGCTTAAATATTACTGGTAAAACCGTTTACATGTCCTTGCTTACTATGCAATTTTGTACTATTACTGTTCTGGTCCTGGTGTCTCTTATAAAAAAGTACCATGGTAAATCCCCAAATACCCTGGTAATACCATGGTATTACTATGGTATTACCAGGGTATTTTGGGATTTACCATGGTACTTTTTTATAAGGGGTAGATATAAGACAACTTCTGGTGGACTTGGGAGAGGAAAAATGACTAAAACTCAAAATATACACTTCATGGATATAATTTTCAACTCAATACAACAAGGAATTCGAATACTGCGTGTATATACAAGGAAATGCTTTATAATACAATGCACAGAAACGAAGATTAACGAATCCGAAAATCTCGTTTACCCATTTTCTCTGTTTGGACTCGATTTCGGTTTACAACTAAACTTTTAGTGCCAATAGTGGGCCCAGGCTGTGCGTTATTAGAAAAGACAAAATGCACTCCGCCGTGCCTCTTCTTCCAAATACATTGGGGATTAAATTGCGGAAAAGTACCAAATTAGGGCTTTAACCCACGCACTACAATAATTATACTTTGGAGACACAGTATGCAATACTCAATATTGCATTGCCAAGCCATTGTATAGTGTCGTACTGACATGTGCAATTGTAGACTTATCATTACGAACCAGTCAGACTGGATTTGATTCTAGCAATGCATCCATGTGAATCAGAAATATCTGGACATTGTCTCATCAGCCAAGTGCTATCCAAACACTGACCTATCCGAATTGGCTACCTACTTACATATATTGATCCCCTCCAAACAAACTAAATACACAATGAGGACCACCTACATGACTCCAATCCTTGGGATATAATTGTAGACTGCAATAATATGGGAACTAGCCCTATGTGGATTACACTTACCATGGTCACATGTATACTCCATGGGTTAACAAAACAACTCCCACGGTTGCGTCAAGTGACTCTGTGGTGCCTGCCCTCACCTTTCCTCACCTTCAACAAAAACACAAAGGATGTTATTACCATTTTTCACAAAGTGTATGGAGGAAAATACAAAAGTGTTGGCCTTAGTTGCCCTTATAGTGATGACAGTGATTTCAGAGACTCCAAGAAACGGAACAAATCCAAAAAAAGAACAAATTTCTTTTCAAAAACAAAAATTAGGTTTATTATCCTTTGGTCATTTACCATTTGCAACAAGTGTTGACCAAGAGGGAATTGACCAAAAGGTAATTGACCAAAAAGGAATTGACCAAAAGGGAAATTACCATTTGAAAGGGAAGATACCGGGGCGAATTTCTAATGGCGGGTTATCTTGGGATGCTTGTCCACAATTCGTTCCGCATACGGACGGTGAATGGCGTGATGCTGTTGTGATGATAACACATTTTACTGCTGTTGTATGGCCACAGGGAGAAATGTACCCAGTTCACGGACTGGACACATGACTGTGTGTGTTGACGAATTTCTTCTAGTTTTTGCTGGCTACACTGTAAGTGGTTAAACACAGCACTTCTGAACCACATCGTTGTTGATATAACACCAATTACCACAAACACCGACAAGAGAAATCGCGTTCACATATCATTGCAACTGAAGCGATGGTCGTGGTAGGAGAGGTTCATGCTAGCATTTCTTTCGTAGTATTTATAGAAAAGGGTTTTGAAAAAAGAAAGCATATCATATGACATATGTTTGGCACTTGGATTGTAGTTCTGAGACTGAGTGCAGGGTTTCTTTTTGGATTTCACTTCAAGTTCAGTTATCTTCAGCCAGTTTAGCTCAACTGTTGAGCTTTGTTTCATGTTTGCAGTTGATATTTAAAATCAAATATTTATTGCTGCAAACAAAGCTCAAGAAATGAAGCGATTTTTCCAATCAGTTGCACAAATTGGGAAACATGACCACATCATTCTTCTTCGTGAAAAATATACATAGCATTTGACAAATATACAAGGGTGCGCTCTTATACCGCAGGTCCCCGATTTTACCACAGGCTACCGCAGGTCCCTCAAAATTACCGCAGGTCCCTTGTTTTGCGGGGTATTATCTTTGTTTTAACTAATAGTTCGAGGCAACTGTCGTCTCGTTGATATTTGGTGGGTATTTTACACCAAAAATCAATAATAACGGAGCATATTTTTCCATTTACGCTATATAAACAACATAAACTTATCACGCTCTTCGTGTCAAAACGACGTGTGCAGACCTATAAAACTATAACTAATATAAAAACTGTCTTCTATTGTACATAACATTCCGATATGCAATTCATCAGGCTTTCAGAGCTTGCCATGTGTCAGGAAAATTACCCATGATGGCATCCCACCCCATGTGGCCCCCGCCACACTCGGGAACATGATTCAAAATATTTCAGCGTTGCAACTTTTTAACACTACTATATCGTATTTCTTGGTTGCGGCTTTTTGGTAATTTATTGCATTTATTGGGCATAAAAGGCAGGCTGTCGAGCATGACCACAGGTCCCAAAATCTACCATAAACTACCACAAGTCCCTTCTTTCGCAAAACAAGATGGCTGTTTCTTCCACAAGTCGAGGGACCTGCGGTATATTAAAACTTTATCACAAGCTAGTGCAGGTCCATATGAATTATTTCCCTGCCCCCACCCCCCCCCCCCCCAAAAAAAAAATGTACCAGAGTTTTATGGGGGGTGGGGGGGGGGGGGGTGAGAGAGGGCTACCGCAGGTCCCTTTCAGTTTTTCCCCTCATCTTCACTATCTCCGTCATTTACTGCAGGTTAATACTGATAAATGTTTTGTTTCGCGGGGATTCAGGGATGAGACCGGTCTGCGCCGTGGGGGTATCCTTACTTACATATTTGTTTTTAATATACCGCAGGTCCCTCGTTTTGCTGTTACTCCCACAAATTTAGTGACCTGCGGTACAGGATACCACTACAGAGTAGACCGGTCTCACACCAGAGTCCCCGCGAAACAAAACATTTATCAGTATTAACCTGCAGTAAATGACGGAGAGAGTGAAGATGAGGGGAAAAACTAAAAGGGACCTGCAGTAGCTTGTGATAGTTTTATTATACCACAGGTCCATTGTTTTGTGAAGGTCACAGCAAAACAAGCGACCTGTGGTATTATTAAAAATATATTATAATAACCAGTTTTGGTCATCACTAAAAAATAGTTTAATTTTTTTTTTTTTTTTTTGTCTTGGTAATACATCCCAATTCCATGCAATAGCTTCTGATAGTTTTTGTTCTACAGCACTGGCAGGTTCCTTATTTCGAGAATGGTGTGGTACATTGCTAGAATTGTTTTTTTTTTTTTTTTTGGGGGGGGTGGGGGGAAGGGGGGGGGGCAGGGAAATAATTCATATGGCCCTCTGGTAGCTTGTGATAGTTTTAATATACCGCAGGTCCCTCGACTTGTGGAAGAAACAGCCATCTTGTTTAGCGAAAGAAATCTATTTGAAGGGACTTGCGGTAGTTTACGATCGATTTTGGGACCTGTGGTCAGGCTCGACAGCAGGCCTTTTATTCCCAATAAATGCAATGTATTACCAAAAGCCATGCCCCGAGAAATACGATATAGTAATGTCACAAAGTTGGGCTAACCTGCATCGCTGGAATATTTTGAATCATGTTTCCGATTGTGTGCGTGTGTGTTGTTTAGACACGAAGAGCGTGATAGCGTGAATAGAAAAATACGCTCCGTTATTATTCATTTTTGGCGTAAAGTACCCCCAAATATCATCGAGACCACGTTTGCCTCAAAATGTTAGTTAAAACAAAGATAATACCCCGCAAAACAAGGGATCTGCGGTAATTTTGCGGGGCTGCGGTTGTTTAGACGAGAAGAGTGTGATAAGTTTATGTTGTTTATATAGCGTAAATAGAAAAATACGCTCCGTTATTATTGATTTTTGGTGTAAAATACCCCCAAATATCAACGAGACGACAGTTGCCTCGAACTGTTAGTTAAAACAAAGATAATACCCAGAAAAACAAGGGACCTGCGGTAATTTTGAGGGACCTGCGGTAGCCTGCGGTAAAATCGGGGACTTGCGGTATAAAGGCGCACCGATATACAACACTGCATGTGTATGTTATACAACGGTCCTCCTAAACACCGGAATGACACACAAAATTAATAGTTTTATCCCCCAAATGGGATTTAAAACCTACCTAGAACGTGGATCGTCATGAAGAACAACAATTTTGCATGTTTCGTTCCAACTAAACTGAAAAGTTGGCAGGTATTGAAACTGCCGAGGGAGTGTGTTTCAACAATGCAGTAGCCTACTTGATTGGCCAAAATTTTACTGAGACTCATCGCTGAATGCTAACTAATCCCATTGTTTGTTGAATGAAAACAATCGGCTAAACATGGGTTGATGTTCATAAAAAACGGAAAGTGTAACCTTGTAGTGATTAGTCCATATCCCCTCATTACGACTAATAAAGCTTGGCTAACACCACCTTAAACTTCATACCCTAAACTGGTTACTTCTGAGGGAGTGATATAAATGATGTTTTCACAAAATTCTTCATTTAATTTATTAATTTATTTTTTTGAGGGGGGTGGGGAGGGGGGGGAGGGGGGTGGGGGGATGTGGAATTTCCAAAGGATTGCCAGATACCTGAAATATTACATACGGTATCCCATTTCCCAGAAGGCTTGATGGATGACTCCCATTTTTCAAAACTAAATAGTTGGAGCTTTCTCCACTCCTTTTTTTTGTAACTGCTATGGTCAATATACCGGGACCACTACCGAATCAGACGTACCAGGAGCCAGACAATCGGGTGACGGCATGTGAGCTAAGCTGCTTGTTAAAACTGATAAATGAGCTTGGGAGACGACTAACATAAGCTATCAGCTTTCTGTCGAATCCCTCCCTTACATAGCTACCTATATATATTTGCATATCTTTGTTATTCTGTGTTCTACATGTATTGTATTTTATGTTACTTATTCTTTCATCGTTTCTTGTGAAATGAATACAGTTAACAAATTCTTGAATAAATATTGTTTAAACTAAACAGGCATTTCTGTTTGGCTTTCTTTTCTCTTCCTCTATTCAATTTGCCTTGGCACAACATTTGGCTCGCCGTGCCATGGCGGACTCAAAACTTTACCATCGCCATGCCGAAACTGACTGGACCCCCCCCCCCCCCCCACCCCGCTCTCTCTTGGGGTTTTGATGGCACTCCAAAGGTGAACTGCAGGGAAACAATAACCGCGTGGATACCTCTTCAGATCTCATTTGAGGCAAAAGGTAAGGTAGGTCTGTGTAATCCAAGCAAAACATGGAAGAAATACCAATACCCTTCCAGTCGTTACCCGCATTGTGGTCCTTCTAATTACTGTCCCAAACAGTCCAAAACCATCCAAAGCCGACCAAAACCATCCAAAAGTGCTAATTACCGACTAAAATACCAACCAAAAGTAAAAAAATACCAACCAAAAAATTAAATGAGTATCAACCAAAAATATAAGATTTTTTAGGATCTCGGAAGGTTTTTATCAGTGATTTGTGGTCGATTAAAATTTAATAAAAGTGGAGGTAGCAACCGACCTCCAGCAGGAGAGAATTTTCAGGGAATCATAGGGGATAAGGTGAGTTGGAGTTGTCTCTGTAAAAGAGGGTTATTGTGGTATCATATCACCGGATAATAATGGGAAAGGGGGGTGTTGAAACTCACTTTGAGTAAAAATCGGGGTGGGCTTTTTGGGTGGTTTGAAATTCACTGTGAGAGTAGGCACAAATGCATTTATTATTTGTTGGCAAAATGAACACACGGTATACATTATGGGTTTGAAAACTTATTGTGTGTGGGTGGGGGGGGGGGGGGGGGGGGGGACGACACAGAGAGTTTCCAAACCCAAACACAAAACCGTACATTCATTTTACCCACAAATAAATGCATGATCGCCCGCACTCACAGTGAATTTCAAACCACCCAAAAAAAAGCCCACCCCATTTTTTACTCAAAGCACGTTTTGTTGCAAAACCTGAACCTGTGTGTTTCAAGTCCAGTTGATCACCACAAGAATAAAAGAGGAGACTCGTAATAACGATTAGACAAAAATCTTAGAGTGCTGGGTGCAAAGATTATCACAGTTTACGTTGGCATCAGCACCAGGCCTGTTAGCATTTTTTTTACTATAAATAGAAGGGTGGAATGGAAAGGATGTGGTGGTGAAATAATTTGGGAAAAAGAAAAAAAAAAAATTATCGAATGGAAAGATAAAATATGCAAGGAAACGGGTGCCGGAAGCTATATTGGGTAGGTAGGCGGGGGCTAGCCTTCATAAGGACATCTTTCCCCCAGACAAATGCATGTCATTTAACCATTATTGGCCCCCCTCCCAGACCCCCCCCCCCCCCCCCCCCCTACACCACCCCCCAATATTTGTCCAAAATTCAAGATAGCCTACTTACACACAGGAACAGGAAGATTCGCCATCGAGAAGATTCGGTCTTGTTTTTTTTGGCCTTGGGAAGATTTGGCCAAGAAGATTTGATGTCTTAAGGTTATCTGACAGTAGTTTATGGAATGGCATGAGCTTCCTTTTATCTTTCAAATACAACATTAACACGGTTAAAATTATGGTTAAAATATTTATAAAATATAATATGTATGACCTAGTGATAGTTGGGGAGAAAACAGCAGAAAAGAAAAAAAATGTTCTTTTGTGATGATGGGTCAGTTTGATTCCGTCCTTGGCCTAATATTCATTGTCTTCATACAAGTATAGTTTTGACTGTGTCCAGGGCCGATTTGAGAGTTTGTGTTGGTTAGTAACCCCAGGGCCCAGAACTTTTGCCAGCATCGGCCTGGACAGGGAGTCTATGACTCCTAGGTTAGGTTCAGGTACCCCAAAGTTCCACATCGTTTCATACTAAAATGTTAGAATGGTCTCTATCAAATGGCACCAAATGGTTCTCTGCATTTGATCAATGGTTGTAGCTTTGGGCTACACGATTCTTGAGTGATAACGTTATTACGTCAGCTTGACGTAGTAAACAAGAAGAATTGTGCAGCCAGAAGCTATAACTCTGTGTCACTAGATGACCACTGATGAATTTGTAAATTTGAAACATGCAGCTTGAAACGTCATTTGACGGCCAAAATATAAAGTGAATTTTCATCCTAAAAGCTTCAAGAAGGCGCTATTTAATAGCAGATTTCAACTTTTCTTGGAGGGACCCCCAATCCCTTATCACTGTTCCTGACTGCTGCCCTCGTAGAAACACACCCCGTGCCCCCATCCAAAATACAGTTTTGACAGAATCCAGTAATCCAATGGTGAAGAATCTTGTGAAAAGAGTTTCCAGCTGGTAGTATTAAATCAAAGAATGTGTCTTCAGAAACAGTATCCCGTAGATTTGTAACAAAATGTTAACTTAGAAATTTCAGCAGTCTCCAATAAAATATAATAAAATGCTCAGCAAAATTCAAATGGAGTAAAAATCCAATAAATATTGGTGCCACAGGTAATTTCGAAATTAATCCTGTAGAATCCTGGCCTTTCACAAAAATATATTCTGTTTCCCAGAAAGTATAAATTCTCTTTTACAAGATTAATAAATTCTCTTCAAAATTTCTTTTGAAATCACTTTTCAAAATTCACAAAGAAGCACTGCTTCTATAATAATAAATCACTGTCCTGCTGCAACAATAATAATCGCCAATGTAAACATCTGCTCTGAAATGAGTTTATCTGAAAAGAGTCTTTCTGAAATGAGTCTCTGAAAATGAGTCCCTGAATTCTGTTAACAAGGGTTTAAATAGTTTTCAGATAGAATGTCCTAGAAGATGAAGTTTCTCCAAAGTTCTGTTTTCTATCAGCTTCTAGGTGATTGTGTCTTAATGATGTAAACCTACTTAAACAATCAACGGCTATATGTACAATGATCTAAAAATAGATTATGTGCAACAAATATGTAAACATGCACTTAAAGGTCACTTAGTGCAAATGAGTCAGACCAGCTAGAATCTTCTTTATTGTAAGAAACAAAACATGCCCTCAGAAAAATATCAATTGTGTAGAATTATCAACTAAGGATATATCATTCTCAATATAATATGGGGGCTATAACAGTAGCAAAAAATGCATAAAAACCGGAGTTATTCTAAATACCAGGAACCAACAGAACCACCCTCTAAATTACACTTGTGCACTGTTTTATGATGAAATATTTTTATTTTCTGCAATAATCCTTAGGCCAAAAAAAAAAAAAACCTGTGTTTAGGATAACCCGACCGACCCCAAAAAATAGCCCCGACCCTAAACATTTTATTGCGTTTAAATTCTGTCGACTTGAAATTTGGTTCTTATTTACTTATTTGCAGCCCTAATCCATTTGTTGACACGCTTGCAACGTTATAAACGCACCTGTTTTTCCGAAGGTCGAGGTTCCACTTTCTCTTTGACTTCGGCAATGATGGCGTCAAGCCTTATTTTAATTAAAGTTATACTCGAAACATGTTTTCACGGGGCGGAGGCTCACATAAGACATTTAACCCTTTACTCAATGCAGACGATATCAAAATTTATTATTTTAAATATCATTTTTTAAAATTTTTCAAAATATTTAAAAAAAAACATATCAAGTGACCCCCTCATTGGAACGAGCTCACTGAGCTCGTTCCAATGAGGGGTCACATGATATGGTTTTGTTGAAATATTTTGAAAAATTTAAATTTTATCAACTGCTCAATTTGCATATTACGCTGGCAGATGCAGGCGATTCGTTAGGTAAAGGGTTAAGCCGGAGTGTGTTGGTAAACAAACTTTTAAAAACTGAAATCCAGATGTTTCTGAAAACCACAGCTTAACAATTCATGGAATTTTGATGGGCAATTCCGAAATAAGTGTGCCGTTGACATGCAGCTTTGGAGAACTGGAAGCAGAGTTTGGTTTACAAATATACCGAATCGAGTGCCAGAAAATCGAAAAAAATGAAGTTCCATGCACTTCAGCCTCAGCAGATATGAATAATATGACAGCGTTCGATTGTACATGTATGATGAATCGAACAGCCATTATTATATAAAAACAGCAATAGAGCACACATCAAGGTACCAAATGAAATAAGTTGGAGAATATTCAAGCCCCAAAAACATTTTGACCCCCTTTAACTGGTAGAGTGCTAAGTTTTCCTGACTACAAAATTTTGTTCATCATAAATTGCTCTGTTGCATTTGAATGGATAGTGCCTGAAGGCACTATCTAATCAAATGTAACAGACCAATTTGTTGTGCACAATATCTAAATTATACTAAGTCCAAAAGGAAACTATCTTCAGTGGAGAATAATAGATAGGGCCATCACCAGTGCTTTTTAGTAAAGTCCATTTTGGGGCTTCCAGCACTCTACCAGTTAACTCTGCTGGTAATTCTAACCCTTAACCCAATTTCTTGGTAAGCTTTCCCTGGAGCTTCCCAAAAAATGATGCCAATGATTGGAATTCCCAACACAAACAAAAAATGCAATAGGAATTTTCTAGTGGTTAATATCCTTCAACTTATTTCAGCTGATATTGTATGTAAAACTATTTGCTCTGTGTCTTTTATAACTGCAATATACAGCAAGAAATGAGAATGGCTTTATACTCCAGAGGATTGAGTCAGTTTGAGGGCATTTTCTCTGTTGTAAGCTTGTGAAGAACACATTAGTGACATTACCCTAAAATAAAAAAAATAATAAAATAAAAAGAAATCCCTATCTATCGAAACCTAATTTTTTTCACCATGTTACCCTAAACACTGGTATTTTTGGGGGGGCGTTACCAAAAACAAGAATAGAAGTAAATTCATCATCATAGTTGCCTTGGTCTAGGCACTTCTGGGGGGTTCTGGTATTTAGTATTTTTCTCCTGAACATCAGATCTGCACAGAATTCACCAGAACCACCCGTTAATTGATATTTGCTTGTTGTTTTCGGAGAAAATATTTCATTTCCAGTTTCTTTTGGGATTCAAAAGGAAACTGAATTAATAATATACATATATATATAATGCCAACATTATAGTAAGTTCAGAAGATATAGAACCATATTCTAAGGTGCTGTACATGTCAAAGAGCTCGTGCAAATATACAAACGGAATATATACAGTATCTTACAGTCCACAACATCACTTATAGGTTTTTTGAAACATGTATGTTTTGAGATCTTTCTTGAAAACGTTGACATTTGACAGTTTTTTTGGTGTTGTGGTAAATTATTCCACAAGTGAGGGCCAGCAAATGAGAATGACCTGTCTCCAAATGTCTTACACCTATGTTTTAGAACATGTAGTAGCATTTTACCATCAGACCTCAGGTTGTATTAACACACATTCTTGGTATTAAGCAATTCTTCTAAGTAGGCTGGTGACATGTTGTTTTGTGTCTTAAAAACTAATAATAAAGTTTTGAAAATTATTCTTTACCTGCATATCCCTAAGAACAGGAGTGATGTGTTGAGATCGTGATACCCTACATGCCACTCGGGCTGATGCATTTAGTACCATCTGCAGGTGAGAGAACTGATATTGTGGAAGGTTGAATAGTAAGGAATTACAATAATCCAAATTTGAAGTTACAAAGGCATGAACTAAGGTTTTTGTGGAGTCTTTGGTGAGGAACTGTCTTATCTGTATAACTTTGTATAGACCCCAGAAAGCCTTATTGCACATATTTGTAACATGTCTGTCCATAGACATGGTAGAGTCAAAGGAGGCACCAAGATTACGTACAGTGTTACTTACTCACAAATTCATCTGTGTCGGCATTTGCTTGGCAGATCACATTAGGGCTATTATTTGATCAACTCACTCAAGTGCGTCGATTTACCTAATAAACCCAGTACTATCCAATAATACCCAATAACACCCATTACTGCCTAATAAGATTAATAAGTTCAGTTCGGTAGTACTGGGTACAATGTATATAAGTACTGGTACAAGATAAAATTGCAAAGCAAAAATGAGATATAGGGAACAGGAAAAGCACTACAAACCCTCATGGTATAAGTTGTGTTATATGGGTAGGGAAAGCATTGCTTGGGTGTGGGGGTGTGGGAATCAGAATTAGAAGTAGTGAGATCCCTCCCTTATGCTTGTGGGGGGGGGGGGGGGGATCTTGGGTGTAGCATGAAGCCTAACAGTGAATAGGGTATGTAGATTATAGATTATGGTCTATTAGTAGGGTAGGTGTATTTGGTAAAATACGGGCCTACTGGTGTGTGTTAAGGGAATATTTAGGGGTTATGAGAACTTGGTTTTTATTTGTTCATTCGTTCGTTTGTTTGTCCTCAGTAATAAAGACTTACATTCATCAACATTACAATTAACTCTGCCAGAGATCTGACTCTCATCTGTATAAAACAAACTGTAATTGTGTTTGGTGGGTGTTGAGTGAATAGAGGCACTGTCATTCGATATTTCAACTGGAGATGACTCAAGTGACAAATAAGGTAACAAATCAGCAGAGCACATTTAGTTGAAGGAAAAATAGATAATACGAAGACAGACATGGTAAAGATCTTAAAATATTGATTGCAGTGTATATGTTTCAGGGAATCTCCAAAATTAGGGAATGTATCGATTTCCTGAAATATTTAGGGAATCTGTCAGATTCTCTGATTCCGTTAGGGAATCTATCAGATTCTCTAAAAATTCTAGGGAATCTATAGGTTCCCTGAAAAATCGTTAAAAAAAATCTAGAGATTCCTTGAAATGATATTTTTGCAATTCTTGATGAATTTTTTTTTATGAAACCAATCCATATAATCAAAGCAGTTACGTATTTTTGTTTGGGATGAAATTCTTCATAATACCTGAAACAAATATTAATAATTTTAAAAAGAGATTATCTTGGATCTGCTTGGTCTTGTCAGAAGTCATGATGAAAAGTGACTTATATGTCCTGGCGGTGCGATCTGGAGTTCTTAAAGGGAAATATTTGAGAAATCAATTTGACTTGTGTGCTCAAAGACTGTTAACACAGAACAATATCACAACGGAAACAGCAACGACTTTACGTCAAGCTGTAAGACATTTGACATAATACCCATATCCACTAAAAAAATGTAGATATCCTCTGTATATCTCATTTTGTTTTCATTGTTATTCATTTATCTATATTGACTATTGTATTTTTATTTGAACATTTTCATCAATAAACACTGCTTGTTCTCAATGAGTTGTATATTTTCGAATTCCACATCTTAGATATCTTTCCCCATATATTTCTCTGAATATTTTCAACCGAATTACTCCTCCAGAAATGTCAAATATCTCTTCAGGGAATCTCTAAAATTTTTGGACCAATTTTTTAGGGAATCTGTCAGATTCCCTGAAAATCTTAGGGAATCTATAGATTTCCTGACGGAATCCGGGAATCTATAGATCCCCTGAATATTTCAGGGAATCATATAGATTCCCTGATTTTGGAGATTCCCTGTAACATATACACTATTTAAACTACAAAAACATATTGTCTGTAAAATAATTCAACCTTTTGAAATGTTTATATTATTATTTATTCAAATGCTATTTATGACACCTTTCCATGTGTTTAGTTCAGGCAACAATGGAGGCTTGAGTTTGATTAGCCAATTAATGAATGCAAAATTATGAGTTAACTCCTTTGACTAAATCTTAAATTTCATTGTTGAGCCGAAATGAGAGCCAATTTGAGAATAAATGAAGTTTTAGTTCTCTGTTGAATGATAAAACAATCTGGAAATGGAATATTTTTCATGTAAACGGTGTACAAATGTAATTTACATGTAGAGGAGGTTCGAAGGGAAATCTGAGAGGTTCTGGCATTTAGGAGAAAAATACTAAGCACCAGAGCTGCTCAAGACAAACGGGACTTCCGAGTTTAAGTTCACTTCTACATTGCTTGTGAGTGCTTACCACATACTGGAATTGAAATACTTTCTTTAAAACATGACGCAAGTGTAATTTAGAGGGGGGTTCTGTGCGGTTCTCAGTGGATCTGATAGTTAGGAGAACCAAAAAAGCCGACTGGTAAGAGTCCTTGGGCTGTTAATCTTTCTTGCAGGGTTGTTAATAACCTACAAAATCATGTTATTATAAGAATAGTATAAGAACAGTTTAGTAGATATATTGCACAGACTGGATTGGTGATAGCTTTTGTATTATTTTATGTTCTCAGTTCAATGTAAAGGTAATTTTTCTTACTCTGTGTTTCTTCTCTCTTCTCCAAAATATATTCCCAACTTGAGCTTCATGATGCAAATGTTTCCAACAGCATTAACCCTGAACCTTTTCCAAAGAGGGCAGAAGAACCAGTAGAGGGCCTTGTTAATTTGGGTTCCTCTAGTCTGAGGATTAGGGAGTACATGTAGGGTGCTGGTCAAAAGTGGGAACTGAAAGATTTGGCCTCGAGAAAATTCGGCCTTGTCTTTTCCAAACTCGGGAAGATTCAGCCCTGGTATTTAATACTTAATTAAGGTCATCTGGCAGTGGTTTATAGCTTTTGCTTAATAGGGGATTACAATTCTGAGGGAAATAAATTCTGATTAAATTGAACCAAATTATTTTGTATTTATCGTTCATTGAAAGCAGACTAACTTGTTGCCTGCTGTCACTAAATGATAAATATAAGATTTAAAACTCTGTTATGTTAATATTGCTATTTATTCTTGGCACACACATCAAATTTTATTGTCTTGAAGGACAATTTGTTTCCTGTGGAACAGTATGGTATATACATACAGATTATCATGATAATGTGCATGTCCTGTGATTTTTATCAGATTCGGCGTGGTGTCCAGAATGGGAGCTTAATGAGCCGGCTTCGCCGGCGAGTTGTGATCCAATTCTGGACACCACCGAGAATCTGATGCGAATCACAGGGCATGCACATTATGTCATTGTCATGATAATTCATTTATCTAACAATTCTGTCACATAAACAGATTAAATCTTAAATTATCAATAAGTTTTGGGACATAATGTTGGGAGAGAAAAAATAAAAAAAACCCAATATTTTATGGGACTATATTGTTGTGCACTTTAACAAACAATGAGTAACGCAATCACTGCAAATTTTCAAAGTTGCGTGCATTGTAAAATTATTCACTCTCAGTGTCACTTCCTATTATGATACGCTTAAATTTACAAGTGTGTAATATTTAATTTTCTATTTATTGTGTGTGTGTGGGGAGGGGGGGTGGGGGGGGCATTGGCTATTAATAGTTCTGCAAATTGTAAGCAATTTTGTCTTTTCGATCAGCTGAGCCGATCACTGAAACACAGATAGAATATATTCATGCGCCAGTTATGACAGCCCATTGCATTCTCAGAAACGAGTCATCTATATGATATGGAATCAGAATGAGTCGTCTACTTAATACAGAATTGGAACACATTATGTGATACATACTGTTTCTCATGGTTTTCAAGCCAAAATGTATATGATTGTTAGATAAAAATTAAAACAAGATGGTTACATCAGTTTAATTTTTTTTTTTTATCTTGTCAAAACATCAGTTACATAACAAATAAGCACATGAGTAATTATACCAAATCTTTAACAACAAAACAATTTACTTCCTTCACACATTAACACATCATTACTTTGATGGAAAAAACCCCCAAAGAATTAACCATTAAATAACGTTAAGTATATTTCTCTGCTTTCGTCGAAAGTTTTTAAAAATTCCTACTAGAATAAATTATTTTTAATCAATTTTCTAAACCCAAGCTGTTTGAAACATTCTCAGTAATACCACAAATATTGATGTCATTGAAACCAATTAAATTAATTGGTTCCAATGTCATCTGTATTTGTATGGGTGTCATCCCAATCGCTCCACTGTAAAACATCCATGTTTGCTCTTATGCAGAAAAAGTGCATCAGCAGTAGTGAGAACTATTGATGACAAAACACAAGAATTATTTAAATGGAAATTATGGAATCATGATCTGGCAATTAAGGCAGTCAATCACAGATTTTCATGAACCAAACTAAAGCCTAGTTGTGTCAATAAAGTAAGGCTGGTTGTTTCATGTGATTGAAAAGTTTTAAGTTGAAGTTTCTGTGATAAACATGCTCTGTTTTACCGGTAAAATAGGACCCATTCACCAATGCTTGGGGGTGGAAGGCCTCTAAAATTAGCTACATGGTTAATAATGATTGGCAGGACTTGACTTTACATCCATGTTGCAGTCACGATTAGCCATTTAGAGGAAGTTTGTGACCTTTAACACCAATAAATAAATACATGTAATAAATAAAAATAAATATATTCTGTTTTTCTAAAAATTTTGCATCAGGCGATTTTGGGCTAGCATAACTGTGTGAGGACCTGCATGGGACACTAGATATACTTGTGACTGTTGAAAATGCAACTCAACCGTGGAAACCAGTCAAATTTTTCCGTCTGCTTTTGTAATCACAATACCGTAGAAAACACAACATGTCCATATAGGTCATTATCAACACATGGGTTTCTGAGATGGTGCATATATCAATGAATCTGTTAGAAAGGATGAGACAATATATGAACGAGAGGTGAGTTTGAAACTTCAATATGCCATCTTGGAAACCCACATGGTGGTAATAACCAATTTATCTTACAATATTTATACCCCCACTTTCAAAGAAAATGGGGGTATACTGGATTACATCCGTCCGTCTGTCTGTGTGTCCATGTGTGAGTCCATCCAAGACTATTCATAACTTAAGTAAATTATTATTTTTTATAATATTTGTTGTTCATGGGTTTGCCCACACTAGTTATTTTTTTTTTATTATTTTTTTTTTTATTACTTGTTCACTTAGAAATTGTGTCCGTCCGAGCCAATTTTGTCTGTTCAGCCTGTGTCTTGGGTATCGGATATTCTATTGCAATGAAATTTGCCATGAACACTGCTTATGGTATAGGCTTTAAAAAAGGATTCAACGATATTTCTCACATACTCCTTTTTAGAGTTATCCCCCTTTTTTGACCTAGAAATTGTAGGAAATAGACATTATTTGTCTGTTCAGCCTGTATCTCAGGTATGGGTTATCGGATTTCAGTGAAATATGTCATGCAGTTTGCCTATGACAAAGGCTTCTTCCTCATTGCATAAAACTTCCAAACACCAAACAATTTACCATACCTTTTGACTTAGAAATTGTTGGAAATTGTTGAAAACTTTCGAAGAAAATGGAATGGGGGGGGGGGGGGGGAGAGGGGGGCATACAGGATTGGGGTTATCAGATTTCAGTGAAATATGGCATGCAGTTTGCCTATGACAAAGGCTTTTGCCTCATTGCATAAAACTTCCAAACACCAAACAATTTACCATACCTTTTGACTTAGAAATTGTTGGAAATTGTTGAAAACTTTTGAAGAAAATGGAAGGGTGGGGGGTATACTGGATTGCATCCGTCCATGTGTGCATCCATCCATCAGTCTGTACGAGAATATTCATAAATAATATTTGTTGGTCATAGGTATGCCCACACTGGGCGGTACACCACGTGGGGCTATGCACCGGACGAAAGTCCAGCTCTTGTCATCCCTTTCTTGACTAGTTTGCATTTTGAATGGATTGGATACAGTTTTTAACGGCATCTATTTTTAGCTCTTCTGACTGAAAGTCAGGGTGAGTATAGTGATCAGTTACCATCCCATCACATGTCATCTGTGAACATGGTGTTCGCAACTTCTCCCCCAAACACCCTGAGGTGGTTGTTTGTTCTGACATCGCATTTTGATTTTGTTCAAAATACGTGTCCTGCCCTTCCCTGCCCTGTCTTGCCCTATATGGATGCGGGGGGGGGGGGGGGGGGGGGGGGGGGGAGGAGGGGGGGGAAGTGCTCCCAACTTCAAATTCAGCTTTGTGCAATCTTCTTCACACGAAACCCCAATCAAAATCTTTTGATATATGGTTATTTAGGGTATGCACCATCCTTAAGGGAGTCAGATTCAAGTTTTAAAAATCAAGTCCCTACGTTTATATTTAGGCCCCCTATTTGGATCCCAAATTTTAACTTAGTCCAACTTAGTCAAGTATGAGAAATAATCTTCACAAATCGTTTTGTTCGAAATCACCGGTCAGAATCTTTTAATATATGGTATACAGAATCCTTACAAAATCAAGTCCCTCTGTTCATGTTTGGGTTTTCTATGAGAGCCTGAATTTGAACTTGATGCAATATGGAAATATACCTGTAATCTTTAAAAATCTTCTTCAGATCCACTAGTCAGAATCTCTTGATAGAACATTCGTATGGGGATCAGATTCAAAGAAAGCCCATGGGTTAATATTTGGACTTTCTACAGGAGCCTCAATTGTATCTTTGCTCAATATGAGGAATAATCTTTAAAACTCTGCTTCTCCAGAACCACTAGTCAGAATCGTTTGTAATAAGATTTTAGGAGCACAGAGGCTCAGTTGTTACAGATTTGAACTTCCAACCAAAGGCCCACAGTTCATTCTCCACCAGGGTAACTGTGTTGTTTTCTTGGACATTTCACTTAAATTTGATTGTCCACATGAGGGCACAGTAGCAATAAGTACTAAGGCATATTGCCCTCCAAAGGTGCACTTGTTTGCAACCAAAGCTAACCCTTCTAGTCTGGAGTTAGTACATTGGGAAGTCTGACAGTTGCTTAGTGCTCAGCGGTTCTCTTCAGGTACACCAGCTTCCACCACCTGTAAGACTGTCCCACATACATGAGGTGCCACTGTCTGTCAAAAGTATGGTTATACCCCAATTAAAAAAATACATATGGTATACAGAATCCTTACAGGGGTCTGATTCAAGTTTGTTCAAATCAAGTCCATCAGTTAATAATTGGGTTTTTGGTGGGAGGAAAATTTTCAACTGAGTTCAATACAAAGTAGTATGGGGAATAATCTTAAAAATATTCTTTTTCCGGTCGAATGGTCAGAAGCTTTTGATATTTGGTATACAGAATCCTTAGGAGGGGAGCAGGTGGAGGGTCAGATTCAAGTTTGAACAAATCAATTCCCTAGATAATATTTGAGCTTCCTACTTGAGTCTGAATTTCAGTTTGATGTCATATGAGGAAGAAATATCCTTTAAAAATCTTCTTCAAATCCACCAGTCAGAATCTTTCGATGCAACATCCTTATGAGGGTCAGATTCAAACGTTTTAAATCAAGTCCCTTGGTCAGTATTTGTGCTCCCTTTGTGGCCTGAATTTTAATTTTGTGTAATGGAAGGAATATTCCTTAAAAAGCTTCTCACACAACCCCCAGTCTGAATCTTTTACACAATTCGAAGAGCAGTCAGATTCAATCCCTGGTTTAAAATTTGGACTCCCAGTTGGAGCCCAAATTTTAACTTAGTCCATTATGAGGAATAATCTTAAAAAATCTCCTTCTTGAGAGACATCAGTCAGAATCTTTTGATATTTGGTACACATCATCCTTAGAGGGGTCAGCCTCAATTTGTTCAATTGAGAAGTCCCTGAGTTGATATTTGTGTTCCCTATGGGAGCCTAAATTTTAACTTTGTGCAATATTGAGAATATTCTCAAACTCTTTTTTTTCTCCAAAACAACCAATCAGAATCATTTGGTATAGAACATCCTTAGTGGAGCCAATATCAAGTTTGTTCAAATAAAGTCCCTGGGTTAATAATTGGGCTCTCTACGGAGATGAAAGTTGAAGGCTGATAATGTTACTGAAGGCTGATACGCTAATATGGCCATGAGCTCCGACATTGAACTGAGCCTCACCAACAGCAACAGTGCACAAACAATTACTTACACTGATGGCTCAGAAAGACAAGCAAAAAGACTACGTCGCAGTGATAGTGATACCCTTGCGACACTTGTTAACAACACTAATCACCCGGCTTATAGAATAGTCCGCATACCAGGGACCATGCAGGACTAACTGCCAAACTCGTAACTGCATCTATTTAATCACATGCAGAATATGCAAGAAACAATATGTTGGCGAAACTAAACGTTATTTTAAATTCTGCATAAAAGAACACATAGCTGATATTCAACATCAACGTGACGCTCCAGTAGTCATACACTTCAATGACCATATGGAAAGCATCGCAGACGTTCAATATCACATCATACAAGTACTCGACTCCGACCCGTACCACCCGAACACGAACGACCATCGCCGACACACTGAAATAAATTGCATTTTCAAATTAGAAGCACTCGAACTATTTGGCCTGAACAAGAAGGACTTTTAATTAGGTGTTCTTCTATTGGCTGATATAAATCAAACAAGTAATAGGGCCCCACAAAGTAGATCTTATGTTTCTTAGGCCATTTTTAGTAAAATTTTATTTTTAACTCACCTGGCCTAAAAGGCCATGTGAGCTTTTCTCATCACTTGGCGCCCGTCGTCGTCTGGCGCCTGTAAACTTTTCACATTTTCATCTTCTTCTCTGTAACCGCTGAGCGGGTGTGAACCAAACTTGGCAGGAATGGTCTATGGGAGGTCCTCTACAAATGATCCTCATTTTGTTCCTGTCGAATGAAAAACATGGCTTCCAGAGGCATTCTTTGATTCTGGTTGGTGGATTTTCAAAAATCTTCTCCTCAGAAACTGCCAGGCCAAATATTTTGAAACTTCACATAAATGATGACTGGGACCCCCCTCTACCAACGATCCTCACTTAATGTTGATCGGGTTGCAAACATGCCCACAATTGCAGCTTATAGTTACTATATACTATAGAAACCCTATTGGGAAATCACATTTTCATCTTCTTCTCTGGAACTACTGAGCCAACGTGAGCCAAACTTTCCAGGAATGGTCTATAAGAGGATGGAAATATGTGGCCACCAGAGGTTATATTCTAATGCTTAACCCAATGCCTCTCCTGTCTGCACAAAGATCGGTACTGTCAGCAAAATACTTGTTAGCTTAACTTGACAAAGTCAAGATAAGCTATTGCCATCACGCATGCGGAAGTCTGTTAGTCATTTTCCTTTAGCACAGGCAACACCCCGCAGTTCTTGTCTGATTTCATATGCAGGTTTGGCGTCATGTCTAGATGAGAACGTCCCCTTTTGGTCGCGATCGGTCAACCGGTATGGCTGACTGAGCCCAAAACCCCAAAACCATTAGCACAATCTACAGGTCGTATTTATGAAGGGATTTCATTGTAACTTGGTAGGATGCCTCTGTGTAATGCCTAGATAAGAACGTCCCTTTTTGGGCATGATCTGTCAACAGTGATGGCTGCCCAAGCCCGAAACCCAAAAACTTTTAGCACAGTCTGCAGGTCATGTTTAATATGGAGGGATTTCATTGTAACTTGGTAGGATGACTCCTTATGATGTCTGCTTTTGCCGTGACAAGATCAGAATCTGATATTTTCTGGAAAAGCTATCAGTGAGAGCTTTTCCAGAAAATGATGTCAGCTTCTGGTCTTATCAGTGTAGGAAGAGAAAAGATACATAATTTAGAGGATTACCCTACACAACTTATTTTGACTTGTACTGTAAAACAAGTGCAACTGTAGGTTGATATCTTCAGCTGTAATCTAATTATGTTTGACAGATTGTTTGGAAAAACTAGGGAAGTTTTGTTTATTCTCTTGCAATCATGTCAGCTTAGATGACAGTAATTATTGTATGTCTTTTAAGATTCCTGTAACCTATCCAAAAGCTATTTCGAAAGAGAATACTGTCTGAAAAAAATTGTAATTTTCAAAATATTTTAACCCTTTTTTACTGATTTTTTTTTTGAAACAGAATTCATAAATATGTGCATTTTCAAGAAAATCTTCTTTGAAACTACAAGGCCAAATGGTTTGAAAAAACTTAATGTGACTGATGACTGTAACCCCCTCTACCAATGATCATCATTTTAATCGGGTTGCAATTATGGCTGCAATTGTGGCTTATAGTTACTATAGAAACCCTATAGGAAATCACATTTTCATCATCTTCACTGAAAGTACTGAGACAATGTGAATCAGACTTGGCAGGCATTGTCTATGAGAGGTTCTCTACAACTGTTACTTTTATTCCTGTTGGGTGAAAAAACGTGGCCGCCAGAAGCATTCTTTGATTCTGATTGGTCAATTTTGAAAACTCTTCTCCTCTGAAACCGCAGGGCCAAATGTCTTGAAACTTTGCATGGTTGATAACTGGGACACCCTCCACCAACATTCCTCATTTTAATGTTGATTGTATTGCAAACATGGCCACAATTGCGGTTTATAGTTACTATAGAAAAAACCTATAGGAAATCACATTTTCATCTTCTCTCTGGAACTATTGAGCTGACGTGAACCAAAACTTGGCAAGAATGGTCTATAGGAGGCCCTCTACAAATGATCCTCTTTTTGTTCCCATTGGCTGGAAAATATGGCCACCAGAGACATTCTATGATTCTTTTTGATGGATTCAAATGTTTTGAAACTTCACGTGATTGAAGACTGGGACACCTTCTACCAATGATCCTCATGTAATTTTGATGTAATGTTGCAAACATGGCCATAATTGCAGCTCATAGTTGGGAAATCACATTTTTAGCTTAACTTGACACAGTCAAGATAAGCTATTGCCATCACGCGTGCGGAAGTCTGTGAATCTGTGAGTCTGTTCACATTTTCCTTTAGCACGGGCAGTTCTTGTCTGATCGTCACAAAATTTCATATCCAGGTTTGGGGGTCATGTCTAGATGAGAACGTCCTCTTTTGGTCGCGATTGAGCAACTGGTATGGCTGCTCAGGCCCAAAACCCAAAAACCATTAGCACAGTCTACGGGTCGTATTTATGAAGGGATTTCATTGTAACTTGGTAGGATGCCTCTGTATAATGCCTAGATGAGATACGCACCCTTTTGGGCATGATCTATCAACTGTGATGGCTGCCCAAGCCCAAAACCCAAAAACTTTTAGGCCAGTCCACAGCTCATATTTATTGAGGAATTTCATTGTAACTTGGTGGGTTGACTTCATACACTGTCTAGGTGAGAAAGTCCCCTTTTCGTCCTGATTGGGCAACTGTGATGGCTACAGGGGCCCAAAGCCCGAAAACCTTTAGCCCAGTCTACAGGTCATATTTATGAAGAGATTTCATTGTAACTTGGTAGGATGACTCCAAATAATGTCTAGATGAGAACGTCCCATTTTGATCGCGATCATTCAGCCTTGATGGGTGCCCTAGCCCAAAAACCTTGAGCATAGGCAAAAGGTCATATTTATGGAAGGATTTCATTGTAACCTGTTAGGTTGACTCCATATAATGCCTCGATGATGACATCCCCTTTTAGTCGTGATTGGTCAACTGTGAAGCCCGAAAACCTTGAGCACAGTCTACAGGTCATATTTATAAAGGGATTTCTGTGTAACTTCGTAGGATCACTCCAGATGATGCCCAGATGAGATTGTCCCCTTTGGTTGCGATCATTCAACCATGATGGCTGCCCGAGCCTGAAGCCCGAAAACCTTTAGCACAGTCTACAGATCATATTTATGAAGAGATTTCTTTGTAACTTAGTAGGTTGACTTCATATAATGTCTAGATGAGAACATCCCCTTTTGGACACGATTGGGTAACTGTGACGGCTACATGGGCCTGAAGCCTGAAAATCTTTAGAACAGTCTACAGGTCATAATTATGAAGGGATTTCATTGTAGCTTGGTAGGATGACTCCAAATAGTGTCTAGATGAGAACATCCCCTTTTGGTCGTGATCATTCAGCCTTTATGGCTGCCCGAGCATAGTCTATAGGTTGTATTTATGGTTGTATTTATGGAAGGATTTCATTGTAACTTGTTGGGTTGACTCCATATAATGCCTAGATGATGACATCCCCATTTGGTCGTGATTGGTCAACGGTGATGGCTACAGGTGCCCAAAGCCCGAACATCTTGAGCACAGTCTGCAGGTCATATTTACGAAGGGATTTCATTGTAACTTCATAGGATCAGTCCAGATGATGCCCAGATGAGAATGTCCCCTTTTGGTTGCGATCATTCAACCATTATGGCTGCCCGAGCCCAAAGCCTGAATACCTTTAGCACAGTCTACAGGTCATATTTATGAAGGGATTTCATTGTATCTTGGTAGGTTTGACTTTATATAATATCTAGATGAGAACATACCCTTTTGGACACGATTGGCCCGAAGTCCAAAAACCTCTAGAACAGTCTACAGGTCATAATTATGAAGGGATTTCATTGTAGCTTGGTTGGATGACTCCAAATAATGTCTAGATGAGAACGTCCCCTTTTGGTTGCGATCATTCAGCTTTGATGGCTGCCCGAGCCCAAAAACCTTCAGTATAGTCTATAAGACATATTTATGGAAGGATTTCATTGTAACTTGTTAGTTTGACTCCATATAATGCCTAGATGATGACATCCCCTTTTGGTCATGATTGGTCAACTGTGATGGCTTCAGGGGCCCGAAGCCTGAAAACCTTGAGCACAGTCTACAGGTCATATTTATAAAAGAATTTCCTTGTAACTTTGTAGGATCACTCCAGATGAGATTGTCCCCTTTTGGTTACAATCATTCAACCATGATGGCTGCCCGAGCCCAAAGCCCCAAAACCTTTAGCACAGTCTACAGGTCATATTTATGAAGGGATTTCATTGTAACTTGGTAGGTTGACTTCATATAATGTCTAGATGAGAACGTCCCCTTTGGACACATCTAGACATTATAATATTTATGAAGGGATTTCAATGTAACTTGATAGGATGACTCGTTTTGGAATAATTTCACTGTAACTTGGTAAATTTTGTTGATATACGTTAGCTGTGAGGGCCACATACATTAACTGTGAGGCCATATTAACCCACCCCTCAGCTCTTTAGTACAGTGTGCACCTCATATTATTTTTTATCAAAAACATAGCATACAGGGAACAGAAATGAACATATTCCCAACTATCACGATTCTTGACTTATTTCATAATCCTTTCATAAACATTGAACATTATCCTTTTCATCAAACACAACACACAAGTTAAGCTACAGTGTCATTGACACTTTCATTATATGTATTTCCAGGTGAGCGATTACAGGCTCTGTAGAGCATATAGTTTATTTTTGTAATTATTTCTTCACTATCAAAAGTTCAAAAAAGTTAAAGTTCATGTTCTTGGTTTATTTTATATTTTATGCCACACATTCGGCAGAATAGTATGGGTGATGGTGTATTTTCTCCCTTTTGTGCAAGAAGGCTTTGCAATGCTTTAGCTTGTTGCAGTCTACGGTCAAATTTATCAATTTTATTAACTTGGATAAAATATCAGACATAGACCATTGGACGGGTTGGCATAAACATTTTGTTTCTGGACGATAATGGTTCGACCCACAGTCATGAAACCTCATAGGTAGGTTGGCATTGGTGAGAGGAAGAACCCTTTTTATTTTGGACCCGCTAGGTCACAGGTCAAGGTCTCAGTGACCTTGAACATAGTAAATCACAAAGAGTTTGTTTCTAGATGATAACTTGACTATGGTTCAACCCATATTCATGAAACTTCACACGTAGGTTGGCCTTCATGAGAGGAAGAACCCTATTTATTTTGGACTCACTAGGTGAAAGGTCAAGGTCATGGTGACCCTGAACACAGTAAATCAAAACAATCAGTTTCCAGATGATAACTTGATAATGGTTCAACCCACATTCAAGAAACCTCATAGGTAAATTGACATTAGTGAGAGGAAGCACCCTATTTATTTTGAACTTGCTAGGTTTAAGGTCAAGTTCACACTGACCTTGAACCTAGTAAATCGTAAACAATTGGTTTCCAGGTGATAACTTGACAGTGGTTCAACCCACATTCATGAAACTTCATATATATGTTGGCCTTGGTGAGAGGAAGAACCCTATTCAATCTATTTTGGACTCGCTAGATGAAATGTCAAGGTCACAGTGACTCGGAACATCGTAAATCATAAACAATTGGTTTCCGGATGATAACTTGATAATGGTTTGACCCACATTCATGAAACATCATAGGTAGGTTGGCCTAGGTGAGTGGAAGAACCCTATTTATTTTGGACTCACTAGGTCAAAGGTCAAGGTCACAGTGACCTTGAACATAATAAATCATAAACAATTGGTTTCCAGATGATAATTTGACAATGCTTCTATCCATGTTCATGAAACTTCATAGGTAGGTTGGCATTGGTGCAAGAAAGAGCCCTATTTATTTTGGAATCATTAGGTCAAAGGTCAAGGTCACAGTGATCCTTCATATAGTAAATTATAAACAATTTGTTTTTCTGGACGATAAGTTGATAATGATTAAACCCACTTTTGTGCTGTCACAACTCAACATTGGATCGGTGATCCTATCGGAATTTTTTTAATTTCCATTGGTTATAAAAAGAGAGCATGTGGCAGCCCAAAAGTCCATGCAGGAGCCCTGAGAAACATATATATTTGCACAGTATACCAATGACCCAGACATAGCTGGTGCTCTGGTCCTCCATACATTTACCCTCTGTGCATGCACAGACTTCAGGAAGTGACCGGAATTGGCTCAAACATCATTCTTTGTTTGGCCCTTGTCAGATAACAACAAACTGACTTTTGTGCTTTTTAAATCTTAATTAATAATGATGCCAAACACAAATCAATGGTTAATTTGGTGGATCCAAGGACACAACTGGATGAAGGAAGGAAGTAATGGTGGTTTGAAATGTTCATGGCTGTAATTTTATAATATTTATAAAAATTAGTTCATGTTCCCCAATTTCGGGACATGGGCCTGACGTCATCATTGTTGATAATGTTTTTTCCACTGTTGGTTAAGTATTCCTTCCCTACCCTCCCTTGATCCCCCCACCAGTTAAACTCCCAAGCTTCTGGATTGTTTTTTGGAAATTTAAAAAAAAATTTCTTGGCAGTTTAACGTGTTACTCAGAAAGTTTATTGTGTACATCCCCAGGGTTACGTCCTCACCCTTTGGGTGTTTAGGCATTTTTAGTCATGCATCATACATCCAATGTATCGTTTTTTCTTCTCATGAAGATCTTGCCTTACATCGGATAGTTCAAAAATCTGTTACAGACTTCGGGCCTTGTTGCCTGGGGTCCTGTTTCCGGTTTTCAGTCTGACGTTTACATTAGCAACGTTCTTTATATATATATGTAGTTTCCTATTTATTATATGGTAGGTCTGTTGTAAGATACATTATACAGTCCCATAGTGTGGCAGTCAATTTTTTGGATGAAAAAATGAATTTTGTCCACATATGGGCCTTTTGAGATACATTTGGGCACTTCGTTCCCTTTGGGAACTTGGGCTCTTGTCAAAAATGTTTCAAAAATTTTTTTGGTGTAAACTATTTTTCGATTTATATTTTGAATATTTTTTGTTATTATTTAATGTGGAGTTGGTGGGAGTACGATTGACTTAGTTTGCTTCATTATGTAAGCATATTGTTCAATAAGCAAGGCGAGGAAGTCTTTCCTCTTATTTATATGTAGGTTGCCTTGCTTGTAGTTGATGTACTTCCACTAATTCTTGTTCAACATGTGTCGCATGGGATGACAATCGTTGCTGACGGGTGTCACGGTACGTTGTTAGCGAGGGGCCACTGCCGGTCCTCTCGCAGTGAGAGGCTGCCGCAGGTCCTCTTGCCCAAAGGTCGCTCTAGTTTTTTAGTTTCTATTTACAGAGGAACAAGATCATGGTGATGTTTACGTGACACCGTTAGAGAGTGTGTTTCCGTCGTCGCATTTAAATAGTCAATCAGAGCTAGCGGCAAAAGTGTTCATGAATATTAGATAGGGCAATAAACCACGTTGTGGTTTCAGATCCCTGTCGCCAGCTAGCTTGACCGGTGAAGTGGTACACCATTCGAGGGTACCGTGATGCCGGGTATGTCCGTTACGGTCAAGGAGAGTAGAAAGGGTAGAGTGAGCACTATAAAATAATATCAGTATAAGGCTCACCCTGTGACGATGGAAAGGAAGAAGCCATCGAGTTCAGCAGGAAGCTCGGCGAGGTCTGAAGGACTGCGAGCGAGAGAGCACCCCCCCCTCTTTCTTTTATAACAACATCTGGGGTCAGATGTTATGGTTCAGAACTTGCACCCGTCGGAGCATACGTCCATGCCTCCCGTCCAGGACGCTCCATTCAGTTTACAGCTATAGTTACAGCTTCTTCTTCAGTGTCTACCAAGCACACACGACCGCACCTTAGCTACGTGACTTCTGATATCCACCCTGCATCGCCGAGAAAGTCAGTCTTCGTCAGAGAAGTCACACCATACAGTAGCCAAGGAGACGAGGCCTCATTCATTGGGACGTCCGCCGAAAAGAGCCATCACGAACACACTCTCCCAGGAGCAGCCGGCAGCCATGCAACAGAAGACCGCTGCTCCTTAGGCCTCTGTAATGGACTTTCTGTCGCAGATTGCGCAACTCATTGCAGCATCCCAGCAAGTGCAGAAGCAGCTGACGGCAGTCTCAGAACCTGAGCTATCAGATGGTGCTGGGTCGGTCCAGTCATCTGCGTGTTAGGTGTCGCTGACCGTGATTTTCAACTGATTCATACGAATGAGGAAAGGGATATGGAGGGGGATTAACCTTCCCTTTCAGAACAACACATGGTTGAGATGGATTTATTCCATCAACACTACATTGAATTTGTTCCAACGAATCAGAATGCTGCGACTACTTACAAGAAACCACTAGTGCTGACTTTATCCAGAAAAAGAGGAGGAAATGTCTTTTCCGGTTAAGTATAGACAGGTGTCGCAGGCCTTTGGCCTTTTAGATGACTCTATATTCAACTTTCCAGTGGAAAGAAGTAAGGCAGTTTCTTGTCATCATCTTCCGTAATTTCACCGATCGGAAAACAGGGAAGATGTATTGAGAGTCCCTCTGCATTTGAATGAGTAGGCTAAGGACCTGGCTATGGCCTTACCTTCGTCATTCATCATTCGCTCGGTCACAATTGAGACGGCATTTCTTCATTCAGAGCGAATTTAGACTCACTGTGTTATGCAGATCACCTTTAAGAACTGTATCTCAATGTCTCTACGGAAAGGAATTGGAGGATGTTCATACCTCAGTTCGTCCTTTCCAGGGCTATTATATTTATCATGTGTAACTCTGTCTTAACAGTTGCTAATTTGGAGTTAAACAGACGTGACACAGCCCTTGCGTCGTCATCCTTAATAGATGACAAGGTGAAAAACTCTATTCGCTCCGGTTTCCGGATACTAAGTTTTTGACGATAAGCTTTCATTAGTTTATGACCAAGCTGCAAAGAAAGCATCAATACTCTGCTCCTTAAGTCAGCGTCTAATCAACCCGCAATAGCAGAAAGGAGTAAGGGAGGACGTCCTAGACAGAAGGTCGCCTATAAGGACTCCTTGTGAGGGTATAGTTAACCCTCCTATAATTACTATAGGGATCATCATACAGTGACTCGAATACAGGGCTTAGGTCTGATCGAGACTACCGGTTAGACGCCGCTAAACTGCTGGGTCAAGGCTCTTCGCGAATGAGACACAGTTTTGCCTTCCATAGGCCTCACAGGTACTACAGGTGTGGGTTAGGACCTCTATTGCTTAGCAGTTGATGGATGGTTATCAAGATTAGCATCAAACTAGATAACTATTACGGAAGACCAGTAGGCGAGAAGTGTGGTTTTGGATGGCCTACGGCTATCTTTCCGAGAGAACCACAACTAACTTAATGTCTGATGGACAATGCTTCCGTCAAATCCTTACATGAGAGTCTCTCCAATCGGAGGTAAAAGTTCTCTTGACAATGAAAGTAATAGAGGTCGTCGAGAATCAAGATTCTCGTGGATTCTGTAGTCACCTGTTACTCGTACTGAAGCCATAGATCCCGTTCTGACAGATATTAGACTGGAGCTGGATAACAGGTTTATCAAAGCTATAAAAGTTTATTTATGGTTATCATTTAGTCGGTTAAAGTGAGCGTTCGAGTGATTGACTATGCTATAAGCATACACGTCCCCTCCAGTTATTCTTATCCAGAACTGGAGTATGATAACACATTAACTCAGGACCAGTATTGTTTTAACGGATCTAATAAACAAAAGGTCCATATTGTGGCAGATATTTAGTAGTTAACTCAAGAGTTCCGCTGCAACTGCCAGATCCGACTTTCACGATTATGACATGTATGAGTCAATAGTTTGGGGCACGATCCTGAGTCCGACACACTCTAAATGCTGGGGCCTTGGGACCCTCGGTTCCTGGAGAAGCACATAATCATCAAGAAGGATGTCAATATTGTTAGTGCTACATCAATGCTAACACGCTTGTTCAGATATTGTTGGACAACTCAATAGTGCTAGCGTACATCAGGAACCAGGGCGGCACCCATTCAGTTTTGTTATGATACCTAACGGAGAAGAATTTTCATTTTCATCTCTCTATCCATCATATACCGTGTTATCTGAACATACTAGCAGACTCACTCCTTGGAAAGGTTGCCTGTTTCATTTGTATGGACGCTCAACATGCGTTTATTTGTACAGTTTTGCTACCAGTGGGATCACCCCATGATTGTTCAGTCTGCAATGCATTGGAACAATTAGTTACCGTCATTTGTGTCGGCATGCCCAGATTATTGAGTGGGCATAATTCATTGGGAGGAATGATAGGATACACGTATCCTCCAATTCATTTGATTCAAAAGGTTATGTTTAAGATTAAACAGTCTCACTGTGAATCCTACTAGTAGAACCTCTGTTGTCACATAAATCTTGAATCAGTATTCTCAAGTGTCTGTTATGGGACACTCCCCAGAAGCTTTCTCCATGAGAGGGTCTTCTTTCAGGGGAAGTTTTATTCTTCATGTCCTTCTCTGCCCATAGTGGCATAATGGAATCTGTTAGACGTGAGGGAACCATCGCAGTTCCTGTATTTTTCTGTTAACTGACACAAGAATGATTAAATAATGCGGGTGAGGAGATTTCGTTATGACTTCGAATTCCCCCTTCCCACACCTCCCCCCCCCCCCCCCCCCCCCCCCCACACACACACACACTCACACACACTGCCTTTTGTGTTCAGAGGCAATTACCGGGCAAGATGTAGTTTTCTTCCCGCAAGCCTCATATAATTTAATACATGCATACTATGCATTTATGTTATGTTCTGTGGCGACCTCATGGGCTCATCCACTTTTTAGCTGAATTAGTGTCCTGTTATTTTTGTTGATTTGTTATATACGAGCGCTAATTTATAATTCATCACAATTAAATTGCTACTCTTGAGTACCTCGCAGGCAGCATAACCAGTTAACTGGTATTCAGATGATTACATGCTAAATATAAATGCTCTCACGCATTATTATTATTAGGCTAACACTTTATTGTATTTTGTGGACCTTGAAATCATAATCTGTTTTGGGGGCGGTCCGTGTCGGAGCCTGTTAATCATACCTATGTAATCTCTAGATCCAAGTTTCTATTTTGTTTTGTACTCATCTAACACGTGTTTTACAATCGTAAATATCGGATAGTACATATTGGAGAGTGTTGTTACTGGAATTTATTGTACAGTGGCCGCCTATGGATTACCTAGGAAGTGTGTTTTCTCTTCAGGAATCGTTCAGTGTGGCTTGATTGAATATGTGTATGTTATATTTTTATATATCACAGGTTTTCGACGTATCTGTGTACGTAATCTGCGGTGTGTGTTATTTAGTGTGCAATATTAATTACCAGGATTGTCGTTATAGCCGTAACTTCTGAAGTAATGTTAAGCACCATTTATTAATCATAAATTAATACCTGAGTGCCTGTTTGACGATTATTAATATTGTTTTTTGGTACCGCTCTTATTGTTTCAAGAGCTCTCCCCTTTTTCTTTTGAAGACTTCTTCAAAAAAAGGGGGGAGGGGGTGATTTTTACCCCTAATCTGGCTTAAAATGTATGTATCTTTGAAGGAAGCTGTTTTATCTGTATTTATATCCTGCATACAGCTGTAATGTTATTGTAAGGCATATGTTTGTGGGAGATTTTCTCTCATTCTCAGATACGCCATCCTAATTTTTGGGGCTTAGTCCATTCTAGCCTTAAGAATGAGGAACTAGTCTTCATGCTCACAATAAGGAATTACTTAAAATTGGACTCCTTATTTAGAATATGTCTCCTCTGTTACTGTATAGAGAGACATACATGCAATTTCTATTTAGTCTAAGTTCCTTCATCATGGATTGCAGGATTGGAATTATTTCAGAAGACCCTCCACCTATTTACGATTCAGCTATGTCTGGGCCTTTGGTGTACTGTGTAAAAATATGATAAATTTATAGTAATTTGTATATTTTTATTCTTACCAATGGCCCAGACAGGAAGGGCCCTCCCATGAGTGGAACTCATACCTCCCCGCTGAATTATTATGTAATACTCTCTTTACAAAGAATGATGTTGGCGCCAATTCCTGTCACTTCCTGACATCTGCGCATGCGCAGAGGGTAAATGTTTGGAGGACCTGATAGGACTTCTAACTTTCGGTTTTGCATGCAAATTTGGGGGATTGGGGGGGAGGGGAGGGGGCAAAATTTGTGTTTGGCCCTAGATATTTTAGAGTTAGCACCAGCTATGTCTGGGCCATTGGTAAGTTTAAAAATATACAAATTACTATAAATTTATCATTTTTAGCTTAACTTGACAAAGTCAAGATAAGCTATTGCCATCACGCGTGCGGAAGTCTGTTAGTCTGTGAGTCGCATTTTCCTTTAGCACGGGCTACACCCCGCAGTTCTTGTCTGATCGTCACGATATTTCATATGCAGGTTTGGGGTCATGTCTAGATGAGAACATCCCCATTCGGTCAACCAGTATGGCTGCCCAAGCTCAAAACCCGAAAACCATTAGCACAGTCTACAGGTCGTATTTATGAAGGGATTTCATTGTAACTTGGTAGGATGCCTCTGTATAATGCCTAGATGAGAACGTCCCCTTTTGGGCATGATCTGTTAACCATGATGGCTGCCCAAGCCCAAGCCCAAGCCCCAAAAACTTTTACCACAGTCTGCAGGTCATGTTTAATATGGAGGGATTTCATTGTAACTTGGTAGGATGACTCCTTATGATGTTTAGATGAGAGTTTCCCCATTTGGGAGGTGATCTGCCAACTGTGACGACTGCCCGACCCCAAAACCCTAAAACCTTTAGCACAGTCTACAGGTCATATTTATTGAGGAATTTCATTGTAACTTGGTGGGTTGACTTCATATAATGTCTAGATGAGAAAGTCCCCTTTTGGACGTGATTGGGCAACTGTGACGGCTACAGGTGCCCGAAGCCTGAAAACCTTTAGCACAGACTACAGGTCATAATTATGAAGGGATTTCATTGTAGCTTGGTAGGATGACTCCAAATAATGTCTAGATGAGAACGTCCCATTTTGATCGCGATCATTTAGCCTTGATGGGGGCCCGAGCCCAAAAACCTTTAGCATAGTCTATAGGTCGTATTTATGGAAGGATTTCATTGTAACTTGTTAGGTTGACTCCATATAATGCCCAGATGATGACATCCTCTTTTGGTCGTGATTGGTCAACTGTGATGGCTACAGGTGCCCAAAGCCCAAAAATCTTGAGCATGGTCTGCAGGTCATATTTATGAGGGATTTCATTGTAACTTCGTAGGATCAGTCCAGATATATTTATTTATTTATTGGTGTTTAAGGTCACATATTTATGCACAATGGCTAATCATGACCGTGCCAGTTTTACGGGTGGAGGAAGCCGGAGTACCCAGAGAGAACCACCGAGCAACGGCGAGCATCTGTCAGCTCCCCAACAAACTAAATCCACACAAGCAGGGTTAGCATTGGTTGAAGACAAGTGCACCATTGACGTGCATTACGCCTTAGTACACAACGCCACCATGCCCCCACGCGGGCAATGGAGATGAAGTGTCTTTCCCAAGGACACAACGTGGTTGCTGCAGATGGGATTCGAACCGAGGACCTCTCGGCTTGCAGCCTGCACCTCTACCAACTGAGCCACCGTGCTCCCTATCAGTCCAGATGATGCCCAGATGAGAATGTCCCCTTTTGGTTGTGATCATTCAGCCATGATGGCTGCCCAAGCCCGAAGCCCAAAAACCTTTAGCACAGTCTTCAGTTCATATTTGTGAATGGATTTCATTGTAACTTAGTAGGTTGACTTCATATAATGTCTAGATGAGAACAGCCCCTTTTGGACACCATTAGGCAACTGTGACGGCTACAGGGGCCTGAAGTCCGAAAACTTTTAGCACAGTCTACAGGTCATATTTATGAAGGGATTTCATTGTAACTTCGTAGGATCACTCCAGATGATGCCCAGATGAGAATGTCCCCTTTTGGTCGCGATCATTCAACCATGATGGCTGCCCGAGCCCAAAAAACCTTTAGTACAGTGTACAGGTCATATTTATGAAGGGATTTCATTGTAACTTGGTAGGTTGACTTCATATAATGTCTAGATGAGAACGTCCCCTTTGGACGCAATTGGGAAACTGATGGCTACAGGGGCCCAAAGCCTGAAAAACCTTTAGCACAGTCTACAGGCCATATTTATGAAGGGATTTCAATGTAACTTGATAGGGTGACTCGTTTTGGAATAATTTCACTGTAACTTGGTAACTTTTGTTGATATACGTTAACTGTGAGGGCCACATACATTAACTGTGAGGTCATATTAACCCACCCCTCCGCTCTTTAGTACAGTGTACACTTCATATTATTTTTGTAATAAACATAGCATACAGGGAACAGAAATCAACATATTCCCAATTATCACAATTCTTGTCTTATTTCATAATCCTTTCATAAACATTGAACATTATCCTTTTCATCAAACACAACACACAAGTTAAGCTACAGTGTCATTGACACTTTCATTAACTTTTTCAGGCCCAACCTGTTTATTAATTAGATGATTAAATTTCAAAGCAACAGAGGCTCCCTTCAAGTGGACTAGGTCCAGACTTTCAACCTACAATTACAAGTTACCGACAAGCCTGTGCTACCTATTCAAAAACACAAAAATAGCAATCCTCAGTTTGATCGAATTAAGTTTAGCCACACTCCTCCCTATCTGTCTTGCTTTATATATTCACATTATTGGTGCCCTGTTTTATTTGGAGGATCAGTTTTTAATATTTGGACCATTTTTTATGGGAAGTGTGTTTGTCACAGTTCGGTTCAATAATCAGCCCTTGAAATTAGGAATATTTTACCACGGCAATCAATTGCTGTGGTAAATTCCATTTCCCACGGCATTGCCACAACAATCACAGACACAAAAATCAATTCTGTACATTTTGGAGACGATGAGTTGTAAGCCTTGGGCTTTATGTCTAATCCATGGCCTTGTTTGTATAGCTTAAGATTTGTTCACTTGGCTTCTTGGAAATAAATATGGTGTGAACTAAAGAACATCACAAATCAAGAACTGGGAGTGCATGTAGCCTTTCCTAACTCAAGCATTGAATATCAGGACTGGCAGGTAACTGCCAGTCCTGATATTCAATACTTGAGTTATATAATTAAGAGTGTTGCACAAGGGTATTTTAGGTGGGACGTTGCTCATGAATTATTGAAAAATTATAAATTGAGCATTTGGAGAAAATGTTACCACAGCATTAAGGTGCCGTGGTAAAACTAATTTACTACAGCATTCACCACAGCAGTGCTGATTGCTGTGGCCAATTTCAAGGGCTGAATAATTAAGTTATAAATAGACACGTCTCTTGGACAAATGGTTTTGTTTGCTGATTCACACACTATCTGGCATTAAACACCCTCTCACTGATTGGTTCATCTGTATTTAATAACAGGAAAAATTATGCTATTGTATTTTAATAATATTTTTCTAAATATTAGTTTAATTCGAGGTATGACTTCCAAAATATAAAGAAACACAGAGCAAAACATTAACAATTTTAGTGGTAAGTTGAATGCACTTGCATTGAACAAATTCAAGGGTGCTGGAAGTTTGGTGGGGGGGGGGGGTGCAGGGGGGGAGGGGCAGCTGCCCTCTTACCCTAAGGCTAGGGGGCAAGGGGGCAGGGCATGCCATTTTTCGCCAGAAGTGAACTTGTGGAAAAGATTTTACTTTCTGAGAACTGTAACTTAGACACTCTCAAGTATTTATTTCTAATGTATTTTACATGTATATGTACCAGTGGCAATGGGGGGGTTTGTTGGGTATCAGATATAATGACAGAGTCATGTCGATAATCATCAAACAAAGAAGCTTTGTTAAAGCTATACATCGTCCCTTGAGTGCAACAAGGTACCATCTGCAATGTATAAGATTTTCTTTTCCTGAACTCCTCCAGGACCTGTACAAAAGCATTGCAGATGGAAACTTGTTGCTCCAAGGGATGATACAGTATATGGGGAGTGTATTATCACTAAATCACCCATAGGGTGGAGATTACACCCAACCAATAATTGCAAATTTGTTTCAAAGCATAACAAGCACAAGCAAAGTTCCAGCCAAAGAACCTCCGGGTTAAACCCGGAGTTCCATTGGCTGAAACATTGTTTGTTTTTTTTGTCCATATATACAGAATTTGAAAATGATACTTAGGTCGATAACTCCACTCCATGGGTATTTTAGTTACAATGTACTCTCCACGTACTATGTATATATTATGTCAACACTATTGAGTGTCACATTACAATATATATTTTGTAAACGTTACTGTAAACTCCCAGTCTTTACTCATACCCAGAGGTGAGTTCCCTTTTTGATTCCCCTGTCCACTTGCCCACATATGCTTCCAGCACCATTGCATGCATTGTTGATGCTGCCTGGTAAAGGAAGAACCATGTAAGATTATAGGTTGGGTAACTTGTATCAGCCAAGTTGAAACCTCAGTCAGCCAAGTTGGGAGTATGTCAGCCAAGGCTGGCTTATGTATCAAGGCAGACATATCATAAGGCTGGAAGCAATATTTTGGTATCTCGTTAATAAATGCCTATATTAGATGTACTGAGGCCAAATAGGCTAGCTCCATAAACAAAGGGAATTCAGTGTTTGTCAGAGTAATTTTTTTTATATACATATGTATTACAAGATTTTTATGCCCTGAGCCTCTTGGGAGGGCATTATGTTTTCACCATGTCTATGCATCCATCCATCCATCGTCCATCCTTTAACTTTTGGTTTCCAATAACTAAAGAACCGCTTATTTGATCAAATCATAATTTTAGGGGTTACTTGTGGATGACTAGACAATGCTTCCTTTCGATTTTTGTGCAGCTGACCAATTCAATGTGGCCGTCGGGGGCATAAGCACGCTTCGCATTGCTCTTTTTTTTTCCATTTAACAGGACCTTAGTTTATACAATTTAACATGTGAAATTTGCATTGAAGGTATGTTAAATGGTCTGGTATTTGAAAATTATATTCAATTAATAGGATTACTCAATTAAGAGATATTCAAATAAGTGAGCTCCACAGTACAATAATATTCATTTGTATTCTGCAACACAAAATCTATAGTCTCCAACTCAAAATTTTTTTTTGTCAAGAAACAGACATCGAAACATCAAAACAAATGTACATCATCATTATTTTTTACTAGAATAAAGTTTGCAGGGGATATAGAAAGGAGTCCCAGGGGATATAGAAAGGAGTCCCATCTGTTCGTCCATCCATCTGTTCATCCATTCATCCATCCATCTATAACAACTTTGGACCTTCATATCTCAGTGAGTGGATGCTGGATTTAAATGATCTTTGGTAGGCTGATAGACCACCATGGGGAAAAAATATTCACATGTAACAGATTTTGTCCATTTTATTTTCTAAAATTATGGGCCTTTTTCAGCATTTTTCAACTTTGAAAATATTTATTTTTATGGTTTTTGCTCGGCTTGGGATACCATTGGCCTTGCACCTTGTTTATGTTACATCATTAGTCATATTTTCAATATCCTGAGAATTGCTTCACACTATTTATAGCCAACCAAATGACATCATGACTTTCTGTAAAGTCTTGTAAATTAACCCTCTGCACAATCAGATCAAAGTAGTGAAATTAAAGCTGCAGATTTTCCCAAATGCACCTGGGAATTTAACCCTTTACCAAAATGCATATGATATTTAAATTTGTTATTTTAATTATTTAAAAAAAATTCATTAGGTAAAGGCTTAACCAGTTCAGTCCTGTTTGACAAGAGCTCACTAAACTCCGTCAAACAAAATTGAATTGGTTCAATTCTAATGGGAATATAGGAAAAAATTGCAGTTTGAAATTTTGTTATTTTAACATCAGAATGCAGAAGGTTAACTTAGATGCCCATTGGTGCCAATGTTAACTCACAACACTTTATAGAAGTCTGAAAAGTTTTGTATAGTTCTCTTCATCATTCAGAATCTGTGATGACCTGTGGTGTTGTATAGCTTCAGTGAGGGGAATCTGCAGTATTTGTCAACCATCAACCATTGAATTATAGAAAAGGGGGCTTGACCAAAATTTCAAGTGGCTTCCTCAGGGTTGTGCTTTGTATTAGCTCCCCTTCAAAAGTTGCAAAACAAATCTTGTTATTTGATTGTCCATACTACTTTATTTTAGAAAGAACTGTTAACACTTTACCCAACGCGTTTGATATATAAATTTATTACTTTACATATTATTTTTTCATTTTTTTTTGCAGCACATCAACAAAACCATATCATGTGACTGACCCTTGTGTGATCATTTTCTGTCCTTCGTCTGTTGTTTGTCCATCCATTGTGAACTTTACGTTATCGACTTCTCATAAACAACTTGGCTCAAAATAATTGGTTGGACAAGGACTGTGACTGACACCAAAATTACTTTTGATCAGCGCACTTTGAAATCCAGCGGACATTTTGACCGACACAAAATTCTGCTCAATTTTTAGAATCCGTGGTTAAAAACACTAGTGATCCCAGATAAACTCTAATTCCTTTGCAAATTAACAACAAAATGGCCACATGTCCGTTTGCAAAAAAAAAGATGAAAAATAGTTCCGATAAACTAAAAAAAAAGTGAACATGACTAATCATGGGTTAAATTATGTTTTCTTCTTACAGAAACATATTACTAAAAATATAACAATTGATTAAAAAGTATAACTTGTAAGTTTTCAATGTATGGTCATAATTGCGAGTATTTGCTCCACACTTTTTCCAGTATTTACCATCTTCAATGTGATAATTGCCCTCTTCTGTTGATGGTGCTTGGGCTTCATGAAGATCCCAAAGAAGTTGAAAGCACACTGCTCGAAAAACCAAACAAAGGATCAGACATGTCATTTTGATAAGGAAAACAAGACTTACCCGTCAATAAATAAAGAACAAGTTTGCAAATGATGTTGTCTTATTAATTATATTTCCATTATACAATTTTTTGTGCATGCAATACATGCTTTGAACATACAACAAAGAAAGAAATGTTGTGATAAATATTCAGTTGAAAAAAATCATTGTCTTGTTTGATTTATGACTCACTGGGATTCAGCACCAGTTCAGGAGTCACCTAAAAGAAGGTATACAGAAGTTAATGTTCAGCTTTATCAAGTCATTTCCTCATTTAGTAGTCACCATATTTCAATTTACAATGCGTAAAGCAAAATGTTGAAAATGAGATGCATTAAAATAATGAGCTGCATCAACTACTTTGGGCAGGGCATTTTGACCTACACTGAAAAAAAATTATTTCGAGTCTTGACCATGACAAACCGAAACTGAATGTGACCCAAATTACTTCTTTGGACCAATTTATCAGCTGAGTGATTAAGGCCCCTTGGGGCCTCTTGTTTTTGAACAGCACAATATGTAAATTAAGTGGTATGAATGTGGCTGCTTATTTGGGTAAAGGATTAATGTGGTCAGTGCCACTAATAGCCCTTCACATGTCATATCATTTCAGTTTGTGGGAGCTAGGTAGCTCCGTGGTAGATAGTTGGTCTTCTATGCTAGAGGTCTCGTGTTTGATCCCCATCTGGGACGACCCGCATTGTGTCCTTGGGCAATGCACTTTATCCCAGTTGCCTACATGGGGGCACGATGACGCCATGTACTAAGGTGTAGTGCATGTCGATGGTGCACATGTCTTCAACCACAGTAACTCTGCTTGAGCAGAGCTTGAACAGAGTTGGAATGTTGACCTGACAGTTGGTAGTCAATGCTCGGTGGTTCTCTCTGGGGACTCCGCCTTCCGTAAAACTGTCATGGTCACGATTATCCATTGTGCATAAGTATGTGACCTTAAACACCAATAAATGAATAAATACATTTCAGTTTGTCTATCTGTTTTGCAGAGTTATGATTCTGTTGTTCCCAATGAGAAGTACCTTCCAGTTAATGAAATTTGGATTTATCATACAGAGCTCCAACAATGGTAAGGTTAATGGCGTAATTTGATCATAATGTGTAATAAACTTGTTTAATAATATGCATAATTTAATGACCACAAGTGTGGGAGTGTGGTAGCTCTGTGGTTAGGCCAAAGAAAAAAAATTTTTGGTTTGGGTTACCCAACCAACCCTATTTTAAGCATGCAACTCCAGAAATTTTATCAGCCTTTCAAAAATAGCGATCTTTATCTAGCACCATAAACCTGGAAACATCACTAAATCAGATTTTACCGATTATGTTTCTCCATTGAAACGGAAAATGCACATTTCAAGAGTTTGGTTCCTCGTATTGCCGATTTTCATCTGAACAATGTCAACAATCTTGGCTTTAATAAAAAGGAAATACCCTCATTCGGGTGAAATAAAGAAATTCCAATCTGTTTTCGGTTCCAATCTGTTCTCTATGGCTGCCAAATTGGGCCGACGTAATAGGGTGCCTGACTTTAATAACATTTATCGTCAGACAATAAATTTATCAAAGTTAGGAACCCTATTCTATGGGCCTGATTTGACAGCCATGAATATCACCCAAAGTAAAATGAGACTGATGATCGCTTGGCTGTTCAAGTTTAATAACAGCACACCTGTCAGTCTTACATGTATAAGTTATTCTATTCAAGGTTGTCCAGTGCTACTAGTATCCGTATTCAAAAGGAACAGTTTGCTGAAGTTCTCAGAAAATGAAGCATTTGCATAATTCATGGGAAGAATGTATGCTAGTATCTTTGAAAATTTGCAATGTGCTGATAAAAAAAGTCAAGTTTTTCTATTGAAAAAACAAGATAATTTTCACCCCAAAAGCCACCAGAATGCACCACTTGATAGCTCCTTTCAAAAATTAAAAATGCAGGTTTCAGGTCATGTCTAGATGAGAACATCCCCTTTTCGTGATGGCTGCCCGAGCCCAAAACCCAAAAACCTTTAGCACAGTCTACTGGTCGTATTTATGAAGGCATTTCATTGTAACTTGGTAGGATGACTCTGTAGATTGTCTAGATGAGAATGTATCCTTTTGGTCATGATCTGTCAACCATGATGGCTGCCCAAACCCAAAACCCAAAAACTTTTTGCACAGTCTACAGGTCATATTTAATATGGAGGGATTTCATTGTAACTTGGTAGGATGACTCCGTATGATGTCTAGATGAGAACTTCCCCATTTGGCTGCGATCTGTCAACTGTGATGGCTGCCCAAGCCCAAAACCTGAAAACTTGTAGCACAGTCTACAGGTCATATTAATGGAGGGATTTCATTGTAACTTGGTGGTATGATTCCATATAATGTCTAGATGAGAACGTCCCCTTTTGGTAGAAGTTATTCAACCGTGATGGCTGCCCGAGCCCAAAACCTGAAAACTTTTAGCACAGTCTACAGGTCATATTAATGGAGGGATTTCATTGTAACTTGGTGGTATGATTCCATATAATGTCTAGATGAGAACGTCCCCTTTTGGTAGAGGTTATTCAACCGTGATGGCTGCCCGAGCCCAAAACCCAAAAATCTTTAGCATAGACTACTGGTCGTATTTATGAAGGGATTTCATTGTTACTTGGTAGGATGACTCCATATACTGTCTAGATGAGAACGTCCCTCTTGGTAGCAATCATTCAACCGTGATGGCTACCCGAGCCCAAAACCTGAAAACCTTTAGCATAGACTACAGGTCATATTTATGAATGGATTTCATTGGATCTCAGTTTTATGTCTTGATGAGGACGTCCCCTTTTGGTTGCGATCGATCAACCATGATGGCTACACAGGCCCAAAGCCCGAAAACAGTTTGTACAGTCTACCGGCCGTATTTATGAAGGGATTTTATTGTAACTTGATAGGATGACTCGTTTTGGAATAATTTTACCGTAACTTGGTAACTTTGGTTGACATACATTAACTGTGAGGGCCACATTAACCTATCCCTCAGTTCTTTAGTACAATCTACATCTCAAATTATTTTTATTGAAAACTTCACATACAGGAAACAGAAATTCACATACTCTCAATTATCACAATTCTTGTTGTATTTCATAATCCTTTCCTAAACATTATCCTTTTCATCAAACACAACACATGGTCAAGTTAAGCTACAGTGTCATTGACACTTTCATTCTTGGAAAGTCAAAAGATGACTTATGTGGGTGTGACCACAATCAATTGTATTGGAGCGTGTGGTTCTAGCAGATGATGAGAGGGTACCCCAGAGGAATATTAAAAAATCAAACAGGTACAGTCACACAAATTTTAGCGTAATCCTTAATGAAGCTCTATGATAATAAGCTAACCCTAGGAATCGTTCTATATCTTTTGTAGATTTTGGTTCTGGCCATTCGTTTATAACTTGGGTGTCCTTATTCCCAATTCCCAATCCAGTGGGAGAAATCTGATGGCCCAGAAACTAAATTTGATTTTGGAAGAGTAAACATTTTTTGGTTTTCAATTTTAATTCATTCTGCCGGAATCTACTGAACACAGTTCTTAAATTGTGTAGGTGATCCATAAAATTACTTCCCAAAACAATAATGTCATTCAGAAAAGTTAATACCGTCTCCCAATTTAGTCCCTTCAGTACTAAATCCATCACACGGGAGTAACATGCAGGCATGTTACATAAGCCAAACCCCAATCGGTTGAATTCATACAACCCACACTTGGTAATAAAGGCAGTCTTTCTTTTATCACTTTCCTCAATATGAATTTGCCAGTATGCCTTGTTAGCATCCAATTTGGAAAACCACTTGTTCCTGGTCAAAGTGTCTAAACAGTCGACCAGCAGAGGCAATGGGAAGTTATCCTTAACTGTAATCGAATTTAACCCTCTAACACCTAGACACCAATGCACACCACCACATCTTTTACTTATTAACACTGGGGCTGCAGCCATTCCGAAGTGGAAGGGCAGATTATGCCGGCATCCAACATCTGCAGATGGGAATTTTCCTCATTCACAAAACACACTGGAGTATGACGCATGCATAACTTGATGGGTTTGGCTGAACTAGTATCGATTGAATATTTGATAACCGTGAAATTTCACAGATCAAACTCATGCTTGGCGAATAATTCTGATATTCTACAAATAATTCAGTGAGGATTGACATTTCCTCCTGGGTTAACCAGTTGGAGGATCTTTCTAGGAGATTAGCCAAATGTTCTGGGACTTGTTCTGGAAGGCATGGATGTGGTCCTATCTCAGCTTGAGGAAATGGCTCACCTTCCATTGCTTGTCCTAAAATAGGTCCTTTTTTCATGGTAACAAACTCATCACTTGGATTCACAAGGGCAACTATTGGTGGACTTTTCTCAGGATGTGCTGTTCTGGGTATCAGTAAATTTGAATCGAGATCAGGCTGAATTATGTGTACTGTTTGTTTGGGGCAGACTACACTGCACCTGGACCACTGAATTGAAAGGCACCACTTCTTTTCGTAAAAGGGAAACTGTAACTGTTTGGATTGTCTGGAACGCCGAGCCCATGTGGACAGAATTTCTAGCAATTCCGATCCAATTGGAATTTCATTATGGACCAGATCAATCTGCACGTTCCGGTCACTCATGAAATCTAATCCCAACAGCAAGTCATCCTCTATCGGAGCCACATACACCTGAACCTTGTAAATAGTTTGTCCTAGCTTTAACTATACCGGACCAATGATTTTATCTTTCATAGAGAGTTCTCTACCAGCAGCATGGACGGTCACCCCTTTTATGACTGGTTGTACTTTATCAAAATAATCTTAGAGTTTATCAGAAATGATGGTGACCTCGGCTGCAGTATCAATTATAGCATTCAGGTGAAGGTTCTCCAATTCAGCTGGGATGAATACAGTTGAGCTAGCCCTAAGGTGACACAGAGTGATACTTCAGGTAACAGGACATCAACGGTGTGGGAGAGACCTTTTGCTTCATGAGGGGCTGAGTCCAGGCCTACTGAAACGACCCATTTGAGCTTAAATTTTTAGTAAATGATACTGAAGCAGAGGAAGCAGGATTTTTTGCGGTCTGCAGGTCTATTGTTTTCCCGTTGAGATGAGCACTCTCAAGAGAAATGGAATGGGGACTCACAATCCCAGCAACCTCTCCGACTGGGAGAAGGTGATCTACTGTTTGATCTATTTTTCTCTCACCAATCTGCTGAACAGTTTTGAGTTTCTGACATGAATGAAGTGATCACATGGTTGAGAGCATTAATATCTTTGGAGATAGTTTGCATTTTTTAAAAATATTGTTGGACATTTTTTCCACCTGTGTTGAAAGGCATTGCATTTCCGTGTCATTGGATCGAATAGGTGGGAAGGGCTCCTTGATGGGGGTTCCAAAATTAAATGCATTTGGGGATTGTTGCAGCTTGAGCTCGGGCTGGGCTGTATCCCCTATAACGATCGGGACTTTGTGTCCTTCCCTAGGATATGAGTTTGGGGAAACATTGGGGGTAAATGCCCCCGGGCTAGTTGTACTCGAACTGTGTGGCTGGGAAATTGAACCCAAAATTGCCCTATTTGAATACTGAAACCACTTTGCTTTATCAATTGCATCCTCAAAGGTGACAGGGCGAAGGTTGGAAACATACTGGCCAGCATTTTTATCATCCAGCCCATGGCAGAATCACATTATAATCTGCCAGTTCATATGTACTTTGGGCAAATGGCCAAAGGTGTGAATTGCAAGGGATTGGATTTCTTCAGCCCACTCCTCCACCCACATTCCAGGGGTCTGTTGCCATTGAGCAAATTTCATTTGAGCTGTTTCGCGTTGGTCATGAAGGCCAAACCGTTTTTCTATTCTGTGTAGGATTTCTTGAGTATCCATGCTGGGATTCTGGTGCATGAGAGTTGTGAAGTAATCACTAGCCCTCCCCCTTAAACACCAACACAAAATTCATTTTTGATTCCTGTCCCATCCAAGACTGAGTCTGGGCAAAATGATGAAATTTGATACAAAAAGCTTGCCAATTGGTGGTGCCATCATATGATAAATATTTTGGCACCTGTGGTGACCGTCTGTCTTGATCACCAGTGTTTCTTTGAGTTGAGATCCCAGGAAGATAATTATGGAGATGATGATATGGGCAGACAGGCGGTACAGATGGCCAAGGGAAGTGTAAGTAGGACAAGCAGCAGGAGTCCAGGGACTCTGAGTGGAAAAGTTGAGGCCAGCCAAACGGGATGATGGTGGGACCATATTTGCACTATATTGTGGGTAATGGGAACCAACTGCTCCCACCTGGGACGTTGATAATGCCGCCTTACAGGGAGCATTTATGAGGGACAATCCCAATTGAGAAGGGTCACTTCTTGATTTGCTCTGGATACGAGGAGGTGAACTGGGTTGGTTTAACATTCCCCCACCTTGTAAAAATGAAGGGTCTGGTTTAATATCTGCCGAAAAGCTGTAGGTCTGTGATGACAGGGATTGTGGGGGACCCGGCAACTGGGGCACTAGAAAGAGCCCCCAAAATATTGTTTGCAAAGGCTATCTGGCAATGTTTATTTTTTCCACCATCTCCAATGACTGGGGACAGTATGTATGGTCATCCCCACACCCATGACCTTGGGGAAAAATCAGCAGCTGCCAAAAACAAACTAGTCACTTTCAAATTTGGAATGTCTCTTAACATATCCTCATCCACATTCCCATTTTCCTCCCTTTTCCATAAAATGGCTAGGGCAGTGTCCACCGAAATTCTGGGTAACTGAAAGAGGTCTGGGAAGGCACACCTATTGATGAAAACGTGGCCTGAAGACAAAGCACCCTTGTAAATAACACGCTTGGCATGGCTAGTATTAACTGGGCTTAGTGACATACTGTGGCAACTGAAAGGTGAAGGTCAGTGCTGGCTGAAAATCAAAACATAGTCGCAAATGGCAAGATCAAGGGTGAAAACAAAACTACACCCCAAAAACAGACACATGCAAAAAGACAGACTGCAAAAAAAAAACGAATGCAGTGTAGCAACACATAAACGAATCACAACCACTGAAGCGAAAGTACATGTGCACCGCAGTGTGGTCCACCAAGATGGCAGAAAATTCAAATTGAAAATATTGTGCAACAACAAAACTGTGGCGACGCCACTTGTTGTGACTCGCCAGAGGCCGGACTAGTGATATGCTCACCTTATCTAATTGATGCAATTCTTCTGGTATTTTCTATAACTGTAATGTATACTTCTGATATTTTCAATAACCGTATAGGCTCGCAAGCAGTGGCGGCAGTACACAGCAGGCGATGTTGACCACTGCTAACGAAATAACACCACATCCGGGAACATGGCTGTGGGAACCCCAGGAGCTAAAAATAGAAATATTTCCAAAAGCCCATATTTCCCAAACCACATGGAACAGAGGACTTTTATTTGGTAAGAAGCATCCTTAGGCCGAGTAGAATTGAATGGTAAAAAAAATATTGCCATCTGTTGTGTCAGGGTGTTTTGTAGGGTGCATTGAAAAAAATGCTGAGTCAGCATATTTGCAGATATTTAAATCAAAATGTTTTCAGAACCACAGATCACAATCTTTTGATGTTTGGTATCCATATGGGAGTCAGGTACAAGTTTGTTAAAATGAAGCCCCTTGGTTCATATTTGGGCAAGGCTCGAAATAATTTTTTTTCTAGTGCAGGTCAAAATATCCTGTCCCAAGTTGGTACAGGTCATTTTAATCTGGTGCCCGTCATATTCAACATATTGCTTCACACATTGTAAATTGACATATGATGACTACTGAATGAAGAAACAACTCATTAAGTCGCAATAGAATTTAAGTTTATACCAAATTACCAGTGTTTTTTAAACTCAGATTCTAAAATTGAGCAGAATTTTGCATCGGTCAAAATGTCCTATGGATTTCAAAGTGTGTAGGTGATGGTATTGTCTTTGTCCCACCACTTATTTCGAGTCTTGCCAGTCAGAATCTTTTAATGTTTGGCATACATCATGGTTCTGAGGGACAGATTCAAGATTGTTCAAATCAAGTCCCTCAGTTAATATTTCGGCTTCCTATGGTTAGAATAATATTTGGGCTTCCAATGGTCAGATTCGGGTTTGTGCAAATCAAGGTCCTGGGTTAATATTTGGGCTCTCAGTGTGTGTGCGGGGTTGCCTGTCTTCAGTGACATAATGCAATATGGGGGGGATTTTTAAAAAAATCTTCTTCAGATTCACTAGTACGTATCCTTTCAACATCTCTGGGAGGAGGGGGGGTGGATGGGGGGGGGGGGGGGCAGTTTCAAATTTGTTCAAATCAGGTCCCTGGGTTAATATTTGGGCTCTCTATGGTATCCTGAATTTTAACTAAGTGCAATATGAGGAAATTTGTTTAAAAATCTTCTTCAGATCCAACAGTCAGAATGCTTTCATATTTGGTATACAATATCTCTAGGGGGTAAGATTCAAGTTTGTTCAAATCGAGTGTCTGGGTTAATATTTGGGCTTCCTATGGTAGTTCAAATTTTAACTTTGTGCAATATGGGGGAATTTTTTAAAAATCTCCTTCTCCAGAACCATCTTTTAGAATCTTTTGATATTTGGTATATAACATCTCTGTGGGAGTCAGATTCAAGTTTGTTCTAATCTGGTCCCTGGGTTAATATTTGTGCTCTATTGGGAAGGGGGTTGCAGTGACGTAACAACCAATGGAAGTTTGTCAGTGCTTGTCTACAGCTGATATAATTGGAAGCAGTGAGGAAGATCAATGAAAATAATCATCATCCTTGGATGGGTTACTATCTGAGCGATCGATTCGGACTCCAGCATTGTGCCCTTAGGCAAGGCACTTAACTCCAATTGTCCACATAAGGGCCACGATGACACCGTGTACTAGGGCATTCACCATGTCGATGGTGCGAATGTCTTCAACCAATCTAACCCTGCCTGTGCTGCAGTGCAGAGTTACGATGTTGGGGAGCTGGCAGCTGCTCGTTATTGCTCGGTGGTTCTCTCCGGGTACTCCGGCTTCCTCCACCCCTAAAACTGTCACCAACACACTCTGACCTTTGCTGTTAAAGTGTAGTTAAACCTTAATAAAATAAAATAAATAAATTTGGGTATGTTGAATACAGGCAACAATCATGGTACAGAGGATTATTAAAATTATGAAACAAAAATACTGAAAGCACCTGTAAGGCCTTATAAAGTAGATCTTCTGTTTCTCGGGCCATTTTTGTAAAAATGCATGCAGGCCTTTTTTTTTTTAAATTTTTGTAATTATTATTTCTTTGCAATCAAAAGTTCATATTCTTGGTTTCTTTTATGTTTTATGCCTCATAATCCACAGAATAACCTGGGTGGTGGTGCATTTTGTCCCTTAAGTGTAACAAGGCGCCATATGCAATTCTTTACTTTTGCAGATAGAGACTAGTTGCATCCATGGGACGCTTTTATCCACTTTATTAACTTCAGTAATATATCTGATTTAGACCAATTAATTTCTGTTTTTACCTGTGTCGCCAGCGGCAGAGCAGGTCCAGTAACCGCTCGACTCCATCCGTCAGTCCGTCTGAAACTCTTCTTCCATCAAAGTTTTCTTGGCTTCTATGAAAGGGAATGATTTTATATTTGGTCAGGTCCAGACCCGGTATTGGTCTTGGCTTGTTTGGAGTTTGCATTGGTAAAAATATTACAGTATATGTACGGGTTAATATTTCAGAATCTTTAACATACTTTCATATTGGAATACATTTCCCATGTTTTTTTCTTTTTTTAGGTCTAATGTCAAAGCAGGAGGATTGACGTTGCCAGGATTATCGGGAGCATCCTCATATCTAGTTGATAAAAATATTTACACCTTTGGTGGTCATGTTGAGCATGGCAACATAAATGATGTATACAAGTTGAACTTGAAACAACTTCAGTGGTCTAAAGTAGTGACTGATGGGCCAGAACCAAGTCCTAGAGACAAGTTTTCTTCCTGGGAATATTCTGACAGGTAAATAGTTCATTTCTTTTTATCATTCTGTAGTATAGTACAGGAACAGTAGATCACTACTGGAGCTGTGCAGTGCACAAAATTTCAAAAATGACTCTGACTGACTGTTCTTTTGGGTTGGAGATGGCTGACCGTGTGCTCGGCTATGTAAAAATTCTTGGGAAACGGCTTTTTTATCATTAACAAGTATTCATATATTGCATGGAATTGAAATATAGAAAGCCTCTCACGGCAAAAGTCTAAACATCGATCAAGACACAAGAAGGCTGCTTAAGTTACTCAGACTTTACCATTAAAGATGCAACTTTTGGCTAACTGGTCATCTGTTCCCATATCAAATTTTGCACACTGCTGTGTGATTAACCTGTTACCCAACACAACTAGAAGATGACATTTGTTGACAAATTTTCAAGAATAATTAACCCTTTACCTAACAAATTGTTGCATTTGCCCACATAATTTACAAATTGAGCACTTGAAAAAAATTGATTAACAACAAATTTCAACAAAACCATATCACGTGGTCACATGAGATGGTCTCGACCTTGCCTCTGGGTCATATATCTAACAGACTCATCGATATACAGTACGTGGAGAGTGTATTATCATGAATCACCCACAGAATGGAGATTCCATCCAAGCAATAATTGCAAATTTGTTGCAAAGCATAACAAGCACAACCAAAGTTTCAACCAATGGACCCCTTAAACCCGGAGGTCCATTGGCTGAAACATTGCTTATCCTTTTTGTCCACATGAACAAAATTTGAAAGTTATAGTTTGGGTGATAACTCCACTCTTCGGGTGATTTAGTTACAATCCACACTCCACATACTGTATGTCCAGAGACATGATCTCGACTTCATTGCACCATCTCACAGGCCTCGAAATAAGAGGCGAACGCTCGTACCGTTCGCCTACTGGTTACGCAGATTTGTTTTCAGGCGAACGCTCGATCGGTTAACCAAAAATCGTGCGAAGTTAGTTGTTACTGGATGAGAAAATTTTTTAACGTGTTTCCTCCCACTGATTTAAAAGAGGCACTGCAGTGAACAAAACGAGAACAAAATCTCGTGGTTATCATACAGCGTGTTTCAATCATTACTGTACTTGTGGGGGTATAAATCAATAGTATTAGTGGTACTGAAGATCTGCAGTACCAACTCGAGGCGCCCTCTGGCTCTCGAAACAATTAATTTGTTTCGATTCTGAGAAAGACGATTGTCTGTTACAGCTAAAGGGAGCTAACTGGTTTGGTAATACATTTACCGCACATGAGGTATTAACTCTCGCACTGCGCGAAGCTGAAAATAAGTCTTCAATACAATAAAAAGGAGACATATTGAAAATCAAATGAGCTGTTGTTAATTATTTGCATTCCGCCCCTTTTTACCCTTCCAATCCATGATAAAAATTTTCGAACACATTATGGAAACGTCTTTTATTCATCAATGCTGACTTCTTATTTACATGCTTGTTCCATTTGAATAAACAGCCAGCATGGTTGTGAACATGTGTTTTTCCAGATGATTTCGAACATTGTGGCACAGATAAAGTTTTAGTTTGGAACTTTGGATTACATTCTCCGGATTCCGAAATGTTGGGGAAGGTAGATATGATTTACAATTATTTCTTTTCCAATGTTAATCAGAGACTGCCAATGCAACTCCCATACCCTAAAGTTCAATGTATTCGTAATAGAGACGTCCATCGACGGTATTTGACCACATCCCCACACAATTGCCAAATTTCCACTCCCAGTTCGAGACAAATGTGTTTGGGTTTCTGAAATAATAAGCCACACAGCAAAATAAACAATTAAAATTCTTTAATTTTCATTAGACTTAAAAATCATATAAAGCAAAGAACAACAAATGTTAATGCGTACATACGTGAATGTGTATGTGGGGGGGGGGGGGGGGGGGCATGTGTATGTACCTGTTTTGTACTTAGCCTGCCTTGAGTCCCTTGTGTCTAAACGCCAAACTAATTAGGGAGGAACTGTAGTTGGGTATGTCAGAAGTTTTGTCAGTATTAATACTTTTAATGCAATGGTTAACCAATAGGTTTATGAAAAAAATCTAGTTAACCGATCAGCAGGTTAACCATTGTCAAATGAGGCAACCTGCTGGAAGGTTTATCAAAATCTTGTTATTTCGAAGCCTGATCTCAGGAACCTGCATGGTGGTAACAACCTATATTTATATTGTATTATTTTGTCATAACCTCTCCTTCATTTGCGTATTTTACACTTGGTATACCTGCCACGTTACCTAAATGATCGTTCAAAGATTATTTCCATTTGAACTTTCAGATGTGGTAGATTTGAAGCATTTCACATATAAAATGGTGCAGTGGATTTCAATTGTATATCTCTTAATTGCGTAACCCCATTAATTGCATATAATTTTTAACATCAAGCTATTTACCATACTCTCAATATTAATTTGACCTATTAATTACAAATAGGTTGTACAGTAAACTGTTAATTGAATAAAAAAGTAGCCTGATTTATCAAAGAATTGCTCAGACAACCGCTGGTATAGACCTATTGGCTCCAGTACATCAAATATAGACATTAATCTATTATACCTCGATTGAAAGAGCTTCACAAATTATCTACAGGAGATACCTTTTCAAGTAGGAGGATAATTGATGGGAGGAGACAAAATATTTATGACAGCCAAAAAATATTTTTATTCCTCACTTTACCTTCTGCTGTGTTAATATCTCTCATAGATGAAAATCAGGGGAAAACTGTTAACATTTCATGCCAACTACTATTAATATAAAGTCTAAAAGTCAAGCCTGTTCAAATCATAAGGATGTATGCTTTTAAGGATAAAGATCCAGTGTAGTTCTCCATGTTTCCTGATCTGTGTATTTTCATCGAGATCAGGGTCACTTGGAAGTATGTCAAAAATATGGAATTTCATGTTGTCTGACGCGTGGTCTGGCCAAATGTAGTGCCTGAGGATGGGTTTATCATGCTTATTTCTGATATCCTTTAAATTCTCCAAGATGCAGATGCAGAATGTGCATTTTGATTCACTGACACACTGTATTTTGCATACCTCATCAAAGAGAAAGTCAGCACATCTCACAGACACATGCTGTCTACTGCCCACGCAGAAAATATCATGCACTTTACTGTCGGCACTTTGATATGTTTGATACAAAGTAACGAACATTTATTATCATCGACTTGACTGATACAACTCGTCAGATTCAGATACTGTTGATTCAATGTTCTAAGTTCCAATACCTTAAACCTTTCATGTCAAAGAAGTAAGTTGAACAAATGCACACCCAAATTATCATTTTTTTAGATGCGCAATTTCCTGCACATATGTATTGCCATCTGCACGCATGATGGCACAATTGTGAGAGTGCACCTCAAACAGCAAGATCAAGTGATATATAAGCTGTGATATATATACCCAAACTCTGCCAAACCATCCCAGACAAACAATGTTTCCAGGTTCTGCATTGTAATTACATCAAAGGCATTTCAATCAGAGCTTTGTCAGTGCCATTTTCAACCCAACCATTTGCATTATTGTCAACTAAACTGTCTCAACATCAAAAGATCTAAAGACTGTACCACGGGAGCCGTCATACCATGGACAGCATGCCATGTGCAGCTCAAGGTACGTGCTAGTGCTGATTTCATCAGCATTTACAGGCATTCATAAAGCATTGTTTAAGGTTACATTTGACCAGTAGAAAATGGCAAGCACATCTTTCGAAAACGTCTGATATTTCGATCCATTTTATCAGAAGTACAGAAAATGGGTGACTGGTTGTGCAGTGTTCGCTATGTCAGTCGAAGCTCAGGTATAATGGTTCAACAACTGCTATGAGATCATATAAACATCCAGCTATAAAGAAAGCTTCTCTCAATACTTCTGTTTGAATTATGAAGAGAAGAAAATGAAAACGATGACTAAAGAAAAAAGGAAGAAGGTTACCAAGTCCTTAGTGGAGTGGTGCGCCAAGGACATCCATCCTTTATTGGTCGTGAATGGAGATGGTTTCCAAAACTTTGTCCACGAACTAGACTCTGCGTATCCAGTGCCGTGTCATACACCCTTCAGAAAGTATACTAAGCATTATTACGAAGAAATGCAAACAAAGCGGCTTGTGTAGGCTTGGGACGATATCCCGGTACTCTGATACGTAGCAATATGGCTACCCATGATACGGGTACTGGTGCGGACATCCAAATTTCGTCGTATTGCGATACCACCATATAGACCAGTCACCAGCCTTGAAATTCAACACTTTTACTCTCAATACATTCAACACATCACATTTTAGTCTTGGATGATTTGACAAACTCAAATACCCCACAATTCAGAATATGATACCAGGGTACACCGGACTACCAATTATTAATTTAAATCAGGGTATTTTTGATTTGGGTTCTCATCGCTGTTTAACAAGCAAGTGATCTAAGCACCATAATTTTGCTTGCATGGTGCGATTCAGTATTTTATGCACTCATCCAACACTGCGATTCAAAAATTGTAAAACTGCAGATAAAAAGTGCGACAATACACCAATTTATTCTGAACATCCGATGGTTATGCGAAGTGATAAATTTTTAGCCACCATTTTACGACAAAACTTCACTCATGTTTTCTACCTTTGGTGTGCACCAGTTATTCTTCATAATCATATTCTACGACTTTTCATTTGGGTGAATCGATTTGAAAAGAGCATGTCTCAATCACTGACGTATTTTCATTGCCAACCTATGGGACCAGGGTACTCCAGCTTTTTTTTTATGTATTCGGTAAGGTTAGTTGTCGTGATCATCAAATGACTACTTACCACCTATATTTTTATACTGTACCAATGGCCCAGACTTAGCTGGTGCTAACTCTTAAATTCTAGGGCCAAACACAAATTTTGCCCCCCCACCCAAATCCCCAAAATTTGCATTAAAATCCAAAAAATAGATGTCCTATACTTTTATCCACTGCGCATGTGCAGTGTCAAGGAAGTACCGACATTGGAGCCAAATCCTCATTCTTTGTTTGGCCCTTCAATCAGTAACATCTCACTGATATCTGCTTAATGTCAGTTAAAATGATGCCAGGCACAAAATCATGAAAGAAATGGTGGATCTAAGGATGAAATAAGAGGATGAGAGGAAGAAACAGTGGAAGGATGTGTTCAGGGCTGTAACTTATAATTTTTATGTAAAATTATTTCATGTTCCCTAATTTCGTGGCATGGGCCTGATGTTTACATTCTTGTTATGAAATTTCCACAGTTTGTTCAGTGTTTCCTCTCTCCCTTTCCTTTATACCCCCCCCCCCCCCCCCATCCCCCCCCCTTGCTATTCTCCCATGCTTTTGGCATAATTTTTTTACTGAATTTTCTTGTGAGTTTTGGCTTGGTAACAGAATGTTTATTCTGTTTTTCCCCATGGTTACGTCCTCACCCTAGGGCGGTTAGGCGTTTCGGTCATGCATCTACCATCCGATGTACTGCAGTTTCTTCTCAGGAAGCCTCTGTTTTACATCGGATAGTGTTAAAATTGGTTACTGATTTCGGGCCATATTTTCAGTGCCTGGAGTCTTGTTTCCAGTTTTTATTCACTTTTGTTTACGTTGACAACGGTTACTTTTGACAGTGATTCCTTGTCTTCTATTTAGTTCTGCTCATAGCCAGATACATTAATACATGTTTTAAACTTTTTGTCCACACTTAGGCTTTTTTGGGATCCATTTGGGCTCAACATTCCCATTGGGAACTTGGGCTCATCTTGAAATTTAAAAAAAAAAAAAAAACCCAAAATTTTTCTTTTGAATTATTTTTCGAAATGTTTGTAATGGATTATTATTATTATGTATCTTTGTTTTCAAGGGTTGGAGCGAGTATGATGACTGTTTAATATTTTTTCAAAATGAATGAATATTGTTCAATTGTAAATCGAGGAAGTCTCCTTCTGATTCTCATGTTCATTGTATTTGCTGTAGTCTGGGTACTCGCACTAATTCTTGCTCAGTGTGTGCCAATTCGGATGACAAACGTTGGAGACGTGTGTCACGGTATATTGTTAGTGGTGTGAGGTCCATGCCGGTCCTCTCTCCACAGGGTCACTCTACTTTTTTCACTCTCCTTTTCAGAGGAACAAGAACAGGGTGATGTTTCCGTGATGTCTTCAAAAGTGTGCTTCCATCGTCGCAATAAAGAGCTAGCGGCAAAGTGCTCAACGAAATGTGGCAAGTGCCTAAGAGGTCCCTAGTAGGATCGACGGTTACTTGTCGCCTGCTAGCTCCCCTGGTGAAGCAATCATTCACAAAATGGTTGTGACGCCGGGTTCGTTCGTTGCAGTCCATGAGAAGAGAAGGGGTGTTGCGAGCACTATAATCTCGGATCACCCACATCCGGCAACGATGGAACGGAGGAAGCCAGTCAGTCCGGTAGCTAGCTCGTCCAGGTCTACCCGGACCGCGAGCGAGAGAGGCCCCCCTCTCTCTTACAACAACATCTGGTCCCAGATGTTGTTGTATGTAACGTTCATCAGCCGGAGCATCCGTCCACTCCTCCTGCTCAGGACACTCCGTCGCATAGACAGTACGGCACAGCTTGTCTATTGGCTTCCTCATCCTCATGTCAGCACACACGACCGCACATTGGTTATGTGACCGCAGATATCCAGCCTGCTTCACTGACCAGGGATTCCATGTCGACCAGGTCACGCCATCCACTAGCCAAGGACACGAGGCCTTTCCAGTCGGGATGTTTGCATATAAGAAGTATGCAGTAATTAACATCCCAGGAGCTTCCAGCAGCTAAATAATGTAAGACCGCGGCTCCACAGGCCTCCGTGATGGACTTGCTATCACAGATTTCTCAATTCATCGCAGCATCCCAGCAGCCATCAGAAACTTTTTCAGAACAGGAACTGTCTGAGGAAGCTGGGTCGTTTTGCTCCCCTGCAGAGTCAGAAAGGGACGACCGAGATTCTTATGTGGTCCAGTCGGATGGTGAAAGGGAATCAGCGGAACTGGAAATTCCCTTTCTGAACAACTTAAGGTGGCCGTAGATTTCATCCGGCAACACCTTTCAGAAGTTGTTTCTCCGGACCAAAATGCTGCGTTACCTGATAAGAGACTGATAGCGTCACTGGACACAGACTTATTCGGCCGGAATAGGGACATTGCACCTGAGTTTCCGACCCAGTCCAGAAATGTGAATGAGCTTAGAGACGGACAACAATCTTGTTCATCTGCCATTAACCAGAGCGATATTAGTCAGTTGTTACGCTCACTTTTGTCTTCACTCAGATGTAGTAACAGCGAGAGAATTCATGAGACTGACAGGTTTGTGCGGACCCGCTGCGGATCTTATTCCGATGGAGCGGCAACGCACTTGTCCACACCACATAGATTTTATCTCAGAATTGGAGTGTGAAGAATCATTCGCTCGAATCGAACATCATCTTGTCGAATCAAGTGAAACAAGAGATTCAGACTTGGGCAGATATTCAGTGGTTAACTCAAGGAGTACCACTGCAACTGCCAGATCCGAGTTTTACGATATTGACGGATGCGAGTCAAATTCGAGGTGCCAGGGTCTTTGGGATCCGCAGTTCCTAACAAGTACATAAACATCAAGAGATGATGTCAATATGGCTTGCGCTATGTCAATGAATGAACATTCTTCAGAATTCGCATGTTCAAATTCTGTCCGACAATTCGACAGTAGTAGCGTACATTTGGAACCAGGGAGGCACTCATTCCATTCCGTTATTCATTTTAATGGAAAGGATCCTTCTGTTTATCCTAGAGCTTCAAGTTCTTCTATCGGTTGGTCATATACCAGGTCGTCTGAACGTTCTAGCAGACTTCCTTTCTCGGAAAGGTCGCATGTTGCCGTCAGAATGGACACTCAACAAACGAGTATTCACTCAGATTTGCTACCAATGGGATCGTCCAATGATAGACTTATTTGCGACGCATCTCAACAATCAGTTGCAGGCCTGTGTGTCGCCATGCCCTGATCGCTCTCTTGATCTCTTGGGACGGAATGATAGGATACACTGCAAGATTCTGATGGTAGCATCTCTGTCACCCCAGATACCATGGATAAATCTACTCAGGTGTCTGTTCTGGGACATTCCGCGGAAGCTTCCTCCACGGGAGGATCTTCTTTTGCAGGGGAAATCGCGCACACTGCATCCCAACCCGCAAGGTCTCAACCTTCATGTATTTCCATTGTGCGGTCCTTCTTGCACGGCAAGCATTTTACAGGATGGGCAGTGGATGCAATTTCTAACTGTAGGAGGACCTCCTCTTCGCTAAATTATGCTGCTAAGTGGAAGGTTTTCTCACGGTGGTGTAGGGATCATTCTGTTGATATTTATGATCCCTCCATTCCAGACAGTGCTAATTTTCTAGTCTACCTGTTTGATGAGATCAAACTGCAGCCTGTTACCATTAAGGTTATAGGTCTATGCTATCTGATACCTATGCACATCATGATAGTTTACAGATTGGATATAATGTCTCTTTATCTAAGTTAGTGAAAAACTTTTCGATAAATAGACCTAGAACCCTTAGATTAATTCCTAAGTGGAATTTAGCTTGGGTTCTTCTTAAGCTAAAAGAAGCGCCATTTGAGCCTCTTGATACAGTGGACTTCAAATTCTTATCTTATAAGACAGCTTTTCTCTTAGCCTTCTCTTCTGCTAGAAGAGTTAGTGAGCTTCATGCACTATCTGTTGATGATTCTCACTATCGTAGTGTAGGTAATACTATTACCTTGACTACTGATGTTGGATTTTTGGCTAAGAATCAGGCTCCTAATAAGTACCTGGAACCTATTGTTATTAAGGCTCTTCCGTCTTCAGATGGCATAGGCCTTTACTCTGTCCTGTTAAAGCTATACGTATTTACAAACATAGATCTGAGTTTATCAGAAAGGGACTTAAACGTTTCTTTCTGTCTCTGCTGCCAAATAGAAGGGACATTACGGTCCATTCTGTTGCTATGTGGATTCAATTAACTATCCGTACTGCTTATGAAAAATTATCTTCAACTCAGAAGTCTGTGCTTAAGATTTCGTCGCGTGAAGTAAGAACTCTATCTACATCTTGAGCTTATGCTAATAGTGTTGCTATTACAGGATTGATGAAGGCTGCATATTGGTCTCAGCCTTCCACATTCACAAATTTTTATCTTAGAAATATTGAGTCCATTTCTGGAGACCTGCATTGTTTAGGTCCGTTATCTGTTGCTCAGAATGTCGTCCACTAAATAGTTGCAACTATAGTTATGCAGGCTTTCTGTTCCGGCAGTGACTCTGTCCTGCTGCCCTCATCGCTCTGGGGTATTTGACCCAGGGCCAGGGCAAGTGGGGGGGGGGGGGTGGGGGGGTGGGGGGGGGATGGTGTTCCCTTAGGTCACCTGCTTTATAGTGTAAAGCAAGGGAATACCTCCTCTGGAGTCAGTAATTCTGAGTCGGTACCGGGATGGTTTTAAAGTGTAAAGCTAATGTTTAACTCATTTATGTAATATTTTTAAAGTGTAGCTCGGTGTGAAACATTTGTATATGTCACGTGTCATACGAGCGCTAATATACAATCCTCGAACACTTTTAAATGAGTATAAAGAATCTCATTCTCTAGACTATCTTTATTTATTGGCTTTCCTTTAAAAAGATTAGTATAATTGGTTATCCTGGATGTTAATAGAGATCACTGATGTTATTGTGCTCAATTATGGAATGGTATTGTATCTTTCTTTTTTGATACAAACAAGAAAGATACATGTAAAACCTGTTCTCCTCTTCTCCTTGAGGGGTTATTCTGTTTACATGTAATTGAGCCTATTGGATTTTCCTTTATGTCCTAGGCCCTCCAGCCTTTTTTCTATTCAGCTAAGTCTGGGTCATTGGTACAGTATAAAAATGTTAAAAAATTTATAGTAATTTATATATTTTTTATACTTACCAATGACCCAGACGGGGATGGCCCTCCCATGAGTTGGGAACTCATACCTCCCCACTGATTACATAACGCTTACCAGGCACTGGTTGTAAGAATGACATTTGAGGCCAATTTGGAGACCTCCTTGACACTGCGCATGCGCAGTGGATAAAAGGTATGGAGGACCACATAGGACATTGAAATTTTGGATTTTGATGCAAATTTTGGGGATTGGGGGGCAAAATTTGTGTTTGACCCTAGAATTTAAGGAGTTAGCACCAGCTATGTTTGGGTCATTGGTAAGTATAAAAAATATATAAATTACTATAAATTTTTTAACTTTCGGTTAACCGCAGAGCTTTAATCATGACCAAAAATTCCCAATTGCTTGTTTCCCAATTCAATTTATAAATGATGCAAACACACAAATCATGTTTTAAGTTTTATTGAATATGCGACCTCCTGCCCCCCCCCCCCCCCCCCCCCCCACACACACACACATACACACACACACACACACATGCCCCAGCTGCCTGAATGTAAAAAAATTGGATGAACAATCATTTTGTTTGAAACAAAACAAGAAATGTTTCTCAATCCAGTCTTGATTTAACCAAATCTTTAATGACATTTACCATTATAAATGACAACTCACCACAGCTGTAGTTTTATGATTACACTCTGTAATTCCAGTAATTGTACAGTGGAATTCTGTTAATTGAATAGCCACTTTGCCTATGAAAATTATTCAGTTAACAGGTGTATTCCATTAACAGGGATTGTGTCACTTTCCTGTATTCTAGAGATATACTTAGCATTTATTCTATTATACATTGTTTGACAGAGCTCCCAGAGCTCTGTCAAATTAGATATAATAGATTAAATGCCTGTTTTGGATGTACTTAGGTCAAATAGGTCTATAAACAAAGAAAAACTGGGGAGAGTCAGGGTAATTTCTCGGCAGGATACAAGATTTTTTTAGCTGCGACTAGCAGCTCTATAAGTGGCAGTGTCGGTCTGTCTGTCTGTCTGTCGGTCTGTCTGTCGGTCGGTCGGTCTGTCTGTGACCAACGAGTTTGTCTGTGACCAACGAGTTTCAAAACTCAATAACTTTTGAAATACTTGATGGAATGACTTTATATTTGGCATGTAATTGTATCTTATTGATGTCTAGCCACTGTTCAATGCATGTGTTGTTCCAAATATTTTTCTTGGAGTTATGGCCCTTGATGAACTTAGAATTTTGTGAGATTGCACCACCCGTCACAGCTACGGCGTCGTTGTCGCGATTTTTATTCTATTACCTGGAGTTTTCTCTATAACCTATATTCAATTAACAGATCAAATTTGTACTGGAGGTATGGTAAATGGTTTTATGTTGGGAAATTATATTCAATTAACAATTATTCAGTTCAGAGATATCCAATTAAGTGGGCTCCACTGTATTGTTACTTTGAGGTTTTCAGTGTGCACTAAATACTTACTGATTGGAATATCTGTAACTGGAGTATGAAAGAATATATGCATATCTTTGTGAGTGTGGGCACATCCCATTGTATCAGTTATCGTGAGCAGGCAAACTCCATGAAAATTGGATGAACAAATAGCCCATAACAATGTCAAATTGTGAAGAGAATTAGACTTGTGGCCCAAGAGCTTGCATTCGGGTTGAAAAGGTTAATGGCTATATTCAATACCCAACCTGTCACCTTTATTGGGTATTATGTGAAATGTGGAAGCACGGTGGCTTATTAATTTGACCATTGTATATCAAACCGAAAGGAAGGTCCATAGTTCGATCCCAACCAGTGGTAATTGGTTAAATGAATAAAAGAAAAATAATTGAAATTTCTTGTAAATTTTTTTTTTCTAACTAGCCATCGATTCAAACAAGCAGCTTTGCTGACCTTCATGAAGAACTGACATTCTTGCAAATGCTGTTTAATACACAAACACAAAAATGTTACTCATATTACTGTTTTCGGAAAAACCTTCCCATTGTCATGGTATGGAAAATGGGCCAACATGTCAGGAAGAAGTATGGAGTTTTTCCTGGCATGTATAAGAACCCTGCTTAGAGGGTTCTTTAATCTGGGGTTGAGTACTGTCTTTTGCAAATGGCCAACCAATTTTGTTAATTCCCCCCCCCCCCCCCCCCCATTTTTTTTTCACTGCCTCTTTCAGCCCATCATTAAAACAAAGCTGAGTAAGCTCATTCTTCATAGGTGTCTTTAGCTTTTAGCTATGTTTTGGAAGAAATGTGAAGTTTTGAAAGATTATTTGTTGTACATAATGGTTCTGAAATCTTAAGAGTCAGTTAATTAATGGTTAATTGACATGTGTTTTCTGTTACAGGCTGTATTGTTTTGGTGGATATGGTATACCAATATCGGCTCACCATTTGCATGACTACGGAAGCTTCTTTGCAGATAATACCTCTTTTGTATGTTGTACTTATTACTGTAGATTTGTACAGCGGAGTTGAGAAAATTACCAATTGTGGAGGTGGGGAAGGGATGTAAACTATTTCAACTACACTGTCAAGGCATGCCTTCTTTGAAAGCATACCTTAATGATGTAGTTGGAATATTAGTCAGTCTGGTTTATACTTTAACCCTTGGGGGCATAATTCCGATCCTGATCACATTTTTTGCAACAGAACAGGTGCCCATACAATCAGTCAGTGGGTTAATGCACAAGTTACATTCTAAGCACTTTGGTAGTTGTTCTAGGAAAGTCTTGGCTGCCTAAATAGGCAGTCAAAATTTGCCTAAAAACAGTAGCAAAGTCACAGTATGTGGACAGTCAGAGTGTAGCAAAAATGTGTAAAAATCACTAGGCCCTGAAGGGTTAAAAACTTGAAGTTCTTAGAAATTTCTTTGTAGAAATTACATATAGTAGGTGCATAGACCTCCCAACTTCTTTATAAATTAACGGGGGCACGGTGGCTCAGAAGGTAGAGGTGCAGGCTGCAAGCCGAGAGGTCCTCGGTTCAAATCCCTCCTGTAGCAACCCACATGGGGGCATGGTGGCGTTGTGTACTAAGATGTGCTGCACATTGATGGTGCACATGTCTTCAGCCAATGCTAACCTTGCGTGTGTGGAGTTAGTATGTTGGGGAGCTGACAGTTGCTTGCTGTTGCTAGGTGGTTCTCTCCGGGTACTCCGGCTTCCTCCACCTGTAAAACTGTTGTGGTCATGATTAGCCATAGTGCAGAAATAAGTGACCTTAAACAACAATAAATAAATAAATAAATAAATAAATAAATTTATTAATTAGCATGTACAGTACTCAGAATATGTCAGGCTGAGCCCCCAACAGTCCAAATCTGTTGGTACTGATCTCCATTTGTATGACCCACTGTGTGTGTGTGTGTGTGTGTGTGTGTGTGTGTGACATAAGTTCTAAGTATAAAGTCTTGGCTAGTAAGAAAATGTGTCAGTACTAGCAAGAGCAAATTGATATCTAAGACCCTAATCCAGAAGTAAATGTCCCGATTCAAAATCAAAAAATTATTGTTAGGGGTGTCCATCTTCTAAACCCTCCTTTATGATGCTTGTTAAATATGTGTACAGTGGAACCATGTCAATTGAACCGCCCCTTTGCCAATGAAATTGATTCAATTATCAGGAGTATTCAGTTAACAGGGATTAGGACTCTGTGCTGTATTCTATAGTTAATCTGAGCATTTAGTCTATTATATCTTGTTTGACAGAGTGCTGGAGCTCTGTCAACTGGGGCCCGTTGAAGCTTCGAAATTCGATTAGGATTCAAATGTTTCTCAGGATTCAATTTGAAATGAATCCATTATATCTTGGATTTGACTTTTCAAATCCTCATAATTAGTTTGAGCATACTCATCGAGAGGAAACTGTAATGCCATTGTTCGGTGTATTTCTCCTTCAAAGTCAGCAAATCACCATTGCAGTGCATATTAACGGCAGTTTATACGAAATTAGAAAGACACTGGGTTTCTCTCTCATTATTTGCACCCTGACTGCCAATCACATGAAAATAGCTTGTGTCGTGTGAAAGGCCGTAAAGGTTAGTAGAGTTGCTCCCCATTAACAGGCAAAGGGGGGTGTGTTTACTGGCAACAGACTAGACGGAATACCTCATTGTCAGATCTGTATTTGAATCAGACATTATAAACTATATGTGAAGTCCTGACTTTCCTCTTTAAACCTTGCAATTAAGAATTTTATATATCTGTTTCATCTTGGATGCTTCCCCTTTCCCTGTGATAGAGCACAATGCCGAAATACTTTGATGGCTGTGATGTTCATTCGTGTCTTTGCTGATCGATGTAGTTTGTATATGCAATGCAGAAAATTTCTCATACAGCTACTTCACAGATTATTTACCACAGAATCAGATTCGATTTGGATTTAATTTGGATTCAGATCTTTTGCATGATTCGATTCAGTATTCGATTTGAACCAAAAATGAGAATTTGCAGGGCCCTACTGTCAAACAAAATATAATAGATTAAATGTCTATATTTGATGTACTGAACAGGCCTGGCATTCTGAAAAATGCAGGAGGGCAAAAAATCGCTCTCCTCAATCAGCTTAGGAGAGCAATTAGCTTTACACAGCATTTTAAGTATCCAGTTGAACAAACTCCTTGAAACTGAAACCAACAGACTACATCAGTGATTTTATTAACTTTACTAAGGTAAAGCAAAATCTCTTAGACATCTAGATGTCTCACTCAACAACCGAACACACATTTGACAAGACCTGTGTGTGTACCCAGACCTGTTGTCCAAGACAGTCATACACCTACCACTACCACCTTCAACCCCCCCTTGCGGGGTTGAAGGTGGTAGTGGTAGGCGTATGACTTTCTTGGACAACAGGTCTGCTTGAATCTACAGTCACATCCTGGTGCAAGTGCTTCAAGTGACAGGATAGTAGTAATGGTAGTATATTATAGTGTCAATATTCCTTGAATAATTACCCCTCAAACTGTGATGTCAGTTGTTGAACTTGAAACTGACAGAAAAAAAAATATTGCTGTGACCCATTTTGCTTCAAAAGATAGCAACTGTGTTTGGGTATGGTTGCAGCCATTACCTTTTACCACTAAACCACTTTCAAAATGAAATTACGTGATGTTATGTGACTTCAAAGTTAAAATACATTTTTGCATTACAACAAAAATTTAATGTGAGCATAATACATGTAATCTCAATCATCCCAGACCAAAATATTTAGGAGGGCAATTTTTCGCTCTCCTTAATTCTTCCAGGAGGGCAGTAAGGAGAGCTAAAAAATCGCTCTCCTGAAATTGCCAAGCCTGACTGAAGCCAAATAGGTGTATAAAGAAGGAGAATTTGGTGATGGTCAAGGTAATTTCCCGACATATTACAAGATTTATTATTCAATTAACAGGAGTTTGCTTGATAACCTAAATGAAGTTAAAAGCTCAAATTTGTACTGGAGATATAGTAAATGGTTTTGTGTTTGTAAATTATATTCAATCAACAGGGTTATTCAGTTAAAGGATATCCAGTTAAATGGGCACTAATGTATTATATTCAAAATAGAAATGTGAAAATATTGCATTTTGCATACTATTTTCATTCTCTTCCACGATGCAGTGTTGTTTAAAAAAAAAATAAAAAATAATTTTTAAAATCTCTGTCCCTCGGTGTAAATGTGACATGAGCTGCATGACCAGATCACAATCCTGTCTGAGAAAGAAAATGCATTCATGAGAAAAGTCTGAGATATTTTAGGATGTGGTAGGCTTATTTTGGTTAATTTTCTGTGTTCTTTTCTGCTATGGTTGGTAAAGGGTTATCTTGAAGGAGAGAATTCACATACTTTTTCCAAATTGAAAAATGTTTGTTTATTATCAGTATTTTAAAGAATTTTGTTAAACAAAGGAATTCTAATTTAGAAAAAATAATAATAAACAATGTTTGTAAATAAATACCTTTCCTGTAACAAAACTCAGATGGGACAGAGTTGGACAATGTTTTTTTTTTAATTCTTTCAACCCTGTATCTAATGAAATTGTCAACATCCACCCAAGAAATGTACAGATTTTCCAATGTGGGAAAAGTATTTTTTAACAAACATTTCAACAAAACCAAATCATGTGTCCCCTCATTGGAATGACCTCTTCAAGGTTGTTGCATTGAGGGGTCAGATGATATTGTTTTGTTGAAGTTTTGTGAAAAAATCGAAAAAATATTTATAATTACAAATTTTGATGTGTGCACTGGACAAAGAGTTAATGTAAACGATTCAGTGATTTTAATAACAGTCATCATGTTAATTGAATAGCCACTTTGCCAATGATAATTATTCAATTAACAGGAGTATTCAATTAACAGGGATTGTGTCACTTTCCTGAATTCTAGAGGTAAACTTAGCATTTATTCTATTATATCTTGTTTTACAGAGTGCCTTGAGCTCTGTTAAACAAGATATAATAGATTAAATGCCTGTATTGGATGTACTGAGGCCAAATAGGTCTATAAACAAAGGAAAACTGGGGAGAGTCAGGGTAATTTCTCTACAGGTAACAAGATTTCTTTTTTATTCAATTAACAGAAGATTACTCTATAACCTATATTCAATTAACAGGTCAAATTTGCATTGGAGGTATGGTAAATAGTTTTGTGTTGGGAAATTATATTCGGTTAACAGGGTTATTCAGTTAAGAGATATCCAGATAAGTGGGCACCACTGTACATTTAACTTCCCAGTGCTAATGTTAGTTTGATATTTTACAAAACAGAAATATATTTTGTTTGGAAATTGTAGATTTAGATGATTGTCTAAAAAGAATTGTTCAAAGGTGTTGTGTGGTAGTCAGGTGTGAATAAATTCTGAGGATCATGCAATGAACAAGCACTTCAAAAGCCTAAGCATAAGAATGCTGTGTTTAGGTTACCTGACTGAAAGTCACAATGAGCTTTTGTGATCACTCTCCATCTGTCTGTCATCTGGCATCCATGAACATAGTGTTCATCATGGGCGCAGATCATGGGGGGGACGGGGGGGACGTGTCCCCCCCAGATCTCATCAAGGGGGGGACATGGTATGCCATGTCCCCCCCACCACTGGGGGGACATGGTATGACATGTCCCCCACTATGCTCCCCCACTGCTGCACCCTCTCATCAATTTTAATGCGAGATTCACTTCTGATACACGTTCAACTAGTCCAAACTTGGACCCACAGTTCGTAATATAATTTTGGGGTTGGTACGGCCTGTACTGTAGCCGTATCAACCACAAAAATTATATTACGGACTATGTCTGTGGGTCCATGTTTGGACTGACGTAACGTTCAACGAACAGTTGTTCAACACTGCGCCTTCAAATAAGTTGTTACTCAGCCAGACACAGCTGTGGGTTGCACGAATGCATAAGCAGCATAACTATTTGATATCGGAATATCAATGTTGCAGACAGAATTCTGATGCAGAGAGAGTAATAGGCCGGTACTGAGCTCGTGAAAATGTGCAAGACAGTATCGTCTGCTTTGTTTACATTTTGAAAACGAAATTTATCGATCGAATTCATTCAATTCACGCGACTTGTTGTTGACGTATGTGTCGGGCTGTTATTGGATCTGTTAATCCATTAACGGGCCCGACACATACGTCGTCGCTCCATCTGTTGGGCCCTTATGCTAATCCACCGCACAGTTGAATTGTGTTAATCTAATAGGGAACGCTCGGTAAAGCGGGAACAATTATGGTTAAGCATTTTGACAAAATTACAACAGGCTGTTGAAAAACATATTTTTTTATACTAAATAATTAAGAGAAATTATACCCCAGAGGCCACCAGAATGCACCATTTGAAAGCGCAATTTAAAAATTTTCTTGGGGGGAGAAACCCCCCAAACCCCCCTCAGCAGGCTCGTGCCTTCGGCACTCGCTGCAGATGCCTTCGGCATCTGCCCGTCCCCCCCACTTTTTGGAAGAGATCTGCGCCCATGGTGTTCATGACTTCTCTTCCAAAACAGATGAACCAATTTTGGTGGAATTTTAACTGATTATGTGTTGTGAAATCACCTTTTGATTTTGTTCTAATCAACATGCCCTGAGCCATATATAGGTGGCGGGGGCAAATACTCCCAAACTTGAAAAAAATCTTCTAATGAACTCACTGGTACAATGATTTGATATTTGATACTGAGCTACTTTTTGTGGCGAAGAATAAAGTTTTGTTCAAACAAAGTTTGTATAGAAAAATTTTTCTTTACTATGGGAGAGGCCAGATTTTTTACCCCACCCCAAATTTCCATTCTGAAACAGTGAGCCAAATATGGTATCTGGTGTTATTGAGTAATAAGTACTTCATTCAGGCAAAAACAAATTATCTGCATCGTGTGGAAACCGTATGAACTAAAAATAAAAATATTTTCAAATGCCTATATTTCCCAAATCGTACAGAACAGAGGACTATTATTTAAGTAAAAGAATTGTCATCAGATGTGTCATAGTGTACTGAAGGGGGGAATCAAATAAATGCAGAGTCAGCATATTTACAAAAATAAAAAAACTCTCCAGAACCACTGATCAGAATTTTTTTGTTTTTTGATATACAGCATCTAGAGAAGTTCAGACTAAAGTTTGTTTAAATCAAGTCCCAGGATTCATATTTGGGCTTCCTATGGGCTCCCAATGTTTAACTTAGTATAATATGGCAAATATTCTTTAAAAATCTCCTTCAGATTTACTGTTCAGAACCTATTCATATTTGTGTATACAGCATCCTTGAGGGGTAGTCAGATTCAGGTTTGTTCAAGTTAAGTGCCTAGGTTGATATTTGCTACCCTTAGTTTTCTATAACTGGAAATCTGGGTATTATTTCAGTGGTATCTTCTCAGTACCAGATGAAATCATCTGACATGGACAACAGAGTCATAAATAATTACATGACTTCATTCCTCTATAGTGTGAACCAGCCATAGATGCTAATTGAATCCTTCTTTAAACAACTTTGTCAAGTGCACACCTCAGATCCCTTGGGGCTCTGTTTTTTATAACACTGAAGGAAAGATGTATTGTACATTTCACAACAAAAAGAGAAGAAATTCTAAAATTGTAATAAAATTGCTACAGTCGCAAGACTCTACCTGATCCGAGTATTGATCAAATCACTTCCGCGTATCAATGTACATCAGCTATTTACTTTCATGCATCAATTCAAGATTGAAATGAGTGGAATTATCAATAGGAATGATCAGATTCTTATAAAAAAGCCCTTAATAAAAAGAAAATCTAGTTTTTTTGAGTGGATAGCAAAAATTATCTCACTCGTGACCGAGACAAATGGTTATTTTTGCAAGCGCAAGTGCTCATGAAAAATAATCATTTGTCTCGATCACTCATGAGATAATTTTCAGCATTCACTCAAAAATACCAGATATCCTCTATTTATTACACCCAATGCAGTGAAGCAAAATTTTGTATATTTTCAGGGTGAAAGAGGGTGGAACAATCAGTTGGTTGTGTTTGATACAAGAACCGACAAATGGTCAAATCCAAAATGTAAAGTGAGTATGAATTCTTAAGTTAACATGTTTGAGGCTATTGGCATATTTTTTACATAGTACAGTGGAGCCCACTTAATTGGTAATTTCTTAATTGAATAATGCTGTTAATTGTTTTAATAACTTTCTAACACCAAACCATTTACCATACATTCGGTATAAATTTGACCTGTTAATTGCATGTAGGTTACAGAGTAAAAGATTTTTGACATCTTGATCCCCTGAAATTAAATGGTAATTCCTATAGGCACTCTCCCATATATTGTTACAAGGCAAATCAACGCAGAGTAAATAACTTCTTATGAAAGAAAATCTGAAGCACATCCATAGAAAATAAAGGCGTTAGGTTGTGTTACCCAAACGCCAGAATATATCCCAAATATGGGTTTCCAGCACTGAATTAAGTTCACATGTTAATGAAGTAATAGCACTAATAAATGGTAGTAATAAGGCCCCACAAAGTAGATCTTCTGTTTCTCAGGCCATGTTTTGTAAAATTGCATGTGGGTGGGCATTTTTTTAATTTAATTTTTTATTTTTGTAATTATTTCTTTGCCATCAAAAGTTCATATTATTGGTTTGTTTTTATGTTTTTGGTCTCATAATCAACAGGATAGCATGGGTGGTGGTGTATTTCATCACTTGAGCGCAAGAAGGCTTTGAAATGCTAAAGGATTGCAAATCCTTGTTGCACTCGAGGGACAAATTTATCATTTTTAGCTCAAGTTTGATATAGTCAAATTTGAGGTTATGCCATAGCCCGTCGTCCGTCTGTCTGTCTGTCAACAATTCAATACAGCTTGGGCTAGAGGTCATATTTATGAACCGATCTTTACAAAACTTCTTGGGTACCTTTGTTATCACCGTGGGACGAGAATGAGTGTTTTTGGGTGCGGTCCAAACTTCAAGATGGCCACCAGCAGCCATTTTGTACCTTTGTTAGTGCAATCAGTTTTTTGTACAAAACTTCTGTCTGAAAGTTCTGATTCTAATAAATTTTTGTCTGAATGTTCAGTAACAAGGAATAGATCACATATAATACAGGTTTTTTTCTCGTGCAGATATTCTGCAAATTTGATGAACTTTGATTTTTTCTGTGCTACTTACATGTAGTAAGTACACATGTCAATAAGGCTTGGGCTAAAGGCCGTATTTATGAACTGATCTTTACGAAACTTCTTGGGTACCTTTGTTATCACCGTAGGATGAGAACAAGTGGTTTGGGGTGCGGTTCAAGATGGCCACTGGCAGCCATTTTGTACCAAAATTACTGTAATCAGTTTTTTGTACAGAACTTCTGTATGAAAGTTCTGATTTGAATAAATTTTTTTATGAATGTTTATTAACATCGAATACATCACATATAATAAAGGTTTTTTTCTCATGCAGAAATTGTGCAAATTAGATGAACTTTGATTTATTCAGTGCTACTTATACACAGTAAGTGCACATGTCAATACAGCTTGGGCTAGCGGCTGTATTTATGAACCAATCTTCATGAAACTTCTTGGGTACCTTTGTTATCACGTTGGGACAAGAATGAGTGTTTTGGGGTGCGGTCCGAAATTCGAGATGGCCGCTGGCAGCCATTTTGTACCAAAATTACTGTAATCAATTTTTTGTACAGAACTTCTGTATGAAAGTTCTGATTGAATAAATTTTTTTATGAATGTTTAGTAACATCGAATACATCACATATAATACAGTTTTTTTTCTCATGCAGACATTACGCAAATTAGATGAACTTTGATTTATTCAGTGCTACTTGTACACAGTAAGTGCACATGTCAATACAGCTCGGGCTAGTGGCTGTTTTTATGAACCAATCTTCATGAAACTTCTTGGGTACCGTTGTTATCACCTTGGGACGACAACAAGTGTTTTGGGGTGCGGTCCAAAATTCAAGATGGCTTCTGGTGGCCATTTTGTACCGAAATTAGGTACAATCAGTTTTTTGTACAGAACTTCTATATGAAGGTTCTGATTTGAATAAATTTTTGAATGAATGTTTAGTAACATGGAATACATCACATTTAATACAGGTTTTTTTCTCATGCAGAAATTATGCATGTTAGATGAACTTTGATTTTATTCAGTGCTACTTATACACAGTAAGTGCACATGTCAATACAGCTCAGGCTAGGGGCTGTATTTATGAACTGATCTTCTCGAAACTTCTTGGGTACCTTTGTTATCACCTTGGGACAGGAACAAGTGTTTTTGGGTGCCTTCGTTATCACTGTGCTATGAGAACAAATATTTTGGGGTTCAATCAGACCCACTCTGGGACTCAAAAGATTTCTTTTCTAGTTTAGCATCTAACTGTCACCCACCTTTACAATACTTTACCTATACATTTGTTACAGGCTACGGTCAGCATTTATATACAGACCGTTACAATACTTTACATGTACCTTTGTTATCAGGTCATTACCTAGATGTTTGTCATTGCTGTGTCACATACTATACATGTACATGTCTTACACACAAGTTGAGCTACAGTGTCATTGACACTTTCATTTTTAACTTAGGTGAAATATCAGACATAAACCATTAAATTTTTATTTTTTGAAGTTTGCATTAATTGTAAATAGAGAACATGTGACAGCCAAAATGATCATGCAGGAGGTCCTGAGAAACAAATTTTTAACTTTTTTTTAGACTGAATGATTGTATTATTGTCCATATAGCTCATCTTGTAACTGATTCAGCTGCCACCAGCAGCCATTTTGTACCTTTGTTAGTGCAATCAGTTTTTTGTACAAAACTTCTGTCTGAAAGTTCTGATTCTAATAAATTTTTGTCTGAATGTTCAGTAACAAGGAATAGATCACATATAATACAGGTTTTTTTCTCGTGCAGATATTCTGCAAATTTGATGAACTTTGATTTTTTCTGTGCTACTTACATGTAGTAAGTACACATGTCAATAAGGCTTGGGCTAGGGGCTGTATTTATGAACCGATCTTCACGAAACTTCATGGGTACTTTTGTTATCACCTTGGGATGAGAACGAGTGTTTCAAGATGGCTGCCAGCTGCCATTTTGTACTAAAATTAGGTCCATTCAGTTTTTTGTACTCAACTTCTATATGGCTCAGGCTAAAGGCCGTATTTATGAACTGATCTTTACGAAATTTCTTGGGTACCTTTGTTATCACCGTAGGATGAGAACAAGTGGTTTGGGGTGCGGTTCAAGATGGCCACTGGCAGCCATTTTGTACCAAAATTACTGTAATCAGTTTTTTGTACAGAACTTCTGTATGAAAGTTCTGATTTGAATAAATTTTTTTATGAATGTTTATTAACATCGAATACATCACATATAATAAAGGTTTTTTTCTCATGCAGAAATTGTGCAAATTAGATGAACTTTGATTTATTCAGTGCTACTTATACACAGTAAGTGCACATGTCAATACAGCTTGGGCTAGCGGCTGTATTTATGAACCAATCTTCATGAAACTTCTTGGGTACCTTTGTTATCACGTTGGGACAAGAATGAGTGTTTTGGGGTGCGGTCCGAAATTCGAGATGGCCGCTGGCAGCCATTTTGTACCAAAATTACTGTAATCAATTTTTTGTACAGAACTTCTGTATGAAAGTTCTGATTTGAATAAATTTTTTTATGAATGTTTAGTAACATCGAATACATCACATATAATACAGTTTTTTTTCTCATGCAGACATTATGCAAATTAGATGAACTTTGATTTATTCAGTGCTACTTGTACACAGTAAGTGCACATGTCAATACAGCTCGGGCTAGTGGCTGTTTTTATGAACCAATCTTCATGAAACTTCTTGGGTACCGTTGTTATCACCTTGGGACGACAACAAGTGTTTTGGGGTGCGGTCCAAAATTCAAGATGGCTTCTGGTGGCCATTTTGTACCGAAATTAGGTACAATCAGTTTTTTGTACAGAACTTCTATATGAAGGTTCTGATTTGAATAAATTTTTGAATGAATGTTTAGTAACATGGAATACATCACATTTAATACAGGTTTTTTTCTCATGCAGAATATGCATGTTAGATGAACTTTGATTTTATTCAGTGCTACTTATACGCAGTAAGTGCACATGTCAATACAGCTCGGGCTAGGGGCTGTATTTATGAACCGATCTTCTCGAAACTTCTTGGGTACCTTTGTTATCACCTTGGGACAGGAACAAGTGTTTTTGGGTGCCTTCGTTATCACTGTGCTATGAGAACAAATATTTTGGGGTTCAATCAGACCCACTCTGGGACTCAAAAGATTTCTTTTCTAGTTTAGCATCTAACTGTCACCCACCTTTACAATACTTTACCTATACATTTGTTACAGGCTACGGTCAGCATTTATATACAGACCGTTACAATATTTTACATGTACCTTTGTTATCAGGTCATTACCTAGATGTTTGTCATTGCTGTGTCACATACTATACATGTACATGTCTTACACACAAGTTGAGCTACAGTGTCATTGACACTTTCATTTTTAACTTAGGTGAAATATCAGACATAAACCATTAAATTTTTATTTTTTGAAGTTTGCATTAATTGTTAATAGAGAACATGTGACAGCCAAAATGATCATGCAGGAGGTCCTGAGAAACAAATTTTTAACTTTTTTTTAGACTGAATGATTGTATTATTGTCCATATAGCTCATCTTGTAACTGATTCAGCTGCCAGAGTTCTTTGCAATAAAAAAACCTGAGGTGGGGGCCTAAATATGGGGGTAGTTGCTGATGATAATCTACGTATATATTTTTTGTAGTCTAAGGTCAGTGAGGCAAAAAATATTCAAATATTTAGTTGTTAAAAAATTAAAATATTTTCTTGTTCAAGAATTTTTTTGCAATTAAGTGTTATCTTCTAGTCATCTCAGGCAAAGTCTTTATGAAAGTAGAATTAGAACATAATTTGCAGTACGCTAGGTTTCTTATCTCAACTTGTGCACAATCACAGTTAAACATGTTTGACTTTGGTTGGGAAATGGTAATCTGAAAAAAGAGGTGCCAGAAAAAATTTAGACAATCTTTTCTCAGGTTGCCTGAAAAAAAGGTGATGAGGCAGATTTTCTCTGATGAGGGAGGTGCCTGAGAAACAAGAATTTTTTTTTTAATAGCCTTATGTTGAAAATGGTAGAGCTGATCATTATGTAATTAATAATGGGTCAGACCCACCATTTTGTCTTTAGAAGAAAAGTTTTTCCACTTCAAAATTTAAATATAGAAGTTAAAAAATTTATAGTAATTTATATATTTTTTATACTTACCAATGACCCAGACTCAGCTGGTGCTAACTCCTTAAATTATAGGGCCAAACACAAATTTTCCCTCCCAATCCCCAAAATTTGCATCAAAAACCGAAATTCAATGTCCTATATGGACCTCCATACTTTCTATCCACTGCGCATGCGCAGTGTCAAGGAGCTCTCGAAATTGGCGCAAATGACATTCTTACAACCAGTGCCTGGAATGCGTTATGTAATCAGTGGGGAGGTATGAGTTCCCAACTCATGGGAGGGCCATACCCATCTGGGTCATTGGTAAGTATTAAAAATATATAAATTAGGCCTAAAAAAATAAAAAATCTGTTTCTCAGGCCCTCCCGCATGGTCCTTTTGGTTGCCGCATGCTCTCTTTTTTATAACCAATTCAAACTTAAAAAAAATAAAAATTAAATGGTTTATGTCTGATATTTTACCCAAGTTAAAAAAATTGATGAATTTGTCCCTTGAGTGCAAGAAGGCTTTGCAATGCTTTAGCATTGCAATGTCTTCTTGCACTCAAGGGATGAAATACACCACCACCCATGCTATTCTGTAGTTATGAGGCCTAAAACTTGGACCAAAAACATGAACTTTTGATGGCAAAAAAGTAATTACTGAAATAAAAAATAAAATAAAACACCGCTCGCCCGCATGCAATTTCACAAATAATGGCCTGAGAAACAGAAGATCTACTTTGTGTGGCCTTACTATAAATTTTTTAACATTTTTATGTGTACCAATGACCCAGACTTAGCTGAATAGAAAAAAAGCTGGAGGGCCTAGGACATACAAGAAAATCCAATAGACTCAATTACATGAAAACAGAATTATTCCCTCAAGGAGAAGAGGAGCATAGGTTTTATATGTATCTCGGATCTACGTTTGTAAAAAACGTATAGCTCTAACAGGACAGATTAAAGGCCTATGCCCATCTAAAGACGGAAGAGCCTTAATTAAAATAGATTCCAGATACTTATAGCAGCCTGATTCTTGTAAAAAATCCAACCTTAGTGGTCAAGGTAATAGTATTACCCACACTACGAAAGTGAGAATCATCAACAGATAGTGCCTGAGCTCACTAACTCTTCTAGCCGAAGAGAAGGCTAAGAGAAAGCTGTCTTATAACATAAGAATTTGAAGTCCATTGTATCAAGGGGCTCAAATGGCGCTTCTTTAAGCTTAAGAAGAACCCAAGCTAAATTCCACTTAGGAGTTAATCTAAGGGTTCTAAGTCTGTTTATCGAAAAGTTTTCCGTAACTTAGATAAAGAGACATTAGATCCAATCTGTAAACTATCATGATGTGCATAGGTGTCAACAGAATGATCCCTACCTCATCGTGAGAAAACCTTCCACTTAGCAGCATAATTTAGCGAAGAGGAGGTCCTCCTACAGTTAGAAATTGTGTCCACTGCTCATCCTGTAAATTGCTTGCCGTGCAAGAAGGACCACACAACGAAAATACGTGAAGGTTGAGACCTTACGGGTTGTTGTGCAGTGTGCGCGATTTCCCCTGCGAAAGAAGATCTTCATAAAGTCTGTGTTCAGTGACGCTTTCAGTTTCTTATGAGGTAACGCAGTTTTTTGTCCAGAGAAACAACTTCTAAAAGGTGATGCCGGATGAAATCTTCGGCCACCTTAAGTTGTTCGGAAAGGGAAAATTTCTGCTGTGCTGATTCCCTTTTACCATCCGCCTGGACCACATAAAAATTTTGGTCATCCCTTACTGACTCTGCAGGGGAACGAACTGTCCCAGCTTGCTCAGATAGTTCTTTACTGAAAAAATTTCTGATAGCTGCTGGGATGCTGCGATGAATTGAGCTATCTGCGATAGCAAGTCTGTCACGGAGGCCTGCGGAGCCGCGGTCTTACGTAATTAGCCGCTGGAAGCTCCAGGGGCATTAATTCCTGCATTTATGTAATATGCGAACGTCCCAACTGGAAAGGCCTTGTGTCCTTGGCTAGCAGATGGCGTGACCTGGTCGACGTGGAATGACCTCATGGTCCTGCGAGGATTGCGGAAGGAGAAAACACATCCTCCACGACCAGTCGACCTAGGGGCGTCTGACCCAATATCTCAAGCCAGCATTACGACCCCAATGTGAGTCGCTACTCTGACGGTCTCTGGAGTAAGATGTAGAGGCTTTGATCCTCTATAGGAACTTCCTTTGGACGTATTCGCCCCCAAAGAAACTGCCTTACTCCTCCCTGCTGAGTCCGACTTTTTCAAAGTGGAATAATGCAGAGAATCCGGAGCTTTCTTAGTAATCTAATATAGATTGTAGAAAGCTTTACGACGAAGAGAAGCTCTCCAGAGACCGGAGCGACTGGAAAAGAGTTTTTTCCACCTTACTATCCACTCTTGTGGATGCAGCCAGGGCAGCATCACGTCTGACTAACTCCATATTGCCACTGAAAGGGCGGAGTTATACATAGAATATGCTATAGCCCACGAAAGAACTCTTAAGAAAGATTGAAGATCCTGGAATTCTTTCTCTTCGAAACGTAGTGATAATGCTCTGGTGAGGTGATCTGCATGAGAAAATGCATCTAAATTGTGTTCTCCAGTATACTGGAGTAAATAGACATGGACGCCGGCAATGACCGTTCCAGGTCTTCAGCCTAGTCATCCAAACGCAGAGGAACTCTCGGTGCGCCTTGTCCTGCCGTTTCAAATTAATGTCTAGCATTGATGAAAGGCAGCTGTATAGTGCATAGGCGATAAGAAACCATATTTGCCAGTCTTAGAGGCTAGCTTGAATATAGCGTCATTCAAAAGTTCAAATGTCGATGACATTTCTGGACTGGGTCGTAAACTCAGGGACGGTGTCCCTAATCCGGCCAAAAAAGTCTGTGTCCAGTGACGCTTACAGTTTCTTATCAGGTAACGCAGCATTTTTGTCCAGAGAAACAACTTCTAAAGGTGATGTCGGATGAAATTTACGGCACCTTAAGTTGTTCGGAAAGAGAAAATTTCAGCCGTGCTGATTCCCTTTTACCATCCGCCTGGACCACATAATAATCTTGGTCGTCCCTACTGACTCTGCAGGGGAACGATCCGACCCAGCTTGCTTAGATAGTTCTTTATTGAAAAAGTTTCTGATAGCTGCTGGGATGCTGCGATGAATTGAGCTATCTGCTATAGCTAGTCTATCATGGAGGCCTGTGGAGCCGCGGTCTTACGTAATTAGCCGCTGAAAGCTCCAGAGACGTTCATTCCTGCATTTATATAATATGCGAATGTCCCAACTGGAAAGGCCTTGTGTCCTTGGCTAGTGGATGGCGTGACCTGGTCGACATAGATTCTCTGGTCGGCGAAGCAGGAGCTCCAGGGACGTTCATTCCTGCATTTATATAATATGCGAACGTCCCCTGGAAATCTGTGGTCACATAGCCAAGGTGCGGTCGTATGTGCTGACATGAGGATGAGGAAGCCAATAGAGCAGCTGCGTCGGACTGTCTATGCGACAGAGCGTCCCGAGCAGGAGTGGACGTATGCTCCTACTAACGAACGAATATACAACAACATCGCAGCCCAGATGTTGCTGTAAGAGAGAGGAGGCCTCTCTCATTCGTGGTCCGGATAGACTTGGACGAGCTAGCTGAATAAATTTTTGAATGAATGTTTAGTAACATGGAGTACATCACATTTAATACAGGTTTTTTTCTCATGCAGAAATTATGCATGTTAGATGAACTTTGATTTTATTCAGTGCTACTTATACACAGTAAGTGCACATGTCAATACAGCTCGGGCTAGGGGCTGTATTTATGAACCGATCTTCTCGAAACTTCTTGGGTACCGTTGTTATCACCTTGGGACAGGAACAAGTGTTTTTGGGTGCCTTCGTTATCACTGTGCTATGAGAACAAATATTTTGGGGTTCAATCAGACCCACTCTGGGACTCAAAAGATTTCTTTTCTAGTTTAGCATCAAACTGTCACCCACCTTTACAATACTTTACCTATACATTTGTTACAGGCTACGGTCAGCATTTATATACAGACCGTTACAATACTTTACATGTACCTTTGTTATCAGGTCATTACCTAGATGTTTGTCATTGCTGTGTCACATACTATACATGTACATGTCTTACACACAAGTCGAGCTACAGTGTCATTGACACTTTCATTTTTAACTTAGGTGAAATATCAGACATAAACCATTAAATTTTTATTTTTTGAAGTTTGCATTAATTGTAAATAGAGAACATGTGACAGCCAAAATGATCATGCAGGAGGTCCTGAGAAACAAATTTTTAACTTTTTTTTAGACTGAATGATTGTATTATTGTCCATATAGCTCATCTTGTAACTGATTTAGCTGCCAGAGTTCTTAGCAATAAAAAAACCTGAGGTGGGGGCCTAAATATGGGGGTAGTTGCTGATGATAATCTACGTATATATTTTTTGTAGTCTAAGGTCAGTGAGGCAAAAAATATTCAAATATTTAGTTGTTAAAAAATTAAAATATTTACTTGTTCAAGAATTTTTTTGCAATTAAGTGTTATCTTCTAGTCATCTCAGGCAAAGTCTTTATGAAAGTAGAATCAGAACATAATTTGCAGTACGCTAGGTTTCTTATCTCAACTTGTGCACAATCACAGTTAAACATGTTTGACTTTGGTTGGGAAATGGTAATCTGAAAAAAGAGGTGCCAGAAAAAATTTGGACAATCTTTTCTCAGGTTGCCTGAAAAAAAGGTGATGAGGCAGATTTTCTCTGATGAGGGAGGTGCCTGAGAAACAAGAATTTTTTTTTTAATAGCCTTATGTTGAAAATGGTAGAGCTGATCATTATGTAATAAATAATGGGTCAGACCCACCATTTTGTCTTTAGAAGAAAAGTTTTTCCACTTCAAAATTTAAATATAAAAGTTAAAAAATTTATAGTAATTTATATATTTTTTATACTTACCAATGACCCAGACTCAGCTGGTGCTAACTCCTTAAATTATAGGGCCAAACACAAATTTTCCCTCCCAATCCCCAAAATTTGCATCAAAAACCGAAATTCAATGTCCTATATGGACCTCCATACTTTCTATCCACTGCGCATGCGCAGTGTCAAGGAGCTCTCGAAATTGGCGCAAATGACATTCTTACAACCAGTGCCTGGAATGCGTTATGTAATCAGTGGGGAGGTATGAGTTCCCAACTCATGGGAGGGCCATACCCATCTGGGTCATTGGTAAGTATTAAAAATATATAAATTAGGCCTAAAAAAATAAAAAATCTGTTTCTCAGGCCCTCCCGCATGGTCCTTTTGGTTGCCGCATGCTCTCTTTTTTATAACCAATTCAAACTTAAAAAAAATAAAAATTAAATGGTTTATGTCTGATATTTTACCCAAGTTAAAAAAATTGATGAATTTGTCCCTTGAGTGCAAGAAGGCTTTGCAATGCTTTAGCATTGCAAAGTCTTCTTGCACTCAAGGGATGAAATACACCACCACCCATGCTATTCTGTAGTTATGAGGCCTAAAACTTGGACCAAAAACATGAACTTTTGATGGCAAAAAAGTAATTACTGAAATAAAAAATAAAATAAAACACCGCTCGCCCGCATGCAATTTCACAAATAATAGCCTGAGAAACAGAAGATCTACTTTGTGTGGCCTTACTATAAATTTTTTAACATTTTTATGTGTACCAATGACCCAGACTTAGCTGAATAGAAAAAAAGCTGGAGGGCCTAGGACATACAAGAAAATCCAATAGACTCAATTACATGAAAACAGAATTATCCCCTCAAGGAGAAGAGGAGCACAGGTTTTATATGTATCTTGGATCTACGTTTGTAAAAAACGTATAGCTCTAACAGGACAGATTAAAGGCCTATGCCCGTCTAAATGAAGAGCCTTAATTAAAATAGATTCCGGATACTTATAGGAGCCTGATTCTTGTAAAAAATCCAACCTTAGTAGTCAAGGTAATAGTATTACCCACACTACGAAAGTGAGAATCATCAACAGATAGTGCCTGAGCTCACTAACTCTTCTAGCCGACGAGAAGGCTAAGAGAAAGCTGTCTTATAACATAAGAATTTGAAGTCCATTGTATCAAGGGGCTCAAATGGCGCTTCTTTAAGCTTAAGAAGAACCCAAGCTAAATTCCACTTAGGAATTAATCTAAGGGTTCTAAGTCTGTTTATCGAAAAGTTTTCCGTAACTTAGATAAAGAGACATTAGATCCAATCTGTAAACTATCATGATGTGCATAGGTGTCAACAGAATGATCCCTACCTCACCGTGAGAAAACCTTCCACTTAGCAGCATAATTTAGCGAAGAGGAGGTCCTCCTACAGTTAGAAATTGTGTCCACTGCTCATCCTGTAAATTGCTTGCCGTGCAAGAAGGACCACACAACGAAAATACGTGAAGGTTGAGACCTTACGGGTTGTTGTGCAGTGTGCGCGATTTCCCCTGCGAAAGAAGATCTTCATAAAGTCTGTGTCCAGTGACGCTTTCAGTTTCTTATGAGGTAACGCAGCTTTTTGTCCAGCGAAACAACTTCTAAAAGGTGATGCCGGATGAAGTCTATGGCCACCTTAAGTTGTTCGGAAAGGGAAAATTTCTGCTGTGCTGATTCCCTTTTACCATCCGCCTGGACCACATGAAAATTTTGGTCATCCCTTACTGACTCTGCAGGGGAACGAACTGACCCAGCTTGCTCAGATAGTTCTTTACTGAAAAAGTTTCTGATAGCTGCTGGGATGCTGCGATGAATTGAGCTATCTGCGATAGCAAGTCTGTCACGGAGGCCTGCGGAGCCGCGGTCTTACGTAATTAGCCGCTGGAAGCTCCAGGGGCATTAATTCCTGCATTTATATAATATGCGAACGTCCCAACTGGAAAGGCCTCGTGTCCTTGGCTAGCAGATGGCGTGACCTGGTCGACGTGGAATGACCTCCTGGTCCTGCGAGGATTGCGGAAGGAGAAAACACATCCTCCATGACCCGCACCTCGCCCAGTCAACCTAGGGGCGTCTGACCTAATATCTCAGGCCAGCATTACGACCCCAATGTGAGTCGCTACTCTGACGGTCTCCGGAGTAAGATGTAGAGGCTTTGATCCTCTATAGGAACTTCCTTTGGACGTATTCGCCCCCAAAGAAACTGCCTTACTCCTCCCTGCTGAGTCCGACTTTTTCAAAGTGGAATAATGCAGAGAATCCGGAGCTTTCTTAGTAATCTAATATAGATTGTAGAAAGCTTTACGACAAAGAGAAGCTCTCCAGAGACCGGAGCGACTGGAAAAGAGTTTTTTCCACCTTACTATCCACTCTTGTGGATGCAGCCAGGGCAGCATCATTTCTGACTAACTCCATATTGCCACTGAAAGGGCGGAGTTATACATAGAATATGCTATAGCACTCGAAAGAACTCTTAAGGAAGATTGAAGATCCTGGAATTCTTTTGCTTCGAGACGTAGTGATAACGTTCTGGTAAGGTGATCTGCATGAGAAAATGCATCTAAATTGTGTTCTCCTGTATACTGGAGTAAATAGACATGGACGTCGGCAATTACCGTTCCAGGTCTTCAGCCTAGTCATCCAAATGCAGAGGAACTCTCGGTGTGCCTTGTCCTGCCGTTTCAAATTAATGTCTAGCATTGATGAAAGGCAGCTGTATAGCGCATAGGCGATAAGAAACCATATTTGCCAGTCTTAGAGGCTAGCTTGAATATAGCGTCATTCAAAAGTTCAAATGTCGATGACATTTCTGGACTGGGTCGGAAACTCAGGGACGGTGTCCCTAATCCGGCCAAAAAAGTCTGTGTCCAGTGACGCTTACAGTTTCTTATCAGGTAACACAGCATTTTTGTCCAGAGAAACAACTTCTAAAGGTGATGTCGGATGAAATCTACGGCACCTTAAATTGTTCGGAAAGAGAAAATTTCAGCCGTGCTGATTCCCTTTTACCATCCGCCTGGACCACATAATAATCTTGGTCGTCCCTACTGACTCTGCGAGGGAACGATCCGACCCAGCTTGCTTAGATAGTTCTTCATTGAAAAAGTTTCTGATAGCTGCTGGGATGCTGCGATGAATTGAGTTATCTGCGATAGCTAGTCCGTCACGGAGGCCTGTGGAGCCGCGGTCTTAAGTAATTAGCCGCTGAAAGCTCCAGGGACGTTCATTCCTGCATTTATATAATATGCAAACGTCCCAACTGGAAAGGCCTTGTGTCCTTGGCTAGCGGATGGCGTGACCTGGTCGACATAGATTCTCTGGTCGGCGAAGCAGGAGCTCCAGGGACTTTCATTCCTGCATTTATATAATATGCGAACGTCCCCTGGAAATCTGTGGTCACATAGCCAAGGTGCGGTCATATGTGCTGACATGAGGATGAGGAAGTCAATAGAGCAGCTGCGTCGGACTGTCTATGCGACAGAGCGTCCCGAGCAGGAGGAGTGGACGTATGCTCCTACTAACAAACGAATATACAACAACATCGCGGCCCAGATGTTGCTATAAGAGAGAGGAGGCCTCTCTGGTTCGCGGTCTGGATAGACCTGGACGAGCTAGCTACCGGACTGACAGGCTTCCTCCGTACTATCCTCGGATCCGTCGTCTCTGGGTGTGCACGTTCAATGTTTATAGTGCTCGCATCACCCAAACTGCTTCCCTGGACCGCAACGGACGAACCCGGCTGCCGAGCCATTTGATGAATGGTCGCTACACCGGGTGGACTAGCGGACGATCAGCGCCGTCGATCCTACTAGGGACCTCTTAGGCAGTTGTTGTATTTCCATGAGCACTTAGCCGCTAGCCCTAATATACTGCAACGACGGAGACACACTTATTGAAGACATGATGGAAACATCACCCTGTTCATATTCTTCTGAAAAAGAGACTGATAAACTAGAGTGACCTTGCGGAGAGAGGACCTGAATGGACCCCTCACCGCTAACAATATACTGTGACACACGTCTCCAACTTTGTCATTCCAATTAGCGCACACTGAGCAAGAATTAGTGCGAGTATATTGACTACAAGAAAAACAATGAACATGAGAATCAGAGAAGACTTCCTCGATTTACAATTGAACAATATTCTTTCATTTTGAAAAAATATTAAACAGTCATCGTATTCGCACCAACCCTTGAAAACAAAGATACATAATAATAATAATCCATTACAAACATTTCAAAAATTAATTCAAAAGAAAAAAAAAAATTTTCTAAAAATTTTCAAGATGAGCCCAAGTTCCCAATGGGAATGATGAGCCCAAAAATCTCTAAGTGTGGACAAAATATTTTAAAACGTTTTTAAAAATTAATGCAACACTTCTGGACAATATTAATGTATCTGGCTATGAGCAGAACTAATAGAAGAACTAATAGAAGACAAGTATCAGAAGTAACTGTTGTGAACGTGAACAAAAGTGTACAAAAACCGGAAACATGACTCCAGGCACTGTAACCATGGCCCAAAATCAGTCACCAATTTAAACACTATCCGATGTAAAACAGAGGCTTCCAGAGAAGAAACTGCAGTACATCGGATGGTAGATGCAGATAACAACGCCTAATCACCCAAGGGTGAGGATGTAAACATGGGGAAAAAAACGAAAATACATTCTATTACCAAGCCAAAACTCCCAAGAAATTTTAGTAAAAAATAATTACAAAAATTATTCCAAAAGCATGGGAGAATAGCAAGGGGGGTATTAAGGAAAGGGAGAAAGGAAACACTGAACAAACAGTGGTAAGTTCATAGCCAGAATGACAACATAAGGCTCATGCCCCGAAATTAGGAAACATGAAATAATTTCGTAAAAAAATAATAAGTTACAGCCCTGAACACATTCTGCCACTGTTTCTTCCTCTCATCCTTTATTTCATCCTTAGATCCACCATTTCTTTCATAATTATGTGTCTGGCATCAATTAAACTGAGATTTACAAGCACAAATATCAGTGACATGTTACTGATTTTAGGGCCAAATAAAGAATGACATTTGCGCCAATTTCGAGAGCTCCTTGACACTGCGCATGTGCAGTGGATAGAAAGTATGGAGGTCCATATAGGACATTGAATTTCGGTTTTTGATGCAAATTTTGGGGATTGTGGGGCAAAATTTGTGTTTGGCCCTATAATTCAAGGAGTTAGCACCAGGTAAGTCTGGGTCATTGGTGCAGTATAAAAATATACTCTCCCAAAAAAGAAAGTGTGCATGCTAAAAAATAACACTAAAAAAGATATATATCATTTTCATTATGGAAATTTTATTCAATCACAGATGAATCAATTTGTGATCAACACGAGAAATTTCATTACGCTACGACGAATACTCTTGGTGCCATGGAGAGTCAAAGACACTAAGGGTCAAACACAAAAGTCACACACTCAATATCTGGTATGACCTCCGTCTGCATCGACTACTGCTGTGCATCTACGCCTCATGGAAGCGAACAAGTTAGAATGGAAGTGTTGAGGGATGTTGTTCCATATTCTGATAAGCTGTCTTTGGAGTTCCACAAGCGTTGATGGTGCATGGGGAAGCTGGCGTAGCCGACATTTCATTTTGTCCCATACGTGCTCCATGGGTGAGATATCGGGCAAATTTGCGGGCCAGGGAAGAACATCCACTTGTTGTTGCTGCAGATACTGTTGAACAACACGAGCTGTGTGGGGTCGGGCGTTGTCCTGCTGTAGAATGACGCCGGGGCCGTGACGTTGCAGAAATGGGACAACAACAGGGGTAAGCACCTCATCATGATATCTGGCTGCATTGAGATTGTCATCAATAATGACCAGCTCAGTTCTGTTACGGGCAGTGATGCCACCCCACACCATGAGAGACCCTCCCCATTCGCTCCACGACACATGGATCTACGTAGCGTTCGTTTCGATGTCTGTACACTCTCTGGCGGCCATCTGATGATGAAAGATGGAAACGACATTCATCTGTGAATAAAGCACGTCGCCACCAGTGTAAGGGATGCCTGAGATGTCTACACCACTGCAGTCGAGCATGACGATGATGTAATGTCGAAATCGGATGAATTGCAGGTCTTTGAGGACGTAAGCCATATTCTCTCAGCCGGTTGATTACTGTTTAAGGATGTATCCGTCTCAGCTTAGGGATGTTCCTGGCTGTCGTCGTTGCCATTTGTTCCCGGTTCTGGAGTTGGACGACACGGATATACCGATCTTGTGCAGGGGTGGTAACTCGGGTTCTCCCGGAGCGGGGTCGGTCTCGAACGTCATCATGTTGTGCATGTCGATGGACTAGCCTGTCTACAGTGTTACGGTGGCAGTTCAACCTCTCTGTGTGTTCTGCCAGCTCTAATCATACCCAGGGCAAGGAGACGTTGATTCATTGTCAATCTTGGCATGCTAATGTGGAGTCGTTTTAACAGCAGCACAAGTTTGAAAGTGAACGATAGGAAGGCCTTACTTTAGTGTTTAAATACCCAAGGATTCACACTGCTTCATGAATTTTCAGACCCTCCACGTGCAAAACATGCCTTTTCACAAACGTGCAGCACGTCATTTAACGTTAATGCAATTTTAACGGGGAAAGCTGTTTTTGTGTTCAATATAACTTATTCATGAACAGGTTAACACTCTTTACACCAACAAAATTATATTTTTATACTGTACCATTGACCCAGACATAGCTGGTGCTAACTCTTAAAATATAGGGCCAAACACAAATTTTGCCCCCCAATCCCCAAAATTTGCATCTAAAACCAAAGAAAACATGTCCTGAATGGCCCTCCACACTTCACCTCTACTGCGCATGCGCAGTGTCAAGGACGTTCCGAAATTGGCGCCATTAATCATTCTAAGTTTGGCCCTTCATCAGTTAACATCTGACTGATCTTTGTGCTTGTAAATCTCAGTTTAAATGATGCCAGACACATAAATATTAGTGAAATGGTGATTCTAAGGAGGATAGAGAAGGAGGAGAGGAAAAATGTGTGACAGAATATTATCAGGGCTGTAACTTGAAATTTTTTAATGAAATTATGTTAAGTTACCTATTTTCGAGGCAGCAGCCATTTTGTTGTCATTCTGGTTATTTAGTTACACTGATTTTTCAGTGTTTTCCTCTCTCCCTTTCCTTCAAGTCCCCTCTTGCTATTCTCCCATGCTTTTGGCATAGTTTCTGTAATTATTATTACTAAAATTTCTTGGGAGTTTTAGCTGAATAACAGAATGAATTCTGTTCTTTTCCCCATGTTTACGTCTTCACCTACGGGTGGTTAGGCGTTGTGTTCTGCATCTACCATCTGATGTTCTGCAGTTTCTTCCCTGGAAGTCTCTGTTTTGCATCAGATAGTGTATTTTTGGTAACTGATTCCGGGCCTGGGTGCCTGGAGTCTTATTTTAGTGTTTTTACACTCATTGTTTACATTTACAACAGCCCTCAGTGTGAGGGGGGGATTTCTTGAAAATAATATCTTGATGTTATTTTAATCATAACTAGATACATTATTATTGTTTGTAAGTGTTGAATAAATTGTTTAAAATATTTTTAAAATTTTTGTCCACACTTAGGCTTGGGATCCATTGGGGCTCAATGTTACTTTTCAGAAACTTGGGCTCTTCTGAAAAAATATTTTTTCAAAATATTTTGATTTCAATTATTTTTTCTATATTAATGGATCATATTATTATTATGTATTTTGATTGCCAGGGGTTGGTGCGAGTACCAGGACTTTGTTTTCTTTTCACATTGAAAGGATTTTGATCAATTGTAATAAGAGGAAGTCTTCCTCTGACTTTTATAATCATTCTATATGTGGTCAGTGTACTCGCATTAACTCCTGTTCTGTATCGTATGATTTCGATGACAGCATGGGAAGCGTATGTCACGGTATGTTAGTGGGGAATTGGACACTCCGGTCCTTTCCCCGCAGGGTCACTCTACTTTATCAATTTCTATTTCAGACGATCAAGATTAGGGTGATGTATCTGTGATGTCTTCCAACAGTGTGCCTCCGTCATCACAATTAATGAAGGGCTAGCGGAAAAGTGCTCATGTAAATACGCCAATTGCCTAAGAGGACCCTAGTAGGTTCGACGGCCTTTGACGTCCGCTAGCTCGCCCGGTGTAGCGTCCATTCATCGAATGGTTCGGCAGCCGGGTTCGTCCGTTGCGGTCTAGAAGGAGTTTTGGGGTGATGCGAGCACTATAAATCAACCAAATGCACACCCAATGACGGCGGATTAGAGGGAGAACGGAGGAAGCCTTTTAGTCCGGTTCATAGCTCGTTCTGGTCCATCCGGAGGCGAGCGAGAGAGGCCCCTCTCTCGTACAACAACATCTGGCCCCAGATGTTGTGGTACAAAATGTTTCGCATTCGGAGCATACGTCCGTCGCTCGGGACGCTCCGACATATAGGCAGTCCGGAGTAGACTGTCGATAAGGCTTCCTCATTCTCATGGTAGCGCACACGACCGCTCTTGGCTACGTGACCTCGGATATCCAGTCAGCTTTGCCAGTCAGAGAATCATCGGCGACCAGGTCACACCATCCAGTAGCCAGGGACACGAGGCCTGCAGACTCCGGACGTTCGCATAGAAAAGTGTGCGGGAGTCAACGTACACGGAGCTTCCAGCGGCAATGCATCGTAAGACTGCTACTGCACAGGCCTCGGGAACGGACGTGCTTTCCTAAATAGCACAGCCTATCGCAGCATCCCAGCATCAACTGAATCTGTCGCATATTTTTTATCCGATGATGCTGGGTCGGGACGCTCCGCGGAAGCGGGTACGGACGTCTGAAAATTTCATCCGGTCCGACGGGATACCGAAAGGGATTCGGAGGATTTCGAGCTTTCCCTTTCGGAACAACATATGCTGTTGTGTATGTCATCTGACTTGATCTTCTACAGCTTCTTTCGTCGGACCAGAATGCTGCGATGCCGGATAAGAAACTGATAGCGTCGGTGGACTTAGAAATTTTTGGTTCGGTTCAGGGACATCGTCCCTCAGTTCCGACATAGTCCAATAATGTCACACAAACTTTCGAATTATTGAACAACACTATATATATATATATTTTTATTATATGCTTGCTATTACCAAGCATTTCGGGTTTCTTGTTCGCAAAGTTATGGAGATGTCTTTCAAAAGTGTGCCTCTGTCGTCATAGTTAATGAAGAGCTAGCAGCAATAAGTGCTCATGGAATATGTCTATCGCCTAAGAGGTCCCTTGTAGGATCGACGGAGTGACATTCGCTAGCTCACCCGGTGTAGCGTACATTCATTGAATGCTTCGGTTTCCGGGTTCGTCCGTTGCGGTCTAGGAAGGAGATTTGGGTGATGCGAGCACTATAATACCCACCCAGTGACGGCGGATTGAGGACAGATCGGAGGAAGCCTGTTAGTCCGGTTCCTGGCTTGTCCAGGTCCGTCCGGGCTGTGAGCGAGAGAGGTCCCTCTCTCGTCCAACAACATAGGGGACCGCATGTTGTGGTTCAGATATTTTACATTCGGAGCATATGTCTGTCGGTCGGGACGCTCCGTTATATTGACAGTCCGAGAGACTGTTGATAATGCTTCCTCATCCTCACAGCAGGGCACACGACCGCACATTGGCTACGTGACCTCGAGTATCCGATCAGTTTCGTCATTCAGTAATTCCACGGCGATTAGGTCACGCCATCCGGTAGCCAAGGGACACGAGGCCTATACACTCCGTTCGCTCGCATATTAGTAGTATGCACGGGGTAACGATCACGGAGCTTCCAGCGGCAATGCATTGTAGGACCGCTTCTCCACAGGCCTCAGTGACGGACGTGCTATCCGAGTTAGCACAGTTTTTTCGCAGCATCCCAGCAATCGACAGTTTCTTAGTTGAATCAGGAATTATCTGACGGCGCTGGGTCGGTGCGGTCCGCGGTTGCATCAGGTACGGACGACCGAACGCTTTATAGGGTCCGACAGGATGGCGAAAGGGATTCGAAGATTTCGAGTTTTCCCTTTCGTAGCATCGGAAGCTGCCATTCATATCTTCTGGCATTATCTTCCAGTGATTGTTATTTCGGACTACATTGCTGCGATGTTGGATAAGAGACTTATAGCGTCATTGGACACGGAATTTTGGATCGGTTCAGGGACATTGTCCCTGACTTACCGACACAGTCCAATAATGTCATTAGAACATGTGTATTATTTATCGACGCTATATATGCATATAAGCCTGCTACCAAGCATGATAGTTTAGTTTCTTGTCCGCAATGCTCATTTCTGCCTTTTTATCATTTATACAAATAATTTATTTTGGCAGAGCAGGGCATACCGAGAGTTCGTATGCGTCTAGACGGCGTGGTTAAAGACTGAAAATATTCTTTTTCGCCGTCTATGTCTTTTCCAACCACAATGTTGGAAACGACAGTGATGTCTAGTAGACTTAACTTAGACGCTTTATCATACGTAATCCACCTTACTGAGGCGTTATCATTACGTCTTCAAGAAAAGAATTACGGGATATTATCCTCAATGTGATTTCTTTTGAGGGCAGTAGTTTGTTCACGTATAACTCCGCCCTTCAGTGGCTGATTGGAGTTGGTTAGACGTGACGCAGCCCTAGCTACATCCACGCGCGTGGATAGTAAGGTGAAGAACTCTCTCAGAGTCACTTCGTTCTCGGAGAAGCTTCTCATCGACGGCAACTTTTCAGCAATCCATGAATTGCTTGATTTACACGTTCTCTTGTCTATCTATTGTTGCAAGAGATTCAGACTGGGGCAAACATTCGGTGGTTGACTCAGAGAGTGCAACTGCATTTGCCGGATCCGAGTGTTATAATTATGATGGTTGCCAGTCAAACAGGTTGGGATATAATATTGATCCCAATGGATTCGAAGTGCCAGGGTCTTTGGGTTCCGCAGTCTCTAAGCAAGCACTTATCTTCCGCGGAATAATGTTTTTTAGGCTTGCTTTATGTCATTGGATGAACATTATTCAGAAACGCATGTCCAAATCCTGTCCGTTAATTCGACAGTAGTGGCGTATCTCCGGAACCAGGGAGGCACTCATTCGTTTCCGTTATTCAATTTAATGGAAAGAATCCTTCTGTTTGTTATAGTACACCAAGTTCTGTTTCGGTCCGTCATATTCCGGGTCGTCTGATTGTTTTACCGGACTCCCGTTCACTTATGGGTCGCTTGTTGCCGTCAGAATGGACTCTCAACAAACAAGTATTCAATCAGATTTGCTATCAATGGGAGCGCCCAATGATAATTTATTTACGACACAGCTTGCTAATCAATTGCAGACGTATGTGTTTGCTTGTCCGGATCTCTGAGCTAATGTTGTTAACGCACTATTGATCTAATAGGACGGAATGATAGGATATGCGTATCCTCCGGCGCTGTTGTTTCAGCAGGTATTGCTAAGATAAACAACCACAATACATTTCTGTTGATAGCATCTCTGTCTTCACAGAGACCGTGGGTAAATTTACTCTGATGTCTACTGTGGGACTTAACGCGAAATCTTCCTCAATGAGAGGATCTTTTTTCGCTGGGTAAAATCGTGTCATCTTTATCACAACCCGCAAGGTCGCAACCTTCACGTATTCCATTGTGTGGTCCTTATTGCATTGTAAGCATTGTACTGGACGAGCTTTGGAGGCGATTTATTACTATAGGAGATCCTCTTCTTCGCTATTCTATGCGGTTAAAGTGGAGGCTCTTCCGTCGTTGGTGTAGGGATCACTATGTTCATATTGTTGATCCCTCCATACTACTCATTGCAACATTTTTATACTGTACCAATGACCCAGACTTAGCTGGTGCTAACTCTAACAAAACCAGGGCCAAACACAAATTTTGCCCCCCAATCCCCAAAATTTGCATCCAAAACAAAAAGAAATCATGTCCTAAAGGACCTCCATACTACGCCTCTACTGCGCATGCGCAGTGACGCAGTCGTCCCGAAATTGGCGCCAATTATCATTCTCTGTTTGGCCCTTCATCAGTCAACATCTCACTGATCTTTGTGCTTGTAAATCTCAGTTTAAAGGATGCCACACACGTAATGTTTGGAGAAAATGTGATTCTAAGGAGGATAGAAGGAGGAGAGGAAAAAGAAGTGGCAAAAAATTATCAGGGCTGTACTTAAAATTTTTTGATGAAATTATGTTAAGTTGCCTATTTTCGAGGTATGGGCCTCTTGTTGTCATTCTTGCTAATTGTTGCACTGCTTATTCAGTGTTTCCTCTCCCCTAGCCTTCTAAAGTCCCCCCTGGCAATTCTCCCATGCTTTTGGCATATTTTTGAGAAATTTCATTTCTAAAATTTCCTGGGAGAGTTGCTTGGTTACAGAATGTTTTCTGTTATTTTCCCCATAGTTACGTTTTCACCCATGGGTGTATAACGTTTGTGTTCTGCATCTTCCATCTGATGTTCTACAGATTCTCCCCTGGGAGTCTCTGTTTTGCATCAGATAGAGTGTAATTGATGACTGATTCCGGGCCAGTTTTTTCAGTGCCTGGAGTCATGTTTTCTAGTGTGTTTACACTGTTTGTTTTCATTGGCAACAGCCTTTTTTGAGGGGGGCTGTTTGCCTTTGTGGTAGTTTATCTCATTATAAGATACATTTATATTATCCGAAAGTGTCTCATTAATTATTTTATATAAATTTAAAATTTTTGACCACACTTTGCCATCGGATCCATCGGGGCTCAATGTTACTTTTCAGCAACTTGGGCTTCTCTGAAAAAATATTTTTTCAAAATTATTTTGTTTTGCAATTGTTTTTTCATTTATTAATGGATCATGTTATTATGTATCTTTGTGTCAGGGGTTTTTGCGAGTAACTAGGACTTATTGTTGTTCTTTCACAATGAAGGGACGTTGTTCAAATTGTAATAGGAAGAAATCTTCCTCTGACTTTCATGATCATTGTATTAATTGTAGTCAGTGTTCTCGCATTAATCCCTGTCCTATATGTGAACATTGGGATGAGAAACATTGGAAACGTGTGTCACGATATGTTGTTTCTGGAGAAAGAGCGATGCCGGCTCTTTCTCCACAAGGTCACTCTACTCTCTCAGTTTCTATTTCAGAGGAACCAGAACAGGGTGATGTTTCCATGTTATCTTCTTCAAGTGTGCGTCCGTCGTCACAAATGAATTCAGAGCTAGCGGCAAAAGTGGTCATGGAGATTAGACAAATGTCGTCCGCTAGCTCGCCCGGTGTAGCGTCCATTCACCGAATGGTTCGGCAGCCGGGTTCGTCCGATGCGGTCCAAGAGGAAATTTTGGGTGATGCGAGCACTATAAACATAATAGATGCACACCCAGTGACGGCGGATAGTAAGCGAGAACGGAGGAAGCCTTTTAGTCCGGTTCCTAGCTCGTCCAGGTCCAGCCGGGCCGCGAGCGAGAGAGGTCCCTCTCTCGTACAACAACATCTGGGACCAGATGTTGTGGTACAAAATGTGTCTTTAGCGGAGCATACGTCCGTCGCTCGGGACGCTCCGTTGTATAAGCAGTCCGCAGAGACTGTTAAGGCTTCCTCTTCTCGTCAGCGCACACGACCGCACCTTGGCTGCGTGACCGCCGATATATTACCAGCTTCGCCGATGAAGGCTTCTTCGGCGACCAGGTCACACCATCCGGCAGCCAGGGATTCGAGACCGATGGACTCCGGACGTTCGCATAGGAAAAGTATGCGGGAGCCATCTGATGCGGAGCTGCCCTCGGCAAAGCAGCGAAAGACTGCGCCTCCGCAGGACTCGACGCCGGACATTCTTGTGCAGATAGCACAGCTTATCGCAGCATCCCAGCAGCCGACAGAAACGGTGTCGGATCGAGAATTATCTGACGGCGCTGGGTCGGTACGCTCCGCCGAAGCATCGGGGGCGGACGACCGGGAACATCGTGAGGTCCGACCGGATGGTGAAAGGGATACGGATGACTTGGAGCTATCCCTTTCGGAACAACATAAAGCTGCCGTGGACTTCATCCGGCACTTTCTCCCTCAAGTTGTTCCGTCGGGCCAGACTGCTGCGCTTCCGGACAAGAGAATTATAGCGTCATTGGACTCTGAATTTTTTGAGCGGTTCAGGGACATCGCTCCCGAGTTTCCGTCGCAGTCCAATAATGTTGCTAGAACATTTGAATTATTGAACGACGCTATATTTAAACTTGCTTCCAGGACGGGGAAAGCAGGTTTCTTGTCCGCTAATACTCTCAACCTGCCTTTCATTAATGCAAGGAATAAATTCGATACGGCAGGACAGGGTATACCGAGAGTTCCTCTGCGTATGGACGACGAGGCGGAAGACTTAGAGCTATCATTACCGTCGTCAGCTTCTATTCCAACCGCGGTGTTGGAAACAGCTATTGCGTCTAACAGAGCCAATTTGGATGCCTTATCTTACGCAGATCACCTTACTAAGGCGTTATCACTGCGCCTTCAAGGGGAAGAGTTTCAGGATATACAATCCTCTTTAAGACTTCTTTCAAGGGCAGTAGCTTATTCCATGTGTAACTCCGCCCTTTCAGTGGCAAATCTGGAGTTGGTTAGACGTGACGCAGCCCTAGCTACATCCACAATAGTGGATTCTAAGGTGAAGAACTCTCTTAGAGTCGCTTCGGTCTCAGGAGAACTTCTCTTTGACGGCAAGCTTTCCGCTATTTATGATAAAATTAAAAAGAAAGCTAATGATTCTCTGTTGTTCAGATCGGCTCCTAAAAAGTCGGATACAGCAGACACGAATAAGACAGGCACTTCTGGGTCTAATGCGCCCAAGAGAGGTTCCTATAGAGGTTCCGGTGCGTCCTCTTGGTCTTATTCGAGAGACCGTCAGGATAGCGACTCTCGTTCGGGACGTCCTTCAGGCCGGGACAATCGGTCGGACGCCCCGAGGTCGACGAGGCGAGGTGCGGGTCGTGGAAGACGTGGTTTCTCCTACCGCAGGCCTCGCAGGTCCAGGAGGTGATGGCTTAAACCTCTATCGCGTTCCGGTTGGCGGAAGGCTGTCGAGTTTTTCACAAGAGTGGGCGTCGATTACGGACGACCCTTGGGTGAGAGGAGTGACTTCGGAAGGTCTAAAGATATCCTTCAAACGAAAGCCTCCATTAACTCGAAGTCCAACGTGGACTCATCTTCCGTCAAATCCACAGAAAAGAGACGCTCTGTTATCAGAGGTGCAGTCTCTTTTAATGAAGAACGCGGTAGAGGTCGTAGAAAACCAGGAATCTCTGGGATTCTACAGCCATCTGTTTCTGGTTCCGAAACCAGACGGCTCGTTCCGTCCAGTCATAGATTTGAGCTGGATAAACAAGCTGATCGTCGCTCCGAAGTTTTATATGGAGACGATTCGATCGGTCAGAGCGAGTATTCGGGTGAACGATTATGCAACGAGCATAGATCTCAAAGATGCGTACTTTCACGTCATGGTACATCCGACATTCCGAAAGTATCTACGCTTTGCAGTCCTGGGAGTGGTGTATCAATTCCGGGCGATGTGCTTCGGATTGAATCTAGCACCCTGGGCTTTCACTCGGGTAATGAACTCGGTAATGATCTACTTCCGAGCTCATTCGTCTGCGGTAACGTCGGCCTACCTGGACGACATTCTTCAGAGGTACGGCAACGAGTTAACGCTTCAGAACGATGTTCAGAATCTTCTTCTATTGCTCCGACGTCTCGGTTTTATAGTAAACGAGGAGAAGTCGGATCTGGTGCCGTCCAAGTCATTCACTCATCTGGGAATGAGCTTCGAGACGCACAACAATCTCGTTCGTCTGCCGTTAACCAGAGCGAAATTAGTCAGTTGTTACGCTCGCTATTGTCTGCACGCAGACAAAGTCACGGCGAGAGAATTTATGAGACTGATAGGTCTGTGCGGAGCCGCCGCGGATCTCATTCCGATGGGGCGGCTACGCACACGTCCTCTTCAAATTTTCCTGACTCAGAATTGGAGTGTGAAAATTCATTCGCTCGATGTAGACGTTCTCTTGTCAGATCAAGTGAAACAAGAGATTCAGACTTGGGCAAACATTCAGTGGTTAACTCAAGGAGTTCCGCTGCAGTTGCCGGATCCGAGTTTTACCGTTATGACGGATGCCAGTCAAACAGGTTGGGGTGCATCATTAATCCCAACGGATTCGAGATGCCAGGGTCTTTGGGATCCGCAATTCCTGTGCAAGCACATAAACATCAAGGAAATGATGTCAATTTGGCTTGCGTTACGTCACGGATGGACATTATTCACGATGCTCATGTCCAAATCCTATCCGACAATACGACAGTAGTGGCGTATATACGGAATCAGGGAGGTACTCATTCAGTTCTGTTGTTCAATCTAACGGAAAGAATCCTTCTGTTTGCGTTAGAACATCACATTCTTCTTTCGGTCCGTCACATACCGGGTCGTCTGAATGTGCTAGCAGACTCCCTTTCACGAAAGGGTCGCTTGTTGCTGTTGGAGTGGACTCTCAACAAACAAGTATTCAATCAGATTTGCTACCAATGGGAACGGCCAATGGTAGACTTATTTGCGACACATCTCAACAATCAGTTGCAGACGTATGTGTCTCCGTGTCCGGATCCAAGAGCATTTGCAGTAGACGCTCTGTCGATCCCTTGGGACGGAATGATAGGATATGCGTATCCTCCAGCGCCGTTAATTCAACAAGTATTGCTAAAGATAAAACAATCTCAGTGCAAGATTCTGTTGGTAGCATCTCTGTCGCCACAGAGACCGTGGATAAATCTACTCAGGTGTCTGTTGTGGGACCTACCGCGGAAGCTTCCTCCACGAGAGGATCTTCTTTCGCAGGGGAAATCGCGCCAACTCCATCACAACCCGCAAGGTCTCAACCTTCACGTTTTTCCGTTGTGCGGTCCTTCTTGCATGGCAAGCACTTTACAGGACGAGCAGTGGACGCGATTTCTAACTGTAGGAGGACCTCCTCTTCGCTAAACTATGCGGCTAAGTGGAAGGTTTTTCGTCGTTGGTGTAGGGATCATTCTGTAGATATATTTGATCCCTCTATACCAGACATTGCAAACTTTCTAGTATACTTGTTTGACGAAATCAAACTGCAGCCAGTTACTATAAAGGGTTATAGATCTATGTTATCTGATACCTATGCACATCATGATAGTTTACAAATTGGATCTAATGTCTCTTTATCGAAGTTGGTTAGAAACTTTTCGATAAATAGACCCAGAACTCTTAGATTAATTCCTAAGTGGAATTTAGCTTGGGTTCTCCTTAAATTGAAGGAAAAGCCATTTGAACCTCTTGGGACAGTAGATTTCAAATTCTTATCTTATAAGACAGCTTTTCTCTTAGCTTTCTCTTCTGCCAGAAGAGTCAGTGAGCTTCATGCACTATCGGTGGATGATTCTCATTATCGTAGTGTTGGGAACACTATCACCTTCACTACTAATGTGGGTTTTTTAGCTAAGAATCAGGCTCCTAATAAATATCCGGAACCTATTGTTATTAAGGCTCTTCCGTCTTCAGACGGGCGTAGGCCTTTACTCTGTCCTGTTAGAGCACTACGTATCTATAAACAGAGATCTCAGCTTATCAGAAAGGGACGGAAATGTTTCTTTCTGTCTTTGATGCCTAATAGAAAGGACATTTCAGTCCATTCTATTGCTAGATGGATTCAGTTAACTATCCGTACTGCTTATGAAGATTTATCTTCTTCTCAGCAGTCTGTGCTTAAGATTTCTGCTCATGAAGTAAGAGCTCTTTCTACTTCCTGGGCTTATGCTAATAGTGTTGCTATTACAGATTTAATGAAGGCTGCTTATTGGTCTCAGCCATCCACATTTACAAATTTTTATTTCAGAAATATTGAGTCCATTTCTGGAGACCTGCATTGTTTAGGTCCATTATCTGTTGCTCAGAATGTCGTCCACTAAACAGTTGCAACTATAGTTATGCAGGCTTTCTGTTCCGGCAGTGACTCCGTCCGGCTGCCCTCTTCGCTCTGGGCTATTTTGACCCAGGGCAAGAGGAAGGGGGGGGGGGGGGCGGGTGTTCCCTTAGGTCACCTGCTTTATAGTGAAAAGCAAGGGAGTGCCTCCTCCAAGTCAGTATTTCTGAGTCGCTTCCGGGATGGTTTTAAAGTGTAATATTAATGTTTAAATTCATTCATGTCTTATTTTTAAAGTGTAGCTCGGTGTGAAGCATTTGTATATGTCAAGTGTCAAACGGGCTTTAATATACAATACTCGGACACTTTTAAATGATTATAAAGAGTCTCAATTCTCTGGACTACTTTATTTATTGGCTTGCTTTAAAAATAATTAGTATAAGGGTTATACTGGATGTTAATAGAGAACATGAATGTTATTGTGCTCAATTATTAAGGGTAGTGTATCTTTCTAATTTAATATTAAATAAGAAAGATACATGTAAAGCCTAATACTTCTTTTCTCCTTAAGGGGTTACCTCTTTACTATATAGTTGAGCTTATTGGATTTTCCTCTATGTCCTAGGCCCTCCAGCCTGTTTACTATTCAGCTAAGTCTGGGTCATTGATACAGTATAAAAATGTTAAAAAATTTATAGTAATTTATATATTTTTTATACTTACCAATGACCCAGACGGGGATGGCCCTCCCTGGAGTTGGGAACTCTTGCCTCCCTGCTGAGTACATAGCGCTGACCAGGCACTGCCAGTAAGAATGATAATTGGCGCCAATTTCGGGACGACTGCGTCACTGCGCATGCGCAGTAGAGGCGTAGTATGGAGGTCCTTTAGGACATGATTTCTTTTTGTTTTGGATGCAAATTTTAGGGATTGGGGGGCAAAATTTGTGTTTGGCCCTGGTTTTGTTAGAGTTAGCACCAGCTAAGTCTGGGTCATTGGTAAGTATAAAAAATATATAAATTACTATAAATTTTTAGCTCACCTGACTTTCAGTCAGGAGAGCTATAGTGATCACTCACCGTCCGTCGTCCGTCGTCCGTCGTCCGTCGTCCGTCGTCCGTGAACATGGTGTTTGCGTCTTCTCCTCCCAAACCGCTGAACCAATTTAATTGATATTTGAGATAATAGTTTGTTATGACATCGCAATTTGATTTTGTTCAAATCAAGTTGCCCCGCCCGTGGGTAGGGCCACACCCAAAAAGTGTGCTGAAATCTTAAAAAATCTTCTTCTCATGAACCAGCAGTAGCAGAGACTTGATATTTGGTGTGCAGCTTCCTTTTGAGGTGTAGACTCAGATTTGTTCAAGAGAAGTTTGTGGGGCTATACTTGGCATTGTTATGGGAGGGGCAAAATTTTTTGCCCCACCCAAAATTTCTATTTTCCAAACCGAGAGGCTGATTTGAACCAAATTTTATGTGAGGGCTTATTGGGTCATAAGTAACTAATTTATGCTGATTTTTTTTTTCCCGTAGCCCCATGGGAACCGCAGGAGCTAAAAATAGAAAAAAATTAAAACGCCCATATCTCCAAAACTGCACGGCACCGAGAATTTTTATTTGGTGTGAAGCTTCCTTAGGACCAACAGAAAGAATTGGTAAAAAAAAATTGCCATCGGTTTTATCATAGGATACAGTTTCGGGACATTGAAAAAGTGCTGAGTCAGCACTTTTTAACACTGTAGGCAATGGGAAAAACATTAAAAAATCTTCTTCTCCAGATCCAGCAGGCAGAATCTTTTGATATTTGGTATGCAACATTGGAGGGTGGATCTGATTCAGGTTTGTTCAAATCGGCCCCCTGGGTTCATATTTGGGCTCAGTATAGGAGCCCGATTTCGAACTTAGTGCATTTCAGGCAAATTTCTTAAAAAATCTTCTTCTCCAGATCCAGCAGGCAGAATCTTTTGATATTTGGTATGCAACATTGTGGGGTGGATCTGATTCAAGTTTGTTCAAATCGGCCCCCTGGGTTTATATTTGGGCTCAGTATAGGAGCCCAAATTTGAACTTACTGCATTTCAGGCAAATTTCTTTGAAAATCTTCTTCTCCAGATCCAGCAGGCAGAATCTTTTGATATTTGGTATGCAACATTGTGGGGTGGATCTGATTCAAGTTTGTTCAAATCGGCCCCTTGGGTTTATATTTGGGCTCTGTATAGGAGCCCAAATTTGAACTTAGTGCATTTCAGGCAAACATCTTTGAAAATCTTCTTCTCAAGATCCAGTAGGCAGAATCTTTTGATATTGGGTATGCAACATTGTGGGGTGGATCTGATTCAAGTTTGTTCAAATCGGCCCCTTGGGTTTATATTTGGGCTCAGTATAGGAGCCAGAATTTGAACTTAGTGCATTTCAGGCAAATTTCTTAAAAAATCTTCTTCTCCAGATCCAGCAGACAGAATCTTTTGATATTTGGTATGCAACATTGTGGGGTGGATCTGATTCTATTTTGTTCAAATCGGCTCCCTAGATTCATATTTGGGCTCACTATAGAAGCTCGAATTTGAACTTAGTGCATTTCAGGCAAATTTCTTCAAAAATCTTCTTCTCCAGATCCTGCAGGCAGAATCTTTTGATATTTGGTATGCAACATTGTGGGGTGGATCTGATTCCAGTTTGTTCAAATCGGCCACCTGGATTCATATTTGGGCTCACTATAGAAGCCCAAATTCGAACTTAGTGCATTTCAGGCAAATTTCTTTGAAAATCTTCTTCTCAAGATCCAGCAGGCAGAATCTTTTGATATTTGGTATGCAGCAACCTTAGGGGGGTGAGATTCAAGTTTGTTCAAGCCATGTCCCTAGGTCCATATTTGGGCTCAATGTGGGAGCTTGAATTGTAACTTTGTTCGAAATGAGGAATTTTCTTAAAAAATCTTCTTCTTCAGATCCAGCAGTCGGAATGGTTTGATATGTGGTGAGTAGCATCCTTGGGGGGAGGGGGGATTCAAGTGTGTTAAAGCCAAGTCCATGGGTCCATATTTGGGCTCCCTGTGGGAGCCCAAATTATAACTTAGTCAATATGAGAAATTTTTCTTTAAAAATCTTCTTCTTCAGATTCAGCAGTTGGAATGTTTTGATATTTGGCATGGAGCAACCTTAGGGGGCTGAGATTCAAGTTTGTTCAAGCCAAGTCCCTTGGTTCATATTTAGGCGCACTATGGGAGCCTGAATGACAACTTAGTTCAAAATGAGGAATTTTATTTAAAAATCTTCAGATCCAGCAGATGAATGCTTTTGATATTTTTTATGCAGCATCCTTAGGGGGGTAAGATTCAAGTTTGTTCAAGCCATGTCCCTAGGTCCATATTTGGGCTGATTGTGGGAGCTCGAATTGTAACTTGGTTCAAAATGAGGAATTTTCTTTAAAAATCTTCTTCTTCAGATCCAGCAGTCGGAATGTTTTGATATTTGGTGTGCAGAATCCTTAGGGGTGTGAGATTCAGGTTTGTTAAAGCCAAGTCCCTGGGTTCATATATGGGCTTCCTGTGGGAGCCCGAATTATGACTTAGTTCAGTATGAGGAATATTCTTTAAAAATCTTTTTTTCGATCCACTGGTCAGAATATTTGGATATTTGGTTTCAGCTTTTCTTAGGAGGAGCAGATGCAACTTGTGGAAATCAATTCTCTGGGTTGCTATTTAGGCTACCATGTCAGGTGAGCGCCCTCAGGCCCCCTGGGGCCTCTTGTTTAACTTTTTAGTATACTTATTTGACAAGATCTACTGCAGCCTGTTATTATTAAGGTTATAGGTTTATGTTACCTCATACCTATGCACTCTATGATAGTTTACAATTGAGTCTTATGTCTCTTTATCTAAGTCAGTTAGTAACCTTTCGATAAATAGACTTAGAATCATTGGATTAAATTCCTATATGGAATTTAACTTCGGTTCTTATTTAGCTAAGTAATCATTTGAGCCTCTGGAAACAGTAGTTTTCAAATTCTGACCTTTTAGACAGTAATTCTGTTGGCTTCTCTTTTACTGAAGAGTCAGTGAGTTTCATGCACTATCGATGATTCTCACTTTCGTAGTTTCGGAATCACTACTTCCTTTACTATTTAGGTTGGATTTTTGCAGAAGAGTTAGGCTCCTAATATCCGGATCCTACTGTTATTAAGGTCCTTCCGTCTTCGTACGGGCATAGGCCTTTACTCTGTCCGGTTAGAGTTTATGTATTTATAAACAGATATCTGTTTATTACTACGGGCGTAAACTTCTAATGTCTTTGATGCCTATTAGAAGGACGTTACGCTCCATTCTATTGCTAATGGATTCAATTAACTATCGATACTGCTTATGGTATATCTTTGACTCAGCAGTTGTGTTTGAGATTTCGGCTCATGAAGTAAGAGTTCTTCTACATCTTGGGCTTACATTAATAGTGTCGCTATTATAGATTTTTGAAGGCTGCTCATTGCGCTCAGCCATCCACATTCATGAATTTTTTATCTCAGAAATACTGAGTCCATTTCTGGAGGCCTCTATTGTTAGGTCTATTATCTACTGCTCAGAATGTCATTCACTTAACAGTTGCTACTATAGCTAGGTAGGCTGTCTGTTTCGGCAGTGACTCCGTTCTGCTGCCCTCTTTGCTCTGGGCTATTTGATCCAGGGCAAGAAAAAGGGGGGGGGGGGGAGGGTGTTCCCTTGGGTCACCTGTTTTACTATGAAAACAAGGGGATACCTCCTCCGGAGTTAGTAATTCTGAGCTGTTATTGGGATGGTTGTTTAGTGAGAAGTTAATGTTTTAAAAATTCATTCAAGTCTTAGTTTTTAAAGTATAGCTTTTGAATATAGCACGTGTCAACGGACATGATTATGCAATCCTCAGACACTTTTAAGGAGTATAAAGAGTCTCTATTCTCTAGACTTACTTTATTTATTGGCTTACTTTAAAAATTATTAGTATAAGGATTATACTAGATATTAATAGAGTACATGGATGTATGATGCTCAATTTTGGAAGGTGTTGTATCTTTCTAATTTATCATAAATAAGAAAGATACATGTAAGGCCTAATACTTCTTTTTCCCTAGAGGGGATGACTCTATTTTATATTATTGAGCGTATTCCATCTTGCTCTATGTCCTTGGCCCTCCAGCCTTTTTACTATTCAGCTATGTCTCGGTCATTGGTACAGTATAAAAATGTTAAAAAATTTATAGTAATTTATATATTTTTTATACTTACCAATGACCCAGACGGGGATGGCCCTCCCAGGAGTTGGGAACTCTTACCTCCCCGCTGAGTACAAAGCGCTTACCAGGCACTTGTTATTAGAATGATTAATGGCGCCAATTTCGGAACGTCCTTGATACTACGCATGCGCAGTACAGGTGAAGTGTGGAGGGCCATTCAGGACATGTTTTCTTTGGTTTTAGATGCAAATTTTGGGGATTGGGGGGCAAAATTTGTGTTTGGCCCTATATTTTAAGAGTTAGCACCAGCTATGTCTGGGTCATTGGTAAGTATAAAAAATATATAAATTACTATAAATTTTTTAACTTTTTTGGAGTTTGATCAATTTCTGCAATGCACACTTTCTTTTTTGGGCGAGTATATATTCACTAATGCCTAGATAGGCAGCCAAGACTTTCCTACAAACAACTGCCAAGGTATTGAAAAAGTAACTTTGAGTTTACCCCGAGACTAAACATTGGGGGTGTGTTTTCTGCAGCAGTAAACAAAGATGGAATTAGGTCCTCAAATTAATTTTTCTGATCCATATATTCAGAACATTTCAAGTCTTTTATCATTAAATTCAATCATTTTGTCCTGCCAAAGTCAACTGATAACATTTGTGTTCGAAAAAAAACCCCAACTATTGGAGAAACTTTTCTTGAATTATTTATCACAGTTTTTTTTGTTATTTGTTTATTATTAATAGTGTTTAATAACAGTTCAACAGAAATTATTATAAAGTGTTGGTCAATATTAAGTGTAAGGGAGTTGTAAGGAAGTTGGAGTGCTCAGAAAGAACCATTTAGTTGCTTTTTCTTTTGTGGCAGGCATTGGAGAAATATAACAAAGATTATAGTTTGAAGACAGAGATGTATTAATTAACTCAAATACCTCTTTTTGTCATTTATGTTCTGTATAAGTAGTGAAATTTGATTTTTTTTTTTAGCTCACCGAAGGCAGCTTAACTTATAACTTCCCGTCCGTCATTGTCATCCGTGATCGTCCGTCGTGAACTTTATATTATCGACTTCTCACAAACTACTGGAGCAAATTCGACCAAATTTTGTGTGCATTTGCCTTATCATATGTCAATTCAAGTTTGTTCAAATAAACTTGCCGTGTCCACAGGGGGCACCACAAGGGGCATAACTCGGATAGCACCCATAGATTTTTTAAAAAATTTAAAAAATCTTTTTCTTCAGATCCACCAGTCAGAATCTTTTCATATTTATTATACAACATCTCTAGGGGGGTCAGATTCAAGGTTGTTCAAATGGAGTCCCTGGGTTAAGATTTGGGCTGTCTATTGGCGCCAGAATTTTAACTTAAAGCAATATGTGGAATATCCTTAAAAAATCTTCTTCTTCAGATCCACCTGTTGAAATCTTTTAATATTTGGTATACAACAACTCAAGGGGTGTCAGATTGAAGTTTGTTCAAATCGGGTCCCAGAGTTAGTATTTGGGCTCTCTATTGGAGCCCAAAGTTTAACTTCTTCTTCAGATCCACCAGTCAGAATCTTTTCATGTTTGGTATACAACATCTGTAGGGAGGTCAGATTCAAGTTTGTTCAAATCGAGTCGCTGGGTTAATGTTTGGGCTCCCTATGGGAGCCCAAATTTTAACTTTGTGCACTACATGGAATATTCTTTAGAAATCTTCTTCAGATTCACCAGTCAGAATCCTCTCATGTTTGGTATACATCATCTCTAGGGGAGCCAGATTGATTTAAGTATGTTCAAATCAAGTTCCTCGGTTAATATTTGGGCCCACTATGGTAGCCCAAATTTTAACTTAGTGCGATATGAGGAAATTTCTTTAAAAATCTTCTTCAGATCGAGCAGTCAGAATCCTTTAACATTTGGTATACATCATCTCTAGGGGGTCAGATTCAAGTTTGTTCAAATTGGGTCCCTCGGTTGAAAATTTTGTGTCTCGTTCTGACTTCAAAATTTTGAACTAAAATTCAAAAAAAAAAAAATCAATTTTTTTATGTGTTTTGTTCAATTTTGAGACAAAAGAAAAAAAATTTTTAGCCTGAAAATTTTGGGTCTGGTTCCGACTCCAGAAATTTTGGACCAATTTTTCAGAAATTTTTTGGGGGATTTTTTATGCGTTTTGTTCAATTTTGAGATGAAAAAAAAAAAATTTTTTTTTGAGTTGAAAATTTTGGGTTCTCTTCCGAAATTCTTTTTTAGATTCTTTTCAAAATTGAATTCCTAGATGAATTAAAGTGGTTTTATGTGAAAATGCGTTTACCCCTTTGGCCTCTCCTCCCTTCCTTTTGGGGGTGGGGGGGGGGGGGGGGGGGAAGGCAGGGGTGGCAGTTAGATGTAACAAAATGTTTGGCTGCAAATATATTTTGAAAGATTTAGAGTGATTTTATGCAACCCCCCCAAATACCCCTATGACCACCAACACAACTCCCCACCCCCATGACCACCAACCCCACTACCCACTCCCATGGGTCAATTAAGCGGAGGGAAAAAATGCAATATAAAGGAATTTCTTAAAAAATATTCTTCTCTAGAACCATCAGCTACAATCTTTTGATATTTGGTATACAATATCTTGGGGGAGGGAGGGAGGATGGGGTCAGATTCAAGTTTGTTCGAATTGCATCACTGGGTTAATATTTGTGCTCTGTTTGATCGGGGGCAGTGACATAACAACCCTTGGAAGTTTGGCAGTGCTAGTCTACAGCTGATTGATTTGTGAGCAGTCAGGAAGACCCAGGATAATAATTCTCTGGCATGGACACTAGAGTTATGAATAATTTCATGACTTCATTCCTCTGTAGTGTTGATGAACCATGACTAATTGAATGTGATCCAAAATAGTTCTTTGAACCACTTTGTGAGGTGAGCGATTAAGGCCCCTTGGGCCCTCTTGTTAACTCTTGCATTGCAGATATTCCAAACCAAATATTTTATTCTATAACAAAACATCATGGGCCTCTTGTTAACTCTTGCATTGCAGATATTCCATACCAAATATTTTATTCTATAACAAAACATCATGGGCCTCTTGTTAACTCTTGCATTGCAGATAGTCCATACCAAATATTTTATTCTAGAACAAAACATCATGGGCCTCTTGTTAACTCTTGCATTGCAGATATTCCATACCAAATATTTTATTCTATAACAAAACATCATGGGCCTCTTGTTAACTCTTGCATTGCAGATATTCCATACCAAATATTTTATTCTATAACAAAACATCATGGGCCTCTTGTTAACTCATGTATTGCAGATATTCCATACCAAATATTTTATTCTATAACAAAACATCATGGGCCTCTTGTTAACTCTTGCATTGCAGATATTCCATACCAAATATTTTATTCTATAACAAAACATCATGGGCCTCTTGTTAACTCTTGCATTGCAGATATTCCATACCAAATATTTTATTCTATAACAAAACATCATGGGCCTCTTGTTAACTCTTGCATTGCAGATATTCCATACCAAATATTTTATTCTATAATAAAACATCATTTATGGTTTTAGTTTTCATCAGTTATTTCATGGCATCTTCTAATTTGACAGGGATCTGTACCTTCAGCGAGAGCAGCACATGCAGCAGCGAGAATTAAAAATGAAGTCTACATGTTTGGTGGTCGTCATATGAATAAAAGACTAAATGATCTGCATCGACTTGATCTTGATAGCTTAACGTGGAGTGGCCAGTAGGTTTTCTTGCATTATTTTCTAATAAGAATTTTCTCTGATGTACCACTCTTGTTGGATTACAAAACCAATGTTAACAAACAATTAATTTTCATTCCTTGAAAACAAAGTTCTTTGAGGTGCTAAATGACATGTATACCTGGTAAGAAGTTCATTGAAATTGAATGATTTGTGTTACTGATAGACTTCAGAATAGGGCTATTCAAATTCTTGTGCAAATCAAATCTGACAGAATTTGAATTGAATCCCAACAGTCTTCGACTTACAACCGTAAATATTGTCAGTTTCTAGTCAAGTATTGTATACAATTGCGACTTGTATGTTTGCGCACAGCAATCCAAAAAGCAGAATAATCCAGAACAGAATCTATGTAGTGTCCTAGATGGAACCTCCTTGAACTATTCTTCTGTCATCAGTTCAATATGAGGAATAATCTTCTCCAGAACCACCAGTCAGAATCTTTTGATATATGGTACATAGCACTGTTATGGGGATTAGATATATTCAAGTTTTTTCAAATCAAGTCCTTTATTAATATTTGGACTCCCTATTGGAGCCCAAATTTTTACCTTGTACAATATGAGGAATATTCTTTAAAAATTTTCTTCTCACGAACCTCCAATCAAAATATTTTGATACATGCTATACACCACCCTTAGGGGAGTCAGATTCAAGTTTTTTTTGTTAAAATCAAGTCCCTGTGTTAATATTTGGGCTCCCTATTGGAGCCCGAATTTTAACTTTTTGTTCAAATTAAGTCCCTGGATTCATATTTGGGTTCCCTATGGGATCCCAAATTTTAACTTGGTTTAATATGACAAATAGTCTTTAAAAAGAAATCTCCTTCTTGAGATCCATCATTCAGAATCCTTTGATATTTGGGATACGGCATCCTGGGGATGGAGAGGAAGGGGTCATATTCAAGTTTGTTCAAGTTAAGTCCCTAGGTTGATATTGGGACTCCCTAGTTTTGCATTTCTGAAAATCTGGGCATTATTTCTGTGGTAGAAGCAATATACATATATACGTTATAAATAACTGAATAACTTCATTCCTCTGTAGTGTTAACTAGCCATAGATGCTAATTAGATCCTTCTTTAACCCATTACCCAACACAGTATTTTAAAAAAATAAATTTCATATTTTTTTCAAGACAATTTCACAATTCTTAAAAGAAACCCCACACAAATATGGATATCGTTAGAACCAGTTCGACAAGCTGCAACAACAGTTTTTGCTTTTTTTTTTAGCTTTCATCATTTACATTGCCCAGTTAGTAATGATATTGCCCTTGTCAATTTCTGAACAACTTAAAAAACATTTTCAAATAGTATCTTATAATACATTTGGTGGATCAATTGAACAAAATATGTTTCATTCAATTTTCTGAAATGGTTTTTGAAAAGCAAAATATTGAAAAACCAAGAGAAAGTTGCTGTAAATTTATTATTGGGTCTCATCAATTTTTTAGATTAAAAGGTAATAACCCTAAAAAAGCTTCTTTGCTTTGATTCATTCATTGAATGGCAGTGACATGCATTCTTGAAAATCTCTCTCAAATATTTTCCAATGAAAACACATCGTTTTTTAATATCTGACAGAGAAGCAGAATTACAGTGTAAGTGAAGATTAAATACCCCTGTTTTCTGTCTATATTTTTCAGATTAGACACAATAAGTGATATCCCATGTGGCCGATCATGGCATACATTCACAGCTCTACCACCCAGGTCTATTTTCCTGTATGGAGGATACACACAAGACAACCAGACAATGAGTAGGTTTCATCTTTTCATTAATACAGTGGAACCCTGTTAATTGAATAGCCACTTTGCCAGTGAAAATTATTCAGTTAGGCCCAAGAAAGTTAAGAATGTGTTTCTCCGGCCCTCCCACATGGTTATTTTGGCTGCCGCATGCTTTCTTTTTATAACCAATGCAAACTTAAAACAATTAAAATTAAATGGTTTATGTCTGATATTTTATCCAAGTTAATAAAATTGATAAATTTGTCCATTGAGTGCAACATGGCATTGCAATGCTTTCGGATTGAGAAGCTTTCTTGCACTCAAGGGATGAAATACACCACCATCCATGCTATTCTGTAAATTATGAAGTCTCAAACATAAAGCAAACCAAGAGTATGAACTTTTGATGGCAAAAAATTAAAATGAAAACCACCTGCTCGCTTCTCTTGCAATTTTACAACAAATGGTCTGAAAAACAAAAGATCTACTTTGTGGGCCCTTGACAGGAGTATTCAATTAATGGGTTTGGCCACTTCTTTGTTTCTAGAGAATAACTGAGCATTCATTCTATTGCATCTTGTTTGACAGAGCTCACGGAGCTCTGTCACAAAGATATAATAAATGAAATGCCTGCATCAGATGTATTGAAGCACAATAGATCTATAAACAAGAAGAATTTGGTGATTGTTAGGGTAAATGTGACAGATTACATGAGTTTTTATTCAAAGTTGAGTGTACTCCACAATCTATCTGCAATTAACAGATCAAATTTGTAGTAAATGTAGGGTAAATGATGATATGTTTGGCAGTTATACTCAGTTAACAGGGTTATTCGATCAAGAGATATCAAAATAAGGGGGTTCCACTGTCGCATTCTCCTGTTTTTGGATAACTGAAAGTCATGTTGTATATAGAGTTCTTCCCCTTATATCACATTTCATTAATAAAATGAGCATCGTTAACCTGCCAAGAGTTTAGAGAGACCTTACCAACAATTAATTAGATGATAGAGCTACTGCTGTGTACAGCCTTTGCTTTTTAAAAAAATCTAGTGCAGCAAAAACACACTCTCCTGTGAGCTACTAAATTGCTCACCTGAACTATTTTAATTTGTTTTTCTTCCCAAGCATCTTCTAATTCCATTGTAAATGGTGTGTGTTCTCCATGGAATGCATTCAAGCAAATCAGTGCCAATAAATTGCTGTTTAACCTGTGTTCGTTTTTTTACAACCCCCTCCATCCCAATATGGGCCGATTGAACAAGATGGAATAGAGGGATTTGTAAAAAATCAATTAGGGTAGAGGGGTTTGTAGAAATTCAAACAATTCTCCTTGTGAGTATAGATACTGCTGTTTGTAAAACTGAAATAATATTATTGAAGACAGGGACCGACCTGAGTATTTAACCCTTTGAAATCTAGTGGTATATAACAAAGAGGACCGATTACAGTACAGTCATCATGGATGGGTCAAAATCTATGTCATAGCAGAATTGCATGTGTGGACAAAATGACAACCCATGGATTTTGACCTGTCCCCAATGGCTCTACTAGATGACAGTCCACAGATTTCGAAGCATCTGCAGCAAGCATAGAGGCATCAGCTGTCTTAGAGAGTTTGAGCATTGAAGAGAGGGGTCTTCCCACAGGAACATTTTAAAACAGTGCTATCAAATGAGTTGATAAGACACAACTTTTTGACGAATTGTTTGTAGTTCCAGATGAACAACTTTTCGGTTATCTGTTTCTTTCATTTAGATAACCACCAGAGGAATGATAAAATCATTCCTCTCAAATTTTATAGCCTGCACGATATCAGAATTTATTATTTTAATTATTTTTCTTTCAAATTTTTCAAAACATTTCAACAAAACCATATCATATAACCCCTTACTGGAACGAGCTTGCCAGACTCGTTTCAACAAGGGGTCAGATGATGTGGTTTTGTTGAAACTTTTTTAAAAATATATTTTTCAACTACTCAGTTAACCCTTTATCCAATGCAGACGATTTCAAAATTTATTATTTTAAATATCATTTTTTAAATTTTTTCAAACGATTTCAACAAAACCATATCATGTGACCCCTCTTTGGAATGAGCTCAGTGAGCTTGTTCCAAAGAGGGGGCACATGATATGGTTTTGTTAAAAATTTTGAAATATAATATTTTTTTCAGCTGCTGAATTTGCATATTACGTGGGCGGATGCGGCTGATTCGTTGGGTAAAGGGTTAATAAATTATGTGGGCAGATGCAGCTGATACGTTAGGTCAAGTGTTAGCTCCACTGTATGATGAATTAAATTGTTAATATGTAGTCATAAAGTAGGTATTGAGCAATATTCTGACTAAAGTGACTGTTCTATGAATGAAATCTTCCTGTCATGTGTGATGACTGAGCCAGAAAGATTTATTGGCTGTTGATCAGAACTGACACGAGCATGAGAACTCTTAGGGTGAGCTTTTTGTATCTTTTTTTTTCCAAGGTGATGCTTGGTTGTTGGATGTGGTTAGATTACAGTGGACTCAGTTAGATGTTCCAGTTAACAGACCTCGGCTCTGGCACACAACATGTTATTGCTCTTCGGGTGAAATGCTGATATTTGGTGGGTGCTGTAATGACATTCTTGACTTTAATGAATCGACAGTAAGTTTAGTTGAACTATTATAGTTTAAGATCAATAAAACTTTCATCTATTTTTATACTACAACCAATGGCCCAGACTTCGCTTGTGCAAACTCAATATTATCAAGGGCCAAACACAAATTTTGAACCCCAAATCCCCAAAATTTGCATGCAAAACAGTCCTGTCTGGCCATCCATACTTTTACTCTCTGCGCATGCACAGTGGTCAGGAAGTGACCAGAATTAGCGGCAACATCATTCTTTGTTTGGCCCTAAAGTCAGCAACAAGCAACTGACATCTGTGCTTTTAAATACTCCATTTTTGAGGATGCCAGACACAAATCAATGATAAAATTGGTGGATCCAAGGCTTTAAATGGATGATGGAAGTGAAGAACGGTGGATGGAAACGTTCAAAGCTGTAAGTTTATAATAATTATAAAATATTTCATGTTTCCCAATTTCGGGACATACGCCTGACATCATCATTCTTGCTAATGATTTATCCACTGTTTGTTATTAAGTGTTCCTTCCCTATCCTTCCTTGAAGCCCTCCTGTTAAACTCTTAAGCTTTTTTGGCAATTTTTATTGAAATTGTTTTCTTAAATTTCTTGGAAGTTTAACATGTATTACAGAATGTTTATTCTGTTTATCCCCATGGTTACGACCTCACCCTAGGGGTGTTAGGTCGTTTTGGTCTTGCATCTTCTATTCATTGTATCGTTTCTTCTTCCTATGAAGATCTAGCTTTTCATCTGGTAGTATTAAAATCTTTTACTGACTTTGGGCCTTTTTGTGTGCCTGATGTCTTATTTCTTGTTTTTTCCTTTGACGTTGTTTACTTTGGCAACATCTTCAAATATATGTAGTATTTGGTATTATATTACTGTAGGATTACTGTAAGATACATTGATTTTGTTTCTGGTAGTGTAGCTAAAAAAATTTGGATTTTGTCCACACTTAGGCTTTATCGGGATGCCCTTGGGTTCATCATGTTCTCTTTGTGAACTTAGGTTTTTTGAAAAAATTTTGGATTTAATTTTTCGAATTTGGTTCTGATTGCAATTATTCATGTATCTTCATCATATATTTTATTGTGGAGTTTGTAGGAGTGCTTTCGACTTTGTTTTGGATTGAAATTATTAAAGCTTACTGCCCTAATGCAAGGTGAGGAGGTCTTCCTCGGATTTACATGCTTGTTGCCTTGTCTGTAGTCGATGCACTTCTATGGATTCTTGTCCTTCTTGTGTACATGGAGATGACAGACGTTGGAGACAGGTGTCATGGTACGTTGTTGGTGGTGAGGTTCCTATGCTGGAACTCTCACCACAGGATAATTCGAGTTTTTCAGTTCTATTTACAGGGGAACAAGAATATGGTGATGGTATTGTGACATCCATCCAGGTGTGCTACCGTCGTCGCACTCTGAGGAGCAAAATAGAGCTAGCTGCAAGGTACTCATTAATATAAGCAAGGGATAAGGCCTCTAGTTAGTGTTCTTAATCCCTTGCAAGCAGCTTGCTCGACTGGTGAAGAGGTTACTCCATCCGTGGGAGCCGTGACACTGGGTATGTCCGTTGTGGTCAAAAGAAGTGTGGATTTGGGTAGTGCGAGCACCTCAAAATCAAAAGCTCACCTAGCGATGACAGAAATAGGGAGGAAGTCAGCAAGTTTCTTGTTGGGAGGCTCGGCGATGTCTAACAAGTCCGCGAGTGGGAGAGGTCCCTCTCTAACCCACCAACATCTGCGGCCAGATGTTGTTATGAGAAACTTGCACGGGGCGGAGCATACATCCACACCTGCCGCTCGGGACGCTCCATCTAGACTGCAGCCAGCCTCGGCTACAGTCACGGCTTTCTCTGCTACGATTCATAAGCACACATGACTGCATCCTAGCTACCCGACTTTGGATTTCCAGCCAGCTTCGCCCGTGAAGTCGGACCATCTGGTAGCTAGGGAACCGAGGCTTCGATCATCGGGACGTTCGGAGAAGAGAACCATCTCCGGAACGTCCCAGGAGCAGCAAGCAGCTAAAAAACAGAAAACCGCTGCTCTTCAAGCCTCGGTGACGGACTTGCTGTCACAGATTGCACAGCTGATTGCAGCATCCCAGCAAGTGCGTGAGTAGCCTACCGTAGAATCTGATGGTGAGCTGTCGGATGGTGCTGGGTCGGTCCAGTCATCTGCACACGCAGATGCGATGGATCGAACGTCATAGCTGATTCAGTCAGATGGTGCAAGGAACAAGGAAGAGGATTACTCTTCCCTTTCGGAACAGCATATGGTAGCGATGAATTTTTATTCATCAATACTATACTGACTTTGTTCCACCTGATCAGCAAGTTGCGACTGAGAGAGAGAAACTGCTGTCATCTCTGTATGCAGATTTCGTGTGGAGGAAAGGGGATGCTCTTTCCTTCCCGAAACAGTCACAACAGGTGTTGGAGGCCTTCGGCCATGTTATCGACGCCATATTCACTTCTTTAGTGCTAAGAGGAAAGTGGTTTCTTATCGACATCTTCAATAAATATACCATTCCTTGGACTACATTCATTTAAAACAGATGGAGAAGATGTCCAGAGAGCTCATCTGCGTTTAGATGAGCAGGCTGGAGATGCAAATAATATGTCCCTACCTGCATCATTCAATATACGCTCAGAAGTGATTCTATTGCTTACCAGTTCACGGAAGGTTATCATCTTCGTAAGAAACTGGTTATATGTCATGGAAGATCAGTGGGTAAAGTGTTGTCTCGGAAGGCCTACGGCTATGATTCCGAACATAATCCCCAATGACAAGATGTCCATGTTGGACAATCTTCCGGCAGATCCTTTCTAAAGGAAGTCGCTCCTAGTGGAGGTACAGGCTCTCTTATTGAAGGAAGCAATAGAGGTCGTCGAGAGTAGACTTCTGTTGCTTTCCACTTAGCGGAAGGTTATCAGCTTCGCAAAAAAGTGGATGAAATTGCAGAAGATCAGTGGATGGGAATGTAGTCTCGGCAGGCCTGCAGCTATCAATCTGAGCAAAGCTCAACTTACTACAAGTATGGGTAGATCAATCTTCCGGCGAATTCTTCGAAGAGAGTCTCTCCGTGCGGAGGTATAGGTTCTCCTATTGAAGAAAAGCAATAGAGGTCATCGAAATATTCTCCTGGTTTTTTCAATCACCTGTTTTTCATCCTGATGTCAGACGAGTAGTGCATAGATAGACTGAGACAGCTGTCTTGTTTGAAATAGAGCTGTTAGAGGGAATAGGTATGTCTTTTCCCTCTGGGTGTTCTATTTCTTGGCATCAGGTCATTTAATGTCATTGTGGATGCCGTAGTCGCCTTATGTACTGTTACAGCGGTCTTTTCTTGCAGCTGGTGTTGTAAGTCTCCATTTAGTGAGCTTTCAAGGCCGCAAGTGACACAGATGTGTCTTCAGGTAGACGAAGATACATAACTGCGTAGCTACCTTGAGATTACTGTCTCTTTGGGAATTACAGCTGTTAGAACAGTGGCTTGTCATTCCCTATCTTGCACGACGATGGTTGTAAGTCTCCGTTTAGTAAGCTTTCAAGTTGCTAGTTACACCGAGATATCTGTCTTCACAGAGAGGAAGACTTCTAGCTATGTTAGCCAGGCTCTGACTGCTGTCTTTTGGGAATAAAACCAATAAGGTACAGTGCTTTTCAGTTTGTTTTCATAGGTGTCATGAACTTGAGTCTTATTGTTTACACCATAGTAGCCTAGCTAGAATCATAAACGAGATTGTTTCAGTTATTATGCAGTGACATAACTGAATTTATTTTCTCTTGAGACTGCTGTCTCTTTGGGAATTTTGTGCTGTTAAATAACGGCTCTTCAAGGTCTCAACTTACACTGATGTATCTGTCTTCATGGAGATGAAGACTTATAAGCTACGGCTGGCGTTGTAAGTCTCCTTAGTGAGCTTCTAAGGCCGCAGTTATCAGCCTTTTATTGTCTTCATGTATAGGAAGACCTTTAGTTGCTTCAGCTAGGCTAAGTTCGTTGTCCTATCGGGCATGATACCTACCGGACTGGTTTGGTGTTAGTTATATGAGGCGATAAGCTCTATTAATGACGCCATATTTACCTAGTGTGATTATGTCAATACGGTGTATTTGTTCATAACGTCCCTCTCCGTCCTTAGTGGCATTATGGAGTCGGTCAGATGTGAGGGTTCCCAGCGGTTCCTATTCTATTTGATCACTTACACAAGAGCGATTTAAGTAATGCGGATGAGGGGGGTTCGATATGAAGTTTTCATTGCCCCTCCCCCATTCAGTTTCCTGGCTACACTTGTTTCACTCGGTCATACCATGGTTACAGGCTGTATTCAGATGAGTACATGCTGGATTTCATTGCTCGCATGCATAATCCCCCCCTTCCTCCCCCCCCCCCCCCCCCCCCCCCCCCCATTCAGTTTCCTGGCTACACTTGTATCACTCGGTCATACCGTGGTTACAGGCTGTATTCAGATGAGTACATGCTGGATTTCATTGCTCGCATGCATAATATGTGTATTATTAGGCAGACTCATTTTTGACAGACTATATAAATTCTTGCTCTGCTTATAGGGTTCAGGAGAATTTTGGGGCTATTTCGATCAGTTATGGAACTGCCAATAGGTCTTCTGTGCATATGTTCTCATTTTTGGCATCATTATTCAAAGTTATATATTCTTCTCCAGACACTCATTGGTTGTTACGGACCTAGGAAACAATGAATTATTTCGGGGACGGTCTGTGACAGGTCTGTTTATCATAGCTCGTTCCATGTTCTAATCCAGGTTTCTATGAAGATACAGTACACATTCTCTTTTATTCGAACGGTTCATTGGAGTGTTATTATTGGAATCAATTGTACACATGAACGGGGTCACCTGTAGGTTGCCTCAGAAGCGTGTTTGCTCTTCAGATACTGTTTAATTGGTTTTAAATTAGACAAGTATATGGTCGTACACTTTATATCACCGGTTTTTATCCTATCTACGTATTCTGACTCCAGTATATTAGAAGCATGCTCTGCTGATTACCGGGATCGCCACAATAGCCTTAGCTTCTGAAGTGGCGTTAAGCATCAGTAATTAATAATAATTAATAACTAGGTGCCTATTGGGTGAATATATTTGGATTATTTAGTATCACTTTCCAGAGTGCTCCCCTCTTTGTTTTAAAGAATATTCCGGGGAGCACGGTGGCTCAGTTGGTAGAGGTGCAGGCTGCAAGCCGAGAGATCCTCAGTTCGAATCCCACCTACGGCAATCACGCTGTGTCCTTGGGCACATGGTGTACTTGTCTTCAACCAATGCTAACCCTGATTGTGTGGAGTTGGTATGTTGGGGAGCTGACAGTTGCTCGCCGTTGCTCGGTGGTTCTCTCCGGGTGCTCCGGCTTCCTCCACCCGTAAAACTGTCACGGTCATGATTAGCCATTGCGCATAAATATGTGACCTTAAACACCAATAAATAAATAAATAAATTAAAGAATATTCCTTCAAAAAATGGGGGGGGGGGGAATTTTCCTGTAAAATCTCCTCCAACTTGATAAGTATGTAACTATGAGTGAAGCGGTTTTTGTCTGTAGACTATATCTGATCCTAGATACAGCTTGTTTATTATTTATATATGGCGTATGTCTGTGAAGGTCTTCCTGACCACTGCGCATGTGCAGAGAGTAAAAGTATGGAGGGCCAGATAGGACTTTTAATTTTCGGTTTTGTATGCAAATTTTAGGGATTGGGGGGGTTAAAAATTTGTGTTTGGCCCTTGATAATATCGAGTTTGCACCAGCTAAGTCTGGGCCATTGGTAAGTATAAAAAATATACAAATTACTTAAAATTTATCATTTTCAGCCACACCAGAGTCTAATTTCAAACTTACAACATATAAAGCACTATACTTAACAGGAAACTGTTGAATGAAATGTCTTTGTTATAATTAACTTCATTTTTTTTCAGGGCCAACACATTTCCCATACATTTGATGGAAATTTGACCTCCTACCCATTTAACTGACACAAATAGAAGATAACGCATTTACTTTTTCAGGTGTAACTAAAAAATGTTGTATTTTGTTGAAAAGACAGTTTATGACCACTCATTACCTGCCATGCTAGAATATAGAAAGTTCCCAAAGGTCCAAGGAGGTAAAACAAACAAACAAACTTCTTCATCACTCAGAAACTGTAATGGTAGAAGATATTATGACAGGTAAAAAACATGTACCCCTGGAAATTAATATCAGTTCCTGTGCCAAATTTCAAGAGGATCGGACGACAGAAGTCTCCTGTTTAGGAGGGTGTTTGAAGTGTTGTTTGAAGATCTTGAAATATTGGATACTTTTCGTGAAGATAGTGATTACACAATATTTCAAAGGCCCATTACCCCAGAATGGTAAGAAGCACTGCTTTGAGGAAAAATACGTACTCCGTGGAAGTTGATGATCTATACTTGTGAAATTTTTTTTTAAAATACAAAAAAGAGGAAGTGTCCATTTCCAGAAGTTGAAATAATGGCATGAAGGGAGCTAACTCCAAAATTTCATTTGACTACAAGTCTGAAACTGTTAAAGATAGGATGGTGATTCAAAAACATATACCCCATGAAATCCGAAGATCTATCATTGTGTAAAATTTCATTGCAATCAGACATTGACAAGCACCCTTTTCTGTAGGTTGAAAATTAGGTCTTTTTTAGTGATCAAACTGAACCGCCTGACATAATCGGCCGATTATAGGGTTTTGGAAACGAGTTGGCACTACCAGAAAAATATCGGTTCTCACCGATTGTCATTTTTTTCAAACACAAGTCACAAATCATGGACAGCAATTTTGCAATGTGCCTGCTGATTTCTTTTATACTACCAACTGACTGCTCCGATAGATTTACTACCCACTGTTTCAATGGATTTATCATCAAATTAACGAAATTCTGGTCTATTGGAATCACGTCCAGAGCTTGCTGTAATTTATGTCACACATGTTTTGTGAAACGGCACAGCCATGTAATGAAAAAAGGAAACAACATTGACACCATCCAATAACTCTATCCTGGCAAATGTCCGAATAAAGTGACACCTAGTCATAATAACTCTATTATTAAACAACACTAATACTCGATCAGAGATAATGGAAGAAACATCGATGGTAGAAAATCAAAATATCAAATTATCAATATCAGAATTTTCAATGGAGAATTGAAAAAAGAAAGCAGACTTAACGCATACATCCATCAAAGTAAGCTCTGCACACCAAGTGAGTGACACTACGTCATCATAATGATCAGTTGAATCAACTTAAATGCTTTTATTTCCCCTGGTCTCTGTCACAGGTACTCATACCCCCATAATATTTATATATTCCATTATGGGGACATGTAAGCATCGATTCAAAAATGCTATCAGATATCATTTTTCTTTCGATTTCTCAGCTTGTGTCAAGTACCTATGGTCTGTGTATGTTCAGAAAAATACTAGGGTTCACTGGAAATTCCTCACTGACGTAATCAAATTTGTGTCATGCGATGCAAACACTTCCAAGTTTGGAATTTTTGGTGTCAATAAATTCCACATCGATAATAAAATTATTGGATTGTACTACATTCAGCTACATAGCCAATTTTTCCACTATGTAGCTGAATGTAGTACAATTTTTCAGTCACAATATTAATATCTTGAAGTGAATATAATGAAAAGAGAGCATAGGCATATGCATTGAAAATTTCAGGTGTAGTTGCACTCCAAGCAATCTGAGGAGGGCAATTATTTTTCATTCCTTGATTTTCTAGATTGCCAGGCCTGGTTGCTATAAAGCAGTCATGACTAGATTTGATGCCAAACCAGTCAAAATTTAACTTGAGAAATCATTGGTGAAAAAATCCATTCAGTTTACTGGAGAAAAATTTGATTAAATGAACCCAAGTTATCCTCATTTCAGTGGCAAGAGGAATTATGTCCTGGGTGGGAATATCTGCCAGCAGATTGCAAGGAGTTAAGGTCACAAACTTCTGCATAATGACAAATCGTGACTGCAAACTTTCAGTTGACTTTGAATTTAACCGGAATATTAACACATAGATATTGGGCTGTTGGGGGTGGCTCATTGGCAACAATTAACATGGATTATCAACAATTGTAGCTTGATCCAGTGCAGAGTTTAGGTATGAAAACGTCCATTTCATGAAATAATATGCGAGGGTAAAGTCACAGTTACAGCCTATTTTTGTGATATGAACAATGAATACAAAGGATAACAGGTACCGTGAAATGTTACGTGCCCCTCGCGGACCAATATCATCATTCAGTGGTATGATGTACACGGTTAAAAAATAGTCAACTATGAAAAATAAGAGTCGACTACAGCACCTTCTGCTGGTAAGTCGACTCACTCGAACAGTCGTGCAGTCCTAACCATGGGTACTCAATAATCAGAATCGGTATCTGATTCGGCCAATTATGACTCTGAATAATCGGTAATCGGTTCATGGGCATATAATATAATCAGTTGATCACTATTCTTTTTTCAGAAAAGTCGATAACCCCAAAATTCAAGTGCCCATAATTCTAAAAAACTAAGAGATATCAAAACACTTCCAGACACATATCAGAAAGAGGGCATTAAAATCTCTCAGCATTTCAAATTTAGTCGAAATCAGACATTTGTTCCATTTTGCCCCTTTTGGTGCAAATATTTATGTCATAAATATTTGATCAACCGTTTACCCAATGCAGACAATATCAAAATTTATTATTTTAAATATCATTTTTTTAAATTTCTCAAAAAATTTCAACAAAACCATATCATGTGACCCCTCATTGGAATGAGTTCGACGAGCTCATTCCAAAGAATGGTCACATGATATGGTTTTGTTGAAGTTTTTTGAAAAATAATATTTTTTCAGCTGCTGAATTTGCATATTACGTGGGGGTGGATGTCGCCGATTCATTGGGTAAAGGGTTAGCTGAAATCTGGATTTTTAATTTTTCATTTGGGTTAAGGAGTTATGAAACCATGCAAAGTTTCTGAAAACTTATAAGTAACCCCAAAACACTAAAAACCATAAAGTTTCTCCTGTTGGGAAAGGGTTAAGAGATAGAATCAATTTTTTGGAGAAATGCACTAGATATTATTAATGTCTGTCTCATATACCAATTTTCAGAATAAAGAAATAGTTCAAGCCTGTAGGCTGTACACTCGAAACAAAAATTAACTTTTGCTCCATGTTGGGCCCAAAATTCAAACAGCAATAACTCCAAAAGGATTGACGATATCAGAAATCTAAAAATTGTGAATTTCTTCCATGAAATGAACCTACATTTAAAATTTCCAAAAATCAGACCATTTTTAACAAAGTTTGTAAATTTTGAAATTTTGAGCTCCAGGGCAAGAGTTCAAAATTTTAAACAGATCTCATCACTTTGTGGTAAACGGATAGTGGATTTAACAGTGAGTAAACAGAGAAAAATTTAAATTTTTATCACTAAAAGTTCCAGAGATGTGGATACTACAGCATACTGCATGTCTGTCGATGGTGGACTTTTCAATCAGGTTCCAGAGATATGTTTAATGAGATGTACTGCATGTCAATGAGGTGTACTGCACTAACCTTCAACTGCTGCTAACCCTGCTTGTGCAAGTCAGTATGTTGGGGAGTTCAGCAGTTACTTGCCACTGCACATTGGTTCTCCCCAGATACTCCAGGTTACTTCGCCGATACAACTTCCCAACATGATGTGACCCTGGCTGTTGAAGGTAAAACAAACAAACAAACTTCTTCATCAAATTTAGTCATGGCTGCTCAGGCCTGACATTCTTTAGGGGTGCAGGATTGCTGTAGAAAAAATTGAGGAGGGCAATTTTTTGCACCCCTCGATTTTCTGGAATGCCAAACCTGTTTGGGACTACTTTTAAAATCTATTATCATTTGCCAATGTTGCATTGATTCGCAATAATTCATGACTCATTCTGTGTCGCATTTCGATACATTTTGAGTGTAGAAGACAGTCACATAAGAATTGAATGCAACATTTTGAATAATGAGATGATGTGTGTGCCAATTTTTCCACTATGTAGCTGAATGTAGTACAATTTTTCAGTCACAATATTAATATCTTGAAGTGAAAATAACCAAAATAGAGCATACATGTATATGCATTGAAAATTTCAGGTGAAATTGCACTCCCAAGCAATCTGAGGAGGACACTTGTTTTTCATTCCTTGATTTTCTAAATTGCCAGGCCTTGTTGCTATAAAACAGCCATGGCTAGATTTGATGCCAAACCAATCTAAATTTAACTTGAGAAATCATTGGTGAAAAAATCCATTCAGTTTACTGGAGGAAAATTTGATTAAATGAACCCAAGTTATCCTCATTTCAGTAGCAAGAGAAATTATGTCCTGGGTGGGAATATCTGCCAGCAGCATGCAAGGAGTTAAGGTCACAAACTTCTGCATAATGACAAATCGTGACTGCAAACTTTCAGTTGACTTTGAATTTAACTGGAATATTAACACAAAGATATTGGGCTGTTGGGGATGGCTCACTTGCTCTGGAGCAAAAAAATTGTCTGAAGTCAAAAATAGGCCTTCATGGGTTAACCCTTTACCTAACATGAAAAGAAGATGACACTTGCAAACAAAATTCTTGAATTCAATTCAATTCATTGAATAACTAAATTTTTATACTGTACCAATGACCCAGACATAGCTGGTGCTAACTCTTAAAAATCTAGGGCCAAACACAAATTTTGCCCCCCAATCCCCAAAATTTGCATCTAAAACCAAAGAAATCATGTCCTAAATGGTCCAAACCCCCCCCCCCCCCTGCCCACTGTGCACGCGCAGTGTCAAGGAGGTCTCGAAATTGGCGCCAATAATCATTCTTTGTTTGGCCCTTCATCAGTTCACATCTGACTGATCTTTGTGCTTGTAAATCTCAGTTTAAATGATGCCAGACACATAAATATTAGAGAAATGGTGGATCTAAAGAGGAAATAGAAGGAGGAGAGGAAAAATGAGTGGCAGGAAATAATCAGGGCTGTAACTTAACATTTTTTTATGAAATTATGATAAGTTGCCTAATTTCGAGGCATGGGCCTGTTGTTGTCATTCTTGCTATAAAGTTACACTGCTTGTTCAGTGTTTCCTCTCTCAATTTCCTTTAAGTCCCCCCTTGCTATTCTCCCATGCTTTTGGCATATTTTCTGTAATATTATTACTAAAATTTCTTGGGAGTTTTAGCTGGGTAACAGAATGAATTCTGTTCTTTTCCCCATGTTTACGTCCTCACCCATGGGTGTTTAGGCGTAGTGTTCTGCATCTACCATCTGATGTTCTGCAGTTTCTTCCCTGGAAGTCTCTGTTTTGCATCAGATAGTGTGTTATTGGTAACTGATTTCGGGCCATGGTTATCAGTGCCTGGAGTCATGTTTCTGGTGTTTATAAACTTCTTGTTTACATTGACAACAGTCTCTGTGGAGGGGGATTTCTTGTCTTTGTATTAGCTTAATCATAACAAGATACATTATTATTATACGTAAGTGTTGCATTAATTTTTTAAAATATTTTTAAAATTTTTGTCCACACTTAGGCTTCTTGGGATCCATTGGGGCTCAACGTTACTTTTCAGAAACTTGGGCTTTTCTGAAAAAATATTTTTTCAAAAAATTTTTTTGATTTCAATTATTTTTTCTATGTTAATGGATCACGTTATTATGTATCTTTGTTTTCAGGAATTGGTGTGAGTACTAGAACTTCTTGTATTCTTTTCACAATGAAAGGATATTGTTCAAATTGTAATAAGAGGAAATCTTCCTCTGACTTTCATAATCATTGTATTAATTGTAGTCAGTGTACTCGTACTAACTCCTGTTCAGTATGTGTCAATTGGGATGACAAACATTGGAAGCATGTGTCACGGTATGAAGTTAGCAGGGAAAAGGCCATGCCGGTCCTTTCTCCACAGGGTCACTCTAGTTTATCAATCTCTATTTCAGAGGAACAAGAACAGGGTGATGTATCCGTGATGTCTTCCAAAAATGTGCCTCCGTCGTCACAGTTAAATGAAGAGCTAGCGGCAAAAGTGCTCATGGAAATATGTCAATTGCCTAAGAGATCCCTAGTAGGATCGACGGCACTGATGTCCGCTAGCTCGCCCGGTGTAGCGTCCATTCATCGAATGGTTCGGCAGCCGGGTTCATCCGTTGCGGCCAGGAAGGAGATTTGGGTGATGCGAGCACTATAAATAGACAAAGTGCACACCCAGTGACGACGGATCAGAGGAGATAACGGAGGAAGCCTATTAGTCCGGTTCCTAGGTCCATCCGGGCTGCGAGCGAGAGAGGTCCCTCTCTCGTACAACAACATCTGGGACCAGATGTTGTGGTACAAAACGTTTTGCATTCGGAGCATACGTCCGCCGCTCGGGACGCTCCGTTATATAGACAGTCCGGAGAGACTGTCGATAAGGCTTCCTCATCCTCACGGCAGCGCACACGACCGCACCTTGGCTATGTGACCATGGATATCCAGCCAGCTTTGCCAATCAGGGATTCCACGGCGACCAGGTCACGCCATCCGGTAGCCAGGGACACGAGGCCTGTAGACTCCGGACGTTCGCATAAGAGAAGTATGCAGGAGTCAACGTACACGGAGCTTCCAGTGGCAAAGCAACGTAAGACCGCTACTCCACAGGCCTCAGTGACGGACGTGCTATCCTTAATAGCACAACTTATCGCAGCATCCCAGCAAACGACAGAATCTCTGTCGGATCAGGAATTATCCGACGATGCTGGGTCGGTACGCTCCGCTGAAGCATCAGGTACGGACGACCGAGAACTTCATAGGGTCCGACAGGATGGCGAAAGGGATTCGGAGGATTTGGAGCTATCCCTTTCGGAACAATATAAAGCTGCCGTAGATTTCATCCGGCATTATCTTTCACAAGTTGTTCCGTCGGACCAGAATGCTGCGATGCCGGGTAAGAGACTGATAACGTCATTGGACACAGAATTTTTTGATCGGTTCAGGGACATCGTCCCTGAGTTTCAGACACAGTCCAATAATGTCACAAGAACATTCAAATTATTGAATGACGCTATTTATAAGCTTGCTACCAAAACAGGCAAGGCTGGTTTCTTGTCCGCAAATGCTCTAAATCTGCCTTTCATCAATTCAAAGAATAAATTCGAAACGGCAGGACAGGGCATACCGAGAGTTCCTCTGCGTCTAGACGACGAGGCTGAAGACTTGGAATTGTCTATACCGTCGTCTATGTCAATTCCATCCACGACATTGGAAACGACAATAATGTCTAACAGAGTTAGCTTAGACGATTTATCATACACAGACCACCTTACTAAGGCGTTATCATTACGTCTTCAAGGGAAAGAATTCAAGGATATACATTCCTCATTAAGACTACTTTCAAGGGCAGTAGCTTATTCCACGTATAACTCCGCCCTTTCAGTGGCAAACCTGGAGTTGGTTAGACGTGACATAGCCCTAGCTACATCCACGCGCGTGGATAGTAAGGTGAAGAACTCTCTCAGAGTCGCTTCGGTCTCCGGAGAGCTTCTCTTCGACGGCAAGCTTTCAGCAATCTATGATAAGATAACTAAGAAAGCTTCGGATTCTCTGCTATTCAAATCCGCTTCCAAAAAGTCGGATACAGCAGAAAAGAGTAAGACAGGTACTTCTGGGACAAGTACGCCCAAGGGAAGTTCCTATAGAGGTTCTTATACGTCCTCTAGGTCTTATTCTAGAGACCGTCAAGGCAGCGACTCACGTACGGGACGTTATTCTGGCCGAGACAACCGGACAGACGTCCCTAGGTCGACGGGACGAGGTGCGGGCCGTGGAAGACGTAGTTTCTCCTTCCGCAAGCCTCGCAGGTCCAGGAGGTGTTGGTTTGAACCTCTTCGTGTTCCGGTAGGCGGAAGATTATCAAGTTTTATAAACGAGTGGGCGTCGATTACGGATGACCCCTGGGTTCGAGGGGTAATTTCGGAAGAACTAAGAATATCCTTCAAACGAAAGCCTCCATTAACTCGAAGTCCAAAATGGACTCAGCTTCCGTCAAATCCGCAGAAAAGAGATGCTCTTTTATCAGAAGTACAGTCTCTGCTGACGAAGTACGCGGTAGAGGTCGTAGAAGACCAGGAATCACCGGGTTTCTACAGCCATCTGTTTCTGGTTCCGAAACCAGATGGCTCGTTCCGTCCAGTCATAGATCTGAGCTGGATAAACAAGCTGATCGTCGCTCTGAAGTTCTATATGGAAACAATTCGATCAGTCAGAGCGAGTATTTGAGTGAACGACTATGCTACAAGCATAGATCTCAAAGATGCGTACTTTCACGTCATGGTACATCCGACATTCAGAAAGTATCTACGCTTCGCAGTCCTAGGAGTGGTATATCAGTTCCGAGCGATGTGCTTCGGCTTGAACCTAGCGCCCTGGGCTTTCACTCGAATAATGAACTCGTAATGATACATTTCCGAGCTCATTCGTCTGCGGTAACGTCGGCCTACCTGGACGACATTCTTCAGAGGTACGGCAATGAGTTAACGCTTCAGAACGATGTGCAGAATCTGCTTCTATTACTCCGACATCTCGGTTTTATAATAAACGAGAAGTCGGATCTGGTGCCGTCCAAGTCATTCACTCATCTGGGAATGAGCTTCGAGACGCATAACAATCTCGTTCGTCTGCCGTTAACCAGAGCGAAATTAATCAGTTGTTACGTTCGCTATTGTCTTCACTCAGACAAAGTCACAGCGAGAGAGTTCATGAGACTGATAGGTCTGTGCGGAGCCGCTGCGGATCTCATTCCGATGGGGCTGTTACGCACTCGTCCTCTCCAAATTTTCTTGACTCAGAATTGGAGTGTAAAGATTCATTCGGTCGATATAGACGTTCTCTTGTCAAATCAAGTGAAACAAGAGATTCAGACTTGGGCAAACATTCAGTGGTTGACTCAGGGAGTCCCACTGCAGTTGCCGGATCCGAGTTTTACGATTATGACGGATGCCAGTCAAACAGGTTGGGGTGCAACATTGATCCCAACGGATTCGAAGTGCCAGGGTCTTTGGGATCCGCAATTTCTAGGCAAGCACATAAACATCAAGGAAATGATGTCAATTTGGCTTGCACTGCATCATTGGATGAACATTATTCAGAAAGCACATGTCCAAATCCTGTCCGACAATACGACAGTAGTAGCGTATATCTGGAACCAGGGAGGCACTCATTCTGTTCCGTTATTCAATTTAACGGAAAGAATCCTTCTGTTTGTTCTAGAACACCAAGTTCTGCTTTCGGTCCGTCATATTCCGGGTCGTCTGAATGTATTAGCAGACTCCCTTTCACGGAAGGGTTGCTTGTTGCTGTCAGAATGGACTCTCAGCAAACAGGTATTCAATCAGATTTGCTACCAATGGGAGCGGCCAATGATAGACTTATTTGCGACACAACTCAACAATCAGTTGCAGACGTATGTGTCGCCATGTCCGGATCCCCGAGCATATGCAGTAGACGCTCTATCGATCTCGTGGGGCGGAATGATAGGATATGCGTATCCTCCAGCGCCGTTGATTCAGCAAATATTGCTAAAGATAAAACAATCACAATGCAAAATTCTGTTGGTAGCATCTCTGTCTCCACAGAGACCGTGGATAAATCTACTCAGGTGTCTGCTGTGGGACTTACTGCGAAAACTTCCTCCACTAGAGGATCTTCTTTCGCAGGGGAAATCGCGTCAACTTCATCACAACTCGCAAGGTCTCAACCTTCACGTATTTCCGTTGTGCGGTCCTTCTTGCACGGCAAGCATTTTACAGGACAAGCAGTGGACGCGATTTCTAACTGTAGGAGGACCTTCTCTTCGCTAAACTATGCGGCTAAGTGGAAGGTCTTTCGTCGTTGGTGTAGGGATCATTCTGTTGATATTTTTGATCCCTCCATACCAGACATTGCAAACTTTCTAGTATACTTGTTTGACGAGATCAAACTGCAGCCTGTTACTATTAAAGGTTATAGGTCTATGTTATCTGATACCTATGCACACCATGATAGTTTACAAATTGGATCTAATGTCTCTTTATCTAAATTAGTTAGAAACTTCTCGATACATAGACCTAGAACCCTTAGATTAATTCCTAAATGGAATTTAGCTTGGGTTCCTCTTAAACTAAAAGAAAAGCCATTTGAGCCTCTTGAGATAGTAGATTTCAAATTCTTGTCTTATAAGACAGCATTTCTCTTAGCTTTCTCTTCTGCTAGAAGAGTCAGTGAGCTTCATGCACTATCGGTGGACGATTCTCACTATCGTAGTGTCGGGAACACTATTACCTTTACTACTAATGTTGGATTTTTGGCTAAGAATCAGGCTCCTAATAAATATCAGGAACCTATTGTTATTAAGGCCTTACCGTCTTCAGACGGGCATAGGCCTTTACTCTGTCCGGTTAGAGCTTTACGTATTTGTAAACAAAGATCTCAGTTGATCAGAAAGGGACGAAAACGCTTCTTTCTGTCTCTGATGCCCAATAGAAAGGACATTACGGTCCATTCTATTGCCAGATGGATTCAATTAACTATCCGTACTGCTTATGATAATCTATCTTCAACTCAGCAGTCTGTGTGTAGCGTGGCCGAGCTATTCGCCTGTGCTATGTGAAAATGCAACAGAATCCCCAAAATATAATTAAAGAAAACAATTGGGAGAGTGGAGTATGGGGAAAAGGAATTTACCTTGTATATCACAAGTGGTGATCATTGGTTGTATGCTGCACGGCAGAGGGTTAACACCCCTTGGAACAGTCCATCTCTCTGGATGGGTTATCACCTGGCTGCTGAATAATACTGAAAAACAATCTATTTCTTTGTATGGGTTAACACCTGGCTGGTGACAGCACCTCTAGAGTCATCTGGCAATAACACTGCATTTCTTTTAGTTCTCTGTCGCGTCACCTTCAATAGGAATGGGTCACTCAGGAAAGGGTTAATAGAAATAACATAATAAAATTACATCCAATTCAACAATATATTTGTTTTGTTATCCCTTTTTGCACAGTAATATTATAAAGGAATTCTGACATAAAATTGTTAAATATCAACTCTTTTTGTGATACGAGACACCTATGCAGTAGATTACTAATACTATTAATTTGTCAGAACTGACGGAAGCGTTAATTGAACGAATTTGCTCAACTTGAAGTAAGACTTAAATAACGACAGTAACCCCGCATATGGACGGACAGACGAACATGCGGCAACACCATTTGCCGCTGGGCTCGAGTGAAACACTCTAGCAAATATTACTCGGAGAAATATGTTCGAAATTCGACGTCCCTAATACCTTTTTCTGAGAGCCGGGCATTAGTCATGTCAAATATTGAACAGATTTGTCAATAAATTATATATTATAATTTATAGCAGTTAACAACACTGCTTAAATACAGACCCTTCTTTCACCGTCGTTTCGGTGTCGTCCAATCTTTCAACACAATCAGTCTAATATTAACGGAGATGTTGGACGGAATCCGCACATGATATGAATGTCTTAATCAGACATAAATAATTAGCCACGCTGTGCATTGTTTACATTTACAATTACAGTACACACTGAAATCGACCCCTTATCGGCTGAAGCACCGTATTTAATTGAACACCCTTTCTATTTCCCTAACTTATTCTTTCAGTCTCAATATGACCCATGAGTACACGTAAGTTATAAAAGGTTATCACTTTTTAATTTGTATAAGATTTGCTTTTCGTTTCTCGTCTGCTTGCTTTCGTTCGTTGTGATGGGTCACGTTTTTTTTTTCGCAACATTCAGTTCCTCCCTTTTATATGCGATGAGATGTATCCAAGCACACAACCCCATATCTAGATGGGTCGACCCAATCGTTGCGGGAAATTCCATATAAGGCATTGGTCACGTTTCCGTAAGTTTTCGTTGACTGACACGGGCAAGGTCGCTGAAAACGTGCGGAAAGGTTGCAAGCTTAAATGGAAATACTCTTGCACTGAAAATGTATAAACAATGCCATTTTACTGAATTAACATTAAAAGAAATGTATGAATTTATGAGGATAAATGCACGTAGACTGCAAAGAATCCAATACGGAGAGGGTGTTATGTGATATTTGAGTTAAGAAAAGACGTAAACATGTGAACTCTCAGCATCTCCCTGCGGTGGAACTGGGTTTTTCCAGGTAAACACGACTTACGATTGTTCGCCGAGTGGCATTACAAAATACTGCATGGGTTCTCTTGCTGAAATACACACAAAATAATAATTAAAATATGTAAAGTGGTGCATGAGTTAGGCGCTTCGTTACTCAACACGATCTGAATGGGCATAATATTAATAAAAATATCGAAATATCACAAGGCCAACACACAACAGGTACAGTTGTTGACAAAATGACTTTTAGTTTTGTTTGATCTCTGTTCACTCCATTCAGTCTCACAGAGATTAACAATAACTGAATTCAAATTCAGACGAACCAGACAATTCCCTGCATATAATAATATACATAGTCCTTTCATGAACTCTGCCCCAATATTAAATTGTGGACTTTAACTTATGAAAAGACAAACTTTCTTATTAGTTTTTTTTACTGAGTTTAATTTTAAGAAAATTAAACACTGTATTAAAGTAAACTATTATTATTATTTGAATTAATTTAAGTTAAGCATTTATATTTACTGATAAAGTAAGGTAACTCATCCCAATTGTAGGATAATAAATAATTACTTATTAATAATATAAATATGATTGAAAGCCTGCTGAGCACTGTGAATATCATCAAAACCAGCCAAAAGTCACAGAACTGGGCCATGTCACATCACCCCCCCTCCTTTTTTTTACAGTTCGACCCGAACTGATGAGGTGCTAGTTAACTAGTAGACCCAAGTGGGTGTTAATGACATCTTATTAAACTTGTTATCACTGACTTGCATACAGTGATATTCACACATTAGATTTAGCAGTCCTAAATTGTGTATCACGGTGCTACCTAACCCTAAAAGAAAATAGGTTGAGCATAATTAAATTTTATTTTACATATTACTTGTGAATTGAGCAAAAAAAAATTTTTTTTTTTTTTATATTAATTTAAAATTTTAGTTGCATTTTTTTTTTTTTTTTTTTTTTTTTTTTTTTTAAAAAAAGAGAAAACAAAAACGTTTTGTTTTCCATTTCTTTAAAAAAAAAAAAAAATTCTTAATTTCTTAACATGATAGGGTCACACCGCAGAGATGAATTCAGACATTACCAAAATTTTCTTGAATACAAAATACTTTGTGCTTCACTCTTCAATCTTCTTGGCCTTGAAGCTCAGGTCCAATGGCTCTGACTGCAGTAAATCACCAGTATCGGTGGATTGGTCACGAGAAGTTGTAATGTTCGTTGTAACAAATGGTAAGTCAGTAGTGGTTGAAACTTCCGTGGTCCTGATGATCTCCGAGTCACAAACCCAAAAGTCTGTTAAGGTGTAGGACGTATTATCTGGTAATGTAACAGTCTCCACTTTCTTTATGGCAAGGTAACCATAAGGGACAAAACGCCTTTTGTAGTTGTGGTAATGTTGTCGTGCATGTTTCCTTGTAGCTGACATGAGTTGTGCAGTGTGTCCCTCCATATATGCACTTGGAGCCCCCAGAAAGAAAAATCTTGGATCCGCAGAAAGTTGCTCAAATGAAGAAAATGGCTCAGGCAAGGAAATATCTGCATGTGGAAAAACCACAGGTGGTGCAGATTCACAGTTTATTGGCACATAGGGTTCAACATTTGTCTCTGACTCAGTAGTTTCAACAGGTGAGGTCTGAATTGCCATCTCAAGTCTGGGTTCTGGCTCTGTATAAGATTCAGCAACATCTCCACTAGCAGGATCCATGTTGGTCTCTGTCTCGGGTAAATAATGAGGCATCACTTTCTCAAATGGTTGAATTGTACTTGGCTCAGTTTGCTGTGGTATTGATGCTGTAGGACCATCCGCTAACCCTGCCATACTCTTCTAGATCCGCATCATTTCTTGTATAACTTGTGTGGCGAAGTTGTTCTCAGCTGTCACAGGAGTGGTCGGCCTCCCTTCACTGTCCACAAGGTAAATAGGTGATAAATCACCCCACTCTGTTGCTGGCTGGTCAAGGTCGATTGATGTGGCTGAACTTGCAGCTTCCACGGTCATGTCCTGCGTGACTGCCGCTCTGTCCTGTACAATCCTCTCTGGATGTTTAACACAGGAGGTGGTTCTGCTTCTGTCCTTACGGTCTGATGGTGCCCTTTTGTGTTCATCGTGGTTTCTCCTATCATTCTCCTCATTCTTCCTTTCCATCTTTGCTGGGTATAACCCCCGATGTGCTGTCTCGATGTGCTCCTTGAGCCGGTATCTCCTCGACTGCTTGGTGGTCCACTTACAATTTACACCCTCAACATTCTCATATGGGCAGGGTATCACTCTCCCATGAGCCTCTCTGACATGCCTCAGTAACTTCGATCTCACAAAATACCTCTTTCCACACCTCTTACACTGGTACTGTGGGTCTTCTGAGTAATGATACATCTGTAATGACAAAAATAAGAAAAACACATTATAACTCATTGTTAACAGTACCTATGGGGAAGTGTTCCATCTCCAGCACGGTGATTAGCTCGCCAACATTTTGCTAGAAAAGTACATTTAAAAAAAAAAGAAAAAGGGTTATGCTGATTCGGCTTTACATGGCACTGCATGGTAAGCTTCCTTAGATGCTGACCTTGTTGTTACCTTATTCTCACAATACCAATTCTGTCTTCCTCCAATGAATGGCTTTAGCCTATTGAAATGTACCACTTGAGTTCTAGAATGAGGGCTGAATTTTATCTTATACAGTAGATCTGATATTCGGTCAATAACAACAAAGGGGCCTTCCCACCGCATTTGTAATTTGAAGGACCGACCCTTCTTTCTATGTCGAAGGTTTAACCAGACCATACTTCCAATTTCGTACGAGGACAAGTTTGACCTTGTATCATATTGTCGCTTTTGCCTGTCACTAGTCTCAATCATTTTCTCACGTGCTGCCTCATGAACTTTTCTCATAATTTCTTCCAGACACTCAATGTATTCTAAAGGTTCTGTTGCCCGTAATTGTGGGGGTTTACCATATAACAGATCAATCGGGAGTTCTACATCCCTCCCCAACATCATTTTTGAAGGAGTTTCTTCTATACTTTCTTGAACAGAAGACCTATATGCATACATTACAAAGGACAATTGCTGATCCCAGTCCCTCTGTGATTTTGTAATACATTTACTTAACATATCAGCAATAGTACGATTCAGCCTCTCAGTGAGACCATCGCTCTGAGGGTGGTAGGGCGTGGTTCGTGTTTTGTCTATTCTCAGGAGCTTGCACAGTCTTCGAAAAATCTTTGATTCGAATTGTCCCCCCTGATCAGTATGAATTTGTTTTGGGATGCCAAATCGGCATATGAAATTCTTTAAGAATGTGTCAGCCACCATCTCTGCCTCTTGATTCGGCATTGGGTAGGCTTCAGCCCACCGAGTGAAATAGTCAGTCACTACCAGTATATATTTGTTGCCTCTGTCAGTTTGAGTGAGGGGTCCCATAATATCAAGTGCCACCCTTTCAAGCGGAGCGCCAACTAAATATTGTTTCATTGTTCCACGAAGTACAGGTTTACTTGGTTTTCTGCCTTGGCACGACTCACATTTTGCAATAAACCGTCTGACATCCTCATGAAAACCCGACCAGTAGAATCTGGCCCTGATTCGAGCCACAGTACGAGTGACTCCCATATGTCCTGCTGCTGGGTCACTGTGCAGCATTTTTAAAACCTCAGATCTCCATTGCTTGGGCAAAATAGTCTGCCACCTTATATCAGTGGTCTTATCATCATACCATTTTCTGGACAACACTCCATCAATTAATTCGATGCGGTCCCACTGTGACCAGTGTGTTTTAGTCCAGACATGTTAACTCTCCCGGAATGCCCGGGAAAATCCCGAAATTTCAGTGTAGTTCCCGGCCTCCCGGACGGGAATCAGTTTTGGACCAAAAATCCCGGAAAACAACAGTCAAATATTTCGTTCCTGTTGTAACTTATGAAAAACGATCGGAGTCAAATCACATGCATTTCAAACTCTGGTAAAAACTCACGAAGCAGTGAAATATGGATTTAAGTTAAATTTATTTAAGAAAAGGCTATTTTACGATATATATTTCAACTGTGTTCATGTTTATTTCTGGGGTTTTTCTTCGGAGATTTGTGATAAATGTGCGAGTGTCGAAGTGAAAATAGGTGACTTACTTTCAAAAAATTGAAAACTCCACCTTCATTTAAATGCAGTTTTTGGGAATTAAAATATATGAAAAGGAATTAAATAATATATATTTATTTATTCCTTCATAGAATAGCTTTAATTCTCATCCCTTTTCCAAAATCAAAAGGTAAACATCAACTATTTAGCACAGCTTAAAAGTAGGTTAATGTCGCTTAGGATGCCGAAAAATTATGACAGCATATTTAAACACAATGGACTTTTTTTCTAACACCACATTTATTCTGTTGTGCTGACTACAGAACTGTTAACTGTAGGCCATCTGTAACCAGAAAATTTTGAATGGAATTGAACAAAAATGCTTCAATGATGAAAAGAAAAGTTTTGTTTAGGGCATAAGCGTCCCACATGCATGAAGTTTGATGAAGATACTTTCTGACTCTGAGTACTAATGTTCTTGAAGTAACTGAACATCAGGACATCTTTTCCTTTTAACATTTCCAGACTTGGGAAATTATTAGCTAAATAGACTTTGATAAGAGCAAACCACAGGTGGATGTGCTCTGTGGGACAGTGTGGGTGGGTGGGGGGGAGGGGGGGGCTCATGAAGAAGAGGATATGGGGGGGGGGTCAAATCAACAGTTATTTTATGATTTTTTTAATTTTTCAACTTAGCATAAATGCATCAGCATAGTTGACAACTAGTTCTGGATATAACCTTGTGTTAATAGTGGTCCGTGAGCTGAAAATTCACAAGTTTTTTTCTTTTATTTTGCCCCCGCGCGAACTTTTCCCTGAAATCCATCCCATTTCCCTGAAAATCACCCTCAGGTTCCCTGAAAAATTATTCTGGAGGTTAACATGTCTGTTTTAGTCTGAGCTGGCAGACATGATATACTATTCCAATTAGGTCGTCGTGCATTCTTCTTCCATTCAACAACTGGTGCCAGTAATGTATCCTCCCCTTGTGCCTTACAGATCTCCTCGTTGGATTTCATTTGTATCCATGCTTCAGAAAGGTCATTTTCCTCAACTTGCTCCGGCAATGCTTTGCACTTGTCACGACTCTTTCCAAGATCACCTTTTAGAATAGCCCAAATGAGTTGACCATGCATTCCTTCATTCTGTTGTTTTCTGCAGCAGTAATTGCATGATTGGCATGGTATCCGTGAAAGTCCATCTGCATTCCCATGTAACCGACCAGCTCTATGTTCTATCTTGAAGTTGTAGGTGTCAAGAACCGCTGTCCCTCAGGGTTTTTAAATTGACGTATCCAGTTTAGGGCACCATGATCAGTCCTAATGGTGAAATTGGTACCAAACAAATAATGGTGGAAGTGTTTGACAGAATCAACCACCGCTAGTAACTCTCTGCGTGTAATGCAATATTGCCTTTCTGACTTACTCAATGTTCTACTATAGTAAGCGACAACGTGTTCACCATCATCATGCTTTTGAGATAAGACCGCCCCCATGCCAACCCCACTGGCATCGGTGTCTAGGATAAAGGGTAGAGACATGTCTGGATATGCAAGGATAGGCTGAGAGGTCCGGGCAGCCTTAAGCTTTTGAAATGCAGATTCACAGTCAGAAGTCCACTCAAATTTTGATTGCTTTTCTGTTAGCCTATGCAGAGGTTTTGCAGTTTTTGCGAAGTCCCTAATGAATCTGCGATAATAGGAACATGTTCCTAGAAAGCTTCTCACATCCTTAATACATTTGGGCTGTGGCCACGATTTTATGGATTCACATTTTTCTGGATCAGGTTCTATTCCATTCTCTGAAACCATATGCCCCAAAAAGATAACTTTCTTTTCAAATAAATGACATTTCTTCGGAGAAACTTTTAGATCAGCCGTAATTAGTCTAGCAAATATCTCATCAAGTCTCTGTAAGTGCTCTTCAAAGGTTTTGGAGAAACAAATAATATCATCTATATAGAGAAGGCAAGTCTGCCACTGGAGACCTGATAAAACAAGTTCCATAAGCCTCTCAAATGTCGCACCAGCGTTCTTTAATCCGAAGGGCATGGTTTTGAACTCATAAAGCCCACTGGTTGTTGTGAAAGCGGTTTTGTGTTTGTCCAATTCATGCACTGGTACCTGCCAGTATCCACAACACAAATCTAATGTTGAGAATATAGTCGATCCTCGGAGTGTATCGAGTGAGTCATCAATCCTTGGTAAGGGGTATGAGTCAGTAACAGTAACACAATTGAGCTGCCTGTAGTCGATACAAAAACGTAACGATCCATTCTTTTTTCGTACTAGCACCACTGGGGATGCCCACGGTGATTTGGAGGGTTCAATCACTCCTGCATTCAACATTCGCTTTACTTCATCCCCGGCCTCTTGTCGTTGGGTCAATGGTATTCTCCTCGGTGGTTGTTTCACAGGTCTGGCATCACCTGTCTCAATGTGATGCTCGATTAAATCAGTCATACCCAAATCATCTTTTGACTTTGCAAAAACAGCAAGGTTTTTCATCAGAAGTGCTTTCACTTCGGCCAGCTGTTTATGTTGTAATTTCTCTTCGCATGAGCTAAACAGACCATGAAGGTGATCGGGTAACCCTGATGAGTCTTCCTGGCTTACATCAATCTTGTATAATTGATTATCCATTAGGTCATTCTCATCAAATTTTGCTTCAGAGTTGGGTTTGATATCTTGGGGGGAAACGGAACTGCAGTCTGCTGCATGCGTCTCCTTGTAAATGGTCAGTGGTTTGTCCATCACATTGATGATACGAATGGGTATCAATTCCTGGTTAACTTTAAATAAGCACTTGGCAACCAATATCCCACGTTTAGCTAATTTCTCATTAGGCAAATCTACTATAGCATTGACCTCCTGTGGCATATCACCACAGACTTTACCTGGTATGATCATCTCACTCATTGGAGGGATAACCACATTTTCAGCTACAGTTATTCTGAAGATTGATGCCTCATGACTCTCCAGTTTACAAGCTACAGGTTCTCCTCTAAATGTAAGGCTGTTGTCTTTCACGTTTTTTTCACACTCGTATTGATATAGGAAATCGTAGCCCAATATAGCTTGCGCTTCAATATCTGCAATGACCCATCTGTGTTGGAAGGAATGACCTTCAATTCGAATAGCCAGATCAATAGCCCCCTTAGGTTGCATGGCGTTTCCATTTGCCAAGCGTAACTTTCCACATGCTTGCAGTAGTTTAGGCCTCCTGTCCACTGGAATAGCCAAATATTGCTGAGTGTGAAGAACCGATACAGTAGAGCCGGTATCTACCAAACAATTTAGGTTTTTCCCAAACAAATCTGCTTTGACAACTATTCCATCATTTACTAAATTTCTTATATCCAATATACGGTTGGGTCTTTTAGTATCTTTTGCCCAGTCTCGACCCTTAGGCTCGGCATCTAACAGTTTTCCGTCTCTGTTTGGGTTTCAACATTATGCTCAGATTGATGAGTCTGAGTTTTATTCTGCTTGCCCCATCTGTCATTGTGATGTGTGAGATCCCATCTTCTCTTCCTGCACTCTTTTATTACATGTCCCAATTTGTTACAATAGTGACATCTGATGGGCTCCCGAACGGGAGGTTTATTCCCTCCATTCGCTAACATTTTGCACACTGGTCGACCTAAATCCCCTCGGTTCACAGCTGCATCCATTTTTCTTTGTGACAAGATCTCCTCAGTGTATGGTACCTCAACCTGAGCTCTAACACTGAACTTATTTTGGTTTTTGCGATTTCTGCTGACTTGAAAAGCTTCATATTTCAAGGCTAAATTTAAAGCTTGATCAATGTTCTCAGAACTTCCTTGGCATATCGCCCATTCCATGTCGGCATCATTCAACGCGTCGCGAAAACTTTTGTATGCCAAACTGTCCCTCAGGTCACTAGAGGCTGATGGATAGGCCATCCTAGCTAATCTCTTTATATCTTGGACTAACTCTGGTAAAGTTTCATCCCTACGCCTAACCCTGGCATTTAGTTGGGCTCTGTACATCTCGCATTGGTTTTGGGGCTCAAAGCGGGACCCAAGAATGCCCACCAGATCAGGAAAGCTACTCAGTTGCTCTTGTTTTATATCTGTCAGCACACTCCTTGCAGATCCTCGCATGCATACTATCAACTGCATAGCTTTGGTTCTATCATCCCAACCATTCAGTTTGCAAACCATGTCAAAATGGGTCAAGTAATCTGTCCAACTTGACTTGCCATCATATGTATCTGGTCTGGTAAACCCTACATTTTGTGAATTTAATGTCTGTCTCCCAAAATTACTCGCAAAACGGTTGTCATCCAAAGTGGGGTTTGGTCAATACTGGTTATCGCATGAGTTATTTTGTAGGTTTTGTTCCCACCATCCATTAACTTGGTTGTCAGGCATACCACCTTGTGCAAATGTGTTATTTTCATCCGAATGTCTTTTATCACCCCGGTACATCTCCGTCTGATTTACACCAATGTGATTGCCGCAGTAATTTTGTTCAATTAACCTAGTATTTTGTTGTGCAATTTTTTCTATCACATTACTCAGCTGATCAATTTGGTTGCGTAAATCCCCAACATCAGATTTCAATTCATTTATTTTACTTTCATTATTCTTTATTGAAGCTTGCAAATTACTGTGGTCCACCTTTCCTACTGAGGTACCCGTTGCCCTTGAGTTTGGTGATGGAGTGTTCAGGTTGTCCGAATAATCTGACAACTGACCATTCTCCAAGTCCTCTACTACAGCTCCTATTTGGTTATTGTTTTCCAAGCGTCGACCTCTTTTATTTTTAGGCATTTTTATTTTTATTCAGTAATTGTATTAATTTTAGTTATTCACTGAAAGTAATTATTTATTTATTAGTTGTTTTCCACCATATATCCAGACTAATATAACCTTAAAATCCTCAGGAGAAATATCTAATTTGTTTTCATTATGAGACTGTTAATTTAGTACTTTTCTATTTTATTTTATTTTTGCTATACTGGTTTTTGACTCTGATCCCACCCGATTGCCACCAAAAAATATATATGTAGCGTGGCCGAGCTATTCGCCTGTGCTATGTGAAAATGCAACAGAATCCCCAAAATATAATTAAAGAAAACAATTGGTAGAGTGGAGTATGGGGAAAAGGAATTTACCTTGTATATCACAAGTGGTGATCATTGGTTGTATGCTGCGCGGCAGAGGGTTAACACCCCTTGGAACAGTCCATCTCTCTGGATGGGTTATCACCTGGCTGCTGACTAATACTGAAAAACAATCTATTTCTTTGTATGGGTTAACACCTGGCTGGTGACAGCACCTCTAGAGTCATCTGGCAATAACACTGCATTTCTTTTAGTTCTCTGTCGCGTCACCTTCAATAGGAATGGGTCACTCAGGAAAGGGTTAATAGAAATAACATAATAAAATTACATCCAATTCAACAATATATTTGTTTTGTTATCCCTTTTTGCACAGTAATATTATAAAGGAATTCTGACATAAAATTGTTAAATATCAACTCTTTTTGTGATACGAGACACCTATGCAGTAGATTACTAATACTATTAATTTGTCAGAACTGACGGAAGCGTTAATTGAACGAATTTGCTCAACTTGAAGTAAGACTTAATTAACGACAGTAACCCCGCATATGGACGGACAGACAAACATGCGGCAACACCGTTTGCCGCTGGGCTCGAGTGAAACACTCTAGCAAATATTACTCGGAGAAATATGTTCGAAATTCGACGTCCCTAATATCTTTTTCTGAGAGCCGGGCATTAGTCATGTCAAATATTGAACAGATTTGTCAATAAATTATATATTATAATTTATAGCAGTTAACAACACTGCCATATACAGGCCCTTCTTTCACCGTCGTATCGGTGTCGTCCAATCTTTCAACACAATCAGTCTAATATTAACGGAGATGTTGGACGGAATCCGCACATGATATGAATGTCTTAATCAGACATAAATAATTAGCCACGCTGTGCATTGTTTACATTTACAATTACAGTACACACTGAAATCGACCCCTTATCGGCTGAAGCACCGTATTTAATTGAACACCCTTTCTATTTCCCTAACTTATTCTTTCAGTCTCAATATGACCCATGAGTACACGTAAGTTATAAAAGGTTATCACCTTTTAATTTGTATAAGATTTGCTTTTCGTTTCTCATCTGCTTGCTTTCGTTCGTAGTGATGGGTCACGTTTTTTTTTTCGCAACATTCAGTTCCTCCCTTTTATACGCGATGATCTAGATGGGTCGACCCAATCGTTGCGGGAAATTCCATATAAGGCATTGGTCACATTTCCGTAAGTTTTCGTTGACTGACACGGGCAAGGTCGCTGAAAACGTGCGGAAAGGTTGCAAGCTTAAATGGAAATACTCTTGCACTGAAAATGTATAAACAATGCCATTTTACTGAATTAACATTAAAAGAAATGTATGAATTTATGAGGATAAATGCACGTAGACTGCAAAGAATCCAATACGGAGAGGGTGTTATGTGATATTTGAGTTAAGAAAAGACGTAAACATGTGAACTCTCAGCATCTCCCTGCGGTGGAACTGGGTTTTTCCAGGTAAACACGACTTACAATTGTTCGCCGAGTGGCATTACAAAATACTGCATGGGTTCTCTTGCTGAAATACACACAAAATAATAATTAAAATATGTAAAGTGGTGCATGAGTTAGGCGCTTCGTTACTCAACACGACCTGAATGGGCATAATATTAATAAAAATATCGACATATCACAAGGCCAACACACAACAGGTACAGTTGTTGACAAAATGACTTTTAGTTTTGTTTGATCTCTGTTCACTCCATTCAGTCTCACAGAGATTAACAATAACTGAATTCAAATTCAGACGAACCAGACAATTCCCTGCATATAATAATATACATAGTCCTTTCATGAACTCTGCCCCAATATTAAATTGTGGACTTTAACTTATGAAAAGACAAACTTTCTTATTAGTTTTTTTTACTGAGTTTAATTTTAAGAAAATTAAACACTGTATTAAAGTAAACTATTATTATTATTTGAATTAATTTAAGTTAAGCATTTATATTTACTGATAAAGTAAGGTAACTCATCCCAATTGTAGGATAATAAATAATTACTTATTAATAATATAAATATGATTGAAAGCCTGCGGAGCACTGTGAATATCATCAAAACCAGCCAAAAGTCACAGAACTGGGCCATGTCACATGTGCTTAAGATTTCGGCTCATGAAGTAAGAGCTCTTTCTACATCTTGGGTTTATGCAAATAGTGTTGCTATTACAGATTTAATGAAGGCTGCATATTGGTCTCAGCCATCCACATTCACAAATTTTTATCTCAGAAATATTGAGTCCATTTCTGGAGACCTGCATTGTTTAGGTCCATTATCTGTTGCTCAGAATGTCGTCACTAAACAGTTGCAACTATAGTTATGCAGGCTTTCTGTTCCGGCAGTGACTCCGTCCTGCTGCCCTTTTCACTCTGGGCTATTTGACCCAGGGCAAGGGGAATGGGGGGGGGGGGGGAGGGTGTTCCCTTAGGTCACCTGCTTTATAGTGAAAAGCAAGGGGATACCTCCTCCGGAGTCAGTAATTCTGAGTCGTTACCGGGATGGTTTTAAAGTGTAAAGCTAATGTTTAAAATTCATTCATGTTATATTTTTAAAGTGTAGCTCGGTGTGAAGCATTTGTATATGTCACGTGTCAAACGGGCGTTAATATACAATCCTCGGACACTTTTAAAGAGTACAAAGAGTCTCAATTCTCTGGACTAACTTTATTTATTGGCTTACTTTAAAAATAATTAGTATAAAGGGTTATACTGGATGTTAATAGAGAACATGAATGTTATTATGCTCAATTATGGAGGGTGTTGTTTGTGTCTTTCTAATTTATCATAAAATAAGAAAGATACATGTAAAGCCTAATACTCCTTTTCTCCTCGAGGGGATGACTCTATTTTATATAGTTGAGCTTATTGGATTTTCCTCTATGTGCTAGGCCCTCCAGCCTTTTTACTATTCAGCTATGTCTGGGTCATTGGTACAGTATAAAAATGTTAAAAATTTTATAGTAATTTATATATTTTTTATACTTACCAATGACCCAGACGGGGATGGCCCTCCCGGGAGTTGGGAACTCATACCTCCCCGCTGAGTACATAGCGCTGACCAGGCACTGCTTGTAAGAATGATTATTGGTGCCAATTTCGAGACCTCTTTGACACTGCGCGTGCGCAGTGGGGAGGGGGGGGGGTGGAGGACCATTTAGGACATGATTTCTTTGGTTTTAGATGCAAATTTTGGGGATTGGGTGGCAAAATTTGTGTTTGGCCCTAGATTTTTAAGAGTTAGCACCAGCTATGTCTGGGTCATTGGTAAGTATAAAAAATATATAAATTACTATAAATTTTGTAACTTTTTTTCACTTTTTGTCTTAAAAACATAGCTTATGACCCCTCATTGGAATGAGCTTGAAGATTAATTGGCGATTTTTGTGAATAGCGCTCGCCAGTTGGGTAAAGGGTTAATGAGGTTTGTATCACTGGATATGCCCATTACTTGGGTAAAAGGTTATGGCACCAACTTTGCAGAAACCAGGCCTAGATGCTGTGACATTTGTTTGCAAAACTTCAAAGACTCCAGAGTTGGTACACACGGTTTATAATGGTTTTTAATTTTTCAAACTTTATGATTTCAGATCCACAGCAATGAACTACTTGTGTATAGATTTCAACCCAAAAGACTATTGAGGTAAATATTTGAACTTTATCTGACTCTGAATTCTTGAATGCTTTTGGGAAATAGATGTTTTCACTGAAATAACACTTGTGGTCAGGAATCTTCACCTTGGCATTTGGAAAATTCAACTCTCTTGTCCAAAACACAGAACTTAAAATTCATATGAGAATCATAGGAATTTCTGAAAAACAGAGTGAATGAACTTTGATTCTCACAAAATGTTCATTTTTAGGTTTACTTGACAAAATCAGGAGTACGGAAGTCTGTGAGTTTGTTAGTCTGTTCACATTTTCTTCAGCACAGGCTACACCCCATAGTTCTTATCCGATCATCACACAATTTTTTATGCAGTTTCGAGGTCATGTCTAGATGAGAATGTCCCATTTTGGTTGCGATCGGTCAACTGTGATGGTTGTGCAGACCTGAAAACCTTTAGCTGAGTCTACAGGTCTCATTTATGAAGGGATTTCATTGTAACTTGGTAGGATGACTCCATATAATATCTAGATGAGAACATCGTATTTTGGTCGGGTTCAGTCATCCATGATGGCTGCAGGGGCATGTTACCTCTATTCCTTTAGCACAGTCTACAGGTTGCATTTATGAAGGGATTTCATTGTAAATTGGTAGGATGACTCTGTATAATGTCTAGATGAGAACGTCCTATTTTGGGTGTGATCAGTCAACCGCGATGGCTGTACAGGCAAGTGACCTAGATTTGTTTAGCACAGTCTACAGTTCCTATTTATAAAGTGATTTCATTGTAACTTGGTCAGACAACTCAGTATGATGTCTAGATGAGACTCCTATTTTGGTCACAATTGGTCAGCTGACACCACCACTTGGGCACGTGACCAAGATTTGTTTAACACTGTCTACAGGCTGTTTTTAAGAAGGGATTTCATTGTAACTTTGTAGGATAACTCAGTATGATATCTAGATGAGACACTTTGGTCACGATTGGTCCTATTTTGGTCATGATTGGTCAACCGTGAATGCCCGACTGACACGTGACCTAGATTCCTTTAGCAAAGTCTACAAATTATATTTATGAAAGGATTTCATCATAACTTGGAAGGATGACTCGATTTGGAATGCTTTTATTGTAACTTGATAACTTAATTCTGATAGCCACAACAACCCAAGCCTCAATTCTTTAGTACAGTCTGCACCTCAAATTGTTCTTGTTGAAAACATAGCATGTAGGGTACAGAACTTAAGATATTCTCAATTATCACAATTCTTGTTGTATTTCCTAATCCTTTCATAAATATTGAACATTATCCTTTTCATCAAACACAACACACAGTCAAGTTAAGCTGCAGTGTCATTGATACTTTCATTTGATTCTTGTCACAGATTCTGAAAGTGTCCTTAACCCTTTACCTAACGAATCGCCAGCTTCCGCCCACATAATATGCAAATTCAGTTTAAAAAATATTATTTTTCCAAAAACTTCAACAAAACTATATCATGTGACCCTCATTGGAATGAGCTCATAGAGCTCGTTCCAAAGGGGGGGTCACATGATATGGTTTTGTTGAACTTTTTTGAAAAATTTTAAAAAATGGTATTTAAAATAATAATTTTGATATCGTCTACGTTGGGTAAAGGGTTAAAAGCCTCCTGGAGAATTTTTTGTCCCTAATAATATCTTAAGAGTGGTCTCTAGTAACTTCACTAGAAACCACTGCCAAGGTAATGTAACTTCCACTGGAAGGACCACCAAAAGTCTTTATGTTGTAACGTGTGTTCTGCATGTGCATGTAAGACAAGAAACTTCTCAAAATTGGAATTTGGAACTCGCCCCATGAGGATTAAACTCTGATATGTATGTAAATATGAGATGTATTTTTTATTTTGTAATATGTACTGGTTGCATGCTCAAGGGTATAATAGCACTCTCAAATTCTAAATCATTTAAGGACTGAAAACTGATTCTCTTTGCTGGAGTTTGGGAGATTCAAAACAATTCCCATGAATCAGGTTGAATGTTAACCCTTAACTGGTTGAGTGCTGGAAGCCCATATTTGGGCTTTATTCTGAAGTGTGTGTGCCCCAACTTAAAGCCATCATATTCAGTGGCTGTGTTTCATATTATCTTTGAAGTGATATTATTTATTCAGTAAGGATTTACCTTGTTACAATTTATGGGAGAGTGCCCAAAGGCACTCTCTCATAAATTGTAACAAGTCAAAGACATGTGAAAAAATTTTGATGGTCAAAAATAATTTGGCACTCTACCAGTTAAGGGACCGGACAAGTTTCCGGAATTTCCTTCTAGCTCACAGCCTCTATATGTCCAGTGGCTTAGTAGTGATTTCTAGTCAAGTCTTGTTTGCCTTAACAGGCAGTGCCTACCTACTTTAACTGTTAACAGGATCTCCTCATGCTAGCGCCTGTTCTGAGGTGGTAAAAGTTGGAGGTAAGCCTTCAAGGGTTATGGCCTGAAGCAGCTCTGAATGACCAAACTTACCTTAGCTAATCCATTAAGCTTATGATATACTGGTATCTGTTACTCTGTTGGAATGATCTTTGGGTGGCTCACTCCCACAATATGTCGCATAACACAGGATCCATATATGCCCTTGGAAGTGCTTGAAAATCCATAAATTTTTTAAACTTCATTTCCATGCCCTCGAAAAGGAATGAACTTCCAACTTAATTTGAAAGGTTATGGAAATTCCTTGCAATTATTATTATTCAAGTTATTGTTTGACCCATATTGATAATCACATGTACTTTAATCACATAATCATGATCAAGTTTGTTTGTTTGTTGGTGGTTAACGTCACATATTTATGCACCATGGCTAATCGTGACACAACATGGAGATGAAGTCAAGTTTAGTCAATCGTTGATCAACATGTTGCCCATTTTAGAGGACTTTCACCCCAAGCATTGGTGACTGGGTCCTATTTTACTAGTAAAGCGGAACTGGTTTACCACAGTAAACAAGTGCTGCTTACTTCCCGGGGTTCCCACGGGGATCATGATCAAGTAGTGCATTATTGAAATACAATCTGTTACACATACTTCATACAACTTAACACACCCATCCCACATTCATGCTCTGATAATGAAACAGATCATTCATTTCAATTCTTGAAAGAAACCTGTCACTAACTGGCTAACATCACTAAATGTGTGATGGCATGCTGTAGCTTAGCACACATATCCTGTGCAACTGCTGCCTGACATGTAGGGGAAGTTAATTCCTCACAACCAGTACAGTGGGGCCCACTTAATTAGATATCTCTTAACTGAATAACCCTGTTAATTGAATAAAATTTCCCAATACAAAACCATTTACCATACCTCCTGTACAAATTTGACCTGTTATTTGAATATAGGTTATAGAGTAAACTCCTGTTAATTGAATAAAAAATCCTGTAACCTGTCGAGAAATTACTCTGACTCTCCCAGGTTTTCCTTTGTTTATAGACCTATTTGGCCTCAGTACAGGTATTTAATCTATTATATCTTGTTTGACAGAGCTCATGGAGCTCTGTCAAACAAGATATAATAGAATAAATGCCAAGTTTATCCCTAGAATACAGGAAATTGATACAATCCTGTTAATTGAATACTCCTGTTAATTGACAGGGTTCATACAGCCAAGGACAAAAAAATTCAAGGACTTTTCAAGGACATTTCAAGGATATATTGGCATTTTTCAAGGACTTCTGAAATTGAGGAATATAAGGCCAAAAAAAAAAGGAATTGATTCTCAGGCACCGCCGCGTTGAAATAAATGGCCCGCGTTGGGCCTTTTTATTTCGACCGTCATTGCACGAAAATGAGAAACAGGGAAATTGAAAAGGGCACATTGGTTTTAAGGCTCAAAACCAACAAATAAACAGGTAAATAGGCATAGGCGTGTGTTACGTATGAGAGGGGAAAGGTTTTCGCCATATTTTTGAGAGGTTGGACGTACACGGCAGGGGAACTCAAACGCAAACTTGACTCGGTGTTTGGAGAGCTGTCCAACCCAAGGATGCAACGGAAATAGGTAAGTTTTCACGAGTTACCACTTGTTGAATAAGATAAAAGAAAATTTTTATTAAAGATTTAAAAAATACTCGCATTTATTTGTTTATCATTGTTTGTTTATCACCCCAATGTCTTCATCCTTGTCAAGAAAATCCAACACACGTTTGTGACTGAAACTTCATTGTTTCAGAATCAGAGCACCATTTGCGCCATAACCTGCGCAGTTGTTGTGTTTTTGTTGGTTTTTCCTGAAGGAGACATAGAAAAACCAATTAAAATACAACAACTGCGCAGGTTACAGCGCAAATTGTTTTCAAATTGTTGTCCTACATAAGCATTCTTGGTGCTATTGAAACTAATATACACGGACATATACGGTAAGTATATTTCCGAGGTGGGGGATTATCACTTACTAAAGAAATACAAAAGTCCAAATTCTGCTGACGTTTCGTGAACATAACCAGGGTAAAACACTGAATGGAATCTGAAATCAGATTTTTCACAGCAATTGTGCATCAAGGGAGATTACTCAAAATACACATGTGTTTCCCAATACAAATGACGTCTTCATTCAAAGTAAACAGAAACAAAGTCACTATTTTTAATAGGCGTGGTCTTTGGGAGGGGCTGTTGACAGACGGCTGATGACGTTACAAGTGTTGTGTAAGTTCCATATTAAATTGACACTGGAAGCTTGCTTCCATTCTCAGTGGTTTTCATTCGAAAGTTTCAATCGTAAAAATGCTAATTTCTATCAAAATAACTCAAAAATTGGTTGCATTGAAATTCGCCTCCCAATTTGCATTGAAAATTTTTCTTTGAAAACTTGTGTTGGAAGGAGGTTAAATGGAATAAGGCTACGATAGAAATCACACATATTAGGATGGATAAGAATGGCAGGCCTTGTAACACCAATCGCACTTGTCAGTGTAAGATGGTTGCCAGAAATTGTCATTTTTATGAACAGAGTATTATCACCCAGCGCAGCAGGTAAGGGAGACAACTGAAATATTTTGTCATTTACCTTAGAAATAAATTAACTCAAACGCTTTTCAATTCAATTAGGACATTCAGAAATCATGAATGACCCAGCTTCTTATGTGAACTTGAAATTTATTTAAATACTTTAAATATTTTTTTTAAAAGAATATACCTTCAATTACAGAAAACACTCTCACCATGGGTGATGCTAAATTTCAAATCCACTGCTTTGAGGCAAATACAAAATCAACTGCATGGTAACCTTAGTCATCACTGTTAGGGAAAGAGTTAGGGTATTCAGAAACCATGGATGACACAATTTTTTGTAGGGGGGTGGGTGGGGAGGATTTTAACCTACATGACTTAGTTTTTTGTGTGTATGTATGTTTGTATAACTTTTTTTTTTCTCCACAATCATGTCCTCTATGTACATTTATTTTGTCACGATGTCATATACGTTTTGTTTTTTTCTGACTTCTCCCTCATGTCCACTGACTTCTCCCTCCTGCTCACAATAATACCAAAATAATATGAGAGTGGTCAATAATATCTATGGAAGATGACAGTACCTTGGGGGAGTTGGTTAAAAAACTGTATGCACTTTCCATGCTTTTTAGGTAAAAAGAGAAATCAGAAAGTGACTTTTGCCTCTCAATCCTTGCTCACCATCTGGAAGAAATAAAAATAAAAAATAAAAATAAAATCCTCCCTCCCTCCCTCCCTCATTGATTTGAAAAAAAAATTGCCTGAGAATCATTTGATTTTTTTTTTTTGGCCTAACATTTTTAGAAGTCTTACCTATTTTAAAAAATATCTTCCACGAGTATTTCATCTTTCCAAATTCCAGAAACTGTTATTCCATTTCAGAAATGTTTTTGAAGAACTATTTTTAAGCATGCAAATAACCTAGTAACATATTTACAAAAGTTTCTTCTTTTATTTACATCAAATTACATGTATATGTACATTTAGTTGGTTTTCATGATTTCAAGTTTTTTTCATCCAGCTGCTTATTCAGTTTTTCAAACTCAGCAATTTTTTCTTTAGCAGTCCGCCTCAAAGAATTGGATTCGGTGACAAACTGAAGTTGGCCGGTGTGTTCAGCCTTTTCACTTAATTTGTCAGCCTTGGCATTTAAAAAGGCTATATCTTCTTCTACTGTACGTTTTTTAGTTTTTAACTGATCTATCTCATCAACTATAAACTTTCTTTTTTTTTGTTGTTTCCAAGCTTTTATTTTTTATTCTCTCTCTCCAGGTAAGAGGCATACTTCTGTCTTGCCATTCTTGCTGATAATAGAAGCTGTTTATCAATAGTAACATTAAATATTCCACCTAAACTGTTGACATGGTCACAGACCAAGCTCTGCGCAATAAGAGACTGCCCTTTCATATTTTCAACTTCAATCTCCTTGTTAACACTGAAACCTCTTTCAACTTGGGCTTGACCATGAGACAGAACAAGCAACATTTTAAAAACATTAAATAGATTATCATATTCTGTGTTTGGTTTTGACATGCAAGAGAAGAAAAATTCATCAGCACTTTCTTTAGATGAATCAAAGCTAGTAAACTTCTCTTTTCCCAAAACAGGTATACTATCCAGAAACTTAGAATACTGTTGAATAAGCCTATCACAGTCATTCTCCTTCACCTGTCTTCCATTCACAAGTATGCTCAAGACTTTTTTGAAGTTAGAAATGCAGCAGTTGGGCTTAGTGGCCATTTTGGTAGGATTTAAACATGACAAGTACCTGACCATAGAATATGATGCTGGGCACTTCAAAAGTAGTTTTTTCAATAACTTCACCAGAAATGTCTTGCATTGCATTCTGAACTCCATAATTATTATGTCACCAACCTTTTTCAACTTAGATTTGAAAGACCTTTCACATGAAAACCCTATATCTATTTTTTTATAATTAAGATGACAAGACACATCTTCAAGATCAATGAGAAAAAGTTTATCATCAGATTTTGACTGGAAAACTTCATCTTTTAGACACCTTTTCACGATGACTCTGAGTAATTCACACAAATCATCATTCAGAAAGGGTATCATTGGTTTGTCTGTCTGATATTTGATTAAAAATGGTTGCAATTGTGTTGCTATTGACTTGAAAAAATGCATTTTTTCAAGAAAGAGTTTTTCATTCAAACATTTGCGAATCACTTCAAAAGACTTGAAGGTAGGTTTACACAGTTTTTTAAATTCTACAGCTTTTACTTATTCAATAACAGTATCAAATATACTGATTGCAGTAACTGGAACATTCTCTAGCCACGTATGCTTGACAAATTTCAAAGGCATAACATTGCTAGAGGTTGCTTTCTTAAAATCTTCACGTCTTGCAGGAGAGTCTTTGAACAAATAAAATAGGCTGGATAAAAATGATGCAACTTTCCAACCAGTACTTTCGTGGCCAGTCTTAAAACAATTGTGCATAGTGTGCATACCACATGACCCAATATTGAGAAGACCAACATCATAATCATCTTCCATTTTTTGTTTAAAAATATTGAAGAACTTCCAATTGACATTTGGTCCGTCCGTGCCCACTCGAACAAGGTTGCTTAACTTGAAACCACTAAGCAAAACACTGCCATCAAAATGTTCCATCATGTCATCTGCAGTTGCATGACCCATAAACTGGGTACCAAAGAATCTTGTTTGAACTTGCTTCAATTCATTGTTCCAGAATCTCACATGTAAATCCATCTGTTTTTCCTGCATTTTTGTGTTGAGACTTTCATCAAATATAATAGTGAATGGTCCTTGAACACTATCTTTTAATAAATTACGAAAGTGGTCTGCAATTCCAAACACACAAAGGTATGCCATTTTGAGTTCATCACACTTGAACTGCTTTGCTATCTGACAGTCTGGAAACATTTCACAAAATAGTTTGCCCACATCTTGAGAGGATTTATAAGAATGGTGATTAACAATGCTTCTTAATGTCCAAAGAATTTCAGCTTTCAAAACCTCATCATTGCTTGCAAATTTTTTCACTGTTACAATGTCCAAAACAGGGCACGATTGATTTACAGTTAAATTTTTTTTTCATCTTTCCTGGTTCAGATTTATTTGTTTTTCCAAAATCTGTGAAAAATAACCTCTGCAAATTAGATTTCTTATCAACCTACCTTACAATTGTTTACTACAGGCTTGCACTACAGTGGAAGAACCTCACTCGGATAAAATACTCTCTATTTTAATCTTTCCCAAGAGATTTGGGAAAGAAAAGTGGTGTAAAAACACCACGAAAAAATAAGCCAAATCTGGATCGAGCGCCATCGGCGCTCACTCACTAAGGGACCCTCTTCTCTTAGTACAGTTCCACGACTTCCGTTAACCGGTGCGCAAGCAGTAATCAAAACCATTCTTCTTTTGTCCGTGCAACGTGGTTGACGTGTTGCGCCATCTTTGCATTATGATACAGTGATAATTCAACTCGTTGATAATGGTTTTCCTGTGACTGGATTATGGATCTGAAGATCGTATAATAACAGGACTGTGTTTTATATATTCTCGTTAATATTTTCAACCACATTCTCATTGTATATTGTTTATATATTCCGTTTTCGCGAATGTTTTTTCGACATCGTGTCAATGCCGTTTGACAATGAAATTTTTCGGTTGATAAATTTAAATTGTTATTGGAGTTAGGTGTCAGTGAGGGACTGTCTGGACAGGATTTCTTCACTCTGTTGAGGGCTGAATTTCTGTTTTTTTCAGTCCCTGTCGGCCGTCTGGGTTGTGTCGTGTACCCACTGTTTTTTTTCTGCCACCTTCTCTCGTAGTTGAGGGTGTTCTTCTACTTTCTGTATCTGTTGAGTTCACCTTTTTCTTCTACTGCTCTCACCTCTGTTATGTCCAGTTCGGTTCCTTTAGGGCAATTCCTTTTGCCCTCGCCTTTGGTGCGTTCTCGTGGCTGTTCCTCCAGCACCTGCAGTGGGTGTGGAATGCTGTCGTTTCTGGGCCTCCCGACTCGACCACATCTGGTGTGAGTTATACCCCCTCCGTGAGGGATGTGCAGCTCCTCCCGCACCCACAGGGGGGGGGGGAAGGGAATGCTGTCGTTTCGAGGCCTCCCGACTCGACCACGTCTGGTGTGATTTATACCCCCTCCGTGGGGGATGTGCAGCCGCTCCCGCACCCACTGGGGGTGGGGAATGCTGTTGTTTCGGGGCCTCCCGACTCGACCACATCTGGTGAGAGTTACTCCCCCTCTGTGGGGGATGTGCAGCTCCTGCACCTGCGGTGGGTGTGGAACGCTGTCGTTTCGGGGCCTCCCAACTCGACCACGTCTGGTGAGAGTTATTCCCCATCCGTGGGGGATGTGCAGTTTTTTTTACCGTGGTGGATACTGCAGGAGCTGTTGGATTTCTGGTGAAGAGATGCCTGGTTCTGGGACTATGCTCCCTCTCCAATCGACATCTGAGGCTGTCACTAGGGTTGTGACTCCTCCTTTGGAGGCCGAGCTAGGTGGCTCTCTCCCCTTTTCCGCCAGTTCCAACAGCTCCCATTAGTATCTGCTGCTACTGCTGTTCCATCAACGCATTGGGCACCGTTTTTAGCCGGCCTCGGCTTATCCCTGCAAAGGTCTGCAGGGATGTCTGTAGTGTGGTTGTGGGGTATCGGCCTCAGCCTTCCCTGACTTCAACTCAGAGAAGTCGGAAGTGGCTGCTGACTGAACCCCCTGCTGTGTCCTCTCAGCTGTTGAGCACAGCAGTTTTATACCTGCACTGGTCTGCAGCGGTGTCTGGTAGTGTAGACGTGGGGTATCAACCTCAGCCTTCCCTGACTTCAACTCAGCGAAGTTGGAAGTGGCTGCCGGCCGAACCCTCTACTGTGGTCTCTGCGTCGTCGGGTACCACAGTTTTGTCATTGGTGTTTTCCGTCCACTCATTCTGGTCACACGGCCAGTGTTGCGGGACTAATGCCTTCTGTGCAGCCTGGACTTTCTGCCCCACAGAGGTCCGCGGCAACTCTCCGGAGTTCCCGCTGTAATGATCCTCGGGGTCGTACCCCTATACACATCTGCCCTCAGATGTTTCGGCTGCCGCCCGTTGCCATGCTGTGGGTGTATTGGAGGATCGTGATCCTTTGCTGGTGAAGAGGGTCAGGTGTGAAGCCACTTTGCTGGTTCGTCCCCATGTTGAACTGGCTGGTACGGGCAGTGAGCTTAGGAAGGCCCTCTCCTTACTCACTCAGGGTCTGTCCAAGAGCCTTCCCGTTGCTTCCAGCGAGTGGTTTCCAGGCACCCCCTATGGCGCCGCCTCCCTGGATTGGAAACAGGCCGCTTTCTGATCCCCCTGGTGTGCCTACACCATGGAAGGCGTCGGCTGGTTTGCCCACGATGGGTTATGTGTCTTCCGACTCCGGAAGGAGTCAGACATCCTTGATGTTGATGAGTTCCAAGTCTATGAAGGCTCCGTTCTTCACCAGGGTTGACACCTTTTTGCCTCCGGTGCGTTATCGTTACTACGATTTCGCCAATCCGTCAGTCTGCCAATCTTGGACGGTTTTGGATCAGGACTCCAATTCCCTCGGGCTTTCCAAGCCCAAGTCTGCCGTCATTCCTATGACGACTCTGGAGTCCATGTTGGGCTTATCTAGAGAAATGCTGGGTATGCTTTCTCTCTCCGATCACGTCGTCTCTGCCTTAGCTGCCCATCTGCCTCCAGATAGGTTTGACGATGTACAGACTCCTTTGCATGTTCTGTCCAAGGCGCTCATGCATCTTACTCACACGCATGCCTGTGACACGGCTATTTTGGAACTAGTTCGAAGGGACTCGGTGCTGGACACAGGCCTATCCCTTCCTGGGGGCAGCGCGCTGCTCGTCGATCTGCTTTTTTGGCAGCTCCGCAACTGTTCCATGGGATCCGTGTCGATGGTCCGGATGACGTCCTACGTCATTCCAAAGATCAGCTGCTGCTTCGTCAGCTTGATCAGCCTTCTAGGGGAGGCAGGGACCGTTCAAAGCTCCTTCTGCCACTGCTTCTACTTCTTACTCACGGGGTAAGGGTAAGCGTCGGCAGGCTAGAGGGAAGTCTCAGGATTCTTCATTCAGTAGAGGAGGTGGTTTCTCCTCTCGCGGGCCTCGTCAGGGCTTGAACTGAAGGTCCTCACCTCGATTCATCCAGGTTGGAGGAAGGATAGCAGAGTTTGCAGACCGTTGGGCCACCATCACATCCGATCCTTGGGTGTTAGATGTTGTTCGGTCTGGGCTGTGAATATCCTTCGGAAGGCACCCCACTCTGTCCAGAGTGCCTCTTCCAACCACAGTTCCTTCAGACGTTTTACGTCGGGAGCTTTTGTCCATGGAGATAGAGGTTGTCAAGAACATTCATTCGGTGGGATTTTATTCCCGCCTGTTCTTGGTGCCGAACAAGGACGGCTGACTCCGACCAGTTATCGATCTGAGTATCCTGAACCAGTCTATCATTGCTCCCAAGTTCAGCATGGAGACTTTCAGGTCGGTCCGCCATTCCATTCACCAGGGAGATTTCGCTTCCAGCATCGACCTGCGAGACGCTTACTTTCACATTCCGATTCATCGGATGTCGCGGAAGTCTCTCAGGTTCGCTTTTCTGGGGCGAGTTTACCAGTTGAAGGCCATGCCTTTCGGCCTCAACCTGGCTCCTTGGGCCTTCAGCCAACTGATGTCGCATGTGATAGCCTTCCATCGCACACAGTCCAGGGTGACTACTTCGGCATATCTAGACGATATCCTCCAGAGGCATTCCAATGCTGCCTTACTGGAGTTGGATGTTGACACTCTGTTGAGCTTGCTCACGTCGCTAGGATTCAGAGTCAACGAGGAGAAGTCGGATCTGGTCCCTACTCAGTTGTTTTGTCATCTGGGGATGGCATTCCGCACTCAGTTCAATACGGTGGCGGTTCCCCAGGCCAGGGCTGTGATTCTCTCAGCTTTTGCTCTGACTCGGTTTCCAGTCCACATCCGCAACAGCACTGGGTATTCTCCAGCTGCTCAGTCTCTGCTCTCGGTGACGGATCTCATTCCTCTAGGTCGGCTGCATGTCAGACCTCTCCAACACTTTCTGCTCAGTCGTTGGAGGCTGAATGTCGATTTTCTGGATCTGGCGCTTCAGTTACCAGAACCTCTTATCCTCACCTTCTCCACTGGACGAATGTTCAGTGGATCACGCAGGGTGTCCTGTTGGACTTACCCACGTCCGATCGTGTTCTGACGGCAGATGCCAGCGATCTCGGATGGGGTGTGACGTTGGATCCTCTAGGTCTTTCCCTTCACGGGATGTGGGACCAGGATCGGGCATCTCTACACATCAACCAGAAGGAGCTTCTTGCTATTCTTCTGAGTTTCAGGCAGTGGATCCCTCACCTGTCGAATCGTCAGGTCCTTCTGTTGTTCGACAATTCGACAGTGGTTGCTTACATTCTGAACCAGGGCGGCTCGCACTCGGTTCCAATGTACGAATTGGCTCGGGATCTTCTACTGCTCACCCAGGATGTCAACGCCGGGGTGGTTGTTCGTCACATTTCCGGTCGTCTGAACGTCTTAGCCAACTCCCTGTCCTGACGGGGCAGGTTCTTTTCCACCGAATGGATGCTCCACATGGCGGTGTTCCATCGATCTCTTTGCGACTCGTTGGAACCATTCGTGTCCCTGTGTCCAGATGCTCTGGCTTTCGCCGTGGATGCTCTGGCCCTCCTTTGGGATGGTCTTGTTGGCTATGCCTTCCTGCCGGTTCCGATTCCGCCTCAGGTTCTAGCCCAGATATGAACCTGCAGTCGTCGAATCCTTTCGATCACACCCCTGTCGCCTTGGTGGGTGTGGATCAATCTGCTCCACTCTCTGTTAGCGGCGGTTCCGGCTCCTCTCCCTCTACGTCGCGACTTTCTTTGCCAAAGTCACTCGAGGAGGTTTCAAGTTGACCCGACTTCATTGTGCCTTCGCGCATTTCTTTTATTGGGTCCTGTCTCCACCATAGTGGTTTTTAGAGACAAGCAGTGGAGTTGCTTTTCTTCAAGGAGGCACTCACTCCACTGGTTTAGCCTCTGTGGCTACGTAGAAGGTTCTTCTGTTGATGGTGTGCGATCACTCTGTTGCTTCTGTCACTCCTTCGATCACACCGCTTGCAGAGTTTCTGGTATATGTTTGTTTCTGGGGGTCTCCAGTAAGTCCATGCTTCGGAGACCTTTTTCATATGTGGTACCGCGTTGTTTCGACACTAATCCTTGCCTCTCCAAGCTTGTTCAGCTCTTTTCCTTGAAAAGGCCTAGGACTTTGCAGTTTACTCCAAGATGGACACTTTCTTGGGTGCTGCTCTGTTTTGGGGGGAGGGGGGGGGGGGTGATTCGCGCCTTTATCCTGGATGGATATGCGTTTTCTCACATGCCAGATCTCTCCTGCATCCATTTCTTGATGGATTTGTCTTGCTATTCATGCAGCTTCCGCTCTTCTAGCTACTGGTGATTGTATTACCAATTGTTTTTTCTACCACGAGTTGCGAGCATTGTCTTCCTCTCGGGGCTTTTACTAACTCCGTCATGTTGTCGGATGTTATACTGGCAGCCTACTGGAGAAATGCTACCTTCTCCATTTATCTGCGACAGTTGCAAGAGCCGACAGAGGAGCTTTGTCCTACGGGCCCTCTTTCTTCGGCTCAGGCTGTTGTCTATCCCAGCCATTCAGCTTTTCATAGGGTCAGTTCCAGCTCCATGCTGTTATTGCCCTTTCTGTCTGTGCGCCGCACTTCACCGTATGCCGGATCTTTCATTATCTTTTACTAATGTTTGTGATGCTATGGTTTGATAGGCCTAGGGATCTCTTCCTCTGTCTACGGTTCCAGTGCAATTGAGTTATGTGTGGGTTGGTTATGTGATTCCCTCCATCCTGTTGTCTATTCAGCCTGTAGTAAACAATTGTAAGGTAGGTTGATAAGAAATATAAATTTTATAGTAAATTTCCTTTCTTGTTATACCTACCACAATTGTTTACATGGAGGCCCTCCTGTCTTCTTATTCGGGTAAGAATCCTTCCTCCCCACTGATTACGTACCTCCTATGTTAGCGGACTCAGAAGAATGGTTTTGACAACTGCTTGCACACTAGTTAACGGAAGTCGTGGAATTGTACTAAGAGAAGAGCGTCCCTTACTGGGTGTGCGCCCATGACGCTCGACCCAGTTTTGGCTTATTTTTTTGTGGTGTTTTTACACCACTTTTCTTTCCCAAATCTCTTGGGAAAGATTAAAATAGAAAGTATTTTATCCGAGTTAGGTTCTTCCACTGTAGTGCAAGACTGTAGTAAACAATTGCGGTAGGTATAATAAGAAAGGGAATTTGCTATAAAATTTATATTTCTTTGCATTACATGTACAGTTTTTCAAATGTTTTTGGCCCCTCATGTGCGATTTCAGGGCACTTTCACTGGGTACGGGTCCAGTCACCACTGGGCCAACTCGCAACCAGTGGCGAGTTGGCCCGTTTTCTGGTGGCGACTTGGCCCACTTTGATGGCCCCTATTATAGGGTTAGTACTTACATTTTTTTATGAATAATCCAAAAAAAACATTTAAAGAATGAAGAATCCGTTAAAAATCCTCAAATACGATTTCAAATAGCTTTACACAAAAACTCTATACGTCTCATCACTACGGTGGCTGATTTAGGCCACCCTCAATACTTTTTTTTATCTCGAGATCTCGAGATAATATCTCAAGATCTCGAGATAATATCTCAAGATCTCGAGAAACTATCTCGAGATAATTATCTCAAGATCTCGAGATAATATCTCGAGATCTCGAGATAATATCTCAAGATCTCAAGATTTCGAGATAATATCTCAAGATCTCGAGATAATATCTCAAGATCTCGAAATAATATCTCAAGATCTCAAGAAACTATGTCGAGATCTCGAGATAATATCTCGAGATCTCGAGATAAGCATATATAATCAGTGTCACCCTTTGATCATTTGCATGAATTCACTCCTGTCACACAAACTGTTTATTTACTTGTCGCATCTTTTTCGACTGCAACATATTCATGCCTCCCATGACAGTTACACGAATCCACCCACTCCTGTCACTCAGAAAAGTGAATAACTTATCAACCAACCACTTTGTTGCGTATTAGTTATGAGAGCCCACCAAATCTCAGTCCAGCACTAATATAAACCGAGTCCCGTCTTCCAAGCTTGCACTTGCTGGTGTCTTGTTCCCACTCCAATCCCAAAGTGTCAACCCAGCACCCGGTACCTCCCAGTATCTACTGTAGCGCCTTTTACCCTAAAATACAATGTTTTCTCACTACTTTACAAGATGAAAAGTTTGTGTCTGTCTAACACTCCAAATCCAAAGTGTTGATCCAGTACCCGGTACTTCCTAGTGCATACTGTAGTGTTTTTTACCCTAAAACTCAACGTTTTCTCACTTCTTTTCCTCTCAGCTCCACGCTGATTGTAGAGATTTTTACCCTAAAACACAAAGTTTATTCACCACTTTACAAGACACACACCCATAAATACCAAATATTTCCTTCCAGCTCCACATTGAATGGAGTGATTTTTACCACAACTCACAAAGTGTACTCACTACTTAGCAAGAAACAGACCCGTAAATACCAAATAGCTCCACCACCTCCACGCTGAAAGGTTTCACCCCCACAGTGAAACCAATCACCCACTCCATTGGTGGATTTTTCACCTACTTTCCACTTTGGTAACTGAGACTCATCGTCTCTTGACACGCTGTTATTCCACGGACCCGTCATACAGCATAACTTTAACCCCATCCCGCGTCCATTTGACCGAGCAAATCGACGATGCTACTGGGTGTATAATAACCTTACATTAGCGATAGCTATAAACCTACCATCGAATTCCCTTTCCTCTTGTTGGTTTGAAAAGTCTGGATCATGCGTAACTAGTTACCCCCTGCAGATAATGCTTCCGGACGAGTGATTAAGGCCCTCACGTATTACCAACATCAGTGCTAGAAAAGGGTATGCCCAGTACAAGGCTGCAGAAGCCAGACAAAACCGACAATTTATGGTCAATACCCAGCAATTTCAACTGACCCCCAGGACCAAATTGAAAAATTGAAACCCATAACCGTGAGCCCAAGAGGCGAATGGAATCACCCCCCCCCCCCCTCCCCGGTGAATCACAAACGTGGTAGGATGGGCATGCCTTCATTGTTTCCACACAAAACCCAATTACATGTAGTAATGAAAAGATTGACCTGTCACCCGACAAGTCTCAACGGTCCATACACCTTTCACACTTATCCAGGGAGATACCCGAAAGTGACAACTCCAACACTCAAGTATCCAGTCCCGCGCATATAAAGAAGGACAACCGAAACCCGATTCCCAGTATTTCCAAACGAGATGAAGCCCCCTAAACGTCGTTTACTGCCACCCCAACCACTTACAACATGACACCCCAGTTAACAATACGATCCTCCGTGATCCCATACTCTCACCCGGTCACAGGAGAGCCCCCCCCCCCCTCCCCCACCAAGTACTTGTGACCCCTATCTTCAATATCAACTCATGAACCGACAGTTATACGGGACATCCCTTATCATAAGATTGATTGGTCCTGGGGGCGCCGTGGCTCAGTAGGTATACGTGCAAGCTACAAGCCGAGAGGTCCTTGGTTCGGCAACTGCGTTGTGTCCTTGGGAAAGACACTTCACCCCCATTGCCTACGTGGGGGCACGGTGGCGCTGTGTACTAAGGCATACTGCATGTCGATGGTGCACCTGTCTTCAACCAATGCCGACCCTGCTTGTGTGGAGTTAGTATGTTGGGGAGCTGACAGTCGCTCGCCGTTGCTCGGTGGTTCTTTTCAGGTACTCCGGCTTCCTCCACCCGTAAAACTGTTATGGTCGTGATTAGTCATTGCGCAGAAATATGTGACCTTAAACAACAACAAATAAATAAATAAATAAATTGATTGGGCCCCATTGTTCTTACCGGCTGAAACCCATTCCAGCCTGTGAAACCTTAATTTCGCCATCCATGAGAGCATAGTTCCACCAGGACCACGTGCCACAAACCACTCCCACTTAACTCACAAGGTGACACACTCACACACCCAGTTTATGAGAGCAACATCTTGCCCACCCAAACCCCAACAGCGCGTCACACCATTGATTTGTCCTCCGACAATATCCAACTATGAATACGCTTTTCTTACTCCCTCGGTGGGACTCCCAACTATACCCCCCCCCCAAAACGACACCACTGCGAACCACCTTGTAATGATAGTTGAAACTCAAACCCGTGAACAACCTATCGCTTCTACAGCTCCCCAAAAATGTTTGACCCAATTGGCGGTCCTCCCCAAAAAGCGAAAATGCCCCTCCCGCCAAACAGTGAACCCTGCAATGTTGTGTTGAAAAGATGTCCCCGCGACATTTGAAACAACAAGTAGCACCCCACTTTCTGTTTTGCTACTCCCGGTCTCATAAAGGGATTTCCTCCCAAAGATACCCATAGTAGCATCCCCACCGTAGATCTGGTCATTTGGTGCCTCCCTCCACCCTATATCAAACAAACCCCTCTTGGGGCACAACAACAGTTTCCCTTCCTCCTGGTACCCCAAGAAGAAAGAGGGACCATCCTCCAGAATTTACAATGATATAAGGGAAAGATGCTCTCATGACACGAGAGCATCGCCTATCCCTACCAGGTTACAACGCATCCACCCCATCCTTTTCGCTACCTCCTTTCCCACAAAGGGCCCCTTTCTCGGCTGAGCTGAGTAGCTCCCTAGATCCCAGATTTATCGGCAATCTGATGCCTCTTGGTCCCTATATGCCCCCCCCCCCCCCCTGGGAGTTCTGCCTAGCTTGGGTGCATTACCACCTCCTTTTCTTATCTGATTCTAAACACTGAAAGTTCTGGAAAACTCTCTCATCCAAATGCTGCATCCGGTATGGTGACATCTGTTGGATGCAGGCCTGTCTGCCCGGAAATGCTTGCAATTTTTATAATAAGATTCTTCCCAATCTTCACTGTCATATTTGACTGTTTGTTTGTTTGTTGGTGGTTAACGTCACATATTTATGCACAATGGCTAATCGTGACACAACATGGCGATGAAGTCAAGGATAGTCAATCGTTGATCAACATGTTGCCCATTTTAGAGGACTTTCACCCCAAGCATTGGTGACTGGGTCCTATTTTACTAGTAAAGCGGAACTGGTTTACCGCAGTAAACAAGTGCTGCTTACTTCCCGGGGTTCCCACGGGGAGTCATATTTGACTTAACGATTGGGTTTTAACAGCATTCTTCCTGCCAACTCATATAGTATCAGTCCTACTGGTGTAGAAAACGCATAAATGCATTCAGAACTAATGCCAACTATTGTTGGGAAGGTGAGTTGACCATGTCAGAAGCCTTAAACCGAATGCACTTCGTATATTTTCCTAGAGTTTGAACAAACAACTCACCTCCCCAACAATAGTTGGCATTAGTTTTGAGCGCATTTATGTGTTTTCTCCACCAATAGAACTGATATAGTCGTTATATGAGCTGGCAGGGAGAATTCTGTCAAACCCCAATCATTAATTAAAATATGACAGTGAAGATTGGGAAGAATCTTATGAAAATTGCAAACATTTCTGGGCACACAGGCCTGCATCTAACAGATACCTACCAACCACATGCAGCATTTGAGTGTGAGTTTTCCAGAATTTTCAGTGTTTAGACTCAGATTAGAAAAGGAGGTGGTGATGCACCCCAAACTAGGCAGAAATCTTCGGGGAGGAGGGCATATAGGGACCAGGAGGCACCAGATTGCCGGTAAATCGGGGATCAAGGGAGCTACTCGGATCTGTCGGGAAAGGGACCCTTTGTGGGAAACGGAGTAGCGAAAAGGAGGGAGTGGATGTGTTATAACCAGGCAGGGACAGGCGATGCTCTCGTGTCATGAGAGCATCTTTCCCTTATATCATTGGCAGGCTTCAATCCTCTTGAGAAGCCCCCCCCCCCCCCCCCCCCCCCCCTTACCTTTTAGGGTACTAGGAGGAAGGGAAACTGTTGTTGAGCCCCGGGAGGAGTTTGTGTGATATATAGGGTGGGGGAGGCACCAAATGGCCAGTTAATCTACGGTGGGGATGCTACTGTGCGTATATTTGGGAGGGAATCCCTTTATGGGATCGGGAGTAGCAAAATAGAAAGTGGGGTGCTACTTGTTGTTTCAAATGTCGTGGGGACATCTTTTCAACACAATATTGCGGGTTCACTGTTTGACGGGAGGGACACTTTCGCTTATTTGGGAGGACCGCCAATTAGGTCAAACATTTTTTGGGAGCTGCAGCAGCGATATGTCAAACCGGGCGGTATGTTCACGGGTTTGAGTTTCGACTATCATTGCAGGGTGGTTCGCAGTGGTGTCGTTTTGAGGGGTATTGTTGGGAGTCCCACTGGAGAAGTATGAAAAGTGTATTCATAGTTGGGTATTGTTGGAGGACAAATCAATGGTGGGATGCGCTATCGGGATTTGGGTGGGCAAGATGTTGCTCTCATAAATTGGGTGTGTGTCTGTGTCATCTTGTGAGTTAAGAGGGAGTGGCGCGTGGTCCTGGTGGAACTATGCTCTCATGGATGGCGAAATTAAGGTTTCCCAGGTTGGAATGGGTTTCAGCCGGTGAGAACATAGGGGACCAATCAATCTTATGGGACAGGATGTCCTGTATTACTGTCGATTCATGAGTTGACGTTGGGGTGGGGTCACAAGTACTGGGGATCTCCTGTGAGCGGTTGAGAGTATATGATCACGGAGGATCGTATGGTTAATTGGTGTGCCATGTTGCAGCTGGTTAAGGGTGGCAGTAAACGACGTTGAGGGTGCTTCATCTTGTTCGGAGATACTGCGAATCGGGTTCAAGTTGTCCTTCTATATATGCGCGGGACTGTATACATCACCATTGGAGTTGTCACTTTCGGGTATGTCTCTGGAGGAGTGGGAAAGGTGTATGGACCGTTGAGACTTGTCGGGTGACAGGTCAATCTTTTCATTACTACATGCATTTGGGTTTTGTGTGGAAACAATGTTAGTCATGCCCATCCTGCCACATTTGGGATTCACAGGAGGAGGGATTCTATTCGCCTCTTGGGCTCAGGATTATGGGTTTCAGTTTGGGTGTGTAATTGTGAGAATGGCTCCTGTGTGTCAGAAGATTGCTGGGTATTGACCATAAATTCACGGTTTTGTCTAGCATCTGTAGCCTTGTACTGGGCAATCCCTTTTCTAACACTGACGTTGGTAATACGTGAGGTCCTTAATCACTCGTCCGGAAGCAGTATCCGCTGGAGATAACTAGTCACGCCTAATCCAGACTTTTCAAACCAACGAGAGGAAAGGGAATCCTAAGGTAGGTTTATAGCTGTCGCTGGTGTAGGGTTATTATACATCGGGTAGCACCATCGATTTGCTCGGTCAAAATGGATGCGGAAATGGAGTTAAACTTATGTTGTATGTCTCAGTCAGCAAAGTGGAAAGTAGGTGAAAAATCCACCAAGGGAGTGGGGATGAAATCTTTCAGTGTGGACCTGGGAGAGCTATTTGTATTTACGGGTCTGTGTCTTGTACAGTAGTGAGTAAACTCTGTGAGTTGTGGTACAAATCACTTCATTCAATGTGGAGCTGGAAGGAAATATTTAGTATTTAAGGGTGTGTGTCTTGTAAAGTAGTGAGTAAACTTTGTGTTTTAGGGTAAACATCACTATAATCAGCATGGGCTGGGAGGAAAAGAAGTGAGAAATCGTTGTGTTTTAGGGTAAAAAAACATTACAGATTGCACTAGGAGGTACCGGGTGCTAGGCTGACACTTTGGGTTTGGAGTGGGAACAAGACACCAGCAAGTGCAAGTTTGGATGACGGGACTCGGTTTATATTAGTTCTGGACTGAGAGTTGGTGGGCACTCATAACTTCGCAACAAGGTGATTGGTTGATAAGTCTTCCGAGTGACAGGAGTGGATTCGTGTAAGCAGTCGTTGCAGTCGGAAAGGATGCGACAAGTGAATAAACAGTTTGAATGAATTCATGCTAATGATCAAAGGGTGACACCGATTATATATGCTTATCTCGAGATCTTGAGATATTATCTCGAGATCTTGAGATAGTTTCTCGAGATCTTGAGATATTATTTCGAGATCTCGAGATATTATCTCGAGATCTCGAGATAGTTTTTCGAGATCTTGAGATATTATCTCGACATATTATCTCGAGATCTTAAGATATCTCAAGATCTTGAAATAGTTTCTCGAGATCTTGAGATATTATCTCGAGATCTCAAGATATTATCTCGAGATCTTGAGATATTATCTCGAGATCTTGAGATATTATCTCGAGATCTTGAGATAATTATCTCGAGATCTTGAGATAGTTTCTCGAGATCTTGAGATATTATCTCGAGATCTCGAGATAAAAAAAGTATTGAGGGTGGCCTAAATCAGCCACCGTACATCACTACCTGATCACAGACAAAAATGATATTATTCCATTTGTTGTTTCTAGAATTTTAGAGTGAATGTCTTTGAAATCTTTGAAGTGTGTTTGTTTTTACTGTTTGTTTGTACTGTATACTGTCTCCTGTATAAAAAATAAGAGCACTAATCAAGGTGGTCAAAGTACTCCATTGTTTTTGTAACACTGAGCGCAATACATCAAACAAGGCAGTGTTTTTACTGACTGATGTCTTTTCAATGAGAACATGTTGGGTGTTTAATTTTATACTTTGCTACTTTGATTGGCTTCATTCTTTGATATACCGCCCATGGACACTATATATCGCCGGGTTACCATCATCAGTATCATCGTGTATCTTTTTGTATCACTGTAAGTGTTTATCTTTTTCTCTTGCTATTTCTATCTGCAATTTCCTCTAAAAATGAATATTTAAGTCAATACAACTAAACTAAAATCTCTAATAACCTAAAAAATAAATTTAAGAATTATTTACAAATATAAATAATGGATAAACAATGTCAAGCTCAGGTAAACAGTTCTGTCTTTAATTCTGGCAGTGTAAGCAGTGGAAACTCCACTAACACTGACATGGCATCGATGATGTCCGGCTTCCAGAAAGAAATTGCCAAATTGAATGACACAATAGAGGGTTTGCGGTCAGAGCTTCAAGCCCAGAAGCGGCAGGCAGATAAAGAAAAGGCTAATTTGAGACGTCTCTCAACCGCTGCGTTTCTTAGAAAGTGTTCAGCTGTTTACGCTGAGAAGAAAAAGCTGACAGCACCAAGTGAGGTCTAACCGCAGAATTAACATGTGCTAGATATATTTTATTAAATATTTTATTAAACATGTTCATTGCCAAAACTTATTCATTTGTAATCATGACATATTTCCATAAATATTTCCAATTTCATTTATTTTGTTTATTGGTGCATATTGTATGTTATATGCTATGCTATCTTGTTATATACCAATAAACATTGATAGATTTGTACTGGTATTCTCTTTATTTTTTACCCCAATTTGCCATTGCCCCATGTCCCATCACCGAGTTATATCTCGCCCACACGCTTTTTACCCCAATTTGCCATCACCCCGCTTCCTATCGCTGACTTATATCTCGCCCACACACTTCCATTTCAATTCAGTCGAAACAAAGAAACTCACACCAAATCAGAGAGTAGAAATATTCTCCGTTTTGGTGCGGCTTTCTTTGTCAATAATATATCCCTTCCATTTCAATTCAGTCGAAACAAAGAAACTCACACCTAATCAGAGAGTAGAAATATTCTCCGTTTTGGTGCAGCTTTCTTTGTCAATAATATATCCCATCCCTAATGCTGGCTAAATCGATTAGTGAAGTAATTATCACCTTGATCACTGCATGTCATACTATTAACTTCTGGTGGCGACTTGGCCCGGTGGCAACTTGGCCCAGGTGCTTGGTGGCGAGTTGGCCCGGTGGCGACAGGACCCGTTCCCCTTTCACTCATGGACGAAACATCAAAGTCGGTATTGCAAAAAGTACACAGTGCTTTGTGCTTATCAGCTTTACACGGTTTTATCCAGTCATTGTATAATTCATCACTTTCCCACCTGCTATTATAAAGACACTTTCCTTTAAACTTTCGACTCATTTTTCTTTATCCCTGATCATCCAACCATTGATGCATACACTATGAAACTCACTTCGATAACAAAAGCATGTGTTATTAAAACAGAAGCGGCGCTTCTAAAATGCACAATACAGATGAAGGTGCTTTCATAAAGACCCCTTATAGAAATAATGCCCAGACTTTATTTTCCTCAATTTCTGACATCGATTTTTTAAAACTTTTTGCTTGTTTTTTTGTTTTTTAACGAGAGAAAAAAATTATCCAAATGCAGTTTATTATGAGGTAAAAAAGATATGGAGTAAAATTCAAGGACTTTCAAGGAGTTTGATGGAAATTCAAGTACTTTTCAAGTACATCTTCTGAATTTTCCAAATTCAAGGAGTAAGATTGAAATTTAAGGACTTTTCAAGGATGTGCGAACCCTGATTGAATAATTTCCATTGGCAAAGTGGATATTCAATTAACAGGGTTCCACTGTACTACAGATGCAACCACTGGAAAAGTAATTTGATTCAAGTTTTTGATGTAAGATCTTTTCATTCGATTTGAGATTTTATTTAAGCAAAAAAAATTTGCTGGGGCCTAGTATGAAACTGTAACAATTTTGTACATGTATTCAGTCAGTCAAATGATTGAGGGGAAACTGGAGAAATGTACTTAAGAAAATAGTTTAATGCACACCAAATATAAGCACAGAAGTCTAATGAAAAGATGAAAATTGTCTATTGTCTCAAGTGATTGTTTAGTACTCTTGGTTTTCACATGTTCAGTGTCATCTTTTCATTTTGTTCATTTCATCATTTTGCACCTCCCCTTATATTACAGTGGAGCCCTCTTAATTGGATATCTCTTAACTGAATAACCCTGTTAATTGAATTTTTATTTCCCAACACAAAACCATTTACCATACCTCCAGTACAAATTTCACCTGTCAATTAAATATAGGTTATAGAGTAAACTCCTGTTAATTGAATAAAAAATCATGTAACCTGTCGAGAAATTACCCTGACTCTTCCCGGTTTTCCTTTGTTAATAGACCTATTTAGCCTCAGTACATCCAATACAGGCATTTAATCTATTATATTTTGTTTGACAGAGCTCATGGAGCTCTGTCAAACATGATATTATTTATTTATTTATTATTATTTATTTATTGAAGTTTAAGGTCACATACTTGCACAATGGCTAATCATGACCACAACATGAGTATCAACTCAAGACCAGGGGTGAGTGTTAATAAGCCATGCTGCCCATTTTAGAGAGGGTTTGCACCTTCCAAGCATTGGTGACTGGGTCCTATTTTACCAGTAAAACAGAGCCTGTTTACCGCAGTGAGCAGGCACTGCTCCACTTCCTGGGATTCCCGTGGGGAGTCAAACAAGATATAATAGAATAAATGCTAAGTTTATCTCTAGAATACAGAAAAGTGACACAATCCATGTTTATTGAATACTCCTGTTAATTGAATAATATTCATTGGCAAAGTGGCAATTCAATTAACAGGGTTCCACTGCACATGGTATTTTGTACAAAATCCTTGAAAAGTACTTGAATTTTGTCAATATGACCCAACAGTCATGTGTTTTGTATATCATAATTGTGCTTAATCTTGGTCATTTAAAAAATAAATTAGATTTTACCGATAAAAATGATGAATTGTACACTTCAACTCAAAAAATAAGTGGAACTTATATATATACTTTACGAAATGGAGATTTACTCAAAAATGAATAGACAGTACAACTGTCAGTCTGATTGGTTTGATGGTTTGTATTGGTTACCCACGATTATAGTTTCAAACTATTCACTATTGAATCCAGTACAGTAGAATCCTCTTAATTGAATATCCATTTTGCCAGTGAAAATTATTCAATTAACAGGAGTATACAATTAACAGGAATTTGGTCAATTTCCTGTGTTCTTTAGGTAAACTGAGCATGTATTCTATTATATCTTGTTTGACAGAGCTCATAGAGCTCTGTCAAACAAGATATGATAGAATACATGCCTGTATTGGATGTAGTTAGGCCCAAAAGGTTGATAAATAAGGGGAATTTGGTGCATGTCACAGTGATTTTTTTGACATATTATAAAAATTTATATACAGTTAACAGGAGTTTACTACAACCCATATGCAATTAACAGATCAAATTTGTACTGAAGGTATGGTAAATGGTTTTGTGTTTGAAAATTATATTCAATTAACAGGGATATACAATTAAGAGATATCCAATTAAGTGGGCTCCACTGTACTGACTTGGAAATAAGCCCATAACTGACAATAAGCCCACCTACCAATTTTTAAGATTTCAATTTCAGAGTCCCCTCCTTGTAAATAAGCCCAGTCCCTGACTTTGTAATGATGTCATTGATGACAGCCCTGCTGGTACATGTAAGTTGTTACAATGAAAAGGATCCCCTTACCCAATGCACATGGCATCAAAATTTGTTATTTTAATTATTTCTTTTTCAAATGTTTCAAAAAAGTTCAACAAAACTATCATGTGACCTGCCCTCATTGAAACAAGCTTGATGAGCTTGTTCCAATGAGGGGTGGGGAGGGGGGGGGGGGTTCACATGATATGGTTTTGATGAAATTGTTTTACATTTTTTTTCAACTGTTCACTTTGTAAATTACATGGGTGTATGCGGCCGATACATTGGGTAAAGGGTTTCTTATAGGATTAACCGAGTCACCTAACTTTGCGTCCAAATTCTCCTGAAAGCCTGACCTCTCAAAAATAAGCCCATGCTTACATTTCTGCCTGTTTTTACTATATGCACCTCCTTGGCTTATTCCTGGGTCAGAACAGTATATTCTCGGTGAGTTTTGTTATTTTGTGAAATTATCAGGAATACTTGGAAAATCTGATGTTAAATAATCATGGTCAGTAATGAAACAACATTCAGACTGCCAATTACCTGAAAACTGATCTTTTAGTCACAGTGTGAGGTATAGACTTTATGTGATGTCTTTCAGTGTCACATATATTGATGAATTGTGACTCTAAAAATCACAGGGCTTCGATGAAACACTAGAAACATTTGTTGTTTAAAGCATTTAACATTTCGGCTGATGGAAGAAAGACACGATGCAATGTAATGCTGATATTACCTAATGATTGAAGGTAAAATGCTGGTTTTAGTGGATGAATGTGTCAGGAAAAGCTGGTAATCTAGGAGATACCCAGGTTGATAATATAAGACAGTGAATATTTTGCCATTTTAGGTGCTTGAAAATTAACCATTGTCATTGAGAGTCCTTAAAAAGTGCTTGAATTTTGTTTCTGTACAAACCCTGCTTACAGCAGAAATTTATATATTTTTCACTGAAAGTTTCTGAATTTTCAAAATTAAAAACAAATTTCCTGTATTCACATATTCTAAGGACACTAAGTGTCTTGACACCTTAGTATTTTCATGCTGCTGGGTAGAGTTCATTATTGTTTGAAGTAGGCCTGGAAATGATGTACATATGATCATTTAGGCCTAAAAAAGTTAAAAATCTGTTTCTCAGGTCCTCCCACATGGCCCATTTCGCTGCCGCATGCTCTCTTTTTAGAACTTAAAAATATAAAAATTAAATGGTTTATGACTGATATTTTCAAGCCTTCTTGCACTCTCGGGACGAAATACACCATTACCCATGCTATTCTATAGATTATGAGGCCTAAAACATAAAACAAACCAAGAATATGAACTTTTGATGGCAAAGAAATAATTACAAAAATAAAAAAATGCCTGCCTGCCTGCATGCAATTTTACAAAAACGGCTTGAGAAATAGATGTACTTTGTAGGGCCTTAGGTAACATAGGGGTTACCTCAATTGTAAAATATGTGACTGCATTACTGGTTATGACAAAGTAATACAACATAAGGCCAAATAAAATAAGGTGCTTGATTCTCGGGGACTGTCGTGTTAAAAAATAATGCCCGCTTTGGTCCTTTTAAAGGGAAGTGAATAAAAAACTTCCCTCCATTCTCCTCATCCATAATAAATGCTATTCCAGTGAAATGAATTCATTGAACAGATAGAGCTTTCCCAGTTACAAACAAATTCAGTGAATGGATAGAATTATCCCAGTTATGGGACAAAATAATGGGAACAACCTTTTTATTTTTATAACACCGACGAGTGTCACCATTGTGGTTGTACTCGATTTCAGTTCTGGACAATACATGATAGACACTCTAACTTTACTCCAAAAACTCACTAGGGCTTACGTGGCCGGGGCGCTTCATCCCCAAACCAGTTATTATTGGTATCTATAAAAGCACTGTATGGTCCAATTCTTGCATGTTGGCAGCGGGATAGAGAGGCTAGATTTTTTTTCTATTGCTGCTTTGAAGGAATCAATAGTCTGTCCAAGTGTTATCACTAAATCCCCAGCTTGTTCCAATCACATGTTGTTCTCACGAATGCAGCAATGGTATGATCGGTCCAACTGGGTATAAAACATCCATGTATAAAATGTCCTGGGCCCAAATGTCCAAAAACCTCCCCTCTACTACCACTCTTGCTTTCCTGTTATTAGGAAAAAGCGTGACATCCATTTGTGTAGGGGACCTCAGACTCAACTCCCAGTTTGTCAATCTGATTTGACAATCTGTCAGGACTGACTCGACTTCAAAGTTTGTGCATTGCATCCACAAAGGCTGCGTATTGCATCCATCATATCAGAATAACAGAATTTCTGCCAAAATAAATAGCAACAACTGAGGCTATTAAAAAAACAATCTTGTTTCTCAGGCACCTCTCTCATTAGAAAATCTGCCTCACCTTTTCTTCACCTGGAAATCTCTTCTATGACACTATTTTGCACTTTAAGACAAATATTTCACCAATTATACCTTGTTTGACAGAGCTCACAGACCTCTGTCAGACAAGATATAGTTAGTTAAATTTTCAGCTACATGATGAGAAATTTTCACTGCTGAAAACATTGATTTGCAACATAACATTGCCAGTAGTTAAATTTCTGATTCCAACTATATTCAGAACTGTTTTGTCAATAAACAAAAAAAAGAAAAAGCCTCCCTCCCTCATCATAAAATTGAGGGAAAAATTGCCTGAGAAACAAGAATTCTTGTTTATAGGCCTAATGTGCAATCTTGCCAATGCAAGATTGTGTGTTAGACCATTAAAAAAAATGTCTATGTTCTCAGGAAATTGTGTCTCAAATTTTTGATGAGTGTTCTCAGGTAAATTGTGCCTCAAATTTTTGATGAGGGCGAGAGGCTTTTTATTTTTATTTTTTATTCTAAAATCTGAAAAAGATACCCTAAAAAAATATATATTCACATTTCAGGAAGAAATCTTTTACAAACTCCAGACTGGTGTTAACTGATCGCATATATTGCGAAATGCTTCAATCAACTTGGCTGTTGACAACATGCCAAAGATGCTCCATTGCAGGATTATATTCAGTCCAGCACTAATTTGAAAAGATAATACCGGTAGTGGCATTTTCCTCAAAAGTTATATGTACCAACGGAGGAAAACAGGAACAGGAAGTTGAAATACTACAGAGAAATGTGTACCGGTGACGGTGCTCAAAATTCCGATCCAGAAATACTGACCGGGGAATTTTTTTTTTTTCGACTGGGTGTTAAAAAGTTTTGCCTCTGTGTAAATTTAATGACGTGGGTAGTGCTTGAGAACATAGACTTTTTTTTAATGGCCTTTGTTGGTGTTTTTTTATTTTTGGTGGAAATACTGTCAAGATGTAAACAACATGGTTGTCAATGTAAAAACAGATAAGACAGATAAGCATCAGAAAACCTCTTTCCTATTGGTCACCGCCATGTAATATAGCATAACCTGTGATGGTTAGGATAAATGCTCATGTTTCCAGGTATAATTAAGCAACTGATTGATTAATAAAGTTTTTTGTTTGTTTTTCAGGGTGTGTTTGGAGGAAGTGTATAAACACAAACGGAAGACAAAAATTTTGTGGGAGATTCTGCCCAAAAATTTAAAGCAATGGTTGGAGAAAAAATTGCGTGGAGACACTTATGAATATGATGACTCAGATAATAATGTTGAGCCAGAAGGTCGGCAACATCAAGTTGTCTCAACATGTTCTTTGTCTTGATAGCTAGTTTCCAAAATTTAATGTTACTGTTGTTCTGGGATAGTTGCTAAGCCCTCACTCATTGTTTTGTTTGAATCAAGCTAAAAAGTTTCTCTACATTAGGCCTAAAAAAGTTAAAAATCTTTTTCTCAGGCCTGCCCACATGGTCCTTTTGGCTGCTGCATGCTCTCTTTTTATAACCGTACAAACTTTAAAAAATAAAAATTAAATGGTTTATGTCTGACATTTTACCCAAGTTAATAAAATTGATAAATTTGTCCCTTGAGTGCAACAAGGCTTTGCAATGCTAAAGCATTGCAAAGCCTTGCTGCACTCAAGGGACAAAATACACCACCACCCATGCTATTCTGTAGATTATGAGGACTAAAACATAGAACAAACCAAAAACATGAACTTTTGATATCAAAGAAATAATTACAAAAATAATAAATAAAATAAAAAGCCGCCACATGCAGTTTTACAAAAAAATGGCATGAGAAACAGAAGATCTACTTTGTGAGGACTTAATTAGACTCATATGCAAACTTTTCTGTCAACAAATCACAAATGTGATATTGAAAGAAGTGTGTTTATTCTAAAACACCTTTATGTATATATGGATGTGCTGTGAATTGAGTTTTAGGAGTATGTTAGAGCTGAAACGGTTAAGGGGTTTTCTTGATCAATTAATCATGTGGATTAACCTTGGTTAACCGATTAATCACTTGTCCAAATAGATATCTGAATAATTGCCATACCGTTGATGATTTACAGCATGAAACTTTTACCCAACGTAACAAACAAAACCGACTATACAAAAATCTCCATTCAAATTTATTATGTTTTCAATTTTTGTCTCAAAAACATAGCTTATGACCTCTCATTGGAACAAGCTCGTTGAGGGGTCATAAGCTATGTTTTTGAGACAAAAATTGGAAATTTTTATACTGTACCAATGACCCAGACATAGCTGGTGCTAACTCTTAAAATCTAGGGCCAAACACAAATTTTGCCCCCCAATCCCCAAAATTTGCATCTAAAACCAAAAGAAATCATGCCCTGAAGGACCTCCATACTTTGCCCCCACTGCGCATGCGCAGTATCAAGGACGTTCCAAAATTGGCGCCAATCACCATTCTTTGTTTGGCCCTTCATCAGTCAGCATCTCACTGATCTTTGTGCTTGTAAATCTCAGTTTAAAGGATGCCAGACACATAATTATTGGAGAAATGGTGATTCTAAGGAGGATATAGAAGGAGGAGAGGAAAAAAGAGTGACAGAAAATAATCAGGGCTGTAACTTAAAATTTTTTAATGAAATTATGTTAAGTTGCCTATTTTCGAGGCATGGGCCTGTTGTTGTCATTCTTGCTATAAAGTTGCACTGCTTATTCAGTGTTTCCTCTCTCCTGGTCTTCTAAGTCCCCCCTTGCTATTCTCCCATGCTTTTGGCATATTTTTGAGAAAGATCATTTCTAAATTCTCTTGGGAGAATTAGCTTGGTTACAGGATGAATTCTGTTATTTTCCCCATGTTTACGTTTTCACCCATGGGTGTTTAAACGTTGTGTTCTGCATCTACCATCTGATGTTCTGCAGATTCTCCCCTGGGAGTCTCTGTTTTGCATCAGATAGTGTGTAATTTTGATGACTGATTTCGGGCCAGTTTTGTCAGTGCCTGGAGTCATGTTTTCTGGTGTTTTTACACTGTTTGTTTACATTGGCAACAGTCTCTTTTGAGGGGGGCTGTTTGCCTTTGGAGTAGTTTATCTCACTATAAGATACATTATTATTATCCGTAAGTGTTGCATTAATTATTTAATATAATTTTAAAATTTTTGACCACACTTAACCTTGGGATCCATTGGGGCTCAACGTTACTTTTCAGAAACTTGGGCTTCGCTGAAAAAATATTTTTCAAAAATTATTTTGATTTTCAATTGTTTTTTCATTTTTAATGGATCATGTTATTATGTATCTTTGTGTTTAGGGGTTTGTGCGAGTACTAGGACTTGTTGTTGACTTTTCACAATGAAAGGATATTGTTCAAATTGTAATAGGAAGAAATCTTCCTCTGACTTTCATGATCATTGTATTAATTGTAGTCAGTGTACTCGCACTAACTCCTGTTCAATATGTCAATATTGGGATGACAAACATTGGAAACGTGTGTCACGATATGTTGTTAGTGAAGAGAGGGCTATGCCGGCCCTTTCTCCGCAGGGTCACTCTGCTCTATCAGTTTCTATTTCAGAGGAACAAGAACAGGGTGATATTTCCATATTATCTTCCGCAAGTGCGCTTCCGTCGTCACAATTGAATGCAGAGCTAGCGGCAAAAGTGCTCATGGAGATACGACAGTTGCCTAAGAGGTCCCTAGTAGGATCGACGGCGCTGTCATCCGCTAGCTCGCCGGTGTAGCGTCCATTCACCGAATGGTTCGGCAGCCAGGTTCGTCCGATGCGGTCCAGGAGGAAATGTTGGGTGATGCGAGCACTATAAACATTCAAGGTGCACACCCAGTGACGACGGATAGTAGGAGAGATCGGAGGAAGCCTTCTAGTCCGGTTCCTAGCTCGTCCAGGTCCATCCGGACTGCGAGCGAGAGAGGCCCCTCTCTCGTACAACAACATCTGGGACCAGATGTTGTGGTACAAAATGTGTCGTTAGCGGAGCACACGTCCGTCGCTCGGGACGCTCCGTTGTATAGGCAGTCCGTTGAGACTGCTCAGGCTTCTTCTTCCTCTCACCAGCGCACACGACCGCACCTTGGCTACGTGACCGCCGATATTCTTCCAGCTTCGCCGATCAGGGATTCTTCGGCGACCAGGCCACGCCATCCTGTAGCCAGAGACACGAGGCCGGTTGACTCCGGACGTTCGCATAGGAAGAGTATGCGGGAGTCACTAGATGCGGAGCTGCCCTCGGCGAAGCAGCGAAAGACTGCGCCTCCGCAGGCCTCGATGTCGGACGTGCTTGCTCAAATAGCACAACTTATCGCAGCATCCCAGCAACCGACAGAAACGGTGTCGGATCGGGAATTATCCAACGCCGCTGGGTCGGTACGCTCCGCCGAAGCATCGGGTGCGGACGACCGGGAGCATCATGAGGTCCGACCGGATGGTGAAAGGGATACGGATGACTTGGAGTTATCCCTTTCGGATCAACATAAAGCTGCCGTGGACTTCATCCGGCACTTTCTTCCTCAGGTTGTTCCGTCGGGCCAGACTGCTGCGGTACCGGACAAGAGAATTATAGCGTCATTGGACACTGATTTCTTCGAGCGGTTCAAGGACATCGCTCCTGAGTTTCCGTCTCAGTCCAATAATGTCAAAAGGACATTTGAATTATTGAACGATGCTATATTCAAGCTTGCTTCCAAAACTGGAAAAGCGGGTTTCTTGTCCGCCAATGCCCTTAACCTGCCTTTCATTAATGCAAGGAATAAATTCGATACGGCAGGACAGGGTATCCCGAGAGTTCCTCTGCGTATGGACGACGAGGCGGAAGACTTAGAATTATCATTACCGTCGTCTACGTCTATCCCAACCGCGGTGTTGGATACGACTATTTCGTCTAACAGAGCCAGTTTAGATGCTTTATCTTACGCAGACCACCTTACAAAGGCGTTATCACTGCGTCTTCAAGGGAAAGAATTCCAGGATGTTCAATCCTCTTTAAGACTTCTTTCAAGGGCAGTAGCTTATTCCACGTGTAACTCTGCCCTTTCAGTGGCAAACCTGGAGTTGGTTAGACGTGTCGCAGCCCTAGCTACATCCACACTCATGGCTAGTAAGGTGAAGAACTCTCTCAGAGTCGCTTCGGTCTCCGGAGAACTTCTCTTCGACGGCAAGCTTTCTGCAATTTACGATAAAATTACTAAGAAAGCTTCGGATTCTCTGCTGTTTAAATCCGCTTCCAAGAAGACGGACACGGCAGATAAGAGTAAGACAGGCACTTCTGGGTCTAATGTGCCCAAGAGAGGTTCCTATAGAGGTTCCGGTGCGTCCTCTTGGTCTTATTCAAGAGACCGTCAAGGCAGCAACTCACGTGCGGGACGTCCTTCGGGCCGGGACAATCGGTCGGACGCCCCGAGGTCGGCGGGGCGAGGTGCGGGTCGTGGAGGACGTGGTTTCTCCTCCCGCAGGCCTTGCAGGTCCAGGAGGTGATGGCTTCAACCTCTATCGCGTTCCGGTTGGCGGAAGGTTGTCGAGTTTTTCAGAAGAGTGGGCGTCGATTATGGACGACCCTTGGGTGAGAGGAGGGGTGATTTCGGAAGGTCGAAGAATATCCTTCAAACGAAAGCCTCCATTAACTCAAAGTCCAAAATGGACTCAACTTCCGTCAAATCCGCAGAAAAGAGACGCTCTGTTATCAGAGGTGCAGTCTCTTTTAATGAAGAATGCGGTAGAGGTCGTAGAAAACCAGGAAACACCGGGATTCTACAGCCATCTGTTTCTGGTTCCGAAACCAGACGGCTCGTTCCGTCCAGTCATAGATTTGAGCTGGATAAACAAGCTGATCGTCGCTCCGAAGTTTTAGATGGAGACGATTCGATCAGTCAGAGCGAGTATTCGGGTGAACGATTATGCTACAAGCATAGATCTCAAAGATGCATACTTTCACGTCATGGTACATCCGACATTCAGAAAGTATCTACACTTCGCAGTCCTAGGAGTGGTGTATCAATTCCGGGTGATGTGCTTCGGATTGAACCTAGCACCCTGGGCTTTCACTCGGGTAATGAACTCGGTAATGATGTATTTCTGAGCTCATTCGTCTGCGGTAACGTCGGCCTACCTGGACGACATTCTTCAGAGGTACGGCAACGAGTTAACGCTTCAGAACGATGTGCAGAATCTGCTTCTATTGCTCCGACGTCTCGGTTTTATAATAAACGAGGAGAAGTCGGATCTGGTGCCGTCCAAGTCATTCACACATCTGGGAATGAGCTTCGAGATGCACAACAATCTCGTTCGTCTGCCGTTAACCAGAGCGAAATTAGTCAGTTGTTACGCTCACTATTGTCTTCACGCAGACAAAGTCACAGCGAGGGAGTTCATGAGACTGATAGGTCTGTGCGGAGCTCCTGCGGATCTCATTCTGATGGGGCGGTTACGCACTCGTCCTCTCCAAATTTTCTTGACTCCGAATTGGAGTGTGAAAATTCATTCGCTCGACATAGACGTTCTATTGTCAGATCAAGTGAAACGAGAGATTCAGACTTGGGCAAACATTCAGTGGTTAACTCAGGGAGTTCCGCTGCAGTTGCCGGATCCGAGTTTTACGATTATGACGGGATGCCAGTCAAACAGGTTGGGGTGCATCATTGATCCCAACGGATTCGAGATGCCAGGGTCTTTGGGATCCGCAATTCCTACGCAAGCACATAAACATCAAGGAAATGATGTCAATTTGGCTTGCGTTACGTCATTGGATGGACATTATTCACAATGCTCATGTCCAAATCCTGTCCGACAATACGACAGTAGTGGCGTATATACGGAACCAGGGAGGCACTCATTCAGTTCCGTTATTCAATCTAACGGAAAGAATCCTTCTGTTTGCTCTAGAACATCAAGTTCTACTTTCGGTCCGTCATATACCGGGTCGTCTGAATGTACTAGCAGACTCCCTTTCACGAAAGGGTCGCTTGTTGCCGTCGGAGTGGACTCTCAACAAACAAGTATTCAATCAGATTTGCTACCAATGGGAACGGCCAATGATAGACTTATTTGCAACACATCTCAACAATCAGTTGCAGACGTATGTGTTACCGTGTCCGGATCCAAGAGCATTTGCAGTAGACGCTCTATCGATCCCTTGGGACGGAATGATAGGATATGCGTATCCTCCAACGCCGTTGATTCAGCAAATATTGCTAAAAATAAAACAATCTCAATGCAAGATTCTGTTGGTAGCATCTCTGTCTCCACAGAGACCGTGGATAAATCTACTCAGGTGTCTGTTGTGGGACCTACCGCGAAAGCTTCCTCCATGGGAGGATCTTCTTTCGCAGGGGAAACCGCGTCAATTTCATCACAACCCGCAAGGTCTCAACCTTCACGTTTTTCCATTGTGCGGTCCTTCTTGCATGGCAAGCACTTTACAGGACGAGCAGTGGATGCGATTTCTAACTGTAGGAGGACCTCCTCTTCGCTAAACTATATGGCTAAGTGGAAGGTTTTTCGTCGTTGGTGTAGGGATCATTCTGTTGATATTTTTGATCCCTCCATACCAGACATTGCAAACTTTCTAGTACACTTGTTTGACGAAATCAAACTGCAGCCTGTTACTATTAAGGGTTATAGGTCTATGTTATCTGATACCTATGCACATCATGATAGTTTACAAATTGGATCTAATGTCTCTTTATCTAAGTTAGTTAGAAACTTCTCGATAAATAGACCCAGAACTCTTAGGTTAATTCCTAAGTGGAATTTAGCTTGGGTTCTTCTTAAACTGAAGGAAAAGCCATTTGAACCTCTTGGGACAGTAGATTTCAAATTCTTGTCTTATAAGACAGCTTTTCCCTTAGCTTTCTCTTCTGCTAGAAGAGTCAGTGAGCTTCATGCACTGTCGGTGGATGATTCTCACTATCGTAGTGTCGGGAACACTATCACCTTCACTACTAATGTGGGATTTTTAGCTAAGAATCAGGCTCCTAATAAATATCCGGAACCTATTGTTATTAAGGCCCTTCCGTCTTCAGATGGGCGTAGGCCTTTACTCTGTCCTGTTAGAGCGTTACGTATTTATAAACAGAGATCTCAGTTTATCAGAAAGGGACGAAAACGTTTCTTTCTGTCTCTGATGCCTAATAGAAAGGATATTTCGGTCCATTCTATTGCTAGATGGATTCAATTAACTATCCGTACTGCTTATGAAAATTTATCTTCTTTTCAGCAGTCTGTGCTTAAGATTTCGGCTCATGAAGTAAGAGCTCTTTCTACATCTTGGGCTTACGCAAATAGTATTGCTATTACAGATTTAATGAAGGCTGCTTATTGGTCTCAGCCATCCACATTCACAAATTTTTATCTCAGAAATATTGAGTCCATTTCTGGAGACCTGCATTGTTTAGGTCCGTTATCTGTTGCTCAGAATGTCGTCCACTAAACAGTTGCAACTATAGTTATGCAGGCTTTCTGTTCCAGCAGTGACTCCTTTCGGCTGCCCTCTTCGCTCTGGGCTATTTGACCCAGGGCAAGGGGAAGGGGGGGGGGGAGGGTGTTCCCTTAGGTCACCTGCTTTATAGTGAAAAGCAAGGGAATTCCTCCTCCGAAGTCAGTATTTCTGAGTCGTTTCCGGGTTGGTTTTAAAGTGTAATATTAATATTAAAAATTCATTCATGTCATGTTTTTAAAGTGTAGCTCGGTGTGAAGCATTTGTATATGTCAAGTGTCAAATGGGCGTTAATATACAATCATCGGACACTTTTAAAGAATATAAAGAGTCTCAATTCTCTGGACTAACTTTATTTATTGGCTTACTTTAAAAATAATTAGTATAAAGGGTTATACTGGATGTTAATAGAGAACATGAATGTTATTGTGCTCAATTATGAAGGGTATTGTATCTTTCTAATTTATCATAAATAAGAAAGATACATGTAAAGCCTAATACCCCTTTTCTCCTTGAGGGGTTGACTCTATATTATATAGTTGAGCTTATTGGATTTTCCTCTATGTCCTAGGCCCTCCAGCCTTTTTACTATTCAGCTATGTCTGGGTCATTGGTACAGTATAAAAATGTTAAAAAATTTATAGTAATTTATATATTTTTTATACTTACCAATGACCCAGACGGGGATGGCCCTCCCAGGAGTTGGGAACTCATACCTCCCCGCTGAGTACATAGCGCTGACCAGGCACTGCTTGCAAGAATGGTGATTGGCGCCAATTTCGGAACGTCCTTGACACTGCGCATGCGCAGTGGGGGCAAAGTATGGAGGTCCTTCAGGACATGATTGGTTTTAGATGCAAATTTTGGGGATTGGGGGGCAAAATTTGTGTTTGGCCCTAGATTTTAAGAGTTAGCACCAGCTATGTCTGGGTCATTGGTAAGTATAAAAAATATATAAATTACTATAAATTTTTTAACTTTTTTAGTAATTCATGAATTTATTTTGCAAGTATCGTCTGCTACCCGCAGTGGGTAAAGGGTTAAGAATGACCATTTCCAGCTACTGATACAGTATTATGAACATGCAAGTAAACAAGTATGTCAGCAAGTAACTTGCATGCTTTATTCTGTCTCATATAAATGACGTGAGTCAGTGTGACAATGTTTGCCTGTTTTGGAGCAAGTTTGTTAACCCATATAATACAGTAGTTCAAAAGTAACGTTTAATCGATCAGTTACTTTTTGGATGGATCTAGATGTTGCTCATTGATTAATCAATTAATCGGTTAACCGTTTCAGCTCTAATATTTATGTTGATAATTATTTATATACACTGCTACAAGTACAAAAGCGGACGATGTATTTTTACCAGATCATGTCTGTGTCATGATCCAGTCAAAATTATCTGACCACATTTTTCATCAGAACACTGTAGAATTTCACCTACCAGAAAAAGTTTTGTGAGATTATTGAATCTTGGTGTTATTTTCTTCTGATTCCTTGATTCAATCTTGATTTTATAATATTTTTATCAATCTCAATCTAAATGTGTATGTTGCAACAAGATCACAATATGATCAAGAAACAAACCACTTTTGTAATCGCAGAATTATAGGCCAACTTTAGAAATGTTGGCACAATTTTTTATCCATTTTTTTCTGTGAGTTTGTAAACATAATTAAATACTATGAAAATCATGGAAATTGACAATTTCAAATTCATCATCTTCAGAATTAGAAAATTTTAACCGACCCTTTATTGAATGTGACTGCCATATCCAGTCTGTGCTATTTCAGAAAACTGATATTAAAATTTTATTATTTTAAGAACTTATTTTCTGCTAAACATGCCTCAAACATCCTTATTGTAACAAGCACAATGGGCATGCTTCAGTGAAAGGTCATAAGCTATGTTTTTAATGCCAAAAATTGTAATTTTTGCTTATTCAAGAAATATTTTTACAAGAGCTGTCTGGTAGTTTGAACTTGAGGTTATACACCCAAAAACAGTAGAGAAAAAAAATGAATGAAGTAAATTGATTTATATTGTTTAATTTTTCATTAATTTTTATTATTTTATTCACCAAAAAATGTCTTTCGAAATGAAATGAAATGAAATTAAAACAGCTTTTCACATGTCACCGGACTTCATTTGAAATCAAATCTCAAAACTTAATTTTCATACAAAATTCAAGTGCAGCTTATCCATGGTTGATTTGGCTTGTGAGCTTTGAAACATGGAAAAAGAGGACAATTTATGCGGCAGGCATGAAATTTCACTATCAAAATTGAGAGAGGTTTTGGTTGAGAATTATTCAAAATGTTATGCTCAGATGCAAGGAAATGGCCTCTTTTGATCTCCAAATTTCGAAATTTTTCAGTAGGAAAATGCTCAAGAATTCTCCCTCCCCAAACAAGGCTCCAGCGTGTGGTCTGCCTTTTGGGAGGAGGGTTCTTGAGCATTTTCCATTGGGAAATTTTTTTCTCTCAATTTTGATAGTGAAATTTCATTCGAGATTAACACAGATTATTTTCAGATAATTTTTGAAATTTGAGAGGGAATGTCATGGCATCTGAGGATAATTGTTAATAATATTATCAACCAAACTTCCATCCAGTTTTGATAGTGAAAATCTTTTCTGTGGCACCAGACAAGTCTGTGGAGTTTTACTGTCCCAGGCCAAATCATTTGAAGGCCGAAAAGTCCCTGAACCTTGTATAATACTGCTGATGAGAATAAAGAATTGACATGTCATGATTGAAATTATTTGTTTAGCAACGTCATGGCTGATTTTATTTTTTATTTCTCTTCAGTATTCATTATAATTTCATCCAAAATATTTCAGTTTAACATATTACATGGAAGTCTGGTATTCACTTGATGCTTTGACGATTTAACATGGGCATCTAAGGCAACTTTTCTGCATTTGGCATAATGTTTTTCTTTCTGACAAGTGAGACATACCCAAGACCCAGGCTTCATTTATTTATTTATTTATTGGTGTTTAATGACACCTTCGACAGCCAGGGTCACCTTGTGGCAGGCAGTTTAACTGGTGGAGAAAGCCAGAATACCCGGAGAGAACCACTGAGCAATGGCGACCAACTGTCCGACTCCCCAATGTATTAACTCCACAAGCAGGTTTAGCATTGGTTGCAGACAAGTGCACCACCAACGTGCATTATGCCTTGGTACACAGTGCCCCCAGGTTGGCAATCAGGATTAAGTGCCTTGTCCAAGGACACAACACAGTTACCCCTGGCAGGGATTGAACTGTGGACCTCTCAGTTTGAAGTTCAGTGCCGTAACCAGCGAGCCACCACCTACTCCCACCCAGGCTTCAAACTTTCTGCAAAACTTCCCACAGATAAGTGCCATTTTGCTTGCTTTCAAACCAGTTCCACCGCCAAAGGTTCTAGATACCTTTGTCAATCTCTTTTCTGTCCATAGTTTTGTCACAGTTGATTAACCCTCTGATCACTGATGTCAAAACACCAAAAATTTCAAGCAGCCAATTTTTTCCCTAATGCAACTCAAATTTATCTCACTCAGTCTTGTTTGGCAGAGCTCATTGAGCTCTGACAAACACGATTGAATTGGTTAAATTCCTTGTTGCATTATGGGAAAATTTTGCAGTTTGAAATTTTAATAGTTTGACATCAGCGTGCAGAGGGATAAATCTCTTTGTATTGTTGGCATTCTTTTGTTGTTGAACAAACAAAGTTGCCATAGTGAAACATGTGAATACTGCACAGTCACTCTATTACTGTACTGTTACAAAATCACTAAGAGGCTGGAGTATTTCCGATAGTCAATTTACAGAGCAGCTTCTAAAATAACTGAAGTTTCCACTGGTTTTTTAAAATTATGAATTGTTTCTAGGCAGAAGCAGATAAAAAAAATACAAAAAGTTGACCCTGTGCTAGGATGATCTAAAATGCAGAAAATTGTGGATCTGCAGAAGTCTCACATGCCTGGTTAATACCTTGGAACCCTGTTAATTCACTACAACCTTACCGGTGAAAAGTATATTCTGTCAACAAGAATTTGGTCATTTTCCTGTATTCTAGTCATAAATTGAGCATTTATTGTGATTTATATCATGCTCGCCAATGTTACTACCCATGAAAAGCCTGTATGATAAATTTTAGCTTTTAATCCCCCACTACCAGTGTAAAGCTTCTACTGCGTTAAAAAATTTTTACACCTAGAGTAGGAAGTTCATCCAACTTGACCTTTGACATGTCGCAATTTGCCAACTTCGATACATTAACACTTCGTGATGTTTCATTCAAACATAAAGCATTTTGCGTTACTATCTACTACATGCAATGACTTATTAAGTTTAAAATACCTACAATTAAATATTTAAAATAAAATTTAAGAATTGTCAATAATAATTTGACTGAAAAAGCAAGGTAAATTCAATCAACATTGACGATGTGTCAGCTGTCAATCAAGCATTCACATGCAGCCGGTAGTCCTGCCTACTGGCTCAGTTGTAAACAAAACAAACCCATGTGTTTGTGATAGAAAGAGCCGGTTTTTTCTCCATTTTAATTGACAAAGTCGATTATTTATTAAGAGCATGATATAAATAAAACAAATAGGTACTATGGTCGGTAATCAGATTTAAACCAGTCATAGAATAAAGATTTTAACCACCCGGCAAGCCTATTTATCCTATATATACATGTATCTTATTTGATAGATTCCTTGCAGCTTGAGCCCTAAAAACTGGAGTTACATGTATTCAAGAATAATGCTATCATCATTTGGGCAAAAAGTATATTTATTTACTTGTGAAAAAATGCGTAGATAACACAGTAACTAAACATTTATGTACCATATATTAAGCATATTCTATAATTTTTGCAAAGACTATATCATTCTGGCATTGTAAATGCATAGATGGCCGATAGCCTGTTTGTTGTTTATTGTTGATGGCAAGACTGGATGTCATGTGTTCAACATGTAGATGAATTCCAAAATCAAGAAATACGTAAATAGAAATCCTTTTCCACATGTAGGAAGAGGAAACAGGAGAGATTAGCTCCAATAATCTAGGAAGATGGCATATCTTCACTCAATCCCTCTATTTTGATATCCTCCAATTGATTATGGATAGAATGCAGTGTTAATACTAGTTGGGGTAATTTGTGCTGTACATATGAAGGTGTTTTCTGTTTGTGTTGTTTGAAAAGTTAAATTTTAGCTTATATCTCAGTATTAAAAAGTGACTAGAAGTCCTTTCTGTTTAAGCCGAGGGTTATCTGGCTTCAGTCGATTTTTTGGGCGGTTGTGGTTTCGACCACTATAACTGTTGTATTGCTAGTGCTGGATCCCAAACTAAAATCGCTCAGTGAACTTGTGGCTGGTATAGTGTGTGCCATATCCATCATATGGAGTCTAATGAAAAATGTATCTATAGAGTCCACTCGAAAGTGTGAGAGGAATCAACTGGTAGATATCCTGTATACTGACAGCCTGTCAGTATACAGGATATCTACCAGTGTAGTGCTCTCACACTTTCGAGTGACTCTATAGTTATTTCTCCCCCCACTTCATATATATGCAAGATAGCTCTCTCACGTGACCGACTTATCAGCATATGTAATGAGTGCACAGACTATTTAATCATCGCATTTTGAAGGAACATAAATATGGAAAGCAAATAATGTCAAATGACAGCAGAATTTCCATCGGTCGGTTGATGCACATGCCCAACTGACATCATCGGAATATGTCAATGTTCATTTCACTACAAATCTTTAACCCCTGTCTTGCTGGCATTTTGATTTGATTTCGTGGTATATACCTATGGTATATACAGAACTTTTGTGCACCCTTTCTGATAAGCAAATCAGTTTTTTAGCTTAACTTGACATAGTCAAGATAAGCTATTGCCATCACATGTGCGGAAGTCTGTTAGTCTGTCTGTTCACATTTTCCTTTAGAATGGGCTACACCCCGCAGTTCTTGTCTGATCGTCATGAAATTTCATATGCAGGTTTGGGGTCATGTCTAGATGAGAACGTCCCCTTTTGGTCGCGATCGGACAACCGGTATGGCTGCCTGAGCCCCAAACCCGAAAACCATTAGCACAGTCTACAGGTCGTATTTATGAAGGGCTTTCATTGTAACTTGCTAGGATGCCTCTGTATAATGCCTAGATGAGAACGTCCCCTTTTGGGCGTGATCTATCAACCGTGATGGCTGCCCAAGCCTGAAACCCAAAAACTTTAGCACAGTCTGAAGGTCATGTTTAATATGGAGGGATTTCATTGTAACTTGGTAGGATGACTCCTTATGGTCTCTAGATGATCTGCCAACTGTGACGACTGCCTGAGCCCAAAACCCAAAAACCTTTAGCACAGTCTACAGGTCAAATTTATTGAGGAATTTCATTGTAACTTGGTGGGTAGACTTCATACAATGTCTAGATGAGAAAGTCACCTTTTGGTCCTGATTGGGCAACTGTGACGGCTACAGAGGCCCGAAGCCCGAAAACCTTTAGCACGGTCTACAGGTCATATTTATAAAGGGATTTCATTGTAACTTGGTAGGATGACTCCAAATAATGTCTAGATGAGAACGTCCCATTTTGATCGCAATCATTCAGCCTTGATGGTTGCCCGAGCCCAAAAACCTTTAGCATAGGCAAAAGGTCATATCTATGGAAGGATTTCATTGTAACCTGTTAGGTTGACTCCATATAATGCCTAGATGATGACATCCCCTTTTGGTCGTGATTGGTCAACTGTGATGGCTGCAGGTGCCCGAAGCCCAAAAACCTGGAGCACAGTCTACAGGTCATATTTATAAAGGGATTTCAGTGTAACTTCGTAGGATCACTCCAGATTATGCCCAGATGAGATTGTCCCCTTTGGTTGCGATCATTCAACCATGATGGCTGCCCGAGCCCAAAGCCCGAAAACCTTTAGCACAGTCTACAGGTCATATTTATGAAGGGATTTCATTGTAACTTGGTAGGTTGACTTCATATAATGTCTAGATGAGAACGTCCCCTTTTGGACTCGATTGGGCAACTGTGACGGCTACAGGGGCCCGAAGCCCGAAAACCTTTAGAACAGTCCACAGGTCATAATTATGAATGGATTTCATTGTAGCTTGGTAGGATGACTCCAAATAATGTCTAGATGAGAACATCCCCTTTTGGTTGCGATCATTCAGCCTTTATGGCTGCCCAAGCCCAAAGACCTTTAGCATATTCTACAGGTCGTATTTATGGAAGGATTTCATTGTAACGTGTTAGGTTGACTCCATATAATGCCTAGATGATGACATCCCCTTTTGGTCATGATTGGTCAACTGTGATGGCTACAGGTGCCCGAAGCCCGAAAATCTTGAGCATAGTCTACAGGTCATATTTATGTAGGGATTTCATTGTAACTTCGTAGGATCACTCCAGATGATGCCCAGATGAGAATGTCCCCTTTTGGTTGCGATCATTCAACCATGATGGCTGCCCAAGCCCAAAGCCCAAAAACCTTTAGCACAGTCTACAGGTCATATTTATGAAGGGATTTCATTGTAACTTGGTAGGTTGACTTCATATAATGTCTAGATGAGAACGTCTCCTTTGGACGCAATTGGGAAACTGACGGCTGCAGGGGCCCGAAGCCCGAAAACCTTTAGCACAGTCTACAGGCCATATTTATGAAGGGATTTCAATGTAACTTGATAGGATGACTCGTTTTGGAATAATTTCACTGAAACTTGGTAACTTTTGTTGATATACGTTAACTGTGAGGGCCACATACATTAACTGTGAGGTCATATTAACCCACCCCTCAGCTCTTTAGTACAGTGTACACCTCATATTATTTTTTATCAAAAACATAGCGTACAGGGAACAGAAATGAACATATTCCCAATTATCACAATTCTTGTCTTATTTCATAATCCTAATTGTTGGGGGAGTAAAATTATCTCTGATGGGGGTGGGGGTGAGATGGGGAAATCTCACCCTCAGGACAAGATATGTGGTCCAGACACTCAGCAAGCCAAATATCTTGCCCTTGGATGACATTTCCCCACCTCACACCCACCCCCATCAGGGATAATAATAATCTCAGTATATCAAGAACATTTTTTTTGTGGAAAGTTGGCAATTTCATAAAGTATCTCAAATCGCAATAAAAAGATAGTTGGAGAAGCCCAAGAAAGCAGAAAATGGTGTATGAATATTTAAAAGTTTCAAAAGAAGAATAATTCCTTACTCTCTCCAGACGAGCAACATCCAAGGTTTTGCAGAGCTTATGTGTTGTGTATGCACTTGAAAACCGAATATTACCATTTTTCAGCAACTCCTGTCCCCCATAATAAAAATACAATACCAGAAGAATTATGGTAGTTTTTAGGCAGCAATCATATTACATTTATGTGGTTAATTTAGGGTTAATTATCCACAGATCTGTCTTTTTGTCATCCTTTAGTTATTTCATTGACCTCACTGTTATCTCAGATTGGGTTGGTTTGCACGAGTTTATTATGACAGCACTCCGGACATGTGTGCTTGATTTCTCACTGTGTATTTGTGATCAGTCAGTCTGTGAATTACATCGAAACGACTGGGTCAGGTGGTGAATTTCCAATCAAAATTCCACCCGCCTCCCGTACCAAAACCTTCGTAAATTCATTGCACTGGTATAGCTTGTCAAGTGTCCCGGTATGAGTACAGTTTAGGTTGTGTGGGCGTTTTTTCATACTGCCCACAACGTAGGCAACATTTTCCAAAATGAAACTCCCCATAGAGCAGTCATTATAATTATTCTACTACTCCTTTATTGCCTACACTGTACTTATAATACATATATCAAACAGTAAAATCTACTTTAGTAACTTACAGTGTAGTCCTAAAACACATACATTAGTTCTTATTCAATGCTCATTCCTGCATTGTGTCCTTGGGCAAGGCACTTAACCCTGACTGTCCACATGGTAGCACGTTGACACCGTGTACTAAGGCGTACTGCACGTCGATTGTGCGCATGTCTTCAACTAATCTAACCCTGCCTGTGCTGCAGTGTGGAGTTACGATGTTGGGGAGCTGGCAGCTGCTCGTCGTTGCTCGGTGGTTCTCTCCAGGTACTCCGGTTTCCTCCACCCATAAAACTGACACGGTCATGATTAGCCATTGTGCATAGGTATGTGACCTTAAACACCAATAAATAAATAAATTCATTTTTCATTCATGTGGATTTTTCCAGTCCATGATGGCTGCATAAAATAATACTATATATTATATCTCCACAACATATGTTTTGAGAATAGATGCTACATTTAGACTACTCTCAAATTCGGTTGGATTTTACATTTAGACTACTCTCAAATTTTTAGACCTTATAGAATTTATTACTATTCAGAACAACGTATTTTGACCTTTGTAGTTTAGAACTTATAAAGAGATGGCAAACTTCTAGGAAATTTCGAGTTTCTCTTCTGGTGTTCCTTACACCACAAAGTCACAGGAAATATTTCATCAGATTTTAAAACTACAGTACACCAGTGACTAATCATTTCCTCATTCACAATTTACATTCCCCGTGGGAACCCCGGGAAGTGAAGCAGTGCCTATTCACTGCGGTAAACAGGCTCTGTTTTACTGGTAAAATAGGACCCAGTCACCAATGCTTGGGAGGTGCAAACCCTCTCTAAAATGGGCAACATGGCTTATTAACGCTCACCCCGGGTCTTGAGTTGATACTCATGTTGTGGTTATGATTAGCCATTGTGCAAAAATATGTGACCTTAAACACCAATCAACAAGCTCTGTTTCACTGGTAAAATAGGACCCAGTCACTAATGCTTGGGGTGCGAGTCCTCTAAAATAGGCAACATGGGGTATAAACGATTGACTGACCTTGACTTTATCTCCATGTTGTGGTCATGATTAGCCATTGTGCAGAAGTATGTGACCATAAACAACAATAAATAAATAAATAAATAAATAAACACCAATAAATAAATAAATAAATAAATAAATATTCACAATTTACATTTACAAGATGTAAATGGGAATGATCAAAAGACTTCAATGCTGGAAAACATGTTGTTAATATGTGGATGACATAAAGCATGATAGATACAAGAAAGTTGGAGAAGGCATCTCTTCTACTTGCAGAGTTTCAGAATGCAAAGACCTGACTTAAACAGCATTATAAAGTGGAATTCTGGTAATGAGATGGGCTGGGCACTGAAAAATAAAGTTGGCTGCTGATGGAACTCTACAAGAGTGTAACAAATTTCGTTCAATAAAATTCATTCTTTGACCTGCAGTCAGTGGGACCAATTTAGAACCAAATGAGTTCTATCAGACAAATTTGGTAGCCCCCCTTCCCCCCCCCCCCCCCCCCCCATACACACACACACACACAAAGTAATGTGGGTCAAACATCGTCTGCATTATGCTCTGTCAAATAGGTATGGAATCTATCTTTGTCTTTTTTTGGAAGCACAGCATGCAAAGAATATGTGTTATTTATATTTTATAGTCTCGCACTTCATACTTACACCTTTTGTCCAAGTGTCCAAATTATTAAACAGGGTTCCTGCAGGGCCTTGGATTCAAGGAATGACCTTTTATTTGACTAAGGGTCATTCAAGGTCTTGAAATCCTGGAAAATGTGCCAGGAGGCCTTGGAAAGCTTTGAATATTCACAAAATAAAAATACTGACAAAGCATGTAATCATTATTATATAGTTTTATATACCAGAGTTCATCAAAGCATGGTCCTAACTAGGTCCGTCTGTTCATTACTCCATCTTCCGACTTCCCTTGTAGGGAAGTTTGAGGATGGGGTAATGACTGGAGGTCCTAGTTAGGACTAGTGAAGCAGGACCTTGAAAATCATTCAATTTGGCTATTGTAGGACCTTGAAAAAGCTGAAATATATTTGGAAACGGCCTTGAATAGCCTTGAATTTTATTGGTCCTTGCCTGCAGGAATCCTGTTAACCCTTTACCCAACATGAAAAGCAGACGGCACCTGCAAATAAAATTCTTGCATAACTAATTTTTTTTACATTTTGTGTCAAAACCATAGCTTATGACTCCTCATTGGAACAAGCTCAATGAGCTCGTTTCAATGAGGTGTCATAAGCTATGGTTTTGAGACAAAAAATGAAAAAAAATAATGAAAATTGAATGATGATTTTTGTGAATAACACTGGACAGTTCTGGCCATTACGTTGGGTAAAGGGTTAAAATAGAAGGTCGAATCTCATTATTGATACAGTTGTGCAATAAGGAGTGTAACTTTTTGTCTGCTGCAGGCAGATTTTCCTGCCCAGAGAAAAAGTATTGTGTTATTTAATAAATGTATAATCCTGGATCTTAAAGTATACACTAGAAATTGGTACATTCCTCTTATCAATGAATTTTTAATTCTAGACTTTGCAGCACCCATGACTTGTATTTATGAAAATTTCCAGAAAACACTCAGCAGGTAAAGAGTTTTAAGTAGGAAGAATCTACCTACTTCTTTAATTTCTAGCTCCACGTGATCCCTGTGAAATACCTTAACCCTTTCAACTCTGATGCCCTGAAGGGTACTGTGTTAAGCTCTGCCATCGGCTTGGGAATGGATGAGTCTAGTTTGTGTTTGCAGGGAAGTTCAGTAATAACTTAATCATGCAGCCCTGTGGGGGTTTGAATGAAACATCTACACTGTTGTTGTAATAATAACATAATACCTGTGAATGGTGACTGTTTGTCTGAACAGACCCTTAATCCTTATGGGCCTGGAGATTTCATACATTTTTGCAACGCTTTTACAGTCTTTTTGCCTGTGACTTTGCAGTTGTTTCTAGGCAATGTAGGCAGCCAAGACTTACCTAGAAACATCTGCTCAAGTACTCAGAATGTAACCTTCAAGTTTACCCCAAAACTGCTTGTTGGGCGCCTGCTCTGTTGGAGTACAAAGTGATCAAAGTTGGAATCAGGCCTTTAACCCGTACGCTGCTCTGTAGATCCATACTGAGTCTAGACCCAAATTTTGATTCCCTGTGCTATGCTATTTTTAGTCTGTACCGAGTATGGAGATACCACATACTGTGAATGGACACAGCAGCAAATTTTTATTCTCAATATAATGCACATTGTAACAAATGTAAGTGACAAATGATGATAATGTTATCTATTTGTTCTTTTATTTTTCACTTTTTACAGAAATACCCAGGGCAGCAACATGCTTGGCGACCAGTCACAATTACATTTTTCTGGAAATGAAATATGTGACTGAAAAGAAATTACAGTTACCTTTCTTGATGCTCTTAAAAATAAGTATGACATGAAGAAAAGTCTGTTAAATAAGAGCTAAATTCAAGTGGAACAGATGTCTTTTCTAATATTTTTGGAGTGTAGCTGTGGGTGGATAGGTGGAGGGTACATAAACAAGAAACAACATTGTTTAACCCTTTCAACACCAAGTTTCTGAAAGAGATTGCCACATAATGTTCAAAGTATGTTGTTTTTTCTCTCTCACTTTAACCCTATTTTCCCTCAATATATGGTTCAGCACAGGATATTACCAAATTGCACATCAGTGAAAGGGTTAACATGAAGATTGGAAATTATATAAATCTCACTTGTAGTACCTAGATATATTAAGGTCTTTGAATTTGAGGTGGGCGAGAGTGCTTAACACTGCTTGAGCTTTACCATGCTTGTAGGGAGTTTGTAGGGTGCTTCGTTAACGACATACCTTTGAAAATCTATTTTTGTTGAGAAGTGTAACGAGCTGTGGGTCATTAGGATAAGCACATAAAATATACAATGAAAAGCAAATGTAGAAAACCCAATTGAGAATATTTTCAGGAAAGTAATAACTTCACATGTTCCGATAAGACTAAAATCTTCGCCCTCTGATTGGACCAGAGCTTGCATAGTTTTTTTTCTATATTTACAGCACCAGTAGCATATGTTTCTGTTTAACCCTTTATCCAACGCAGCCAAGATCAAAATTTATTATTTTAAATATCATTTTTCCAAATTTTTGAACAAATTTCAACAAAACCATATCATGTGACCCCTCGTTGGAACGAGCTCAACGAGCTCGTTCCAACGAGGGATCACATGATATGGTTTTGTTGAAATTTTTTAGAAAATATTTTTTCAACTGCTGAATTTGCATATTATGCGGGCAGATGCGGGCAATTCGTTGGGTAAAGGGTTAATGTCACCACACAATATTAGAAATGAGTTATTTTTGGATTTCTCCTCTGAAATGGGCAACATGGGTATAAACAATTTGCTAAACTCCACTTTATATCCATGTTGCGGTCATGATTATACATTGTGCAGAAATATGTGACCTTAAACACCAATAAATAATATAAACAAATTCTCAGATTTCAAGCTCTGCATGTCCATTAACTTCATACATCAGAAAGTACAATAAACAAGCCAGATCCAAATAAAGTTCACCCCCCACGGGAACCCCAGGAAGTGAAGCAGTGCTTGTTAACTTAGGTAAACAAACTCTGTTTCACCGGTAAAATAGGACCCAGTCACTAATGCCTGGGGTGCGAGTCCTCTAAATAGGCAACATGGGGTATAAACGATTGACTGACCTTGACTTTATCTCCCCTGTTGTGGTTATGATTAGCCATTGTGCACAAGTATGTGACCTTAAACACCAATAAATAAATAAATAAATGAAGTGCAGTTTTTATTACAAATTAGTTACTGTTGAACTGGTGGAGTGCTAATTATTTTTGATTGTCAGAATTTGTTCCTAGGTCTTTGCCTTTTTACAATTTATGGGAGAATGCCTATTGGCACTCACCCATAAATTGTAACAAGACAGATCCTTACAGGCAGAATAATTGCACTTCAAAGAAAATATGAAACACCTGCACAGAACAAGGTCACTTTATGCAGTGGGATCCACGGTCTAGAGTATGTTTATACCCAGCATCTCAGTTGAACATAAACTCGAGCCGCATACCTCAGACTGTGTTGCCGTCAATTCATCGAAGTACCTTATAATGTCTTCATCAATTATGATGCACGGTACATAAATAATATAACTCCACAGCATCAAAATGATGATTTTACCTTCTTGAACATTGCAAGGGTTAGTCACACTTTATGGTTATTAACTGAGTAACTAATCCTGTGTGCTGTGCAGCCTTAATGTGAATCTCATCTATAGTAACTCTTTACCCAATGTAATTGCCAAAACCAGCCAGTAATATTCTCAAAAGGAATTTAAACACAGCTTATGACCCCACATTGGAATGAATTGAGAATAGGTTTTTTTCAGTGAATTCCAAAAATGAAAACTTATTCTATTTTCTATTAACCCTTAAGTCCCCATACATCCACAAACTGCCCCTTTTAATTTGCTTTGAAAAGGTTGTCCCAAGTGTATTCTTCCGAAAGAACTCTATTTGTAGGACCCATTTATCTTGACAGTTTTTTTGACATCATTGTTGTCCGCCTGTCCTGTAAAGTCATCTACAGCTGTGTACATGTAGATGCGGTAGTTATTTACGTAAAATTAATCTGAAGGCTTAGGGGTTAATAGCTTGTTTACAGTGCTTTGTTCACAAAAGCGGATGGTAGATTTTGACCAGATTACAACTCTGTACCTTTTATGATCACGGCAGAGTAATATTTAATTGAGCATGAAGAAAGCATGCTGTTATTACTTCTGTTCTGCATTTTTATACTTATGTCTAGTTTAGTTGAATGTAATCATATTTAAAAATTAACACCTAGTCACCCCTGTGGGAACCCCAGGAAGTGAAGCAGCACTTATTTACTGTGGTCAATAAACTCTGTTTCACTGGTAAAATAGGACCCAGTCACTAACGCTTGGGGTGTGAGTCCTCTAAAATAGGCAACATGGGGTATAAACGATTGACTGACCTTGACTTTATCTCCATGTTGTGGTCATTGTGAATAAGTATGTGACCTTAAACACCAATGAATAAATCAATAACACCTGGTCAGCTGATTCTAGATGTGTGGTTTACCAAGCACTTACGGTTTCTCTATATTGCTTTTATACTCTCTTGTACAGCTGTTAGCTCTTGGAGCATGTATATATATGAATGCAAAATGTATCAAGATAAATAAATATTGCAAATGTCTGGAAAAATATTTTTGGGTAATTTTTACCACCCTCTCTTCCAGCCCTGTGTGATATCACAATTGTTTTTCAGACTGTTGTTTACAGAAAAACTTGATCAAGTCTTCATTGTCAATGCTTTGTAGCCATTTTAAAATGTAGGCACATAATCCTTTCTAAAATTTGTGTACGTTAACTAATATGATTATTGTAAAAAGCACAGTGGTGTTTATTGAATGAAGAAATATTCCACAGTTTTTGGTAGAGGTTTCATTTGCCAAGTTGGAAAAATAGCCTAAGCCCAATACAGGGTGATATTGAACCTATTAAAATGGGTTTTGCAGTCGTAGATTTTGGTCATATTTTGTTATTTTTTCAATTTTTGCTTCTAAAACAAATCTTAACCCTTTACCCAACGAATCGCCCGCATCCACCCGCGTAATATGCAAATTCAGCAGCTGGAAAAATATTATTTTTCGAAAATTTCAACAAAACCATATCATGTGACCCCCTCTTTGGAATGAGCTCGTTGAGCTCGTTCCAAAGAGGGGTAACATGATATGGTTTTGTTGAAATTTTTTGAAAAAATTTAAAAAATGATATTTAAAATAATAAATTTTGAAATCGTCTGCATTGGGTAAAGGATTAAAGTGAACTAATTGGATTGATCTCACTGAGCTCCTTACAATTAGAATCCAAATACATGTATATCAGATTTGTATTTATGGAGAAAAATGGATTTATTATTTTGGGAAAAATAAACATAAGTGTCCCTTTGTTATGTTAGGTAAAAGATTGTCTAAAGTTGTCCTAAAATGTTGCACAGAAAAACAGTGTTAATTGAATGGCTTCTTTGTTAAAAATAGTGAGCAGACATACAGCCACAAACTACCACTTTTATATTGCTTTGAAAATGTTGCCCCAAGGATGTGCTTCCTTGAGAACTCTACTGGTAGGCAGCATTTATCTTGACAATGTTTTTACATGATTGTTAACTGCTTGCACAGGCAGCCAACAACAGAGCTCTGTCCAGCAAGATAAGATATAATAGATTAATGTGAGAAATTCAGTGGGTATCGGAGTAATTCTTCAGCAGATTAAAAGATTTTTATTCAATTAACAGGAGTTTACTCAATAACATATATGCATTTAACAGGTCAAATTGGCACTAAAGGTATGGTAAATGCTTTGGTATTTGGAAGTTATAGGCAGTTGTCAGGGTTATTCCTTTAGAATCCCCGTGGGAACCCCGGGAAGTAAGCAGCACTTGTTTACTGTGGTAAACCAGTTCCGCTTTACTAGTAAAATAGGACCCAGTCACCAATGCTTGGGGTGAAAGTCCTCTAAAATGGGCAACATGTTGATCAACGATTGACTAAACTTGACTTCATCTCCATGTTGTGTCACGATTAGCCATGGTGCATAAATATGTGACGTTAACCACCAACAAACAAACAAACAATTCCTTTAGAAATATCAAATGAAGCGGCTCTTCTGCATTTAACTCAAGGTTAGACAAAGCTTTAGCAGCCTCCTACATTGTCTTGGCTAACTTAGGCATTATTGCTACATACAACTCATGACCAGTGCACAGAATTGGAGTTTAGTATATGTATTTATCCCTTAAGTCCCAATACATCCACGAACAAGGGCAGCAGAAACACCGTAGGGTAAGCGTGGGGGCAGGGTAGGTGTTAAGACTGGGAGTTTACGTGGGATCATAAATCGTAATGCGACACTCAATAGTACTGACGTTATATACTACTCAAAGTTTGCTAAGCACCAAATATGTGACACATGATTGTGAAATTTGCTTGTGACATATTTGCGATATTTCTGGTGGCTATGATTGGGGAATGTATTGAGATGGTCCAGTGTTTACATTAGCTCTCTTGACAGGCAGACTTTTTGCGACAGTCATGGAAAGCGTGTACCCCTTGATTTTCATGATGTTTTCGTCTACTGTCTACATGTACATGACATGTGTAGGGTATTCAATCTTATTTCAACACAAACCCTTGTAATTTAATGATTGAATATGGCAAATGCAAATGTAAGAAGACATTTGTCTGAAGCAGAAATGTGGTGGGCTGTAGGGATGGTGGAGCAAGTGGCAACCCATCGTCAGGTTGGTGACACCCTTGGTGTGCACCATATGGTGATCACCACAGCCTGGGCAAGATTTCAGCAGTATGGCACACCAGAAAGACGGCATGGTGGTGGCCGAGACAGGGCAACATCTGCAGCTGAAGACCGTTTTTTATCATTCAGGCCCGTAGGAACCGCTTTGCCACAGCAACCCAGCTTCGCAGTGACCTTCAGAATGCATGTGGGGTGAATGTTTCGACGCAGACTATCCGGGCAAGGTTGCACGAAGGTGGACTCCGATCGAGAGGACCATGTATTCGCATTCCGCTGTCCCAGAACCACCGCCAGGCACGATATGAATGGGCCATGGACCACGTTGGGTGGATCAGAGAAGATTGGCGACCTGTCCTTTTTACAGATGTGTCCAGGTACTGCCCGGGCCACACAGATAGGCGTTCTGTGGTATGGAGAAGACCAGGAGAGCGATTCCATGCAGCCAACATTGCTGAGCATTACCGCTATGGTGGAGGGTCAATCATGGTCTGGGCGGCATCAGCTGGGATGGACGTACTGAGCTCTGTGTCCTTGAACGTGGTACATTGACTGCACAACGGTATACTGATGAAATCCTGGATGTCCACGTCAGATTTTATGCAGGTGCAGTGGGTGATTGATTCATTCTGATGGACGATAATGCCCGTCCTCATGTTGCCCATGCTGTCGGGGAGTACCGACAGAGGGAGGGGATTGAGCGTATGGACTGGCCAGTAAGATCCCCTGACCTCAATCCAATCGACAATGTCTGGAATAAGTAGCAGCTTGCAATTTCAGCCCGTCCAGTCCAGCCAAGAAGTGTCCAGGAGCTTGGTGCCATGCTGGTCCAAGAATGGAACAACATCCCACAAAGGACCCCCGGAACCTGATTGGGAGCACGAGAAGGCATTGTCAAGCTGTAATTAACAGTAATGGGTCTCATACTCGATATTGAAGCCACACCAGTTCGCTCCGACAACCTTTTGGCATATTGAAAAAATTCCTCTTTTAACAATAATATCCATTTTCCATGGTTATCGTATTCAAAAGCTAAAAAATAATCTCAAACACAAATAAAATCTTAATTTCTGTACTTAAATCATTAAAGATGTAATTAAATAAAAAATATGTACATTTTTCATTACAATATTTCAACTAAAACGTAAAACAGGTAGTTGGAGGAAAATGTCAATACTATTTGCAAGCGCTGTTTCATGCAAATTAGGAACCTGAGCTATCCTCGTCGTTACCTCTCCACTAAGTCATTGGAAACTGTAGTTCATGCTTTTATTTCATCCCACTTGGATTTTTCCAACTCACTTCTTATTGGGTTGCCACAGTCATATATTTCAAAACTTCAGAATATTCAAAATACAGCTGCACGTATCATCACAGGCTCTCGGGCTAAACGCTATGATCATATAACACCACTACTTAAAAAATTGCACTGGCTCCCTGTACGACAGTGGATTATTTTTAAAATTTTGGTTTTGGTGTTTAAATGCATTCATGGCTCGACACCTAAGTACTTACAAGACCTTCTGGCAATTAAAAAACCTGAAAGGAACTTGCGCTCCTTCTCACAAATCAAACTTCAGATGCCCTTCTCTAGGTCCACTTTTGTGAATAACAGAGCTTTCTCTTTCGCTGGACCTGCACTTTGGAATAATTTACCAGTTCAGGTTCAGGCATCGTAAGATCTCAACCAATTCAAAAACAAATTTAAAATCACATCTTTTCAGAGAGGCTTTTGACAGTATGTAACCTGCTGTCCTTCACACCTTTCTCAGTCTGTATATTGCCTTGATAGTCACGAGGTCATTGTTTATTTAACTGTACAGCGTTTTAGAGCACTTTGTGATTTTACACTTTATGAAATTTCCTTATTATTATTATTACTTGGTGCTTAGCAAACTTTGAGTAGTATATATGGCACCTTTAGTGGAACAAGGTGCCATCTGCAGATGGCAGTCTTATTCCACTCAGGCGTCTCCTTTTATGTATGAAGCGTTACTCACCCTGTCCTTTGTATAGCTTCTTTGGTGATTTTCGGTTAGTCTCCGTCGTTGTACCTGGCAACAGACCAACCCCCAGCATTGGAAATAGTAAAGTAAATGAGGAACGAATACTCTAGGGTTTCTCAGTTAAAGTTCCCCGATAGCTACCCGTAACGTATGTAGAATCAAAATATGATATGAAGTCCTCCAGTCCGTCTGGAGTATTGTTTTTTAAATGTTCCATGGCTGGTACCACATCAGGAAGTGGCAACAGAGCCAGTCCATCAACTTTAGCACAAAACTGCCTAACGTCAAAATTGTTCAGGTTCAATTCCAGCTGTAGTTGCCCATTCTCCACTTATATTGAGTTCATGAAGAGTTTTAGGTTCTGATGGCCGCGATCCTTGTTTTTGACGTCTGATGTCTCGACGAATGCTTTCAGGATTTCCGATTTTCTCACGTACATCATTTGTTGTTTGAAGAAGCGCTCTGTAAGTAATAATAATAACTCTTTGGCCAGCCGCTGATTTGTCGCGGTCCTCATAAGAGAAGGCCATCATTCCCCTGCACCCCACCCCCTCTTCCCCTCCTCTCCTCCCAGCATTCAGATATAAACTGCTTAATAGTGTCCCTCACGTCCTCTTTTTCAATTTCTTCAATAAGCATTCCTACCCTCTCCCTCGTATCCCCCTTCAGCCATCTATCCTTTGTTTCTTCACCCCACTTCTGCATTATTCTTCCAGTAAATTTTATTCTATGAGGTATATACTGTGGGCATTCCAAGAGAAAATGTTCCAGGGTCTCCACTACTCCAGAGTGGCACATTTGGCATCCCTTTTCCCCATCTCTCCCAATTTTTCCCCGAAGCTCCAGTGATCTTGATCTCAGTTTGAACAGCAGTGACCCTCCAAAGGTGCCATCTAGGTACTTCTCAAAAGCTGGCTTTTCTTTATATTGTAACCCCTGCAGTGATCTTTTCACGCTAACCCCTGCTCGCCAGTTTCGATTGCAATCTTCCATGACTCTCTCTTTGACAAACCTTTTGCCTTCTTTCATTCCTACTTCTATGTTTGTGACCTCTATAGAGTAATTGTCCATTAGTTCCCTCACATGTTTTGACCACCCCGTTTCTATATTAGAATTCCAAATGGTATCGAGCATCAATTTGCACCACCGGTTGTCAGGCAGGTTTCTCAAGTAGTTAAAGTAACACAGTTTTCCCAAATCTACCCTGTCCTTGATTTTCATCCACCCAAGCTCCCCCCTTACTGCTTCCAAAGCTGCAGCATTACTCGACCCTGTTATCCATCTGCCGGCATCATTCTGAGTACTTTCCAACTTCTTAATAACGGTTTGGTTTAATGGAATCACGTCCGTGCCATACGTTATACTTGGTAAACCCACCCTCTCCCACAGTGTTTTCCCCACAAAGACCTTGTTGAAACTATTTTTCCCTAAAAGTTTTAGTTGGTTCAGAATTCTTTTCCCCTTCAGAATCAGTTTGGCTGAGTAATTTCTGTACACCCCGCTTCCCGTTATATTTATGCTTACCCCTAGATACTCATACTCTCCCGTTTCTCCTACAGTGATTTGTTTGCTTTCCCCTTCGGGGATTGAGAACTCCCCCACTCTCCATCTCTTCGTCATATCTACCTTGCGTCCAACGGGTATTACCTTGCTTTTATTTTCATTTAGTTCGAGCCGCCAAGTGTTCCCATATCTACCAACAATTTCCAGCAGTTTCTCTAGCCCCTGTTCAGTTCTAGACATTAACACCATGTCGTCCGCAAAGAATAAGCCTGGTATCTTTATGTCTCCAACATTTACCCCCTCCGCACTCTGAATTAGTTCGTCCCCTAAATCTTTAACATACAATGCAAACAAAATCGGTGAAAAGATACACCCCTGCTTGAGGCCTATATCCATAGGGACTCGTTTTGTAGTGATACTTCCTAGACTGAGTTGGCTTTGCACATCTGTATACAGTGCTTTCATGATTCCCACAAAGTCACCCCCCAGTCCGATGCCCTCGAGCTTTCGCCACATACCTTCCCTCCACACTCGGTCGTACGCTTTTTTCACATCTAGAAATGCCAGACACATCTTTTTCTTTTCAGCCTTTGTTGATTCTATCAGTTGGGTGAGTGTAAATAGGTGATCAGTGACTCTTCGTCCTTTCCTGAAACCATTTTGAATTTCTCCTAAAAAACCTTTCTCTTCAATAACTTCCTCTAGTCTACCGTATATGACCTTACAGAATACTTTTCCGATGTTACTACTAACTGATATCCCCCTATAGTTATCTAGAACTTCCTTATCCCCCTTTTTGTGTATGAACGACACCTTACTTTCCCTCCACTCTCTGGGGACCTCTTGCTTTCGCAGAGCCAGGTTGAAAAGGTTTGTCAGGACTTCAATAAGTGCCTCCCCTCCATTTTTGAGGAATTCGTTCGGAATTTCATCAGTCCCTCCCGCTTTACCATTTTTTAATTTCGAGACGACGTTCCGCACTTCTTCTGCCGTTATTTCGCTACAAACACGATTGGATAGGTTCTCCTCCAGCAGTGTATTTCTTTTTGGTGGGGACCCACTGCCCCATCGCCTATCGTTTATCTTTTCCCAGTGCTTGACTAACTCTGCAGCGATACGGCCTTTATCTTCTGTACTTTCCCCATCCACTTTGATACTCTGTACACTACTTTTCCCCCGTTTATTTACCCAGTTCCAAAATACGTTTGAGCTCGAACCCCCCGTTTTCTTTATTGTTCTGGCAAGACTGCAATTGCGCTCCTTCCTATTATTATTCTTTATCTCATTCACCTTTTTCCGTGCCAGTTCATATTCTCCTTTCATTTGTCTCGTGTCATTGTTATCCACCCCTTTAAGCTTCCTACTTCTTCTGTAAGCAGCGCATTTTACCTTCCTTTCTTTTATAGCCTTTTTCAGTCCCTCGTTAACCCTGTATCCAAGCTCTCTCGTTGGGACCCTCACCCTTCCTATACACTCCTTCCCTGCCTCTGTTAGGCTATTTACTATGCCATCTGAAATACTCTGGACATTTGCATCCCTAGGTATACAATCAAGATTTGGTTTTAGTTTTTCCCGAAACTGCTTCCAGTCGGCTCCTTGTTTTAGTCCCCAAACTTCCTTGAAGGTATTTCTGTCTCTATTCTCTTTTTGTTAGTAAGCGATTGATTTTGGATTTTTGCTTTCTAGCATTAGACTTCAGCGTAAGTCTGAGTTTACATGTCTCAACGTCGGCTGTATCAGCTTCATGGCTGTGTTCTTTGGAATTAAATGCTGTTAACATTTCTAGGTCCATTGTGAGTGTACCATTACATTGAAAGGCAACACGTTTGCTACATTCCCATCGGATGCTGTTCTTACTTTTATATTTTTTGTGCAGAGTTAACACAAAGCGAGTAGGCGGAATGATGGAAGTTTCAGTGATGAACAGGCGGTTTAAAACAAAGTGAGAAGTTTGAGAACTGGCATGATTGAAGTTTCATTGATGAAAAAATAGAGAAGTTTGAGTAAAACAACAACCAAAACACTGTTTTTGTAAAGCAAAATTATTTCCTGGCATTTTGTCCGCTTTTGCCAGAAAAAAATACTACCTGGGATTTTGTCCGCTTTTTGTGAAAAAATATTGCCTGGTGTTTTGTCCGCCCATGTCTGGGATTTTGTCTGCTGGGATTTCGTCCGGGTAAAAAATCTGGGATATTGTCCGGATGGGATTTTGTCCGATGGGATTTTGTACGCGCACTAGTCTTTCAACTAGTGTAGTGCAAATTACACCTGCGGTGTGTTTATGTTATAGCCATGGTTGCTGACAGTCACCTTAAACACCATTGAATACACTTGCCCTCATCATGAAAAAATCTAAATTTGTCGGGTCCATTTGAAAAAGGGCTCGTTAATAGAGTCGTCACTAATGGACGGGGGCAATAATTTTTCCAGTCTGGAAATTTTCATCTGGAGTTGTACATACACAGAACGACACACGCGTGTGAATGGGTTAGTCGATATGGCACGAGTGCCAGCACGGAAAGATAAAACGAGAGACCGCATGCCTTCACATCCATAAAGGCAATTATAAGAAGGACGTTCAGCAATTCATTTGACAACAGTTACTATCAACAAAACGAACATATTTTATCACCAACTAAATTTGCGGTGGGAACTCGTGTTAATATTTTTAGCTTTCGCTAGCCGTTCGAATTGTAATCGCGGTGCACAATTGGTAGAAAATTTCAGTGAAATTTCGCATCTATTTAAAAATAGTCCGTCAACGATTTCCGTTCGGCAGATGTATGTGGAATGGTTTAGTGTTGCTGTAGATGGGGGTTTCATAGTAATAAATGTCGATTTCGCTCATGCTTGTGATCATGTACTCTCTTACATGACTAGATTTGATACCTGGACTAATGACACACACAAAATTAGCCATAAAATGGAGAGGTTTGTAATACACGATTAGTTTAAACAATATTTATTTCCAATATACATAGATACACATACAACAAAAACATATGTGTGGATTCGACAGGAAGCTGCAAGCTTATCAAGGTCGTTTCCACCAAAGTACAAATACTATGACAATCGAGGTGGCAACTACGTATGTAATATTTTTATAACCCAATCTGTTGCCAATAGCTTCATATAATTGTGAGAAATATTTCATTCGATGGGTTATAGAGAAACAGCTCGATGTTGATTGGAAGTAAATTTACTAGATTGTATACAAGGTTAGGTATAGGAAGGAGGAATATTTAGATTGAGATAAGATATAGTACTAATGTCCTACGCTCAATGGAGGCCTCTACGTTACTCTGAATCCATGTCAGACAATAAAAACCTATCTGCTTTGGGTACAGAACACATGCCCTTTAAATTTAAAGTATCTTTTAAGTCCACTAATAAGGTAAGAGAGAGAACCCCTCAAGTAGAAGCATGAATAATGTGATAATAAAGACTCAAGAAGTTTGGAATAAATGTACAACTACTCCAGAGAGGTATTACATTGAACACAGTAATAGACAGACGAGGGAGAAAGGTAGGCAATCAACTTCAAATCCATTACACACCAAAGCAGTTATGTTTCGAGACCTAACATTTTAGAGGAACAACGTTTAATAACCGGTTACGATTCAAGGAATAGGAGAGATTCGCGCACTAAACTCACGAGAGAATTATAAACATCCTACTATAGCCTGCAACAGAAAAATGCTCCTCTTGGCTGTTGCGTAACAGATTCATGTACTATAAATAAGAAGAGAGTTGTTGAGGCTAGAAAAATAGTCCTAAAGTATGTTGATATTTTTGTTATTGTCCTTGTAGTTCGACCTGACGCTCCGGTACCTGTGTGCATCATTGTTACGTGCGGCAAGAGATGAGGATCTTTATTAGTAAAACATCACGGTGGTACTCTCGACCAGTTCCATAACTAGTTTCTAATCATCAGACTTGATATTAAGTGAATCTTGCTGAATCAAGAATAAATTTATGAACTATTTCAAAGATGGTTTTATTGTCCACTTCGCTGTAAAATTCAGAGCCGTACAACAACGTATCACAGTCGATAAGATAGGGAAGCTGTTCAAGTGTCACTCTTCGTACCTCGCTGTATATGGGACAGTTTAACAAGAAGTGTTCGGTGGACTCGCGCTCACCACAGGAGCAGTACGGACTATCAGACAGGTGGTTATCAAAGAGATGCTCCTTCAGATTACTACATTGTAGGCGCAACCTGCAGTGGTAAATTTGTGCCTTGCGTGAAATCGAATTAAAGAAGAATTTAGGTGGGCGATTAACATTTCGATTAAGATAGTTTTTAAACTGAACCAAAGAATGATTATCTCTGATGTTGAGAGGTAACTCGTTCCATAATTTTGTTGTCGAAGGAATGAAGGATGTTTGATAATTTTTGGTTCTACAAAGGGGTACGCGACGATTGTTTGCACCTCGGAGATCGTGGGCTTGATTGGTCGAGATAGGAGGAGAGATTCTGTTAGATATGTGAGGGGGAACCAAATTATGAAACATTTTGAAGTACTGTATCAGTTTATGCTTCTCCCGTCTTGTTCTGAGGGTATCCCATCCAGTTTCCACATATAACACAGTTTTGCTGGCGCTAAGGGTTGCACCAGACACAATTCGCGCAGCGGCTATTTGGATGCTTTCAAGCTTCATCGAATCAAGTTCAGTACAGTTGTCCCAGACCGTATCAGCATATTCAAGCAAAGGTCGGATGAAAGCGAAATAAATTTTCTCCAGAGTTTTGCGATCTAAATTGAATTTATTTTTCCTGATTTGATCTAACCGTGACCAGGCCTTTGTGCAAATATGCTCAATATGGTTTTCCCAGGTACACCGTGAATTTAAGATAACACCAAGATGTTTGTGTTCAGTGACTTCTTTAATGGCAGTGCTGGCCATTACTAAATCGGTATATCCAGCGTGGTCTTTCTTTCGAGATATGATCATCGTTTCGGTTTTTTGGGGGTTAAATTGAACTAACCAAGTTTGGGCCCACTGTTCGATTTTCGCCAAATCGCTATTTAAAACTAGGGAAGCCCTGTTAGGATTGTCAACTATTAGATACAGTGTTGTATCATCCGCAAATAGTCGAATGCTACTTGTCAAATCCAAAGCTATATCATTTATATATATTAAGAAGAGCAGGGGCCCAAGAATAGAGCCCTGGGGAACACCTGACGTAATCGGTTTCCACGATCAAGTGTCGGAGTTCACAACCACTCTTTGTACTCGGTCACTGAGGTAAGATTTAAAAAATTCAAGGAGATCACCGGTGATACCAATTTTGTTCAGTTTATAGATCAAACCTTTATGCCATACTTTATCGAAAGCCTTGCTAACATCACAGAAAACAACCCTCACGTCTTTGCCTTCATCTAATGCGCGACTAAACTCATCATAAATGTCCGTGAGTTGAAGTACTGTCGAATCGTGCGGTGTGAAGCCTGACTGGAAAGTACTAAGTATATCGTTTTGTTCTAAGAACTGCCACATTCGTTTAAAAACACACCTTTCGAGAACTTTCCCTAGGCAGCTCAGTAATGATATCGGGCGATAGTTGGATACCAAATTTGGAGGATCTTTTTTCAGTACTGGGACTACGTTAGCCCTTTTCCATTGCAAAGGGTAGTAAGAATTTTCAAGCAAAGTGTTGAATATCGTGGTGAGTGGTTTTCTCAAAGAGAGTATACACCCCTTCAAGAGACGCGGACTCATTAGATCCGGACCCGATGCCTTTGATATTTTTAAAGATCTGAGCGCTTCACTTATTTCTTTTTCACTTAATTGTAGGTTGCTAATGGTTGGGCAATCCTGGGAGGGTAATGTAGGAAGTCTTGCATGCGTGTCATCAAGTGTAGCAATACTACAAAAATAATCATTTAGGGCTTCTGCCTTATCTGCATTTCTCGAGATAAGTCTATTATCATGAGACAGGTCGGGGACTTCAGCCACTTTATTCCCCAGAAGCAGTTTTAATGTCTTCCACCAAAGAGATGGGCTGGTAGTCCTATTGTTTAGTGTCGATTGAATTTTGTTATGATATTTAGTTTTTGAGTCTCGTATAGCAGAAACTACTTTATTTCGTTTTACCCGATATTTTTCCCAAGTTTCGGGTCTATTGCTAGATTTGGCCAAACGGTAAAGACGTTTTCTCTGACGTATAAGCAGCCTAATTTCATTATGCATCCACTTTGGTTCCATTCTTCTAACAGTGATAACCTTGGTTGGAATATGCGCAGATGCAAGATCAAGAACTTTAGAACAAAAGTTTTCGACCATTGTATCCAAATTTGCATCAGACAAAATAATATCCCACTGAGTCCTTTCCAATGAATTATTTAGTTCTTCGAAGTTGCCCTCATCATATAACCAGATTTTACGTTTAAAACTTTTAAATCCTATTTTTCTAAAATCTACTTCGATCTTAACTGGGCAATGGTATCTTATCTGATCGGGGATGAAGGAATCAGTTACCTCGGAAGATAACACATTTACTGACTCACTAACGGCAATAAGGTCTAATAACGTTACTGATGTCTCTGTGAAGTAAGTAGGCTCACTTACCACTTGTCTAAGATTGAAGTAGTCTGCAATTTCACTAAATCTTCCCCTTTTCGGTGGGAGTAAGTTATCATTAAAATCCCCCGTAACTATTATATCTGCTATACCGGAGTCCTTTGCTCTCTCAATAGATGTGGAAATCATGTCCCAAGATTCATTACCACTATTAGGTGGTCGATAAAAGACGCCGAATAGAAACGATCTGGCGATAGTATGGACTTCAACCCATGTACATTCAAGTGAAAATACCTCCAGATCCGGCTTTAGCTTAAATGGGATACCGGTTTTGATATATATTGCTATACCCCCTCCCCTAGTTGGGCGATCTTTTCTTATTACTTCTTGGAAGCTGCCGAGCCGAAGATCAGAATTTTCATCAGATGATTTTAGCCAGGTTTCGGTAAATGCGCATATATCATGGCCATGCATTTCACACTGTAGCATGTCTATTTTTGGCTTCAAGCTTTGTATATTCATGTGGCAAATACTGAAAGCTGCCAGCGAGGCATTCTGGTTTTGAAGAGCTAAGGCTAGTTTCGGCCGAGGGTCCGGGATTTAGTTCAATGTCGCCAGATAGGAATAGGAGCACAGAAATAAATGAGCAGAAGATAGCAGCTATTGCCACTGGCAAACACCCACATCCCCTTGCGTACCGCAGTGGTTTAAACGGAATCAGTTTTAATGAAAACGGATGTGTTGGTTGATGAAGCATATGTTGAGATAGTTTTTCTGGACTGCTTAATAAAAAAGATAAATGCATTGCTCTAAATGGGTGCCTACCACTAGGTTCACATCTCAAGTGCATTAAAAGAAACATAATGGTAAGACCTTTGGAATGGTACTTGAGTACCAAGTTTACTAGTAATATGCACGATATGTCCAACAATTTTTGTTTATGCACACCCCTATGCGCACGCACAATAAAGAGACCCACTCTCATTCGATAAGTGTCTATGCTACACATTGAACATTCTTTTCAATAGGTATTGTGTACGAGAAAGTGAGTGGGTCCCACCAACACAGAAGCACACACGATACCGAGGAGTCAGGAGCACAGGTCATAACTGCTGTCAGTTTGAAAGGTTTGTAAGGACAATTAGGCTTTTTCAGAAGGCAGAAGAAATAAGTAAAAGGAAAGTACTGTGTAGAAAATATGAAACAAACAAATAAGCTATATACAAACAATAGACAAGATATCAGCTTCATAGCTGACAGAATATGGATTGCTGCTACCAAGCACAGCAGCTGAGGTATTGCAATGTATGATATGTGACCACTTGCAGAAAATTCGTTCATAAATAGTAGGATATCTATGTTACCAAAACAAACTATTTATTTTTATTTATTTATTGTTTTTCTCAATTGTTTTATTATTTTTGTCAAATATTAGTTCAATTATTTGGCAAAGAGAAAATAAATGGGGATTGTTGGACAAGCTATAGAGCCTGTGCTGCAAGGGAATATTCAATCTTAGAGATATACATAACCACGGCTAGTGATCTGTGTGTTAAAATCCCTGTATCCTGTCTGGCAGAGCTCAGTGAGCTGTGTCTAACAGGATACAACGATTTGAACGTCCTGTTCATTCAGTTCTAAAAAATCCAAGAGTTTATATCTCAGCTAGTTTCTACCACGTACTAGTAATATGAAACAATGTTGACCGAGTGCGTGGTCCTCAGCTCATGAGATGCAGCACATTGTTAGGAGTTATTGATCAGAGGACACTGTGCTTTAATCATCGACCACAAGTTAACTGAAAAATTACAGTTCACAAATTAACAATAGTCGCTTACCATTTTACAGCATCATGATCTTCTGGGCAATAGATGGATTTTGAGTGGGGATCAAGGTAAGGCATCCCCAGGCATCGGACCTCCTCGCGCGAAAAAAATCCAACTAATAAAATAAAATACAATAGATATTATGAGGGTGTCACAGTTGGACGTTGATGAGTAATTCTATGTGTTCGGACATTATATGCGAGAGTGTGATAGCTGGCATTTGTTGAGCCATGAGCACGATTAGGGATTTTGGGGGCATTGCCCGATTAATCTGAAGAACCAGAAAAGGGATGTGTTAATGAAATAAGAAGTTACGCCATGACTGTTTCATGTATATTTTATTTATCCACAAATATATTTTCTTGAAGTCTTTGAGTTTGTTTTAAACTACAGGCTCTTGACCTGTCCCATCACAGTCTAGTCAAATCGGGTTTACACCACCCCACTCTGTTTGTTTATCCTCGCGATGCCCCTGTTGGTCAAACGAACCTAGCAGCTTAAAATTTGTCATTGTACATGAATGTTTGAAAAATTTGTATCGAAAATAGTTTTATAGTTTTAATTAGATATGGTTTTTATCAAGTCATAAATATGGTCTCATCTGTGAAGTTAAATACAATATGCGAAGCCACCATAAATCTTCAAGTGGTATTTGATCTTCAATTATTTCTCAGAGCTCCCGGAACTCTTGGAAGTGAATGCTTGGGGCGGTCCTCTAGAATAGACAAGAGGTGTAGAAACGGGTAACAGGACAAAACCCCCTCAGGACAAAACCCCATCAGACAAAACCCCCTCATTTTTTGCATCGTAGGACAAAAACCCCTCAGGGAAAAAAACCCTCAGGACAAAACCCCCTCAGACATTATATATATTATATATTACTAACTTGTGTCTTGTGTTTCAGTAACACCATTTTGCAAGTCATCTGTACTTAACCATTAAAAGTACAGATGGCTGTTGTTGTTGTTATAACAACAAATCTCCAAAGTACTGGGATACTAGCTTGTGTCTTCTGTTCCATTATTTCTTTGATGTATAGCTTTGTTGTTTTAGTAATACCATTTTGCAAGCTATCTGCACTTTCAATTTTTCAATTTTGCTCAAATTGCTGGGATACTAGCTTGTGTCTTCTGTTCCATTACTTCTTTGAGGTATAGCTTTGTTGTTTTAGTAATACCATTTTGCAAGCTATCTGCACTTTCAATTTTTTAATTTTGCTGACTTCAATAACCATTTATGTTGTTTTATTACACTGGCATGACAAAGTTTTAGAACAACATTCTCTGTCATAATGTTATAAATATGCCAGTTTTGTGATGCTTTCTCAGTATTCAAAATATTGTCAATTAGTGCTATATTATGGAGATTATCAAAAACCACAAAGGTGGTCTGAAACTTGTGCTTGGTGGCTACATGTATACTAAGAAATACACACGTCAAAATAAAATCCGATGGGAGTGCTCAAACAGATCAGCATTTTTGTGTAAGGCAGCTGTTACTACAAATGTTGAAATGAACTCTGTTTTTAGTTCCACCGAACATTCGCATGATCCTAAAAACGGCGGCGTTGAGGCAACAAAACTACGTGCAGAGATGAAAGAGCGGGCTCCAGGTTCAAGAGGTACAAACAGCCAGCTCCTGACAGACACTATTGCAACAGCTCCCGTTTCCGTACGAGCTGCCATTGGGGATATCAACTCCGTGAAGCGTTCTCTCCGCCGTGAACGAGCTAAATATTTGCCACAGAGCCCAAAGACTTTATCAGAGTTGATAGTTGAGGGAGAGTGGGCATTATCATCAGATGGAGACTCTTTTCTAATATATGATAATGGTGTTGACAGTACCAACCGTATGTTGGTGTTTGCTACCAATGAAGGGTTAAGACATCTCGCTAATTCCTCATCTTGGTTTATGGATGGAACTTTTAATGTGGCACCAAAACTCTTTAACCAGCTGTATGTAATCCATGCTGCCCTTGGTGAAAGTTCAGTGGCTTGTGTGTATGCTCTGTTGGTGGACAAAAAACAATCTACATATGAAGAACTGTTTGGGGCAATTCAGGACTATTGTGAAACTTTAGGATTCCAAGTAGACCCAACGACCATTACAATGGACTTTGAAATAGCTGCAATGAAGGCAGCGACAGAAATATTTGGTCCACAACTTGTTATACATGGATGTTTTTATCATTTGATTCAAAGTACGTGGCGCAAAATTCAGAGTTTGGGTTTGGTAACCTGTTACAGGGAGGATGACAATGTTAAGCATTTTTTGTGGAATGTTGGACAGTCTAGCCTTTCTGCCAGTAGATGACATTCATGAAGGCATGTCACATCTGCGAGATGTCACCCCTGATGGACTAGAACCTCTCTTGGCCTATTTTAACAATACATATGTGACTGGGTCTTATAGAACTATCAAACCACCATCTCGACCTGATGGAACACTTGCCCCAATTAAAGTCAGGCGCTTACCGCCTACGTTTCCACCTTCAGTTTGGAATGTGCATGACATAACAGTTTGTGGTAATGCTCGCACAAATAACATTTGTGAAGGTTGGAATAATGGGTTTATGAAACTTGTAGGCCATGCACATCCAACAGTCTGGAGAGTAATAGACAGTCTCAAGAAAGACCAGGTATTGGTCTCTACAACTCTCCTTAGACATGAACGAGGTGAACCTCCATCAAAACGTCAAAGAAAACATACAGTTAAACTTCAAAAGAAACTTGTAAAACTGTGTGAGGACAGGCGTGAGGGTAAACTCAATGTGGCAGACTTCTTGAAATATGTTGGTTATTGTATTCGGTTTTAGAAACTTCACTCATATATATTATTATATTATTATATGAAACAGTTTTAAAAATATAGTGCTTCACCTATACGTCCGTCCGTCAACACGGTAAAAACATTACATGGTATCCATATCACAGGTTAGATTTGTGTAATAAATAGAGGATCTACAACGGGTTCCCATTTTATAGCTCTATTTACAAAACGAGTTCAGTAAATTAGGTATTGGCCGAGCTTTAGCGAGGGCAAGACCTAATTTACTGGACGAGTTTTGTAAATAGAGCTACAAAATAGGGATCCGTTGTAGATTCTATTTATTACATGATCCAGGGTAACTCAAAAACGCGACTTGAACCACATTGAATTTTTGTGAGTGTCAATTAGATTTATTATCATTGGATAATTACTTTATAGATGTTGTAATTTGTAAGGAAAGATGATCCTAATTAATATAATATTTGTATGTTCTATAGTTCTGTGTGAACAAGATCGCTAGCTGTTACATGTTGTCAGTATTATATATATATATGTCATTAAATATTATTTACAATTACCTGCAAACAAATTTAATAAAACTCTATATTTGTTTAAATATTCTTTTTATTTATTCACTTCAACATTTATCACCTCATTTTTTTCATCATCATTTTTTTCTCAAGTGGGGGGGTTTTGTCCATTTTGTCAGTAAAAGTGAGGGGGTTTTGTCCGAGGGTGTTTTGTCCTGAGGGTGTTTTGTTCGAGGGTGTTTTGTCCGAGGGGGTTTTGTCCTATATTCGTAGAAACGATTGACAAAATGAGACTTTATCTCCATGTTATACCCCTGAAACCCTTTCTTATCTTTTTAGCTGCGACGAGCAGCTCAATATGTGGCAATGTCGGTAGGTCGGTCGGTCGGTCGGTCACCAACGAGTTTAAAAAACACCATAACTCCTAAAATACTTGATGGAATGTCACCATACTTGGTATGCAAGTGTATATTCATGATGTCTATACCCTCTCAATAGTGCGTGTCATTCGGGGTAATTTCTGTCACATTTATGGACTTGTCACGAACGTGTTTTTTTTTGTCACCAACGAGTTTTTTTTTGTCACCAACGAGTTTTAAAACATCATTGGCGTTGCACGAATCGTCGCAGCTTCGGCACTGTAACAGTGCGCTCTAGTTTCTTAAATGTTGGGGAGCAAAAACTCTAGAATCATGAAGAGCTACGAAGGGAAATTGCGTGAAGAGACACTCTGCGCGAGGAATTGAATTTGAGAGGTAACCCCTCCCAATGATTGGTATTAGGTTAGTCTTCTATCAGCAGCATTTCGGTAATCTCATAATGCCATGCCAGTTTGGTACGTTAATCGTTTTTTCACTGTCTGATTTAAGATATACACCGCAGCTTAATAACAAGTTGAGGTTATCTCTAAAATTAGAAGAATTGCATGTGTTCTTGTTCAAGAGTGCAGTCATATTACAACTTATTGCTTTACACCTCCATCTGCCACTTGGTACAGCAAACGAGAGAGAGAGAGGGAGAGAGATAGAGAGAGATTTACTGAATGACATCATTGCCCATTGTGTGTATGTATGTGTGTGTGTGTGTGTGTGTGTGTGTGTGTGTGTGTGTGTGTGTGTGTGTGTGTGTGTGTGTGTGTGTGTATGTATCATGTCAGTATATTTCTTTTGGGTGCGGTGGAGGACCCTGAATGCCAATGCAAAGTCTTTGAATGGGGTCCGTCGACATGTTTCCGGTATAATACCGACACACCCCCATCTCTGGGCTAATTGCAAATATCCTGAAGCTATATTTCTCACCTAAGAGCCAGTCATCGAAATCTTATTGAGACTTGGCATGACGGGTGGTCCCTGAATCTTTTACTGGTGAGATTTGACCGAGAATTCTCATGCGCAATCTCTGCTGTCTCCTAAGTTGCTGGAATTTTTTTGCATCACATTAATAATTTCTTGCATTGGACCAAACGACACTCAGCTTAGTGTGTTCGTTGTATTCAGCTGGTGCTTTGCTCCAACACTTGCAATACCTGGGCCACGTAAAACGGAAAACGTACTTTGGGTGAATTACGCCCAAACCGCTCCCTAGCCAAACCAGCCTCCGCAATTTCACCCATACCTGCTTCCACAATTCTACCCAAACCGGCATCCGCGCATTTTAAACCACACTCGCCTATTAGGAGCTTTTTATGACATAATTACTATCAAAATTTAAATAATAAAAATTGTGAGAGCAAAATGTTGGCCAACCTCCTTTTCCGAAAATTTTAATCACATACTGGTACAGAAAATCCCCGAGAACCTCGAACTAGAAGATGAGAATATTGTGTATAACTATAAGAATTCTGCTCTGTGTTCGGGGGCGCGGTGGCTCAGTTGGTAGAGGTGCAGGCGGCAAGCCGAGAGGTCCTCGGTTCGAATCCCACCTGCGGCAAAGTTACGATGTTGGAGAGCTGACAGCTGCTCGTCGTTGCTCGGTGGTTCTCTCCGGGTACTCCGGCTCCCTCCACCCATAAAACTGTCACGATTAGCCATTGTGCATAAGTATGTGACCTTAAACACCAATAAATAAATAAATAAATAACTGCTCTGTGTTCAAAAACGGGGGGGGGGGGGGGGGGGATTTTGCTAACCGTGAAAATGATTGGGAGGGATTCTTGTAGGGGGATTTCAACCTACATTCGAAACTATTTTTTATCTATTTTTGTTCTTGTGGCTTTTTACGATACTATAATGAAACAACTCCAAGAAAAACTGTCACTGGTCGCAGTTTTAATTAACAAAAATTAGATTGATCATTGAATTATTGTGTTAATAAATGTATGTCCATAATTTAAAAAGTCTGTGTTTTTCTTTTTCCTGCCCGTAAAATTCTTGGAGGCTGGTTTGTGTAAAACTGTGGCGGACGTTTATGGTAAAATTTTGGAGGCCGGTTTGGGTAAAATGTAGAGGCCGGTTTGGGTTCATTGGAGGCCGGTTTGGGTAAAAATGTCTGAGGCCGGTTTGGTTGGAGGCCGTCTTGGGTGTATTCGCTTGGGGTTACACTGGTTTAGTTTTGTTTTAATCTGCCTAGTGCTAAGTAACCAGCAATGGCGAAACACCACAAAATTAATCCCACTGACTTGGGAACCTTTAAAACAAAATAATTTGCCATTTGGCTAGACCATGGGTAGACAATAATTTTGTCAACTTTCTATGTATATTCTCTCCTGTAGATTTTCTTCATTGTTCACAAAACGGCAGTTTATGAAAACACATTCAATGTGAACTTGTGTGACAGCCGTGGTTATTACTCATAAACAATATTTCCGAAAGCACATTTTTAAGATCATGCTGCAATTGAATACCAGTGAAGCTAATTTCCCCCTGGGGAATCCCGGAAAGAGGAGCAGGGTTTGTTTAGTGTAGCGAACAAGTTATGCTTTCCTGGTAAAATAGGACCCGGAACCAACGACTGGAGTGGAAGTCCCCTAAAGTGGGCAGCATAGGTATAAACAAGTGGCTAAACTTGACTTCACACATGTTACGGTCGTGATGTAGCTAAATATGCTGAAAGTGACCTTAAACACACCAATAAATAATAAATAAATAACAGAAAGTTTCATTGACCTCAAGGACTTTCCCGGAGCTGTTTTCTGAACAGTGTCATGTTTCAGACTTAAATTTGTCACGCGACAATCACAGGTACCCTACAAAAGCCGAGAGCTCGGAAAAATGATAGGCCTATCTGATAACTATTTTAATTGATCCACTTCATTCCCTTTAGAGATATATAAATATAACAAGGTATACGATTCGCTTTTTCAAAACAAATCAACCGACCTTTTTCTATTCGTCTCAAATGTGCGTCACGTGGGTTTTTCAAGAATACCTGATGTCAAATGGAAGACGAGACAATAAGCGTTACTTTGATGTTTTGCTTGACCGTCGGGCTTTCTTGGATTATTCACAATTAATGAAAATGAAAGTGTCAATGACATTATAGCTTAACTTGTCTGTGTATAGTGTTTGATGAAAAGAATAATGTTCAATGTTTATATGAACGGACGATGAAATAAGACAAGAATTGTGATAGTTAAGAATATGTTAAGTTCTGTGCTCCACACGCTGTGTTTTCAACAGGAATAATTGAGGTGAAGACTGTACTGAAGAATTGAGACCTGGGTTGATGTGGCCCTCACGGTTAACGTATGCCAAACAAATATACCAAGTAACAGTAAAATCATTTTAAAAAACTACCTGTAGATTGTGGTGGAAGAATTAGGTCTGAGGCCTGGGCCCCGTACATGTACGGCTCTCGTGGTTGATTGATCTAAACCAATATGGGAAATTCATCCGGACATGCATTCAGAAATTCATCTGGACGTCACAACACCAAGTCACTTAACCAATTTGCAATGAAATCATCTCATAAATGCGACCTGTAGGCTGTGTCGAAGGTTTTAAGAGCAATGGCTCGTGGGGCCCTTACCGTTGACCAATGTGACCAATTTGGACCAAAATAAATGTAGGATGTTCCCAAGTCATGCTACCTAGTTACACTGAAATTGCTTCATAAATACGACCTGTAGACTGTGGTAAATAAAGACTTAAGGATTCGAACCCGCACAGCTGTCACAGTTGGCAGATCATGACCAAACTAGGATGCTCTCATTTAGACATCATACAAAAAGAAACGGTGCTACTAAATAGTAAACATAAACGAAAACAAGTTAAAATGGTAAAATATAGGCAAATAAAAGTTTAAAAGGGGTAAGGGGTGTATGTAAGGGTATGTGTTATTCATGTGTGAAATTTGATCCACTTCTGTTTGGTATTTTGGTCATTAAGAGGATTTAAAGTGTGTTGCGTGACGCAGAACTTGTGTTCGTTAATTTGTCGCAGTTGACCCGCCCAACTAAATAACGAACCCATGAAACGACAGTGGATAATTAATTAGCTGACAATATTGAATCGGATTACCGCTTGCATTAAAATGGCTGGTTTAAAATTTTGTCTCTTTCATATTTTTTTATATTTATTATTATTATTTTCAACTGGGATCTATTTTAATTTTCTTTGTTGCCTATCTGCTATGTTGGATGTTTTTTGTTTGTCAAATAATTCTACGGCAGACAGATTCAACAGAAGCTACCTTACAACATTCATGGCCAAATGACGAGAAAAAGTATTGAATGCTCGAAAACGCAATCCCATCATTTAAAAATCACGAGAAAGTAACAACTGTGAAAGGATAAACGGTATTATAAAGTTGGAAAACAATTGGAAAGTGCTCAAATTGACTGACCTAACTGACAATTTACAGGGCATTCTGACGGATCGGTTACGCGATTTTTGAGGCGCACTTCGTGTTTGCGGAGATTTTGACTTGGTCGACTATGCAGTCGCCTTGAATGTCAAGCAAGAAACTTGGACAAACATGACAGCCGAGCAACGGATGAAAAGATTCTAAATCACATAAATGACTCAAGGAAAGTCCAGACATCGACGGACGGAAATTAACAATTCCCAAAACTGCCATCATTGCCAAGAAACCCGGATAGAAGAAAAGAATCAAATCATGTAAAACCAAACCATTTGTAAGGTAACGGCAAAAGAATGCATAAAAACAAAAAGGGGGCATCTGGAAAAAATATGCAGACACAAGGCCCCCCCCAATTTTTTTTCCGCGCCAAAGGGACCCACCCACCCCTCACCCCTTTTGTGCAAAAAAAAAACCAACAAAACAATTTCTCTCCAAAAAATGGGACCCACCCCCAATTCATCAGTTATCATTATCAACTCGCTCATTCTGTGGTCACTTGTCCAATTAAGGGGCTAGATACCAAGAAAAAGTGGATGGTTAAACATTATTGGAACAAATCCATTTCTGTACATCTTCAGACATCTTTATTTACCTTTTTAAGTTACTGCATGTAGTGCTCCTAAAGCTCTAATATTACAGATAAATCTTTGGTAACTACCCCTGATAACTTTGAATAACCCTTTTCGGGACTGTTTCTCTCTCTGTCGACATGGAATACATACTGAATCTGAGATGGATAAAAAAATTTAATATTAGTTTGTTTGATTAGTGTTTGACGTCGCTTTCAAGAGCCAGGCTTATATCACGACACTACCTGTTTTACTGGTAGAGGAGAGTCCGCACACAAGGCTTTCTGTCAGTAATTTCATTGGCTGAGCGGGTCGCCTACTGTGTAAGGCGAGACCACCGGTCATCAGCGAGTAACTGGCAACCCTACCAGATAACGATTTAGAGTAACAAAGTCTAGATGACTCCACCTGGATTCAAACTCAAATCGTCTGCGCTGGCAGGTTAGACGGCTCTGAGTTCTAACTGACTGAGCCACCGTGGCCCTAATTTAGTATTAGATATCAGATGGAAAATATTATTTCTACTTATGCCTTAACATGATTTAGTTGATGTGTATTTCAACCTCATCAACTTGATATCAATTATGACCAAATTGGATTGATAATGTACATACACTTTTTGATAAGTTGTTTATTTGTTTGGTAATTTGATTGGGGTTTAACGTCGCCTTCAACAACTAAGTCTATATCACAACCATCCCAGTTTTGTCGGTAAAGGAAAGTCTGCACACATGGCTAGTCTGACAGTGATTGTATTGGCTGAGAGAGTCTCCTACCGTGTGAAACATGACTGCCGGCCATCAGGATTAACTGGTAACTCCTCCAGACAACGATTTTGGATTACAAATTCCGGATGAATACATCTGAAATCGAACCCTTATCGTCAGTGTTGAGAGGCGGAACGGCTTGGGAGTTGTACCACTAACCGTCTGAGCCACAGGTGGCCCTGAGTCGCAAAGAAAGGAACTCGTGTCAGTGTTGTCTATTTCAGTGAATGTACTGAAAGCGACATGGTGAGTTTTACCTGCCACTTCACAGTTAGGAGAAGATAATCTAGATTTTGTAAATATAAGCATCACGGGGAGAGGCATCTACCGAAACCACACAAATAAACTGATTCTGAAGGGGAGGCGAATCCTTAACCAAATGAAACTTATAGGGAGAAACAGTTTCAATAAGGTTTTCGTGGAGAAAATCATTTGGGAAATGGTGGGTCTGCAAGATATAACATACGGTACAGAAGTGGTACCCGTAACCCAAACGGCTGTAAAGAGCTTGGAAACCCTGCAGAACGATGCAGGCCGATGGATAACGGGGTCGAGTAATTCCGCAGCACTAGAAGCAATCAGGGGCGAGCTTGGGTGGATGAGGATCAAGGACAGGATAGACTTATTGAAACTCAGTCATCTTAATGAGTTGATAAATTTATCTGGTATCAGGACAACTCGTACCCACGGCAACTCGTACCAGTCAAGTCGTACCCAAAATTGGACAACTCGTACCCAATTTCGGCTGGACAACTCGTACCCACAGTTGGACAACTCGTACCCAAGGTTGGACAACTCGTACCCACAGTTGGCCAACATGTACCTGGTCTATAATTGTATGGGCGAAGGCGAATATTGACTGAAGGACTTAATAAGAGTTGTGTCTGCTTTCAATGGGTGTGCATAAAGGCAAAAACTTTCCATTTTTAGCATTTATCTCAGCAGAACAGTCTGAACAGACTTCGCCGAAAGTCAATTTCGCCGGTATGGACATTTCATCAAGAGAGCAATTCGAAGGAAACAGGAAATATTTAAATTATATATTAATACAGTGGTGTAGATACGGGAGACGACCCCCTCCCACTCCCACCCTCCCCCTCCCCAAAATCGGGTAATCTTTGGCTCTTCGTTAAACTTCTGAGGGCTTTTCTACGTAATATTTTGTTGTACTGGTAGTCATACCCAGCAGTTCACGTGTTGCAGGGTTAATGCAAAATCAGATGCGATCGCGGCTCATTCCCCCACCCTAACCCACCCCTTCATTAGCTGAAGGATTAACGCGCTGTCGGACGCGATTGTGGCCATCAGAAGTCCTTTCCTGGTCAAAATAGACCTGTGCCAATTTTTGTTTCGATCGGTCGAGGCACGAGAGTCAGGTGCCGAGAGAGAGAGAGAGAGAGAGAGAGAGAGAGAGAGAGAGAGAGAGAGAGAGAGAGATTCACTTTTATTCACATTTATAGTCTAATTGCAAACCTAACAAAAATGCTAATTATCATTTAATTTTCATGATTGTCAAGGAAGATAATTGTTAGAAAAACACACCTCCCAACTGGAAGATTAACTTAATTGGCGATAATAATATGCACAGATAATTGGAAGAAAATTAAACACCAATCGACTATAAGGTAATAGACGATAGAAAATAATTCTTCGTGATCTCACGCCACAACAGTCACATCATTCGCACCTTGGACTCCGAGGTGCTAACTACTAAACAATGGAGCTCCCACTTGTTATCCAGGAAACACTTGTCAGAGTGAAGGCTACCCTTGCTACCACCTGGAGTATCTCAAGTGCTCAAGGGTAAAATTCACCTGACAGTGGATTTTGATAGAGAAGCCGAACCGACGTCCTTGGAGAGGTGTAGTACCTTTCGTGAGGGGATTTCCCCCCGCACTGGTCACCCTCCAAGTGACTCGGACCTGCAAAAGGATGACGACAAGCGCCGAACACAGACAAAGGACAGCCAGAAGAAAAGGAAAAGAAAGAAGGGACCTTCCGCCAGACGACGCGATGCCCGCCGACTGACGGTGTTCATGGAAAAGAAAAGGACGGAGAAGGAAGAGAGGGAGGCTAATCATGGCATTGAACGCTCAATGCCTGCTACCCCTGTCCGTTCCACGTCCAGCTCGGTACCCTCCACTCCGGTGGAAGGTCCGGAGGACGCTGGTTCGCCAGGTAACAGTCTAACCTCCAGCCCATCACACTCTTCCCCCGAAGAGGAGATGGAGGAGGATAGTCTGTTTGTGGAGCAGGAAGTTGAGGCTGACATCGCACATGTCGCTAAACCCACTCTTGCTCTTCCTGCTTTTTCTGACCGGGACACCATCCAGGAAGCAAACACCGCGGAGTCCGTGGAAAGTATCTTAGGAGAAAAGGCCAGAGACGACGACCACCTTATATTTCTACAAGCCCATATTAAGACCTTGAGAGATCGCGGGTGCAAAGGCAACATGCTCAGAATAGGATTAGAGAGTCTCAGCAACCACTACTTGAGAACAACACCAAAAAGCTCTTCACCACCGGCAGTTGCGAGGGCCAGACCTTACCAACCGAGTCAGCCCTCCATCACTCCTTCAACACCACCAAAGGCGATATCACCAACTCAGCCACCTCCTCCTAAGAAAAGCAGACGAAATCATAGGCGCCGCTAAGCATCTTAACACTTTCCTCCTTTACCACGGCCAGACCAGACAAACCGAATCACATACTGTCTCTCCTTCCAAACCCCCACCTCTGAAAAAGAAGCAGAAAAGACACAAGCGCCGCTAACAACCCACAACTTCTCCTCCTTTACCACGGTCTGAAACTTCAAAATTCTACAGCTAATGAGGGTCGAAAGGGTCTTGCTCCCCAAATCGTCCCTGCGCGCCTTCGGCGCGCGAAACCATTTGTTTCGGCACACCTGTCACTGCCGGGTAAGTCTAAATTAAATGACTATCGAGTTTTCAGGTGTGTCGGTGTTGACCATAAAATTTCCGACAGAAATCAGTTGATGCGAGCTGGTGGACTCATAGAGAGAGATGTATTAGAGCTTTTTAATTAGATTTTTTTAAATGAACATCGTTTGTGATCTTCTTGATTCAGTCTATCACTGGTCATTGTTTGCCGTTTTTCTTCCCAGTGGGTAAATGTGCTACGCTTCAAGTACAAAATCCGGCTGGACTCTCAATTTACAATGAAATCCTTTCTCGCCTGACCGGAGTGGCGCCTCACCAGTGATGTAACTTTGCCACACGAAAAATAATGTAAAAGTGGAGAGTGGCATTATTAATCAGGAAAGGCAAGAGTTAATGCGACGAAGGCTATGGTTTTCACCCTGATAATTTGCAGAGCCTAGGCCTAGATGCGAGGCCTTTTAGTTTTTTCCAGTACTCTAAAAAGAAAAAAAACCTGAAGCACAGAAACCGGGTGTTGGGGTTGGAGGGGGGGGGGGGGGGCATTCACGCCAGTTCTCGTACGAATACGATTGCAGACTTTCAGGAACCACTGCTGCCTGCTATCAACAAAGTACGGTCAATGAATATATGTTTCCTGTTCTGTGTATCACAGCCGCCATTTAGACGTAAACTTTGTGTATATTTCATTCATATTCATGAAATATCTGACGAAGGAATTTCAAAGTAAACTGATTTCCATTACTATTATAGCACCTTAAACGGGTGAAACAAAAGCAAAAAACCCGCTTCTATAGTTCTTAGGCCGTTAACGGCCTTCGCCCATACAATTAAACACCAAGTACAAGTTGACCAGCCATGGGTACGAGTTGTCCAACCTTGGGTACGAGTTGTCCAATTGTGGGTACGAGTTGTCCAGCCGAAAATGGGTACGAGTCGTCCAATTTTGGGTTCGACTTGACTGGTACGAGTTGCCGTGGGTACGAGTTGTCTAGAAACCATTTATCTCCCCGACAGCCGATGGTCACGGTGTAAAGTAATGTTCCAGAGAATTTTCAACTCAAATATCAAGACAGGTTGGATGGTCCAAGTGAGGGAGCTAATAGAGAATTACTCAATGGAGATCTCAGACCTGGATGTAGGGGCAAACCAGGGTAAAAACTCGTCAGAGAAAGGGCCAGGGAGGATGGTATAACCTTAATTGGCGAGAGGGGGTAAAATCAAAGAGGTCTTTGAGTGGCTTGAGTGATAAAGAGAAGCATGGTTTCGAACAGTACCTTTATGACACCTTTGGAGGGATCACTGTTGTTCAAGCTGGGGTCGCGGTCCATGGAGCTGAGGGGAAAAATTGGGAGAAACAGTGAAAAGGAGTGCCAGATGTGTAATTTGGGCGTGGCGGAGACCCTGGAACACTTTCTTCTAGAATGCCCAAAATACCAGTGTAAAATAATAAGATTCACTGGGAGTATATGGGGAAATGGGATGGAGAATGAAGGAAATGTGGTTAATGAGAGACTCAAAGGAGAGGGTTAATATGGGCCGAAGTAACTGTCATTCTCAGTGACCACCGATTTCGCTCTCAGTCTCTCTTTGATTCTCTCCCTTTATCTTTCGCGTTTGACCAATTCCGGCTCCGTTTTTAATTATTATCCAAATCTGCATTTTTAATCGGTTGACATTTTTTATTTTCAGCTCCAATAATGGCGAGTTCATCTCGTCCCGTCAGTCGCCACGGAAGGAAATTCCGTCAGTATAAACCGTTAACACCGCCGTCTGATGAAGAATTACCGTCGTTTTCCACAATGGATTACGAAAATACAGAAGGCAAGCCCAATATAAATAAAACTCGATGATAATTCATTGTCAATTCGCCAGACAACATGGTTGCTAATGTCAACAACTTCATCTTTGGCAAAGATCCGCGATTTATCAAATTATGTTTTCAGAAACTACACGTTTCGTAATGCCTCTAAGAATGATCCATTCGTTATAATTTATAACTCATCACCAATCTGGCTTCTATTGTATCAGTTTTAATCTGGTGAAGATGAGGAGAAATGAAGGCGAATATCTTTTCTTTCGAATTACCGAGATATCTTGCTGTTTCCCATTTTATTTTCGTCTTTAGAACAGGGTTGGCAAATGAATTCTTTTCTTGGCCTGTGTAAAAAAAATATATTTCTGACCAGAGGGGTACTACAAGTCAACCTGTAACAGTTTTATGATAAAATCAGCATTGAACTTGCTATAAAGATAATAAAAAAAGGTTTATGCAATTTTTGATAAATTTGGGTGCTGAAAGTGGTAGTTGGTACTAATGCGGGTTACCAAAGGTTATCTATCACACTTCAGAGCCATATACAAATAGCATCTACCTTCCTGTGCCCTAACTGATGAAGGCACAGCCTAAAAAAAAAAAAAACGATTTAAACTTCAAACTTAAAATTTGATAACGATATATAATATTAATAATAATATACCGGTACACAAAATAATGAATGACACGAAATGTCAATGTCATGAAATGCAATTCAGTTATAAAATGACAAACAGTATCTCTCCGTGAAGACAAACTTTCATTCAGACATGCAAAATAGTGAAATTACATTCTTTTGTAAACTACTCGGGCTTTAAGGTGCTATATAAGTAATGGAATTTGGTTTATTTTGAAATTTCAACCGATGGTATTCCTTAAATTCAAATTAAATATACACAAATTATACATCAAAATGGAGATTGGGAGGTATAGAACACAAAAATATATGAATTCAGCTCGTAGAGTTGACAGCAGGCACCACTTGTTCCAGAAAGTCTGCTACCGTATTTGTACCAGAACTGTAATACTAGTACAATAATATTTCCTGAGAACAACTTAACGGCCAAATGTGCTTCACATATCCAAGACCAAAGGTCTTATATCAAACATTTGTGTGCGCACTATTTTGAAAGCACAATGCTTTCATGACATAATAGTGTGCAAACAGCCAATCAGTTTGAAGTACAAGTGTAAAACTACAGGGAATCCCTTGGCGGTTCCCAAGAAAAATTTCTGGGTTGTAAATAGCAGGAATATGGTGGAAATGTGCAATGTGACTCACTACGCATGCATATTGAAATGCAGTGCACGTGATTGTGTCTACTCATCTCAACTTGTTTCAAATTCATGGTAAACAATACTCCGTCGCTTTTGTAATAATGGTAACTATTAAGACAAACCTCTTGAACAGTTGGTCTCAGGACAACATGTGCTTTCGGTAATGGGAACAAGATTTTCTCAAGGGCCTTTTTTTACATCAGTAAAATCAAAATTGCGGAAACGAGCCCGATCGCACTCACGCCTGTCTCACATGAAGGCCTGGCACTTCTACACTGTAAACAGAATGTAGATTACTGTTGATTCCAACAATTTGTGCACGGAACATATTATTGATAAACATAAGTTCATGCTGTTAGGTATTGAAAATTTTCACTTGAAAAGTTATGATAGAAAACAATTTTTTAATTTAGGAATCGATTAATTGTCACAAATAATCAATAATAATCTATTAATCATATCTAGATGTCCCCTCGCTCTCTCTCTTTGAAGTCATTAAAAATGAAGTTCAAGTCAGTTGACCTACCTGAAGTAGACAATGAAGAGGATCCTCATTTAGGTACATTCAAAGCTTTGAGGTTCCAAACTTTTGAACCTTATGTGTAATAATCAAGACCGGTCGTCAGTTGCTAACTTCGCAACTGCTGATCTGTCTTCATTATTACACTGATAGTTCAAAAGTTCAGAACATCAAAGCTTTGAATGTACCAAAAAGGCAACTGCTTCTAATGGCTTCTTGAGGTTTAACGCCAATGTTCTTAACCTTTTACCTTTAGAAAAATAGTTTTTTCAGCAAATTTGTTTTTAATTATTGAACGTCTAAAACGGGGTAAAATTTACTGATGCTTTAACAACGAAAAATACTAATCGATTTTGGTGTGACTGATCAACAATCGATTGATCATGACAGCCCTAGAAAACACCTACAATGCAAATGAAAGCTGAAAATATATTTCGAAATATACTGTTTTTATGGTATGATTAATCTAGGGCACTGGTAAAAAATCCCCAGAACCAAGACACACCCCAAACAAAGTGGTTAAAATGTCCTCTGCCATTGGGCAAAACATTCCCCAACATGTCAAAACATCCTCCAAGTTCCAACATTGGGCAAATCATCTCCTGGCATTGATTGAAAGGTTCCCTGGCAAAAGGTCGCTCCACCAAATGTGACTATCGTGAAAAACATTCAATTGTATTACCCAATTCACTAACAAGTTTTGACCAGCACTAATATCATTTCAAAATTAAGTTAGAAACTGCTGCTAGATTATTTTGGGTGTTCTGAATTGGTTATTCAAAAATTGTTTTAATACAAATTATTTGAGAGTGCCCAGAGGCACTCTCCAATAATTTGTAATAAAACAAATTCAGACAAAAAATAAATGTTATTTACGTTCAACTGAATATGAAACATGAGCAAGGAAAATGTTGGCTTTTCCTCTGGTACTGGTACCCTCATTTATTTTAAAGCCCTGATAGTGGCTTCTAGCACCCAACCAGTTAAATGCTAAATATTTATTGAATATGTGTAGCAATTGTTATGCAAGTTTAAAAGGTTAAAATATTCCCTTTCCGCTTCGGGAATAGCCAAATCAGGCCTGGCATTTTCAGGAGAGCGATTTATTCGCTCGCCTACTGCTCGTCTTAAAAAAATTAAGGAGGGCGAAAACTAGCCCTCCTGGTCTTAGACAATAATGGTTATCATAACAGCCTATTCCTACAACCCACATCTTTTCAAATCTCTTTTACATGTATGTTAGTGGTGTCGGTAAGACGGCCGCACAGCCCCTCCCAAACCTCCGGGCCTTCTGCAGTCTCACAGAAACTATCTTGTTAGCAGCAGCAAATAAAATGTACAAAGCTCACTAGGCAGAATTCATTAAGAGTAAAACTTCATTTTGCCACTTTTAGCTTTTGTATGCTTCAGGAGAGCTAATTGCTCTCCTAGGACACGCGAGGGGGGCAATTTTTAGCGCTCCTGCATTTTTAAGAATGCCAGGCCTGCCAAATAACTATTTCATGGGCATCTGCATAATTTTATCTGGTTGATTGTAGAAACCATGATCATGGCTCCATTGAAATGTGCTGAAAGCCACTGTAGTGGCTTTACACTTCACATGTGCATGTATGTATAAGCTTGCTGTTGGCTCAACAGTAGGAAAACATATTCTTATAAAAAAGTTTTTATGCAATCTGTTGGTGAGTCCCAGCAGATACTCTCCAATAAATTGTAACAAAACAATTGTTTATGAGCACATTCTTGCCAAACTAAGGCTCCCTCGCTGGTAGCATGGTGTCTTTGAAAAAAATACTCATATTTCAAATCATCTTTGAAAAATAACTTAGCACTCTACCAGTTAATTCCCATACCACATATATGCGAAGGGTGCATTAGGTGTCCATCTGCAATTCTGCATGTCTGTCTGTACCTTGGGGCATTCATCTGCACATTCACCATGATAACTTAGTTAACCCTTTAGGGAGAACAGTGACTTAGTAGTAGACTGTTGGATTTCTTTGCTAGAGGTCCCGAGTTCGATCCCTGTCTGGGACGACCCACGTTGTGTCCTTGGGCAAGGCACTTTATCCCGGTTGTCTGCATGGGGGCACGATGATGCTGTATACTAAGGCGTACTGCACATAGACGGTGCACATGTTTTCAGCTGCTGTAACCCTGCTTGAGCGGAGCTTGAATTGAGTTAGAATGTTAAGGAGCTGACAGTTGCTTGGTGGTTCTCTCCGAGTACTCCGGCTTCCTAAACCCGTAAAACTGTCATGGTGACGATTAGCCATTGTGCATAAGTATGTGCCCTTAAACATCAATAAATAAATAGTTAACCCTTTACCTAACTTAACTGCCAAAACCGGCCAGGGCTATTCACAAAAAATCTCCAGTTAGTTTTCATTATTTTTTTCATTTTGTGTGTCAAAAACATAGGTTATGACCCCTCTTTGGAATGAACTCGTTCCAATGAGGGGTCATAACCTATGTTTTTGAGACAAAAAATTAAAAAAAATTATTTATTCAAGAATTTTGTTTGCAAGTGTCGTCTGCATTTCATATTAGGTAAAGGGTTAACTTTGCAGACTGTTTTCCATATTTTTATACTGTACCAATGACCCAGACATAGTTGGTGCTAACTCTTAAAAATATAGGGCCAAACACAAATTTTGCCCCCCAATCCCCAAAATTTGCATCTAGAACCAAAGAAAACATGTCCTGAATGGCCCTCCATACTTCACCTCTACTGCACATGTGCAGTGTCAAGGACGTCCCGAAATTGGCGCCATTAATCATTCTTTGTTTGGCCCTTCATCAGTTAACATCTGACTGATCTTTGTGCTTGTAAATCTCAGTTTAAATGATGCCAGACACATAAATATTAGAGAAATGGTGATTCTAAGGAGGATATAGGAGGAGAGGAAAAATGAGTGACAGAAAATAATCAGGGCTGTAACTTAAAATTTTTTAATGAAATTATGTCAAGTTACCTATTTTCGAGGCAAGAGCCTGTTGTTGTCGTTCTTGTTATCAAGTTACACTGCTTGTTCAGTGTTTTCCTCTCTCCCTTTCCTTTAAGTTCCCCCTAGCTATCCTCCCATGCTTTTGGCATATTTTCTGTAATATTATTACTAAAATTTCTTGGGAGTTTTAGCTGGATAACAGAATGAATTCTGTTCTTTTCCCCATGTTTGCGTCTTCACCTATGGGTGGTTAGGCGTAGTGTTCTGCATCTACCATCTGATGTTCTGCAGTTTCTTCCCTGGAAGTCTCTGTTTTGCATCAGATAGTGTATTATTGGTAACTGATTTCGGGCCAGGGTTATCAGTGCCTGGAGTCTTGTTTCTGGTGTTTTTACACTTCTTGTTCACATTGACAACAGCCCTCTGTGTGAGGGGGGATTTCTTGAAAATAGTATCTTGATGTTAGTTTAATCATTACTAGATACATTATTATTGTTCGTAAGTGTTGCATTAATTTTTTAAAATATTTTTGAAATTTTTGCCCACACTTAGGCTTGGGATCCATTGGGGCTCAATGTTACTTTTCAGAAACTTGGGCTTTTCTGAAAAAATATTTTTTCAAAATTTTTTGATTTCAATTATTTTTTCTATGTTAATGGATCATGTTATTATGTATTTTGATTGTCAGGGATTGGTGCGAGTACTAGGACTTTGTTTTCTTTTCACATTGAAAGGATATTGTTCAATTGTAATAAGAGGAAATCTTCCTCTGACTTTCACAATCATTGTATAAATGTAGTCAGTGTACTCTCACTAACTCCTGTTCCGTATGTATTAATTTCGATGACAACATGGGAAGCGTGTGTCACGGTATGTTAGTGGGGAAATGGCCATTCCGGTCCTTTCCCCGCAGGGTCACTCTAGTTTATCAATCTCTATTTCAGACAATCAAGAACAGGGTGATGTATCCGTGATGTCTTCCAAAAGTGTGCCTCCGTCGTCACAATTGATGAAGAGCTAGCGGAAAAGTGCTCATGAAAATATGTCAATTGCCTAAGAGGTCCCTAGTAGGATCGACAGCCTTTGACGTCTGCTAGCTCGCCCGGTGTAGCATCCATTCATCGAATGGTTCGGCAGCCGGGTTCGTCCGTTGCAGTCCAGAAGGAGTTTTGGGTGATGCGAGCACTATAAATCAACCAAATGCACACCCAGTGACGGCGGATTAGAGGAGAGAACGGAGGAAGCCTTTTAGTCCGGTTCCTAGCTCGTCCAGGTCGATCCGGACTGCGAGCGAGAGAGGCCCCTCTCTCGTACAACAACAACTGGCCCCAGATGTTGTGGTACAAAATGTTTCGCATTCGGAGCATACGTCCGCTGCTCGGGACGCTCCGTTAGATTGACAGCCCGGAGAGACTGTCAATAAGGCTTCCTCATCCTCATGGTAGCGCACACGACCACTCTTGGCTACGTGACCTCGGATATCCAGTCAACTTCGCCAATCAGAGAATCCTCGGCGACCAGGTCACGCCATCCGATAGCCAGGGACACGAGGCCTGGAGACTCCGGACGTTCGCATAAGAAAGTATGCGGGAGTCAGCGTACACGGAGCTTCCAGCGGCAAAGCATCGTAAGACTGCTACTGCACAGGCCTCGGTGACGGACGTGCTATCCCAAATAGCACAACTTATCACAGGATCCCAGCAATGACAGAATCTCTGTCGCATCATGTAATATCCGACGACGCTGGGTCGGGACGCTCCGCGGAAGCACGGACGTCCGAAAATTTCATACGTTCCGACGGGATGCCGAAAGGGATTCGGAGGATTTCGAGCTTTCCCTTTCGGAACAACATAAGCTACTGTATATGTCATCCGACTTCATCTTCTAGAGGTTCTTCGTCGGACCAGAATGCTGCGATGCCGGATAAGAAACTGATAGCGTCGGTGGACACAGAAATTTTTGGTTCGGTTCAGGGACATCGTCCCTCAGTTCCAACACAGCCCAATAATGTCTCAGAAACTTTCGATTTATTGAACGACGCTATATATTTTTTTTTATATGCTTGCTATTACAAGCATGTCTGGTTTCTTGTTCGCAAAATTACTGAGATGTCTTTCAAAAGTGTGCCTCTGTCGTCATAGTTAATGAAGAGCCAGCGGCAATTAGTGCTCATGGAATACGTCAATCGCCTAAGAGGTCCCTAGTAGGATCGACAAGAGTTGACATTCGCTAGCTCACCCGGTGTAGCGTCCATTCATCGAATGGTTCAGCAGTCGGGTTCGTCCGTTGCGGTCTAGGAAGGAGATTTGGGTGATGCGAGCACTATAATAGACTTTAGTACACACCCAGTGATGACGGATTAGAGGAGAGATCGGAGGAAGCCTGTTAGTCCGGTTCCTAGCTCGTCCAGGTCCGTCCGGGCGGCGAGCGAGAGAGGTCCCTCTCTCGTACAACAACATATGGGACCGGATGTTGTGGTACAGACATTTCACATTCGGAGCATATGCCCGCCGCTCGGGACGCTCCGTTATATAGACAGTCCGAGTGACTGTCGATAATGCTTCCTCATCCTCACAGCAGCGCACACGACAGCACATTGGCTACGTGACCTCGAGTATCCGGCCAGCTTCGTCATTCAGTGGATCCACGGCGAACAGGTCACGCCATCCGGTAGCCAAGGGACACGAGGCCTGTACACTCCGGTCGCTCGCATAATAGAAGTATGCACGGGGTAACGAACACGGAGCTTCCAGCGGCAAGGCATCGTAAGTCCGCTTCTCCACAGGCCTCAGTGACGGACGTGCTATCCAAAATAGCACAGCTTATCCCAGCAAAAGACAGATTCTCGGTCGAATCAGGAATAATCCGACGGCGCTGGGTCGGTGCACTCCACTGTTGCATCAGGTACGGATGACCGAACACTTCATAGGGTCCGACAGGATGGCGATAGGGATTCGGACGATTTCGAGCTTTCCCTTTCGGAACAACAGAAGCTGCCATACATTTCTTCCGGCATTATCTTCCAGAGGTTGTTCCGTCGGACTACTTTGCTGCGATGCTGGATAAGAGACTAATAGCGTCATTGGACACAGAGTTTTGGATCGGTTCAGGGACATTGTCCCTGAGTTGCCAACGCAGTCCAATAATGTCATTAGAACATTCGAATTATTGAACGACGCTATATATAAGCTTGCTACCAAACATGCTAGTCTAGTTTCTTGTCCGCAATGCTCTATTCTGCCTTTCATCAATTCTAGGAAAATAAATTTTTATTGGCAGAACTGGGCATACCGAGAGTTCCTATGCGTCTAAGACAGCGAGGCTGAACACTGGGAATTATCTTTTTCGCCATCTATGTCAATTCCAACCACGATGTTGGAAACGACAATGATGTCTAATAGACTTAACTTAGACGCTTTATCATACGTAGACCACCTTACTGAGGCGTTATCATTACGTCTTCAAGAGAAAGAATTCCAGGATATGATCCTCAATGAGATTTCTTTCAGGGGCAATAGTTTTCCACGTATAACTCCGCCCTTCAGTGGCAACCTGGAGTTGGTTAGACGTGACGCAGCCCTAGCTACATCCACGCGCGTGGATAGTAAGGTGAAGAACTCTCTCAGAGTCTCTTCGGTCTCGGAGAAGCTTCTCTTCGACGGCAACCTTTCAGCAATCTTTAAATTGCTCGATATACACGTTCTCTTGTCAATCAAGTAATACAAGAGATTCAGACGTGGGCAAACATTCGGTGGTTGACTCAGAGAGTTCCACTGTAGTTGCCGGATCCGAGTTTTTCGATTATGACGGATGCCAGTCAAACAGGTTGGGACACAATTTTGATCCCAATGGATTCGAAGTGCCAGGGTCTTTGGGTTCCTCAGTTTTTTGGCAAGCACTTAACTTCCAAGAAATAATATTATTTTGGCTTGCACTACGTCATTGGATGAACATTATTCAGAAACGCATGTCCAAATCCTGTCCGATAATACGACAGTAGTTGCGTATATCCGGAACCGGGGAGGCACTCATTCGGTTCCGTTATTAATTTTAACGAAAAGAATCCTTCTGTTTGTTATAGAACACCAAGTTCTGTTTCGGTCCGTCATATTCTGGGTCGTCGGATCATATTAGCAGACTCCCTTTCACGTAAGGGTCGTTTGTTGCCGTCAGAATGGACTCTCAACAAACAGGTATTCAATCAGATTTGCTACCAATGGGAGCGCCCAGTGATAATTTATTTGCGACACAACTCTCCAATCAATTGCAGACGTATGTGTCACCGTGTCCGGATCCCCGAGCATATGTAGTTAATGCTCTATCGATCTAGTAGGACGGGATGATAGGATATACGTATCCTCCAGCGCTGTTGATTCAGCAAGTATTGCTGGGATTATACATTCACAATACAATTCGGTTGGTAGCATCTCTGTCTCCACAGAGACGGTGGATAAATTTACTCAGATGTCTGCTGTGGGACTTACCGCGGAAACTTCCTCCACGAGAGGATCTTTTTTCGTTGGGGAAATCGTGTCAACTTCATCACTACCCGCAAGGTCTCAACCTTCACATATTCCGTTGTGCGGTCCTTCTTGCATGGCAAGCATTGTACAGGACGAGCAGTGGACGCGATTTCTAACTGTAGGAGGACCTCCTCTTCGCTATACTATGCGGCTAAAGTGGAGGGTCTTCCGTCGTTGGTGTAGGGATCTTTATGTTGATATTTTTGATCCCTCCATACCAGTCATTGCAAACTTTCTAGTATACTTGTTTGACGAGATCAACTGCAGCCAGTTACTTTTAAAGGTTATAGGTCTATGTTATCTGATACCTATGCACACCATGATAGTTTACAATTAAGCCTAATGTCTCTTTATCTAAGTTAGTTTGAAACTTTTCGATAATAGACCTAGAATCCTTAGATTAATTCCTATACGGAATTTAGCTTGGGTTCTTATTAACTAAAGCAACCATTTGAACCTCTTGAGACAGTAGTTTCAAATTCTGGCCTTTTAAGGCAGCAATTCTCTTAGTCTTCTCTTCTGCTGAAGAGTCAGTGAGCTTCATACACTATCGGTGGACGATTCTCACTTTCGTAGTATTGGAAACTCTATTACCTTTACTACTAATGTTGTATTTTTGGATAAGAATCAGGCTCCTAATAAATATCCGAAACCTATTGTTTTTAAGGTCCTTCCGTCTTCGAATGGGCATAGGCCTTTACTCTGTCTGGATAGACCTTTATGTATTTATTAACAGATCGCAGTTTATCAGTAAGGACGTAAAGCTTCTTATGGCTCTGATGCCTTATAGAAAGGTCATTACGGTCCATTCTATTACTAAATGCATTCAATTAACTATCGGTACCGCTTAGGATAATCTATCCTTAACTCAGCAGTCTGTGCTTAAGATTTCGGCTCATGAAGTAAGAGCTCTTCTACATCTTGGGCTTACGTAAATAGTGTTGCTATTATAGATTTAAAGTAGGCTGCATATTGGTCTCAGCCATCCACATTCACGAATTTTTATCTCAGAAATATCGAGTCCATTTCTGGAGGCCTGCATTATTTAGGTCCATTATCGGCTGCTCAGAATGTCGATCACTTAACAATTGCAACTATAGCTATGTAGGCTTTATGTTCCGGCAGTGACTCCGTCCTGCTGCCCTCTTCGCTCTGGGCTATTTGACCCAGGGCTAGAAAAAAGGGGGGGGGGGAGGGTGTTCCCTTGGGTCACCTGTTTTATTATCAAAACAAGGGGATACCTCCTCCGGAGTCAGTAATTCTGAGCTGTTACTGGGATGGTTTTAAAGTGAAAACTTATGTTTTAAAAATTCATTCATGTCATAGTTTTAAAGTATAGCATTTGAATATGTCACATGTCAAACGGGCGTTATTATACTATCCTCGGACACTTTTAAAAGAGTATAAAGAGTCTCAATTCTCTGGACTAACTTTATTTATTGGCTTACTTTAAAAATAATTAGTATAAGAATTATACTGGATATTAATAGAGAATATGGATGTTATGATGCTCAATTATAGAAGGTATTGTGTCTTTCTAATTTATCATAAATAAGAAAGATACATGTGAAGCCTAATTCTTCTTTTCTCCTCCAGGAGATGACTCTATTTTATATAGTTGAGCTTATTGGATTTTCCTCTCTGTCCTGGGCCCTCCAGCCTTTTTACTATTCAGCTATGTCTGGGTCATTGGTACAGTATAAAAATCTTAAAAAATTCATAGTAATTTATATATTTTTTATACTTACCAATGACCCAGACGGGGATGGCCCTCCCAGGAGTTGGGAACTCATACCTCCCCGCTGAGAACATAGCACTTACCAGGCACTGATGGTAAGAATGATTAATGGCGCCAATTTCAGGACATCCTTGACACTGCGCATGCGCAGTAGAGGTGAAGTATGGAGGGCCATTCAGGAGATGTTTTCTTTGGTTTTAGATGCAAATTTTGGGGATTGGGGGGCAAAATTTGTGTTTGGCCCTATATTTTTAAGAGTTAGCACCAGCTATGTCTGGGTCATTGGTAAGTATAAAAAATATATAAATTACTATAAATTTTTAAAGTTTTTTAGCTTCACTACTGACCATAGCCAGAAGGCTAAGTTTGATTTTTAAAGTCATGCTTGTAGTTTCAGAGTTCTGGGTGATGATTGTACGAAACATTGCTATTTTTTCATTTCTGCATGTTAACTTTAGCTAGTGTTGAAACGATAATTTTGTAGTCGACAAGTCAGTTGCTATTCACCAATGATCTTGACTAACTGACTAGTCAACACCCTTGACCACTTCACTGTAGTATACATGTTGGGGCAGGCAGCACCTATCTTTGCACCCAATCTGATGATAAAATCCTGGTTATTTTCCACTTCTAACTTTGGAGGGAATCAACTGCTAAATGCCTTCCCTCATATTTTAAACATACATTCATAAACAAACAGCCATTAAGCTGACAGAATATACCAGAATAATTTTAGAATTTCACCGCAAACAGGAAGCATCACCGCAAACAGGAAGCATTGCCTGACTCCAGCATTGTGTACTTGGGCAAGGCACTTAACCCCTTGATTGTCCACATGAGGGCACGATGATGCCATGTACTAAGGCGAACTGCATGTGTTAATTGAATAATATTCATTGGTAAAGTGGCTATTCAATTAACAGGGTTCCACTGTATTTAAGAACTGTAATTTCATTCATGCAGCAGGTGTTCTTGAGAATCAAAACTGATTTGCTCAACACTATCTGTAACCATGGCTGATAAATAAATAATTAAATGAAATGAAGTAGGGCTTCTTCACCGTGGTAACCAAGTTCTCTTACTGGTAAAATAGGACCCAGTAACCATTGCCTGGGATGGAAGTTGTCTAAAATGGGCAGTATGGGTATAAATGTTTGGTTGTACTTGACTTTATATCCATGTTGTGGTCATTAATAGTGATTGGGCAGAAATATGTGATCTTAAACACCAATAAATAATCTTTTTTGACCAAGCTTTATGAGCTCAGTCACAGGGATCAAAATACTTTTTTTTATTTGCACAGCGAAATGTTATACATTATCAAAAAATGTGTAGCATTTTTTTAAAATTGTGTAGCATTTTTTTGTTTCAAATTCAATATACAATAATGAGTGCTTTTGTTCTCTAGACAGCATTTGACACTTAGTTACATGTATATTAGTGATAGGCCTACTTGAACAATAAGATACAAAGAAATTCATACAGTCGCGTAATGCTGATATTAACTTGCAGTAGCAGCATTACCTAGGTCTGTAAATTTCTGTAGTGCCACCTGGCACCAACAGACGTAGAATCTTTAACTCTTTCACCACAGTAGCTTTCAAAGTTTCAAGTGGTTTGACCCATGATTACCGGTACAGGCATGTACTGTACAGACATACTGATTTGGTACTCAAGTGGATACCTGAGGACTTGGAGGCAAATCAGCAGTTCATGGACCACCAGGTATTCTACCTGGTGGTCCATGAACTGCTAATTTGCCAATGAGCCATCATGTTTCTACCAGACAAGCAGTTTCAAGTAAGGACTAATGCCCATTGTCCACCATGATATAGAGCTTGAGAATGTGCATCGCATTTCGCTATGCATATTCAATGATTGCACAGCTTTTCCTGAATTTTGCATACCGAAATGCGATGCGATACTGCTTATTTTGATCCCTGTTCAGTCAAACAAGATTTGACAGAATAAATGCTCATTTTAACACTATAATACTGGAAAATGATAAAATTCCTGTTAATTGTATACCTCTGACAGTTTATCAGATAACATTTACATGTATGTGTTTGACCGCCTCCTCTTCTCTCAGGCCTGGAAATCTGGCACTGGCTATTAAATTGCCTGCATATTGCCCACACTACTTTTATTCAGCCTGAAAAGCCATCCGATTTCCATTCAACAAGTTGTTCAGATATGGTAGGTAGGAATAAAATTTCTTTCTTTTATACCTACCATACCTGAATGGAAGATGACCCTCTTTGTCAGATAAGAACTGAGCCTTCCTTTCTGCTACACACCTATCTATACTATCTCTAAGTTGAAACTATTGATATGAGATGCATCTACTATACCCAATGGAAGGGTTAATAAAGGTGAAAATCTGAGCTCAAGAGAGCACAGTAGCTCAGTGGAGAGAGACTTGGACTTTAACCCTTTACCCAACGTAACAGCCAAACCTGGTCAGCGCTATTCTAAAAAATCGCCAATTAATTTTCATTATTTTTTTTGGTCACAAAAACATAGGTTATGACTGCTCATTGGAACAAGCTTGTTCCAATGAAGGGTCATAACCTATGTTTTTGAGACAAAAAATAAAAAAAATAGTCATTGAAGAATTTTTTTTTTTGCAAGTGTCGTCTGCTTTTCGTGTTAGGTAAAGGGTGAAAGCAAAAGATCAATGGTTTGATCTTGATCAGCAGTAACTGTACTGAGGGATACTGCATGTCGATGGAGCACTTGTGCTAAGCAACTGATTACCAAAATTGCCGCTGCCCAATTACCGGTTTTTTTAGCTCACGCTGTGCCGATTCCAATGCAGATTCTGTTGTAATACTGTGCACTACTTCACGAATTGAGGCTTGAAAGAACTACATTAAATTGAACATATTTCACAGTGTTAAACGTCATTGACTCAGGTCGTAGAAAAATGACCAGACATGCACACTTGGGCAGTATATGTGGATCTCAGAGCCACGTGTACTGCCCAAGTGCGAGTGACTGGTCATTTTACTGCGACCTGAGTCAATGGAGTGCAACCTTCACCATTTCCAGTATTGCCACAAGTACGCTCTATTGTAAACTTTACATGTTGTTTAACTTGTATATTCCATGAAGGGGCGTCTAGAGTAATTAGGAATACACATCACGTTGTGGATGTTTCTCAACTTTATTGAATGGTATCATTGACATCATTTTATGTTAACAATTGCAGAAGATAATAAAATGTGGTTAATGAATCATCATAAAAAAATGCTTGACAACAATCAGTTGAACCAATGTTCCAGGAGCCGTTGCTGTTGCCATCCGATTGCCCACAATCGGCCAATTGGGGTGGCCGATTCCGACCGTCGGTTAAACACTACCTGACAGTTACTTGCCACAGCTTGGTGGTTCTCTCCAGGTACTCTGGCTTCCTCCACCCATAAAACTGTCAAACATGATTTGACCCTGGCTGTTGGAAGTGTTATTAAATCCCAATAAACAAACAATCTGAGCTCAAATTTCAATATTGGAATGCCAAGCATTGCAAGCAGGGTCACCACATAGTTTTGGTACCTGATGCACTGTTTGGCTGTTTTCCTTTTCAGTCTCAGGGAAATATAGAGAGCAGGTAGTTCAGGTATAGTTGGAATAAAAAGAAGAATTTTAAGTTGAAAAATTTATTTTGCTCCAAGCTGAGAATATTATTTTGTTCTCAGTGAAATGACATTTTCAGTTTACTCCAGTGATAGATCACAGTTTCCATTTAGCAGCAGTTTAATTATTTAAATTTTTCTACTTTCTATTTTACTTCATCATGTGAAAAATAATTTGTTGCAATTGGGTAATTAGTGCCAAGTAAAATTAAAAAAAACATTAGAGATAAGAGATAATTTATGTAATTGAACGGTTGATGGGATAAGTTTGTAAATTTGCTGTTAAGGCCCTACAAAGTAGATTTCTGTTTCTCAGGCCATTTTTTTGGTAAAATTGCATGTGGGCAGGCATTTTTTTATTTGATTTTTAGCTTAACTTGACAAAGTCAAGATAAGCTATTGCCATCACACGTGCGGATTGCGGAAATCTGTTAGCCTGTGAATCTGTGAGTCTGTTCACATTTTCCTTTAGCACAGGTTACACCCCGCAGCTCTTGTTTGATCATCACAAAATTTCATAAGCAGGTTTGGGGTCATGTCTAGATGAGAACGTCCCCTTTTGGTTGCGATCGGTCAACTGGTATGGCTGTCTGAGCCCAAAACCCGAAAACCATTAGCACAGTCTACAGGTCGTATTTATGAAGGGATTTCATTGTAACTTGGTAGGATGCGGGGATTGCCTCTGTATATTGCCTAGATGAAAACGTCCCCTTTTGGTTATGATCTGTCAACCGTGATGGCTGCCCAAGCCCGAAACCCAAAAACTTTTAGCACAGTCTGCAGGTCATATTTAATATAGAGGGATTTCATTGTAACTTGGTAGGATGACTCCGGATGATGTCTAGATGAGAACTTCCCCATTTGGTCGCGATCTGTCAACCGTGACAACTACCCGAGCCCAAAACCCGAAAACCTTTAGCACAGTCTGCAGGTCATATTTATGGAGGGATTTCATTGTAACTTGACTTCATATAATGTCTAGATGAGAACATCCCCTTTTGGACGTGATTGGGCAACTGTGACGGCTACCGGGGCCCGAAGCCCGAAAACCTTTAGCACAGTCTACATGTCATATATTTTTATACTGTACCAATGACCCAGACATAGCTGGTGCTAACTCTTAAAAATATAGGGCCAAACACAAATTTTGCCCCCCAATCCCCAAAATTTGCATCTAAAACCAAAGAAATCATGTCCTGAATGGCCCTCCATACTTCACCTCTACTGCGCATGCGCAGTGTCAAGGACGTCCCGAAATTGGCGCCATTAATCATTCTTTGTTTGGCCCTTCATCAGTTAACATCTGACTGATCTTTGTGCTTGTAAATCTCAGTTTAAATGATGCCAGACACATAAATATTAGTGAAAAGGTGATTCTAAGGAGGATATAGAAGGAGGAGAGGAAAAATGAGTGACAGAAAATAATCAGGGCTGTAACTTAAAATATTTTTATACTGTACCAATGACCCAGACTTAGCTGGTGCCAAATCTAACAAAACCAGGGCCAAACACAAATTTTGCCCCCCAATCCCCAAAATTTGCATCCAAAACAAAAAGAAATCATGTCCTAAAGGACCTCCATACTACGCCTCTACTGCGCATGCGCAGTAACGCAGACGTCCCGAAATTGGCGCCAATTATCATTCTCTGTTTGGCCCTTCATCAGTCAACATCTCACTGATCTTTGTGCTTGTAAATCTCAGTTTAAAGGATGCCAGACACGTAATTTTTGGAGAAAATGTGATTCTAAGGAGGATAGAAGGAGGAGAGGAAAAAGAAGTGACAAAAAATAATCAGGGCTGTACTTAAAATTTTTTGATGAAATTATGTTAAGTTGCCTATTTTCGAGGCATGGGCCTCTTGTTGTCATTCTTGCTAAATGTTGCACTGCTTATTCAGTGTTTCCTCTCCCCTAGCCTTCTAAAGTCCCCCCTTGCAATTCTCCCATGCTTTTGGCATATTTTTGAGAAAGTTCATTTCTAAAATTTCCTGGGAGAGTTGCTTGGTTACAGAATGTTTTCTGTTATTTTCCCCATAGTTACATTTTCACCCATGGGTGTATAACGTTTGTGTTCTGCATCTTCCATCTGATGTTCTGCAGATTCTCCCCTGGGAGTCTCTGTTTTGCATCAGATAGAGTGTAATTTTGATGACTGATTCCGGGCCAGTTTTTTCAGTGCCTGGAGTCATGTTTTCTGGTGTTTTACACTGTTTGTTTTCATTGGCAACAGCCTTTTTTGAGGGGGGCTGTTTGCCTTTGCTGTAGTTTATCTCACTATAAGATACATTTATATTATCCGTAAGTGTCTCATTAATTATTTAATATAAATTTAAAATTTTTGACCACACTTTGCCATCGGATCCATCGGGGCTCAACGTTACTTTTCAGCAACTTGGGCTTCGCTGAAAAAAATATTTTTTCAAAATTATTTTGATATGTAATTGTTTTTTCATTTATTTACTTGATCATGTTATTATGTATCTTTGTGTCAGGGGTTTTTGCGAGTAACTAGGACTTGTTGTTGTTCTTTCACAATGAAGGGACATTGTTCAAATTGTAATAGGAAGAAATCTTCCTCTGACTTTCATGATCATTGTATAAATTGTAGTCAGTGTTCTCGCAATAATCCCTGTCCTATATGTGAATATTGGGATGAGAAACATTGGAAACGTGTGTCACGATATGTTGTTTCTGGAGAAAGGGCTATGCCGGCTCTTTCTCCGCAAGGTCACTCTACTCTCTCAGTTTCTATTTCAGAGGAACAAGAACAGGGTGATGTTTCCATGTTATCTTCTACAAGTGTGCGTCCGTCGTCACAAATGAATTCAGAGCTAGCGGCAAAAGTGCTCATGGAGATTAGACAAATGTCGTCCGCTAGCTCGCCCGATGTAGCGTCCATTCACCGAATGGTTCGGCAGCCGGGTTCGTCCGATGCGGTCCAGGAGGAAATTTTGGGTGATGCGAGCACTATAAACATAATAGATGCACACCCAGTGACGGGGGATAGTAAGCGAGAACGGGGGAAGCCTTTGAGTCCGGTTCCTAGCTCGTCCAGGTCCAGCCGGGCCGCGAGCGAGAGAGGCCCCTCTCTCGTACAACAACATCTGGGACCAGATGTTGTGGTACAAAATGTGTCGTTAGCGGAGCATACGTCCGTCGCTCGGGACGCTCCGTTGTATAGGCAGTCCGCGGAGACTGCTAGGGCTTCTTCTTCTCGTAAGCGCACACGACCGCACATTGGCTGCGTGACCGCCGATATATTACCAGCTTCGCCGATTAGGGATTCTTCGGCGACCAGGTCACACCATCCGGCAGCCAGGGATTCGAGACCGATGGACTCCGGACGTTCGCATAGGAAAAGTATGCGGGAGCCATCTGAAGCGGAGCTGCCCTCGGCGAAGCAGCGAAAGACTGCGCCTCCGCAGGTCTCGACGCCGGACATTCTTGTGCAGATAGCACAGCTTATCGCAGCATCCCAGCAGCCGACAGAAATGGTGTCGGATCGAGAATTATCCGATGGCGCTGGGTCGGTACGCTCCGCCGAAGCATCGGGGGCGGACGACCGGGAACATCATGAGGTCCGACCGGATGGTGAAAGGGATATGGATGATTTGGAGCTATCCCTTTCGGAACAACATAAAGCTGCCGTGGACTTCATCCGGCACTTTCTCCCTCAAGTTGTTCCGTCGGGCCAGACTGCTGCGGTTCCGGACAAGAGGATCATAGCGTCATTGGACTCTGAATTTTTTGAGCGGTTCAGGGACATCGCTCCCGAGTTTCCGTCGCAGTCCAATAATGTTGCAAGAACATTTGAATTATTGAACGACGCTATTTTCAAACTTGCTTCCAAGACGGGGAAAGCAGGTTTCTTGTCCGCTAATACTCTCAACCTGCCTTTCATTAATGCAAGGAATAAATTCGATACGGCAGGACAGGGTATCCCGAGAGTTCCTCTGCGTATGGACGACGAGACGGAAGACTTAGAGCTATCATTACCGTCGTCGGCTTCTATTCCAACCGCGGTGTTGGAAACAGCTATTGCGTCTAACAGAGCCAATTTAGATGCCTTATCTTACGCAGATCACCTTACTAAGGCGTTATCACTGCGCCTTCAAGGGAAAGAGTTTCAGGATATACAATCCTCTTTAAGACTTCTTTCAAGGGCAGTAGCTTATTCCACGTGTAACTCCGCCCTTTCAGTGGCAAATCTGGAGTTGGTTAGACGTGACGCAGCCCTAGCTACATCCACACTAGTGGATACTAAGGTGAAGAACTCTCTTAGAGTCGCTTCGGTCTCAGGAGAACTTCTCTTTGACGGCAAGCTTTCTGCTATTTATGATAAAATTACAAAGAAAGCTTCGGATTCTCTGTTGTTCAAATCTGCTTCTAAGAAGCCGGATACAGCAGACAAGAATAAGACAGGCACTTCTGGGTCTAATGCGCCCAAGAGAGGTTCCTATAGAGGTTCCGGTGCATCCTCTTGGTCTTATTCGAGAGACCGTCAGGGTAGCGACTCTCGTTCGGGACGTCCTTCAGGCCGGGACAATCGGTCGGATGCCCCGAGGTCGACGGGGCGAGGTGCGGGTCGTGGAGGACGTGGTTTCTCCTACCGCAGGCCTTGCAGGTCCAGGAGGTGATGGCTTAAACCTCTATCGCGTACCGGTTGGCGGAAGGTTGTCGAGCTTTTCACAAGAATGGGCGTCGATTACGGACGACCCTTGGGTGAGAGGAGTGACTTTGGAAGGTCTAAAGATATCCTTCAAATGAAAGCCTCCATTAACTCGAAGTCCAAGTGGACTCATCTTCCGTCAAATCCGCAGAAAAGAGACGCTCTGCTATCAGAGGTGCAGTCTCTTTTAATGAAGAATGCGGTAGAGGTCGTAGAAAACCAGGAATCTCCAGGATTCTACAGCCATCTGTTTCTGGTTCCGAAACCAGACGGCTCATTCCGTCCAGTCATAGATTTGAGCTGGATAAACAAGCTGATCGTCGCGCCGAAGTTTTATATGGAGACGATTCGGTCGGTCAGAGCGAGTATTCGGGTGAACGATTATGCATCAAGCATAGATCTCAAAGATGCGTACTTTCACGTCATGGTACATCCGACATTCCGAAAGTACCTACGCTTCGCAGTCCTAGGAGTGGTGTATCAATTCCGGGTGATGTGCTTCGGATTGAATCTAGCACCCTGGGCTTTCACTCGGGTAATGAACTCGGTAATGATCTATTTCCGAGCTCATTCGTCTGCGGTAACGCCGGCCTACCTGGACGACATTCTTCAGAGGTACGGCAACGAGTTAACGCTTCAGAACGATGTTCAGAATCTTCTTCTTTTGCTCCGACGTCTCGGTTTTATAGTAAACGAGGAGAAGTCGGATCTGGTGCCGTCCAAGTCATTCACTCATCTGGGAATGAGCTTCGAGACGCACAACAATCTCGTTCGTCTGCCGTTAACCAGAGCGAAATTAGTCAGTTGTTACGCTCGCTATTGTCTGCACGCAGACAAAGTCACAGCGAGAGAATTTATGAGACTGATAGGTCTGTGCGGAGCCGCTGCGGATCTCATTCCGATGGGGCGGTTACGCACACGTCCTCTTCAAATTTTCTTGACTCAGAATTGGAGTGTGAAAATTCATTCGCTCGACGTAGACGTTCTCTTGTCAGATCAAGTGAAACAAGAGATTCAGACTTGGGCAAACATTCAGTGGTTAACTCAGGGAGTTCCGCTGCAGTTGCCGGATCCGAGTTTTACCATTATGACGGATGCCAGTCAAACAGGTTGGGGTGCATCATTAATCCCAACGGATTCGAGATGCCAGGGTCTTTGGGATCCGCAATTCCTGTGCGAGCACATAAACATCAAAGAGATGATGTCAATTTGGCTTGCGTTACGTCACTGGATGGACATTATTCACGATGCTCATGTCCAAATCCTATCCGACAATACGACAGTAGTGGCGTATATACGGAATCAGGGAGGCACTCATTCAGTTCCGTTGTTCAATCTAACGGAAAGAATCCTTCTGTTTGCGCTAGAACATCACGTTCTTCTTTCGGTCCGTCACATACCGGGTCGTCTGAATGTGCTAGCAGACTCCCTTTCACGAAAGGGTCGCTTGTTGCCCTCGGAATGGACTCTCAACAAACAAGTATTCAATCAGATTTGCTACCAATGGGAACGGCCAATGATAGACTTATTTGCGACACATCTCAACAATCAGTTGCAGACGTATGTGTCTCCGTGTCCGGATCCAAGAGCATTTGCAGTAGACGCTCTGTCGATCTCTTGGGACGGAATGATAGGATATGCGTATCCTCCAGCGCCGTTAATTCAACAAGTATTGCTAAAGATAAAACAATGTCAATGCAAGATTCTGTTGGTAGCATCTCTGTCGCCACAGAGACCATGGATAAATCTACTCAGGTGTCTGTTGTGGGACCTACCGCGAAAGCTTCCTCCACGGGAGGATCTTCTTTCGCAGGGGAAATCGCGCCAACTCCATCACAACCCGCAAGGTTTCAACCTTCACGTTTTTCCGTTGTGCGGTCCTTCTTGCATGGCAAACACTTTACAGGACGAGCAGTGGACGCGATTTCTAACTGTAGGAGGACCTCCTCTTCGCTAAACTATGTGGCTAAGTGGAAGGTTTTTCATCGTTGGTGTAGGGATCATTCTGTAGATATATTCGATCCCTCTATACCAGACATTGCAAACTTTCTAGTATACTTGTTTGACGAAATCAAACTGCAGCCTGTTACTATAAAGGGTTATAGGTCTATGTTATCTGATACCTATGCACATCATGATAGTTTACAAATTGGATCTAATGTCTCTTTATCTAAGTTGGTTAGAAACTTTTCGATAAATAGACCCAGAACTCTTAGATTAATTCCTAAGTGGAATTTAGCTTGGGTTCTTCTTAAATTGAAGGAAAAGCCATTTGAACCTCTTGGGACAGTAGATTTCAAATTCTTATCTTATAAGACAGCTTTTCTCTTATCTTTCTCTTCTGCTAGAAGAGTCAGTGAGCTTCATGCACTGTCGGTGGATGATTCTCATTATCGTAGTGTCGGGAACACTATCACCTTCACTACTAATGTAGGTTTTTTAGCTAAGAATCAGGCTCCTAATAAATATCCGGAACCTATTGTTATTAAGGCTCTTCCGTCTTCAGACGGGCGTAGGCCTTTACTCTGTCCTGTTAGAGCGTTACGTATCTATAAACAGAGATCTCAGTTTATCAGAAAGGGACGGAAACGTTTCTTTCTGTCTTTGATGCCTAATAGAAGGGACATTTCGGTCCATTCTATTGCTAGATGGATTCAATTAGCTATCCGTACTGCTTATGAGAGTTTATCTTCTTCTCCGCAGTCTGTGCTTAAGATTTCCGCTCATGAAGTAAGAGCTCTTTCTACTTCCTGGGCTTATGCTAATAGTGTTGCTATTACAGATTTAATGAAGGCTGCTTATTGGTCTCAGCCATCCACATTTACGAATTTTTATCTCAGAAATATTGAGTCCATTTCTGGAGACCTGCATTGTTTAGGTCCGTTATCTGTTGCTCAGAATGTCGTCCACTAAACAGTTGCAACTATAGTTATGCAGGCTTTCTGTTCCGGCAGTGACTCCGTCCGACTGCCCTCTTCGCTCTGGGCTATTTGACCCAGGGCAAGGGGAAGGGGGGGGGGGGCGGGTGTTCCCTTAGGTCACCTGCTTTATAGTGAAAAGCAAGGGAATGCCTCCTCCAAGTCAGTATTTCTGAGTCGCTTCCGGGATGGTTTTAAAGTGTAATATTAATGTTAATTCATTCATGTCTTATTTTTAAAGTGTAGCTCAGTGTGAAGCATTTGTATATGTCAAGTGTCAAACGGGCTTTAATATACAATACTCGGACACTTTTAAATGACTATAAAGAGTCTCAATTCTCTGGACTACTTTATTTATTGGCTTACTTTAAAAATAATTAGTATAAGGGATATACTGGATGTTAATAGAGAACATGAATGTTATTGTGCTCAATTATTAAGGGTAGTGTATCTTTCTAATTTAGTATTAAATAAGAAAGATACATGTAAAGCCTAATACTCCTTTTCTCCTTAAGGGGTTACCTCTTTACTGTATAGTTGAGCTTATTGGATTTTCCTCTATGTCCTAGGCCCTCCAGCCTGTTTACTATTCAGCTAAATCTGGGCCATTGGTACAGTATAAAAATGTTAAAAAATTTATAGTAATTTATATATTTTTTATACTTACCAATGACCCAGACGGGGATGGCCCTCCCAGGAGTTGGGAACTCTTGCCTCCCCGCTGAGTACATAGCGCTGACCAGGCACTGCCAGTAAGAATGATAATTGGCGCCAATTTCGGGACGTCTGCGTCACTGCGCATGCGCAGTAGAGGCGTAGTATGGAGGTCGTTTAGGACATGATTTCTTTTTGTTTTGGATGCAAATTTTGGGGATTGGGGGGCAAAATTTGTGTTTGGCCCTGGTTTTGTTAGAGTTAGCACCAGCTAAGTCTGGGTCATTGGTAAGTATAAAAAATATATAAATTACTATAAATTTTTTAACTTTTTAATGAAATTATGTTAAGTTACCTATTTTCGAGGCAACAGCCTGTTGTGGTCATTCTTGTTATTAAGTTACACTGCTTGTTCAGTGTTTTCCTCTTTCCCTTTCCTTTAAGTCCCCTCTTGCTATTCTCCCATGCTTTTGGCATATTTTCTGTAATATTATTACTAAAATTTCTTGGGAGTTTTAGCTGGATAACAGAATGAATTCTGTTCTTTTCCCCATGTTTACGTCTTCACCTATAGGTGGTTAGGCGTAGTGTTCTGCATCTACCATCTGATGTTCTGCAGTTTCTTCCCTGGAAGTCTCTGTTTTGCATCAGATAGTGTATTATTGGTAACTGATTTCGGGCCAGGGTGCCTGGAGTCTTGATCTGGTGTTTTTACATTTATTGTTTACATTTCCAACAGCCCTCTGTGTGAGGGGGGATTTCTTGAAAATAATATCTTGATGTTAATTTAATCATAACCAGATACATTATTATTGTTCGTAAGTGTTGCATAAATTGTTTAAAATATTTTTAGAATTTTTGTCCACACTTAGGCTTGGGATCCATTGGGGCTCAACGTTACTTTTCAGAAACTTGGGCTGTTCTGAAAAAATATTTTTTCAAAATTTTTTGATTCAATTATTTTTTCTATGTTAATGGATCATGTTATTATGTATTTTGATTGTCAGGGGTTGGTGCGAGTACTAGGACTTTGTTTTCTTTTCACAATGAAAGGATATTGTTCAATTGTAATAAGAGGAAATCTTCCTCTGACTTTCATAATCATTGTATAATGTAGTCAGTGTACTCGCACTAACTCCTGTTCTGTATGTGTTAATTTTGATGACAACATGGGAAGCGTGTGTCACGGTATGTTAGTGGGGAATTGGCCATTCCGGTCCTTTCCCCGCAGGGTCATTCTACTTTATCAATCTCTATTTCAGACGATCATGATCAGGGTGATGTATCCGTGATGCCTTCCAAAAGTGTGCCTCCGTCGTCACAATTAATGAAGAGCTAGCGGAAAAGTGCTCATGTAATACGTCAATTGCCTAAGAGGAGGTTCGACGGCCTTTGACGTCCGCTAGCTCGCCCGGTGTAGCGTCCATTCATCAAATGGTTCGGCAGCCGGGTTCGTCCGTTTGCGGTCTAGAAAGGAGTTTTGGGTGATGCGAGCACTATAAAATAACCAAGTGCACACCCAGTGACAGCAGATTAGAGGGGAGAACGGAGGAAGCCTTTTAGTCCGGTTCATGGCTCGTCCAGGCCCATCCGGGCTGCAAGCGAGAGAGGCCCCTCCTCTCTGGTACATCAACATCTGGCCCCAGATGTTGTGGTACAAAATGTCTCGCATTCGGAGCATACGTCCGCCGCTCGGGACGCTCCGTTATATAGACAGTCCGGAGAGACTGTCAATAAGGCTTCCTCTTTCTCATGGCAGCGCACACGACCGCACCTTGGCTACGTGACCTCCGATATCCAGTCAACTTCGCCAATCAGAGAATCCACGGCGACCAGGTCACGCCATCCAATAGCCAGGGACACGAGGCCTGGAGACTCCGGACGTTCGCATAAGAAAGTATGCGGGAGTCAACGTACACGGAGCTTCCAGTGGCAAAGCATCGTAAGACCGCTTCTGCACAGGCCGCGGTGACGGACGTGCTATCCCAAATAGCACAACTTATCGCAGCATCCCAGCAACGTTTTGAATCTCTGTCGCATAATGTAATATCCAACGACGCTGGGTCGGGACGCTCCGTGGAAGCATCAGGTGCGGACGTCCAAACATTTCATATGGTCTGACGGGATGCCGAAAGGGATTCGGAGGTTTTCGAGCTTTCCCTTTTGGAACAACATAAGCTGCTGTATATGTCATCCGACTTCTTCTTCTAGAGGTTCTTCGTCGGACCAGAATGCTGCGATACCGGATAAGAAACTGATAGCGTCGGTGGACTTAGAAGAAATTTTTGGTTCAGTTCAGGGACATCGTCCCTCAGTTCCGACACAGTCCAATAATGTCTGATACTTTCGATTTATTGAACGACGCTATATATATTTTTTTATATGCTTGCTATTTACAAGCATGTCTGGTTTCTTGTTCGCAAAATTACTGAGATGTCTTTCAAAAGTGTGCCTCTGTCGTCATAGTTAATGAATAGCTAGCGGCAATTAGTGCTCATGGATTACGTCAATCACCTAAGAGGTCCCTAGTAGGATTGACGGAGTTGACATTCGCTAGCTCACCCGGTGTAGCGTCCATTCATCGAATGGTTCGGCAGTCGGGTTCGTCCGTTGCGGTCTAGGAAGGAGATTTGGGTGATGCAAGCACTATAATAGACTTTAGTACACACCCAGTGACGACGGATTAGAGGAGAGATCGGAGGAAGCCTGTTAGTCCGGTTCCTAGCTCGTCCGGTCCGTCCGGGCGGCGAGCGAGAGAGGTCCCTCTCTCGTGCAACAACATATGGGACCGGATGTTGTGGTACAGACATTTCACATTCGGAGCGTATGTCCGCCGCTCAGGACGCTCCGTTATATAGACAGTCCGAGTGACTGTCGATAATGCTTCCTCATCCTCACAGCAGCGCACACGACCGGACATTGGCTACGTGACCTCGAATATCCGGCCAGCTTCGTCATTCAGTGATTCCATGGCAAACAGGTCACGCCATCCGGTAGCCAAGGGACACGAGGCCTCCACACTCCGGTCGCTCGCATAATAGAAGTATGCACGGGGTAACGATCACGGAGCTTCCAGTGGCAATGCATCGTAAGACTGCTTCTCCACAGGCCTCAGTGACGGACGTGCTATACAAAATAGCACAGCTTATCATAGCATCCCAGCAAACGACAGATTCTCGGTCGGATCAGGAATAATCCGATGGCGCTGGGTCGGTGCGCTCCGCTGTTGCATCAGGTACGGGCGACCGAACACTTCATAGGGTCCGACAGGATGGCTAAAGGGATTCGGATGATTTTGAGCTTTCCCTTTCGGAACAACAGAAGCTGCCGTACATTTCTTCCGGCATTATCTTCCAGAGGTTGTTCCGTCAGACTACATTGCTGCGATGCTGGATAAGAGACTAATAGCGTTATTGGACACAGAGTTTTGGATCGGTTCAGGAACATTGTCCCTGAGTTGCCGCCGCAGTCCAATAATGTCTTTAGAACATTCGAATTATTGAACGACGCTATATATAAGCTTGCTATCAACATGCTAGTCTAGTTTCTTGTCCGCAATGCTCTATTCTGCCTTTCGTGAATTCTAGGTAAATAATTTTTTATTGGCAGAACTAGGCTTACCGAGAGTTCCTTTGCGTCTAAGACGGCGAGGCTGAAGATTGGGAATTGTCTTTTTCGCCGTCTATGTCAATTCCAACCACGATGTTGGAAACGACAATGATGTATAATAGACTTAACTTAGACGCTTTATCATACGTACATCACCTTACTGAGGCGTTATCATTACGTCTTCAATAGAAAGAATTCCAGGATATGATCCTCAATGAGATTTCTTTCAGGGGCAGTAGTTTTTCCACGTATAACTCCGCCCTTCAGTGGCAACCTGGAGTTGGTTAGACGTGACGCAGCCCTAGCTACATCCACGCGCGTGGATAGTAAGGTGAAGAACTCTCTCAGAGTCGCTTCGGTATCGGAGAAGCTTCTCTCCGACGGCAACTTTTCAGCAATCTTGAATTGCTCGATATGCACGTTCTCTTGTCTATCAAGTGTAACAAGAGATTCAGACGTGGGCAAACATTCGGTGGTTGACTCAGAGAGTTCCACTGTAGTTGCCGGATCCGAGTTTTTCGATTATGACGGATGCCAGTCAAACAGGTTGGGACACGATTTTGATCCCAACGGATTCGAAGTGCCAGGGTCTTTGGGTTCCGCAGTTTTTAGGCAAGCTCTTAACTTCCAAGGAAGAATATTATGTTGGCTTGCACTACGTCATTGGATGAATTTTATTCAGAAACCCATGTTCAATCCTGTCCGATAATACGACAGTAGTTGCGTATATCCGGAACCAGGGAGGCACTCATTCGGTTCCGTTATTGATTTTAACGGAAAGAATCCTTCTGTTTGTTATAGAACACCAAGTTCTGTTTCGGTTCGTCATATTTCTTGGTCGTCGGATCGTATTAGCAGACTCCCTTTCATGTAAGGGTCGTTTGTTGCCGTCGGAATGGACTCTCAACAAACAGGTATTCAATCAGATTTGCTATCAATGGGAGCGCCCAGTGATAAAATTATTTGCGACACAACTCTCCAGTCATTGTAGACGTATGTGTCACCGTGTCCGGATCCCCGAGCATATGTAGTTAACGCTCTATCGATCTAGTAGGACGCGATGATAGGATATGCGTATCCTCCAGCGCTGTTGATTCAGCAAGTATTGCTAGGATTATTCATTCACAATACAATTCTGTTGGATAAATTTACTTAGATGTCTGCTGTGGGACTTACTGCGGAAACTTCCTCCATGAGAGGATCTTTTTTTGCTGGGGAAATCATGTCAACTCTATCACAACCCGCAAGGTCTCAACCTTCACGTATTCCATTGTGCGGTCCTTCTTGCATGGCAAGCATTGTATAGGACGAGCAGTGGACGCGATTCCTAACTGTAGAAGGACCTCCTCTTCGCTATACTATGCGGCTAAAGTGGAGGGTCTTCCGTCGTTGGTGTAGGGATCTTTATGTTGATATTTTTGATCCCTCCATACCAGACATTGCAAACTTTCTAGTATACTTGTTTAACGAGATCATCTGCAGCCAGTTACTTTTAAAGGTTATAGGTCTATGTTATCTGATACCTATGCACACCATGATAGTTTACAATTGAGCCTAATGTCTCTTTATCTAAGTTAGTTTGAAACTTTTCGATAAGAGACCTAGAATTGTTAGATTAATTCCTATTCGGAATTTAGCTTGGGTTCTTATTAACTAAAGCAACCATTTGAACCCCTTGAGACAGTAGTTTCAAATTCTGGCCTTTTAAGGCAGCAATTCTCTTAGTCTTCTCTTCTGCTGAAGAGTCAGTGAGCTTCATGCACTATCGGTGGACGATTCTCACTTTCGTAGTATCGGAAACTCTATTACCTTTACTACTAATGTTGTATTTTTGATTAAGAATCAGGCTCCTTATGATATCCGGAACCTATTGTTTTTAAGGTCCTTCCGTCTTTGAGCGGGCATAGGCCTTTACTCTGTCCGGATAGACCTTTATGTATTTATTAACAGATCTCAGTTTATCAGTAGGACGTAAAGCTTCTTCTGGCTCTGATGCCAAATAGAAAGGTCATTACGGTCCATTCTATTACTTAATGCATTCAGTTAACTATCGGTACTGCTTAGGATAATCTATCCTTAACTCAGCAGTCTGTGCTTAAGATTTCGGCTCATGAAGTAAGAGCTCTTCTACACCTTGGGCTGACGTATAGTATTGCTATTATAGATTAAGTAGGCGGCATATTGGTCTCAGCCATCCACATTCACGAATTTTATCTCAGAAATATTGTATCCATTTCTGGAGACCTGCATTATTTAGGTCCATTATCAGCTGCTTAGAATGTCGATCACTTAACAATTGCAACTATAGCTATGTAGGCTTTATGTTCCGGCAGTGACTCCGTCCTGCTGCCCTCTTCGCTCTGGGCTATTTGACCCAGGGCAAGGGGAAGGGGGGGAGGGTGTTCCCTTGGGTCACCTGTTTTATTATGAAAACAAGGGGATACCTCCTCCGGAGTCAGTAATTCTGAGCTGTTACTGGGATGGTTTCTTAAGTGAAAGTTATGTTTTAAAATTCATTCATGTCATAGTTTTAAAGTATAGCTTTTGAATATGTCATGTGTCAAACGGTTGTTATTATACTATCCTCGGACACTTTTAAAAGAGTATAAAGAGTCTCAATTCTTTGGACTAACTTTATTTATTGGCTTACTTTAAAAATAATTAGTATAAGAATTATACTGGATATTAATAGAGAACATGGATGTTATGATGCTCAATTATAGAAGGTATTGTGTCTTTCTAATTTATCATAAATAAGAAAGATACACATGAAGCCTATTTCTCCTTTTCTCCTCCAGGAGATGACTCTATTTTATATAGTTGAGTTTATTGGATTTTCCTCTATGTCCTGGGCCCTCCAGCCTTTTTACTATTCAGTTATGTCTGGGTCATTGGTACAGTATAAAAATCTTAAAAAATTTATAGTAATTTATATATTTTTTATACTTACCAATGACCCAGACGGGGATGGCCCTCCCAGGAGTTGGGAACTCATACCTCCCCGCTGAGGACATAGCGCTTACCAGGCACTGATGGTAAGAATGATTAATGGCGCCAATTTCGGGACGTCCTTGACACTGCGCATGCGCAGTAGAGGTGAAGTATGGAGGGCCATTCAGGACATGATTTCTTTGGTTTTAGATGCAAATTTTGGGGATTGGGGGGAAAAATTTGTGTTTGGCCCTATATTTTTAAGAGTTAGCACCAGCTATGTCTGGGTCATTGGTAAGTATAAAAAATATATAAATTACTATAAATTTTTTAAGTTTTGAAGGGATTTCATTGTAACATGGTAGGATGACTCCAAATAATGTCTAGATAAGAATGTCCCCTTTTGGTCGCGATCATTCAGCCTTTATGGCTGCCTGAACCCAAAAACCTTCAGCATAGTCCATAGGTCGTATTTATGTAAGGATTTCATTGTAACGTGTTAGGTTGAGTTCATATAAGGTCTGTATGAGAACATCCCCTTTTGGACACGATTGGGCAACTGTGACAGCTACAGGGGCCTGAAGCCCGAAAACCTTTAGCACAGTCTACAGGTCATATTTATGAAGGGATTTCATAGTAGCTTGGTAGGATGACTCCAAATAATGTCTGATGAGAACGTCCCTGTTGATCGCGATCATTCAGCCTTTATGGCTGCCCAAGCCCAAAAACCTTTAGCATAGTCTATAGATCATATTTATGGAAGAATTTCATTGTAACTTGTTAGGTTGACTCGATATAATGCCCAGATGATGACATCCCCTTTTGGTCATGATTGGTCAGCTGTGATGGCTACAGGGGCCTGAAGCCCGAAAACCTTTAGCATAGTCTACAGGTCATATTTATGAAGGGATTTCATTGTAACTTCGTAGGATCACGCCAGATGATGCCCAGATGAGAATGTCCCCTTTTGGTTGCGACCATTCAACCATGATGCTTCCCGAGCCTTGAAGCCTGAAAACCTTTAGCACAATCTACAGGTCATATTTATGGAGGGATTTCATTGTAACCTGGTAGGTTGATTTCATATAATGTCTAGATGAGAACATTCCCTTTTGGATGTGATTGGGCAACTGTGACGTTTACAGGGGCCCCAAAGCCCGAAAACCTTTAGCAAAGTCAACAGGTCATATTTATGAAGGGATTTCATTGTAACTTAGTAGGATCACTCAAAATGATGCCCAGATTAGAATGTTCCCTTTTGCTTGTGATCATTCAACCTTGATGGCTGCCAGAGCCCAAAGCCCAAAAACATTTAGCAGAGTCTGCAGGTCATATTTATGAAAGAATTTCATTGTAACTTGGTAGGTTGACTTCATATAATGTCTAGATGAGAATGTCCCGTTTTGGTCGCAATCATTCAGCCTTTATGGCTGCCCGAGCCCAAAACCCAAAAACCTTTAGCACAGTTTGTAGGTCGTATTTATGTAAGGATTTCATTGTAACTTGTTAGGTTGACACCAAAAAAATGCCTAGATGATGACCTTCCATTTTCGTCGTGATTGGTCAACTGTGACGGCTACAGGTGCCCGAAGCCCGATAACCTTGAGCACAGTCTACAGGTCATATTTATGAAGGGATTTCATTGTAACTTCGTAGGATCACTCCACATGATGCCCAGAATACAACATCCCCTTTTGGTCGCGACCATTCAACCATGATGGCTTCCCGAGCCCAAAACCCGAAAAAATTAAGTACAGACTACAAGTCGTATTTGTGAAGGGATTTCATTGTAACTTAGTAGAATGACTCGGTTTTATGTCGAGATGAGGACGTCCGCTTTTAGTAGCAATCGGTCAACCGTCGTGGCTACAGAGGCCTGAAGCCTAAAAACCTTTAGCACAGTCTACAGACCATATTTATGAAGGGATTTCAATGTAACTTGATAGGATGACTCATTTTGGAATAATTTCATTGTAACTTGGTACCTTTTGTTGACATACGTTAACTGTGAGGGCCACATACATTAACTGTGAGGTCATATTAACCCATCCCTCTGCCCTTTAGTACAGTGTACACCTCATATTATTTTTATGAAAAACATAGCATACAGGGAACAGAAATTAACATATTCCCAATTATCACAATTCTTGTCTTATTTCATAATCCTTTCATAAGCATTGAACACTATCCTTTTCATCAAACAAAACACACAGACAAGTTAAGCTACAGTGTCATTGACACTTTCATTTATTTTTATAATCATTTCTTTGCCATCAAAAGTTCATGTTCTTGCTTTGTTTCATGTTTTAGGCCTCATAATATACAGAATAGCTTGGGTGATGGTGTATTTTGTCCCTTGAGTGCAAGAAGGCTTTGCAATGCTAAAGCATTGCAAAGCCTTGTTGCACTCGAGGGACAAATTTATCAGTTTTATTAACTTGGGTAAAGTATTAGACATCAAGTCATCAACCATTTAATTTTTATTTATTCAAGTTTGTATTGGTTATAAAAAGAGATCATGTGCCATGCAGGAGGGCCTGAGAAGTAGAGTTTTAACTTTGTTAGGCCTAATTTTGTTTTGCAGATTTATTTATTCCAAGAGATAATCCTATAATTGAGCGACCCAAGACAAGTAGAGGGTACAGGAGTAGAGGTGAGAGGCCACCATCAGAGGATTTAGCGCATGAGACTCGTCCAACAACAGACTTTCATTCATATGAGGGCCATCAGAGACCATTATCAAGACGGGGTAGACCTCAACGACAAAGGTATTATGAACTTTGTCTTTTCTGCTTATATATTATGACCTGAATTTTAAAACTAAAATTCTAGACCCTTGAAAATTGGTTGGAAAGTCATGGAAAAATATATATGTGGGTTGCTTGGCTTATGTTTGGTCAAAACGTGTCCTTCTGGTGTGATCATAATAATAATAACTTTCTGGCCAGCTGCTGATTTGTTGCAGTTCTCATATGAGAAGGCTTTCCGGAATCTTTTAGAGGTGCACTGAATCACTCCTGCGTGACCCTGACCCATATTTTCAATTTCCAATTATTTTTGACTTATTTGGTTTTGGTCCCAAGTTGATATGTCATACCATGGCTGAAAAATAGGTGTGACCCACTTTTCGTATTCTTAATTCAGCTCACTGAGTCTCACTTTTTATTGTCTGATTAGAGTGGTGGCATTGGTCATAGGTGGCTAATTTGTGAACAAAGTGTTTTCAGTGACAAATGTGTGGAACAGGCAGTTTGTAAAAAATCCAAAATGGCGTAAAGATTTGCCATTGTGAGCAAACGAACATACATGCAATCTAACATGGGTAATCTCCCCCTGCATGCTCATTCAATAGGGGCAGTATAAAAATTATTCAAGTCTCTGCTACCATTCAATAAAAATTATTGCCACGGACAGTAAACAACAATGCAAAAAGTTCATAAGAACAGTTTTCTATGTCTAACAAGAGATATAACTATGGAAAGTATGTCCATGGGTTGCCACATTGGTTCTAGCGAATCAAAATAACTATGGATAATGAAATCATCAACAGTCCCTCCTCCACATCAATCAGAAGGAGATGCTTGCTATTCTCCAAAGCTTTACTCACTGGAAAAGTCAGCTTTCGAATTCTAAAGTTCAGATTCTTCAAGACATATCAACAGTTGCAACTCATGTGTGGAACCAAGGCAGGACTCACTCCTTTCTAATGTTCATTCTACCAGAAAAGATTCTTTTGTTTGCCCAGGATCATAATATCTTTCTTTTAGTTCGCCACATTCCAGGTCGACTCAGTGTGGCCATAGACTCTCTGTCCAGGCATGGACATATTTTGCCAACAGAATTCACTCGCAACAGGAAAGTCTTTCTAGCTATCAACAACCTATGGTAATGTCTTATGATAGATTTTTTTGCTGCAAGATGGACCAAACAATTTAAGATTTTTGTCTATTCATGCCTGGATTCATTAGCCTTTGCAGTAGATTTCCGTTTCTCAGGCTCTTTTTGGTAAAATTTCATGTGGGCGGGCATTTTTTTATTTTGTTTTTTATTTTTGTAATTATTTCTTGGCCATCAAAAGTTCATGTTCTTGCTTTGTTTTATGTTTTAGGCCTCATAATCTACAGAATAGCTTGGGTGGTGGTCTATTTTGTCCCTTGAGTGCAAAAAGGCTTTGCAATGCTAAAGCATTGCAAAGCCTTTTTGCACTCAAGGGACAAATTTATCAATTTTATTAACTTGGGTAAAGTATCAGACATAAACCATTTAATGTTTATTTATTCAAGTTTGTATTGGTTAAAAAAAGAGATCATGAGCTATGCAGGAGGGCCTGAGAAGTAGAGTTTTAACTTTTTTAGGCCTAATTTTGTAGACTTATTTATTCCAAGAGATAATCCTATAATTGAGTGACCCAAGACAAGTAGAGGATACAGGAGTAGAGGTGAGAGGCCACCCTCAGCTTTCACTTCATCTAATGTCAGTGCGAAGAGCAAACCGTTTACTGATTAACTTCTGTGTCAGTCTCTAATATAACATGATGTATAGTTATAAAAATAACTTGTGTGATAATCACATCAACATTTATGCTGCATCCCAGGTCAGTGAGCATTTTGAGCTGAGGCGAGCATGGTCAGAAAGTTGGAATTAATGAATGGGAACAAAACGTTGCATCCTATTCAAGACTCCTGCCTATTTTACTCATTATCTCTGTAACACTACACCTCACCAAGGGTCTACCTGTTCTGTTCTCCCACTCCTAAAATACCAGCAGTGAGATATACTAATATATTTTTATACTGTACCAATGACCCAGACATAGCTGGTGCTAACTCTTAAAATATAGGGCCAAACACAAATGTTGCCCCCCAATCCCCAAAATTTGCATCTAAATCCAAAGAAAACATGTCCTGAAAGGCCCTCCACCCTTCACCTCTACTGCGCATGCGCAGTGTCAAGGACGTTCCGAAATTGGCGCCATTAATCATTCCAAGTTTGGCCCTTCATCAGTTAACATCTGACTGATCTTTGTGCTTGTAAATCTCAGTTTAAATGATGCCAGACACATAAATATTAGTGAAATGGTGATTCTAAGGAGGATAGAGAAGGAGGAGAGGAAAAATGTGTGACAGAATATTATCAGGGCTGTAACTTAAAATTTTTTAATGAAATTATGTTAAGTTACCTATTTTCGAGGCAGCAGCCATTTTGTTGTCATTCTGATTATGTAGTTACACTGATTTTTCAGTGTTTTCCTCTCTCCCTGTCCTTTAAGTCCCCCCTTGCTATTCTCCCATGCTTTTGGCATAGTTTTTGTAATTATTATTACTAAATTTTCTTGGGAGTTTTAGCTGAACAACAGAATGAATTCTGTTCTTTTCCCCATGTTTACGTCTTCACCTACGGGTGGTTAGGCGTTGTGTTCTGCATCTATTCTGAAAAAATATATTTTTATACTGTACCAATGACCCAGACATAGCTGGTGCTAACTCTTAAAATATAGGGCCAAACACAAATTTTGCCCCCCAATCCCCAAAATTTGCATCTAAAACTAAAGAAAACATGTCCTGAAAGGCCCTCCACACTTCGCCCCTACTGCGCATGCGCAGTGTCAAGGACGTTCCGAAATTGGCGCCATTTATCATTCTAAGTTTGGCCCTTCATCAGTTAACATCTGACTGATCTTTGTGCTTTTAAATCTCAGTTTAAATGATGCCAGACACATAAATATTAGTGAAATGGTGATTCTAAGGAGGATAGAAAAGGAGGAGAGGAAAAGAATGTGTGACAGAATATTATCAGGGCTGTAACTTAAAATTTTTTAATGAAATTATGTTAAGTTACCTATTTTCAAGGCAGCAGCCATTTTGTTGTCATTCTGATTATTTAGTTACACTGTTGTTTCAAGTGTTTTTCCTCTCTCCCTGTCCTTTAAGTTCCCCCTTGCTATTCTCCCATGCTTTTGGCATAGTTTATGTAATTATTATTACTAAAATTTCTTGGGAGTTTTAGCTGTTTAACAGAATGAATTCTGTTCTTTCCCCATGTTTACGTCTTCACTTACGGGTGGTTAGGCATTGTGTTCTGCATCTACCATCTGATGTTCTGCAGTTTCTTCCCTGGAAGTCTCTGTTTTGCATCAGATGGTGTATTTTTGGTAACTGATTTCGGGCCTGGGTGCCTGGAGTCTTATTTTAGTGTTTTTACACTCATTGTTTACATTTACAACAGCCCTCTGTGTGAGGGGGGGATTTCTAAATAATAATATCTTTATGTTATTTTAATCATAACTAGATACATTATTATTGTTCGTAAGTGTTGAATAAATTGTTTAAAATATTTTTAAAATTTTTTTCCACACTTAGGCTTGGGATCCATTGGGGCTCAACGTTACTTTTCAGAAACTTGGGCTGTTCTGAAAAAATATTTTTTCAAAATATTTTGATTTCAATTATTTTTTCTATATTAATGGATCATATTATTATTATGTATTTTGCCAGGGGTTAGTGCGAGTACCAGGACTTGTTTTCTTTTCACATTGAAAGGATATTGATCAATTGTTTTAAGAGGAAGTCTTCCTCTGACCTTATTATCATTCTATATGTGGTCAGTGTACTCGCATTAACTCCTGTTCTATATCATATGATTTCGATGACAATATGGGAAGCGTATGTCACGGTATGTTGTTGGGGATTTGGACACTCCGGTCCTTTCCCCGCAGGGTCACTCTACTTTATCAATTTCTATTTCAGACGATCAAGATTAGGGTGATGTATCTGTGATGTCTTCCAACAGTGTGCCTCCGTCGTCACAATTAATGAAGGGCTAGCGGAAAAGTGCTCATGTAATACGCCAATTGCCTAAGAGGACCCTAGTAGGTTCGACGGCCTTTGACGTCCGCTAGCTCGCCCGCTGTAGCGTCCATTCACCGAATGGTTCGGCAGCCGGGTTCGTCCGTTGCGGTCTAGAAGGAATTTTGGGGTGATGCGAGCACTATAAAATTAACTTAATGCACACCCAGTGACGGCGGATCGGAGGGAGAACGGAGGAAGCCTTTTAGTCCGGTTCATAGCTCGTTCCGGTCCATCCGGACGGCAAGCGAGAGAGGCCCCTCTCTCGTTCAACAACATCTGGCCCCAGATGTTGTGGTACAAATGTGTCGCTAGCGGAGCATACGTCCGTCGCTCGGGACGCTCCGTTGTATAGGCAGTCCGCTGAGACTGCTAAGGCTTCCTCTTCTCGTCAGCGCACACGACCGCAACTTGGCTGTGTGACCGCCGATATATTACCAGCTTCGCCGATCAAGGATTCTTCGGCGACCAGGTCACACCATCCAGCAGCCAGGGATTCGAGACCGATGGACTCCGGACGTTCGCATAGGAAGTATGCGGGAGCCATCTGATGCGGAGCTGCCCTCGGCGAAGCAGCGATAGACTGCGCCTCCACAGGTCTCGACGCCGGACATTCTTGTGCACATAGCACAGCTTATCGCAGCATCCCAGCAGCCGACAGAAACGGTGTCGGATCGAGAATTATCCGACAGCGCTGGGTCGGTAGCCGGGGACTCGAGGCCTGCAGACTCCGGACGTTCGCATAGGAAGTGTGCGGGAGTCAACGTACACGGAGCTTCCAGCGGCAATGCATCGTAAGTCCGCTACTGCACAGGCCTCGGAAACGGACGTGCTTTCCTTAATAGCACAGTTTATCGCAGCATCCCAGCATCAACTGAATCTGTCGCATATATTTTATCCGACGATGCTGGGTCGGGACGCTCCGCGAAAGCGGGTACGGACGTCCGAAAGTTTCATCCGGTCCGACGGGATACCGAAAGGGATTCGGAGGATTTCAAGCTTTCCCTTTCGGAACAACATATGCTGCGATGCCGGATAAGAAACCGATAGCGTCGGTGGACTTAGAAATTTTTGGTTCGGTTCAGGGACATCGTCCCTCAGTTCCGACATAGTCCAATAATGTCACACAAACTTTCGAATTATTGAACGACGCTATATATATTATTATTTTATGCTTGCTATCCAAGCATTTCTGGTTTCTTGTTCGAAGAATTATGGAGATGTCTTTCAAAAGTGTGCCTCTGTCGTCATAGTTAATGAAGAGTTAGCGGCAATAAGTGCTCATGGAATATGTCTATCGCTTACGGAGTGACATTCGCTAGCTCACCCGGTGTAGCGTACATTCATCGAATGGTTCGGCTGCCGGGTTCGTCCGTTGCGGTCTAGGAAGGAGAGTTGGGTGATGCGAGCACTTTAATTACTTTAGTACTCACCCAGTGACGGCAGATTGAGGACAGATCGGAGGAAGACAACAACATAGGGGACCGCATGTTGTGGTTCAGATATTTTACATTCGGAGCATATGTCCGTTGCTCGGGACGCTCCGTTATATTGACAGTCCGAGAGACTGTCTTTAATGCTTCCTCATCCTCACAGCAGGGCACACGACCGCACATTGGCTACGTGACCTCGAGTATCCGATCAGTTTCGGCATTCAGTGATTCCACAGCGAATAGGTCGCGCCATCCGGTAGCCAAGGGACACGAGGCCTATACACTCCGTTCGCTTGCATATTGGAAGTATGCACGGGGTAACGATCTCGGAGCTTCCTGCGGCAATGCATCGTAAGACCGCTGCTCCTCAGGCCTCAGTGACGGACGTGCTATCCGAGTTAGCACAGTTGTTTCGCAGCATCCCAGCAATTGACAGTTTCTCGGTCGAATCAGGAATTATCCGACGGCGCTGGGTCGGTGCGGTCCGCGGTTGCATCAAGCTACGGACGACCGAACGCTTTATAGGGTCCGACAGGATGGCGAAAGGGATTCGAAAGATTTCGAGTTTTCCCTTTAGTAGTATCGGAAGATGCCTTTCATATCTTCTGGCATTTCTTCCAGTGATTATTTTTCGGACTTCATTGCTGCGATCTTGGATAAGAGACTTATAGCGTCATTGGACTCGGATTTTTCGATCGGTACAGGGACTTTGTCCCTGACTTACCGACGCAGTCCAATATTGTCATTACAACATGTGTTTTATTTTTCGACGCTATATATTTATATATATATATACAAGCCTGCTACTAAGCATGATAGTTTAGTTTCTTGTCCACGTGGCTCATTTCTGCCATTTTATCTTTTTACATATAGTTTATTTTGGCAGAGCAGGGCATACCGAGAGTTCATACGCGTCTAGACGGTGTGATTAAAGACTGCATATATATATTCTTTTTCGCCGTTTATGTCTTTTCCAATTTCAATGTTGGGAACGACATTATGTATAGTAGACTTAACTTAGACGCTTTATTATACGTAATCCGCCTTACTGAGGCGTTATCATTACGTCTTCAAGAAAAGATTTACGGGATATTATTCTCAATGTAATTTCTTTTGAGGGCAGTAGTTTGTTCACATATAACTCCGCCCTTCAGTGGCTGATTGGAGTTGGTTAGACGTGATGCAGCCCTAGCTACATCCACGCGTGGATAGTAGGTTAAGAACTCTCTCAGAGTCGCTTCGTTCTCGGAGGAGCTTCTCTTCGACGGCAACTTTCCGGCAATCCATGAATTGCTTGATTTATACATTCTCTTGTCTATCTAGTGTTACAAGAGATTCAGACTGGGGCAAACATTCGGTGGTTGACTCAGAGAGTGCCGCCGCAGTTGCCGGACCCGAGTGTGGCTGTTATGACGGTTGCCAGTCAAACAGATTGGGATATATACTGATCCCTACGGATTCGAAGTGCCAGGGTCTTTGGGTTCCGCAGTCTTTTAGCTATCAGTTTAACTTCCGCGGAATAATGTTTTTTAGGCTTGCTTTATGTCATTGCATGAACATTATTCAGAAACGCATGCCCAAATTCCTGTCCTTTAATTCGACAGTAGTGGCGTATCTCCGGAACCAGGGAGGCACTCTTTCGTTTCCGTTATTCAATTTAATGGAAAGAATCCGTCTGTTGGTTATAGTACACCAAGTTCAGTTTTGGTCCGTCATATTCTGGGTCGTCTGATTGTTTTATCGCACTCCCGTTCTCTTACGGGTCGCTTGTTGCTGTCAGAATGGACTCTCAACAAACAAGTATTCATTCAGATTTGCTATCTATGGGAGCGCCCAATGATGTTTTATTTATGACACAGCTTGCTAATAAATTGCAGACGTATGTGTTGGCTTGTCCAGATCTCTGAGCTAATACTGTTTACGCTCTATTGATCTATAGGACGGAATGATAGGATACGCGTATCCTCCGGCGCTGTTGTTTTAGCAGGTATTGCTAAGATAAACAACCACAATACATTTCTGTTGATAGCATCTCTATCTTCACAGAGATCATGAGTAATTTACTCTCTTGTCTACTGTGGATCTTAACGTGAAATCTTCCTCTATGTGAGGATCTTTTTTCACTGGGTAAATCGTGTCATCTTTATCACAACCAGCAAGGTCGCAACCTTCATGTATTCCGTTGTGTGGTCCGTATTGCATTGTAAGCACTGTACTGGACGAGCTTTGGACGCGATTTCTTACTATAGGAGATCCTCTTCTTCGCTATTCTATGCGACTAAAGTGGAGGCTCTTCCGTCGTGGTGTAGGGATCATTATGTTCATATGGTTGATCCCTCCATACTACTCATTGCTATTTTTTAGTATACTTGTTTCACAAGATCTACTGCAGCCTGTTGTTATTTAGGTTATAGGTTTATGTTACCTCATACCTATGCACTCTACGATAGTTTACAATTGAGTCTTTTGTCTCTTTATCTAAGTCAGTTAGTAACTTTTTGATAAATAGACTTAGAATCTTTAGATTAAATTCCTATACGGATTTTAACTTCGGTTCTTATTTAGCTAAGTAATCATTTGAGCCTCTGGAAACAGTAGTTTTCAAATTCTGACCTTTTAGACAGTAATTCTGTTGGTTTCTCTTTTACTGTAGAGTCAGTGAGTTTCATGCACTATCGATGGATGATTTTCACTTTCATAGTTTCGGAATCAATACTTCCGTTACTATTTAGGTTGGATTGTTGCATAAGAGTTAGGCTCCTATTATCCGGAACCTATTATTTTAAGGTCCTTCCGTCTTCGTATGGGCATAGGCCTTTACTCTTTCCGGGTACAGTTTATGTATTTATAAACAGATATCTGTTTATTACAGGGGCGTAAGCTTCTTCTGTCTTTGATGTCTAGTAGAAGGACGTTACGCTCCATTTTATTGTTAATGGATTCTATTAACTAGCGTACTGCTTATGGTATATCATTGGCTTAGCAGTTGTGCTTAAGATTTCGGCTCATGAAGTAAGAGTTCTTCTACTTCTTGGGCTTAAATTAATAGTGTTGCTATTATAGATTTTTGAAGGCTGCTCATTGCGCTCAGCCATCCATTCATGAATTTTATCTCAGAAATATCGAGTCCATTTCTGGAGGCCTCTATTGTTAGGTCTATTATCTACTGCTCAGAATGTCATTCACTTAACAGTTGCTACTATAGCTAGGTAGGCTGTCTGTTTCGGCAGTGTCTCCGTTCGGCTGCCCTCTTCGCTCTGGGCTATTTGACCCAGGGCAAGAAAAGGGGGGGGGGAGGGTGTTCCCTTGGGTCACCTGTTTTTACTATGAAAACAAGGGGATACCTCCTCCGGAGTTAGTAATTCTGAGCTGTTATTGGGATGGTTGTTAGTGAGAAGTTTAAGTTTATAAAATTCATTCAACTCTTAGTTTTTAAAGTATAGCTTTTGAATATTGCATATGTCAACAGACATGATTATGCAATTCTCACACACTTTTAGGAGTATAAGAGTCTCTATTCTCTAGACTTACTTTATTATTGGCTTACTTTAAAAATTATTAGTATAAGGATTATTGGATATTAATAGAGTACATGGATGTATGAAGCTCAATTTTTGGAAGGTGTTGTATCTTTCTAATTTATCATAAATAAGAAAGATACATATAAGGCCTATTACTTCTTTTCCCTACAGGGGATGACTCTATTTTATTTTATTGAGCGTATTCCATTTTGCTCTATGTCCTTGGCCCTCCAGCCTTTTTACTATTCAGCTATGTCTGGGTCATTGATACAGTATAAAAATGTTAAAAAATTTATAGTAATTTATATATTTTTTATACTTACCAATGACCCAGACGGGGATGGCCCTCCCAGGAGTTGGGAACTCTTGCCTCCCCGCTGAGTACATAGCGCTTACCAGGCACTGGTTATTAGAATGATAAATGGCGCCAATTTCGGAACGTCCTTGACACTGCGCATGCGCAGTAGGGGCGAAGTGTGGAGGGCCTTTCAGGACATGTTTTCTTTAGTTTTAGATGCAAATTTTGGGGATTGGGGGGCAAAATTTGTGTTTGGCCCTATATTTTAAGAGTTAGCACCAGCTATGTCTGGGTCATTGGTAAGTATAAAAAATATATAAATTACTATAAATTTTTTAACTTTTTGAAAATATTTTGATTTCAATTATTTTTTCTATATTAATGGATCATATTATTATTATGTATTTTGATTACCAGGGGTTAGTGCGAGTACCAGGACTTATTTTCTTTTCACATTGAAAGGATATTGATCAATTGTAATAAGAGGAAGTCTTCCTCCGACTTTTATAATCATTCTATATGTGGTCAGTGTACTCGCATTAACTCCTGTTCAGTATCGTATGATTTCGATGACAATATGGGAAGCGTGTGTCACGGTATGTTATTGGGGAATTGGACACTCCGGTCCTTTCCCCGCAGGGTCACTCTACTTTATCAATTTCTATTTCAGACGATCAAGATTAGGGTGATGTATCTGTGATGTCTTCCATCAGTGTGCCTCCGTCGTCACAATTAATGAAGGGCTAGCGGAAAAGTGCTCATGTAAATACGCCAATTGCCTAAGAGGACCCTAGTAGGTTCGACGGCCTTTGACGTCCGCTAGCTCGCCCGGTGTAGCGTCCATTCACCGAATGGTTCGGCAGCCGGGTTTGTCCGTTGCGGTCTAGAAGGAATTTTGGGGTGATGCGAGCACTATAAATCAACCAAATGCACACCCAGTGACGGCGGATCGGAGGGAGAATGGAGGAAGCCTTTTAGTCCGGTTCATAGCTCGTTCTGGTCCATCCGGACGGCGAGCGAGAGAGGCCCCTCTCTCGTACAACAACATCTGGCCCCAGATGTTGTGGTACAAAATGTTTCGCATTCGGAGCATACGTCCGTCGCTCGGGACGCTCCGACATATAGTCAGACCGGAGTAGACTGTCAATAAGGCTTCCTCATTCTCATGGTAGTGCACACGACCGCTCTTGGCTACGTGACCACGGATATCCAGTCAGCTTCGCCAGTCAGAGAATCATCGACGACCAGGTCACATCATCCGGTAGCCAGGGACACGAGGCCTGCAGACTCCGGACGTTCGCATAGGAAGTGTGCGGGAGTCAACGTACACGGAGCTTCCGGCGGCAATGTATCGTAAGACCGCTACTGCACAGGCCTCGGGAACGGACGTGCTTTCCTAAATAGCACAGTTTATCGCAGCATCCCAGCATCAACTGAATCTGTCGCATATTTTTTATCCGACGATGCTGGGTCGGGACGCTCCGCGGAAGCGGGTACGGACGTCCGAAAATTTCATCCGGTCCGACGGGATACCGAAAGGGATTTGGAGGATTTCGAGCTTTCCCTTTCGGAACAACATATGCTGTTGTGTATGTCATCTGACTTGGTCTTCTACAGCTTCTTTCGTCGGACCAGATTGCTGCGATGCCGGATAAGAAACTGATAGCGTCGGTGGACTTGGAAATTTTTGGTTCGGTTCAGGGACATCGTCCCTCAGTTCCGACATAGTCCAATAATGTCACACAAACTTTCGAATTATTGAACGACGCTATATATATTATTATTATATGCTTGCTATAACCAAGCATTTCTGGTTTCTTGTACGCAAAGTTACGGAGATGTCTTTCAAAAGTGTGCCTCTGTCGTCATAGTTAATGAAGAGCTAGCGGCAATAAGTGCTCATGGAATATGTCTGTCGCCTACGGAGTGACATTCGCTAGCTCACCCGGTGTAGCGTGCATTCATCGAATGGTTCGGCTGCCGGGTTCGTCCGTTGCGGTCTAGGAAGGAGATTTGGGTGATGCGAGCACTTTAATTACTTTAGTACTCACCCAGTGATGGCAGATTGAGGACAGATCGGAGGAAGCCTGTTAGTCCGGTTCCTGGCTTGTCCAGGTCCGTCCGGGCTGTGAGCGAGAGAGGTCCCTCTCTCGTCCAACAACATAGGGGACCGCATGTTGTGGTTCTGATATTTTACATTCGGAGCATATGTCTGTCGGTCGGGACATTCCGTTATATTGACAGTCCGAGAGACTGTCCATAATGCTTCCTCATCCTCACAGCAGGGCACACGACCGCACATTGGCTACGTGACCTTGAGTATCCGATCAGTTTCGTCATTCAGTGATTCCACGGCGAATAGGTCGCGCCATCCGGTAGCCAAGGGACACGAGGCCTATACACTCCGTTCGCTCGCATATTCGTAGTATGCACGGGGTAATGATCATGGAGCTTCCAGCGGCAATGCATTGTAGGTCCGCTTCTCCTCTGGCCTCAGTGACGGACGTGCTATCCGAGTTAGCACAGTTGTTTCGCAGCATCCCAGCAATTGACAGTTTCTTGGTCGAATCAGGAATTATCCGACGGCGCTGGGTCGGTGCGGTCCGCGGTTGCATCAGGTACGGACGACCGAACGCTTTATAGGGTGCGACAGGATGGCGAAAGGGATTCAAAAGATTTTGAGTTTTCCCTTTTCTAGTATCGGAAGCTGCCATTCATATCTTCTGGCATTATCTTCCAGTGATTGTTATTTCGGACTACATTGCTGCGATGTTGGATAAGAGACTTATAGCGTCATTGGACTCGGAATTTTCGATCGGTTCGGGGACATTGTCCCTGACTTACCAACGCAGTCCAATAATTTCATTTCAACATGTGTTTTATTTTTCGACGCTATATATGCATGCAAGCCTGCTACCAAGCATGATAGTTTAGTTTCTTGTCCGCGTTGCTCATTTCTGCCGTTTTATCATTTATACGAATAGTTTATTTTGGCAGTGCAGGGCATACCAAGAGTTCATATGCGTCTAGACGGTGTGGTTAAAGACTGGAAATATTCTTTTTCGCCGTCTATGTCTTTTCCAACTTCAATGTTGGAAACGACAATGATGTCTAGTAGACTTAACTTAGACGCTTTATCATACGTGAGGCGTTATCATTACGTCTTCAAGAAAAGATTTACGGGATATTATTCTCAATGTAATTTCTTTTGAGGGCAGTAGTTTGTTCACGTATAACTCCACCCTTCAGTGGCTGATTGGAGTTGGTTAGACGTGACGCAGCCCTAGCTACATCCACGAGCGTGGATAGTAAGGTTAAGAACTCTCTCAGAGTCGCTTCGTTCTCGGAGAAGCTTCTCTTCGACGGCAACTTTTCGGCAATCCATGAATTGCTCGATTTACTCGTTCTCTTGTCTATCTAGTGTTACAAGCGATTCAGACTGGGGCAAACATTCGGTGGTTGACTCAGAGAGTGCCACTGCAGTTGCCGGACCCGAGTGTTGCTGTTATGACGGTTGCCAGTCAAACAGATTGGGATATAATACTGATCCCAACGGATTCGAAGTGCCAGGGTCTTTGGGTTCCGCAGTCTCTTAGCAACCAATTATCTTCTGCGGAATAATGTTTTTTAGGCTTGCTTTATGTCATTGCATGAACATTATTCAGAAACGCATGCCCAAATCCTGTCCGTTAATTCGACAGTAGTGGCGTATCTCCGGAACCAGGGAGGCACTCTTTCGTTTCCGTTATTCAATTTAATGGAAAGAATCCATCTGTTGGTTATAGTACACCAAGTTCTGTTTTGGTCCGTCATATTCCGGGTCGTCTGATTGTTTTACCGGACTCCCGTTCACTTAGGGGTCGCTTGTTGCTGTCAGAATGGACTCTCAACAAACAAGTATTTAATCAGATTTGCTATCTATGGGAGCGCCCAATGATGATTTATTTACGACACAGCTTGCTAATCAATTGCAGACGTATGTGTTGGCTTGTCCGGATCTCTGAGCTAATGTTGTTAACGCTCTATTGATCTATAGGATGGAATGATAGGATACGCGTATCCTCCGGCGCTGTTGTTTCAGCAGGTATTGCTAAGATAAACAACTACAATACATTTCTGTTGATAGCATCTCTATCTTCACAGAGACCATGGGTAATTTACTCTGTTGTCTACTGTGGGACTTAACGTGAAATCTTCCTCAATGTGAGGATCTTTTTTCACTGGGTAAATCGTGTCATCTTTATCACAACCCGCAAGGTCGCAACCTTCATGTATTCCGTTGTGTGGTCTGTTTTGCATTGTAAGCCTTGTACTGGACGAGCTTTGGACGCGATTTCTTACTATAGGAGATCCTCTTCTTCGCTATTCTATGCGGCTAAAGTGGAGGCTCTTCCGTCGTTGGTGTAGGGATCATTATGTTCATATTGTTGATCCCTCAATACTACTCATTGCAATTTTTTAGTATACTTGTTTCACAAGATCTACTGCAGCCTGTTATTATTAAGGTTATAGGTTTATGTTACCTCATACCTATGCACTCTAGGATAGTTTACAATTGAGTCTTATGTCTCTTTATCTAAGTCAGTTAGTAACTTTTTGATAAATAGACTTAGGATCTTTAGATTAAATTCCTTTATGGAATTTAACTTCAGTTCTTATTTAGCTAAGTAATCATTTGAGCCTCTGGAAACAGTAGTTTTCAAATTCTGACCTTTTAGACAGTAATTCTGTTGGTTTCTCTTTTACTGAAGAGTTAGTGAGTTTCATGCACTATCGATGGATGATTTTCACTTTCGTAGTTTCGGAATCACTACTTCCGTTACTATTTAGGTTGGATTTTTGCATAAGAGTTAGGCTCCTAATATCCGGAACCTATTGTTATTAAGGTCCTTCCGTCTTCGTATGGGCATAGGCCTTTACTCTTTCCGGTTAGAGTTTATGTATTTATAAACAGATATCTGTTTATTACTATGGGCGTAAGCTTCTTCTGTCTTTGATGCCTAGTAGAAGGACGTTACGCCCCATTCTATTGTTAATGGATTCTATTAACTATTGGTACTGCTTATGGTATATCATTGACTCAGCAGTTGTGCTTAAGATTTCGGCTCATGAAGTAAGAGATCTTCTACATCTTGGGCTTACATAAATAGTGTCGCTATTATAGATTTTTGAAGGCTGCTCATTGCGCTCAGCCATCCACATTCATGAATTTTTATCTCAGAAATATCGAGTCCATTTCTGGAGGCCTCTATTGTTAGGTCTATTATCTACTGCTCAGAATGTCATTCACTTAACAGTTGCTACTATAGCTAGGTAAGCTGTCTGTTTCGGCAGTGTCTCCGTTCTGCTGCCCTCTTCGCTCTGGGCTATTTGACCCAGGGCAAGAAAAAGGTGGGGGGGGGGGGGGGGGGGGGAGGGTGTTCCCTTGGGTCACCTGTTTTACTATGAAAACAAGGGGATACCTCCTCCGGAGTTAGTAATTCTGAGCTGTTATTGGGATGGTTGTTTAGTGAGAAGTTTATGTTTTGAAAATTCATTCAAGTCTTAGTTTTTAAAGTATAGCTTTTGAATACTGCATATGTCAATGGACATGATTATGCAATCCTCAGACACTTTTAAGGAGTATAAGAGTCTCTATTCTCTAGACTTACTTTATTTATTGGCTTACTTTAAAAATTATTAGTATAAGGATTATATTGGATATTAATAGAGTGCATGGATGTATGAAGCTCAATTTTGGAAGGTGTTGTATCTTTCTAATTTATCATAAATAAGAAAGATACATGTAAGGCCTATTACTTCTTTTTCCCTACAGGGGATGACTCTATTTTATATTATTGAGCGTATTCCATTTTGCTCTATGTCCTTGGCCCTCCAGCCTTTTTACTATTCAGCTATGTCTGGGTCATTGGTACAGTATAAAAATGTTAAAAAATTTATAGTAATTTCTATATTTTTTATACTTACCAATGACCCAGGCGGGGATGGCCCTCCCAGGAGTTGGGAAGTCTTGCCTCCCCGCTGAGTACATAGCGCTTACCAGGCACTGGTTATTAGAATGATTAATGGCGCCAATTTCGGAACGTCCTTGACACTGCGCATGCGCAGTAGAGGTGAAGGGTGGAGGGCCTTTCAGGACATGTTTTCTTTGGTTTTAGATGCAAATTTTGGGGATTGGGGGGCAAAATTTGTGTTTGGCCCTATATTTTAAGAGTTAGCACCAGCTATGTCTGGGTCATTGGTAAGTATAAAAAATATAGAAATTACTATAAATTTTTTAACTTTCTACACCATACCTCAGGCCAACTATGATGACATGAGGTGACCCTGACTGTTGAAATTGTTGTTAAAACCCAATAAATAAATAAATTAATAAATAAATAAATACTATGCTCAGGTATGTCTGAGGTGTGGCCTTGAATTTATTAGATATATTTTACTAGCAATGACTTGTGAGCACAAGAAAAAATGTTCTACAGCAAATGAGGTGCATTATAGATGGACAAACACTATAGTATACCTCAGAAATTAATCACATAGAATCCCTGGTGTATTAATTGTACTAATCTCAATACAACTGGATTGCTGGAATGTCGGAGAAAACATTGCAACTCAATCCCCCCCCCCCCCCCTTCCCAGAGATGGCATCAGGTCAGTCAGTGCAATTATGCTGTGATTGTTGTCACAGCATAACAGCTTTCACTTCATCAAATGTCATGGTGTTTACCTAACAGAAAACTAATTACAAGGTATAAACGTAACAATCTCAGCACTTGTTTTTTTGTAATAATAATTACCATAATATATATAATAAATATTCAGTATGTATTGCAAAATGTCCACATCATTAACATATTCATTTTTCACAGACATCTAAGCAGGCCTGCTGTTTTCAAAACTTTGCATAACCCATTTCTCGTTCACCTGGTCTGAGCTTTGGAAACCTATTGTTTATTCCCCTGTACCTGATTCAGCTAACCCATTAGCTAACCTAAATATATAATTATCGCAACTATGCTGATATATGAATGGTTGTATCATAGCCAAGTTCTTGCTCCTATGGGCAGTATCCTGATGAATAGAGATGAATCCTTAGGAACAATAATGAGGTTGAGTTGCAGCAATTCAGCTACAAATTAGTTGCAATTACAGCTTAATCTTGACGTGGGCTAGCATGCTGCAGAGAGTATGGCAACCATAATGACTGTTTGTGGCAAAGACATATGAATTATTGCCATTTCCTGATTTTGTACCTACGTTTTATCTTCAGATGATCAACAATTTAACATGATGTTGAGCATCAACCAATCATCAGCATAGGTGTTTGCATCTGCCTGAAGTATAGCTGCCCTGTTGGCCAATAATTGGCCTACAGAGCAGCTATACTTCAGGCAGATGCAAAACCTATGCAGCTGATGATTGGTTGATGCTCAACATCATTCCACCATTTATTAGTGATGAACCAATTATCAAAACTTGCCATGGACCGATTACCAATTATTTTGATGCCGATTATGCCGATTTTGATGCCGATTATGCCGATTCTGATGGTTGAAATAGGACCCAGAAGAAAATCAATTAGTGCCTGTTATACTGCAGAATTTGTTGATAATTCACCAATTACGAAAGCTTAATACCTCATAAGTTTTCAGAGTATGCATATTTAGTGCTGGGCAATATTAACCAAAATAATATTTGCATTTTTGGGAGTTGGGGTGGGGGAAGATTGTTATAAACGATACAATCACACGATATTGTTCTCTTGTGATGATTGTGTGTTATTCTGGTAAATAGTGTTAATACGGTTTTGTGTAATAATCCAATGCACTTGGTTGTGTTACCCAGGAAGATACTGAGCACACATACTTTGTGTCTTAACTGAATAATAACTTTGATGTTAATGTGTCTTGTGAAGTTGTATGGCACATTGTTTACAGTCACACACGCGACGTCAGAATATATTATCTAATGTTCAGTTGGAGCGACACATCAAATCAAGGGAGGTAACTGAATTAAAAAATGAGCTTGACAAACTGAAAACCTGTTTGTGACAGTCATGCGACTTACATGTTGCGTAACAATCATCTACCATCAAAAAAAGAGTGTTTTTTAGTTTTTCTCCAATTTTACTTTCTTATTGTATTGTGATGCTTGCATCATGAAGTACTACAGACTAGCGGCTGAACACATTTTATTTATACATGTATCCAATGCAATGTTGTTCAGCACCATGATTGAAGACCGTTGACTTTGTTCAGCTGGGGATAGTGGCGATCTCGTACCGATTGCAGATGGTAAATTCTGTAATATCTCAGCTCTGCAAATCCCTAAATATTCTGATATGCTCTACACACGTTTTTAATGGGGAAACATTATTGAAATGGCCAGATATCAAAGAGATTTTAATAGCCAGTGTTAAATATAGAATAACCGGAAACTGCTGGTTGTCATAAGTGGTCAGTGCTCCATAACCGGCCAGTTCCAATTGCTGATTCCGATTATCGGTACATTACAACTGTTTATTCGAACTAGATCATTCAACCTGGTGAAAATTTCACGTAGCCTGGAGACAATTTGGCATGACCCATTTCTCGTTTGCCTGTTTTTCATTTTAGTTAACCTCCACATGACCCAAACAGCCGTTCACCTCAAATCGACAGGCCTGTCAAAGTGTATTTTTCAAAAAGTGATCAGTGATTGCAAGGTGAGCCATAAGAAAATTGAAAACCTTCAAAGATTTTTGTTGTTGATAATTGTTTATTTATAGCAATCCCCACCCTCCAGGTGGTGGCAGTTGAGACACTTTTCTATATGTGACCAATAGTGCTCAAACGACTAGTGAATTCCAAAATCGACTAGTCAATACCCAAAAGTCAAGTCAACTTTGACTAGTCATTGGTGATAACTTGTCTCCTTATAACAGTGTTGGTGTTCCGGTAGAGTGCTGAAAGTCCAAATTTGGCTTCACTTGGGCATTCATATACAGCAACTTACTGAAACATTATTCTGTTAATGTGCTTCTAATTATGCTAAGAGTGAAATTGTATAGTCATATTTAATTTGCCTTGTTGTGATTTATGGGAGAGTGCCTATAGGCACTCTCCCATAAATTGCAACAAGGCAAATTAATAACATATCCTGATAGCCCAAAATAATTCAGCACTCTACTAGTACCAGTTAAAACAAACTACTGTCACTACTATTAGATGGCAATAGATGTATACATTGATTGCCCAATATTGCTGTTCAAATTGTCTGACAGTGGCACAGAAGGGATACTATTTACCTAAAAGCTTGAACTCCTCCGACTAGTCGACTGCACAATTGAGAGTCGACTACTTGTTTGCCCAGAGTCGACATCGACTAGTTGACTAATCGTTTGAGTACTAGTGACCAATGAGTGTTCCAGCAATCCAGTTGTATAGAGGTATAAAGTTCGGCTACCGTGGACTGGCCACTTTCCACGCATGGGCAATATTTCCACAGATGCAATAATATTAGATTCCAAACACTAATTATAGGAATAATCATTAAAAATTTAATTAATCAAGCATCGGTACCACCTGGTGCTTCATTAATTGAAATTTTGCTGAGGATGATTTTTATTACCTGGTAAACGAATGTGTGGACATAACTGCCCACATGGGGAATCCAATCCATGGTGACTGTACTGTAGTGGTCAGTGATTACTTGATAGTGAGTTTCATTTTTGTTTAAATTTTAGACCAGAAACATATGGCCATCCCACTAATGAGAGTAGGAGAGAGCATCAAAACTATAATGAGAATAGAAGGGAAGATCATCGAGTAAATAGAGGTAAAAGGTACAGAGGAAATGATGAGACATTGTATCAATCAAATTTCCAAGCAGATTCACATCAGAATGAGATGATAGACTATCATGGAAGTCGTCGTTCTTCATATCATGACAACCGACCTCAGTTTTCCAGAGAGAATTCCTTCATCAGCTCTCCACCAAATTCTGCAAACAGACCACAGTCACCAAAAATTTCAAGGGAGGCCAGGAGGCCAACAAACACATCCAAATCAAAATCAAGTAAAAAGAAGAAAACAACACATGAAATTCACAGAGCAGAAGGTATGGTATATATTTTATGTTTGACAGTGATGGTATGTAAAATGTCATATGTATTCCGGAATCCCTTTTCAACCCTTTACCTAAGATAGGGTTGATTAATTCCCTGTCACTGCCAGAAAGATGCTTGTTAAAAAAGTGAAAATGTAAATTCCCAAACTCTCTGCTTTGTTTTGTTTTCTGTTTGTTTACAATTTGGTCAAGGTCAGCAGGGACAAAAAAGCATCAATATACAATGCCGTCTAAAATAGAAAAAAATGAAATTGATCGCCTTCACAATACCCAATATTATTATACCGAGACTGCGCAATTGCCATATTATTTGCCTTACAAGGTATCATGACATCTGTTTCAATTTATTAGATTTAGGTGATTATTTTTTTATTTAAATTTCTGGTATCATGAGACATACATGTCTGTCGGCCACGGAATCCTTCTTCAATAAAAAATGTGGATATTGTTGGCCTTTAACCAAATGCAGCCCTGTCACTGCATTATAAAGTGTTTTGAATGACTAGCTTATTTCTTGGATATCTGAAGCACTTTTAGCCATGAGTTGTACTCCTGAAATATTATTTTATTATCAGTTCTGGAACAAATATGGTAGCAGACATCCATTAGTGCCTGCTGTCAAATCTAGGAGTTGTTTTTTTTTTGTTTTTTTATGTATTTTTTTATTCAGATCTTATGTACAGCAAAAACATTTTTTTCTATGGAATAATTTTACAGTTTTTAAAGTTGTTATACATAATATAAAATAGCAAAGTTTTTTATTCTTTCACTGTGACATCAATTTTCATTAGTAACTGTGCTATGGAGGTGGCAGGGAGTAAAATGACCAGAATCGCATCGCAAAATGCGATGCAATATCCACACATAGCGATACAACTTTAGGTCTATGAATCGCAAAGAGCCAATGCAAATTACGAGGCCAGATTAATTTATTTTGGAAAAATCTGTTTAACTTTGCACGCTGTCGCATTCACCAATGGGGAACCCGGAAGAGTCTCCATGTCATTCATTTGATCAGACCCCCTCTAAGAGACAATTGTGCTGTGCATATGCGCAGTTGCGTCTGTTAACAAATATTGACCAGGATTTTCCAAAACGCGTGCATGTTTTGGGAAATCTCTGACTCAATATTTGGTAACAGACACAACTGCGCATGTGTACAGCTAAATCGATGGAGCAACTATTCTTTTGATTCAAGGGATTATTTATCCGAAAATCGAGATAATTTGAATGTTAAACTTTTAGAGAATAGTATCAACTTTGGAAGTTCCTAATTTGCAGCATCTCTGATGTGTCCGCAATCTGAGTTGTGCTCATTGCAAATGATTATCGAGACGCGCATAAAATTGCTCGCCCTATTTTAAATGCAGGCACATTTAGGGGTGCGAGCGCAATGGCGCGCCGTTCCCGCATAGGCCTGAATCCCTAAGAAATTTGATTCATTCCTCTCTCATCACATAACATTAATTTTATGCTCTCAGACTCAACCAGAATGCGTCTCCTGCCCTCTGAAATATCAAATTTTCAAGGGGGAAGCCCCCCCCCCCCCCCCCACCACCACCGCCGAGAGGGGGGACACCCCCTCTCATGCGCACCCCCAGGGAACCGCTTTGTGGTTCTGTCGGATGACGCTTCACATCATCTGCTGTGACTATCAAGAAAAAACTGCTATGCAAAACTTTCAATTTGCTCCCTGGGTGAGGTGTTTAACAAATGATGTAGCAGAGCTGTCATGTGTGTGTTAGCAGAGACAATGTCCTACATACATATCAAGCACTTACTTTTCACCTTATTGCTTAACCGAAATAAAAGTAAACTTGAAAATTACCGGGAATACCATAACCCTATACTCAAGGTAATGGCTAAAACCGACCAGCGCAATATGCAAAAACCACTCTAAAATTTCATTATTTTTCAATATTCCTCCCCCAAACCACATCCCTCAACCCCGCACTAGAATGAGCTCGCCGAATTCCTTCTAGCGAGGGGGCAGAAGTTGTGGGTTAGAGGAAATGTTTTTAGAAATTTTATAATTTTTGAGCAGGGAACATCACATTTTCAAAATATTGTGCTAGGTAAAGATTTGAGATGACTCAACCGAGCAACACATAGCACTTCTCCAAACAGTGTAACATCAGTACAAATAACATACATATATGTTGTCATGTTACAGCAGTGATTGCAATCTACAATGTCACTGCATTATGGCAACAGAAACAGTATAAACAAAATGTAAAATGGGTTAACCAGTTAACAGAGAACTGATTGTATCCCATCTTAAGTTTATCTATTTAATGCGATTATTCGAGTATGAATATCTGGATATGAGTTCTAGATTTCTGTAATTTCTGTAAATCTTGTGTAGGTTGGTAGATTATTTTTCACTTCACAGGAATAAATAAACTTTCTGAAGATAAGCATGTAGAAATCTGATATGTTATTGGAAGCGGCATGAATATTTTTGTGGCCTAAAATAACATATTTTTATACTGTACCAACAACCCAGACTTAGCTGGTGCTAACTGTAAAATATTTAGGGCCAAACGCAAATTTTACCCCCCAATCCCCAAAATTTGCATCTAAAACCGAAAATTACATGTCCTAAATGGTCCTCCATATTTTTACTCCACTGCGCATGCACAGTGTCAAGGAGGTCTCGAAATTGCCGCCAAAAATCATTCTTTGTTTGGCCCTCAATACAGTTACACTTCACTGTTATTTGTGCTTGTAAATCTCAGTTTTAAAGATGCCAGATGCATAATTATAAGAGAAATGGTGGATATATGGTGGAAATAGAAGGTGGAGAGGAAAAAACAGTGGAAACAAATGTTCAGGGCTGTAACTTATAATTAGTTTACGAAATTATTCATGTTACCTATTTTCGAGGCATGGCCTTGTTGTGGTCATTCTTGCTATGAATATTCCATTGTTTAATCAGTGTTTCCTCTCTCCCTTTCCTTTATTTCCCCCTAGCTATTCTCCCATGCTTTTGGCTTATTTTTTGTAATGTTTATTACTAAAATTTCTTGGGAGTTTTGGCTTGGTAACAGAATTATTTTCTGTTTTTTCCCCATGTTTACGTCCTCACCCTAGGGGTGTTTAGGCATTTTGGTCTGCATCTACCATCTGATGTTCTACAGTTTCTTCTCTGGAAGCCTCTGTTTTGCATCAGATAGTGTTTAAATTGGTAACTGATTTTGGGCTATGTTTGTATCAGTGCCTGGAGTCATGTTTCCGGTTTGTTGACACTTTTGCTTATGTTGACAACTGTTACTTCTGACAGTGATTACTTGTCTTCTGCTTAATTTAGTTCATAGCAAGATACATTAATATTGTCCTTAAGTGTTACATTAATTTTTCAAAATGATTTAAAATTTTTGTCCACACTTAGGCTTTTTTGGGATCCTTTGGGCTCAAGGTTCCCATTGGGAACTTGGGATCTTCTGAAAATTTTTTCAAAATTTTTTTTTTTTTTAAATTATTTTCTTTCGAAATGTTATAATGAATTATAATATATTATGTATATTTATTTCAAGGGTTAGTGCGAGTAATTGCTGGGAGTTCGCTGGTTCGATCGAAGGCATTGTCGCCCGCTAGTCCGCCCAGTGTCGCGTCCATTTTCCAGGAAAGAATGGTACAGCACCTGGGTTAGTCCGTTGATGTCCAGGGAAGCAGATTGGGTGATGTGAGCACTATAAAACTTCAGATGAGCACACCCAGCAACGACGGATCCGAGGATAGTACGGAGGAAGCCTGTCAGTCTGGTAGCTGGCTCATCCAGGTCCCCCGGACCGCGAGCGAGAGAGGCCCCCTCTCTCTTGCATCAACATCTGCGCCACGATGTTGTTGTATGTTGTTCGCTTAGTTGGAGCTTACATTCACTCCTGCTCGGGATGCTCCGTCGCATGACAGTCCGACGCGGCTGTTATATTGGCTTCCTCATCCTCGTCAACACACACGACCGCACCTTGGCTATGTGACCACTATGAGACCTTTCCAGTTGGGACGTTCGCATATTATATAAATGCAGGAATGAACGTCCCGGGAGCTTCCAGCGGATATTTCACGTGGGACCGTGGCTCCACAGGTCTCATAGGGTAACATAAACTAGGTATTGTTACCGTGATGTCTTCGTAAGTGTGCTTCCGTTGTCACAGTCAAATGAAGAGCTAGCGGTAAAGTGCTCATGCAGGTACGTCAATTGCCTAAGAGGTCCCAAGTAGGATCGACGGTGTTGGCGTCCGCTAGCTCGCCCGATGTCACGACCATTCACTGAATGGCTCAGCACCCGGTTCTTCTCTCGTATTACAACATCTGGGTCCAGATGTTGTGGTACAAAACGTTCCTCAGTCGGAGCATACGTCCACCACTCAGGACGCTCCGTTATATAGACAGTCCGGAGAGACTGCTCTTTCGGCTTCCTCATCCTCACCGCGGCACACGCGACCGCACCTTGGCTACGTGACTGGTGATATTCAACCAACATCGCCGACCAGAGATTCTACGGTGACCAGGTCACGCCATCCAGTAGCCAAGGATACAAGGCCTTCATACTCCGGACGTTCGCATATTAGATGTATGCAGGAGTGAACGTCCAAGGAGCTTCCAGCGGCTAAATCCTATAAGACTGCAGCTCCACAGGCCTCTGTTACGGAATTCCTATCGCAGATAGCACAAATTATCGCAGCATTCCAGCAACCGACGGTAACTCTGTCGGATCAGGAATTATCCGGAGAAGCTGGGTTGGTACGTTCTGCTGCAGGTTCAGGCACGGACGACCAAGAATTACAAGTGGTCCGACAGGATGGCGAAAGGGATACGGATGAGTTGTATTTTCCCTTTTCGGAACAACATAATTGCCGTAGAGTGCATCCGGCATTATCATCTGACGTTCCTCCGGACCAAAATGCTGCGTTGCCAGATAAGAGACTGATAGCGCCACTGGACAGAGAATTCTTAATCGGTTTAGGGACATCATCCCTCAGTTTCCGACATAGTCCAGATATGTCTCACGGACATTTGATCTGTTGAACGACGCTATATTTATTTAACTTGCTACCTAAATGAGCAGGTCAGGTTTCTTATCGGCAATATGCTCTACATCTGCCTTTCATCAATTCAACGAATATTTTGAAATGGCAGGACAGAGCATTCTGAGAGTTCTCTGCGTCTAGACGACCAGGTCAGGACCTAGTATTGTTTTTTACTGTCGTCTATGTCAATTCCAACCACCATGTTGGAAATAACAATATCGTCTAGCAGGGTCAGCTTAGACGCATCATCGTATGCAGATCATTACGTCTCAAAGGAAAAAGAATTCTAGGATGCACAATCTCCTTAAGAGTTCTTTCAAGGGCCTCATGTAAAACTCCATCCCTTAGTGGCAATATGGAGTTGGTTAGACGTGATGCGGCCCTGGCTACATCCAAGCGTGTAGATAGTACAGTGAAAAACTCTCTCAGAGTCGCTCCGGTCTCCGGAGAGTTTTCTTCAATGGCAAGCTTTCCGCAGTCTATGATCAGTTAACTAAGAAAGCTTTAGACTCTCTGCTATTAAAATTTGCTTCCATATAGTCGGATTCAGCAGAGAAGAGTATGACAGGCACTTCTGGGACGAATACGTCCAAGGGAAGTTCCTATGCATCCTCTAGGTCTTATTCTAGAGACCGTCAGGGTAGTGACTCATATAGGGGCCGTAATTCCGGTCAGACGTCCCTAGGTCGACGGGGCAATGTGTGGACCATGGAGGACATGGCTTCTCCTTCCGCAAGCCTTGCAGGACCAGGAGGTAATGGTTTTAACCTCTATCGTGTACTAGTGAGCGGAAGACTGTCGAGTTTCTCAATTATTTGGGAATAGATTACGGACGTCCCTTAGATTCAAGGGGTGATTTTGGAAGGACTAAATTGTTTCTCAGACGAAATCCTCTGTTAACTCGGAGTCCAAGATGGACTCAGCTTCCGCCAAGTCAGTAGGATAGAGGCTCACTTCCATCAGAAGTCTAGTCTCTTCTGAAATGATTGCAATGGAGATCGTAAAATCCAGGAATTTCCAGGTTTCTACAACCATCCTTTTCTGGTTCCAAAAACCCGACGGCTCGTTCCGTTCACTCATTATTCGGAACTGGATAAACAAGCTGATCGTGGCTCCAAGTTTATATATGGAGTCCACCGGATCGGTCAGAGCGAGTATTCGGGGGTGTACGATTTTACTACATGCATAGATCTCAAGATCCGTACTTTCACATCATGGTACATCAGGCGTCAGAAAGTATCTTCACTTCCTTATCATAGGAGTCGTATATCAGTTCCGAGCAATATGCTTCCGTCTGAATCTAGCCCCCTGGGCCTTCACTCGAATAACGGACTCGGTAATGACTCATTTCCGAGCTTATTCGTCTGCGATAATGTCGGCCTACCTGGACGACATTCATACAGGTATGGCAATGAGTTAGCGCTTCAGAACTATGTGCAGAATCTGCTTCTATTGCTCCAACGTCTCGGTTTCTTAAGTAAACGAGAAGTCAGATCTGGTACCATCCAAGTCATTCACCCACCGGGGGGTGAGCTTCGTAACGCACAACTTTTTCGTTCGTCTGCCGTTACCCAGAACAAAATTATTCAGTTATGCTCACTATTGTCTTCGCTCAGACAAAGTCTCAGCGAGAGATCTTATGAGACTGATACGTTTAGGCGGAACTGCCGCGATTTTATTCCGATGACGCGGTTACGCATTGGACCTCTCCAAATTTCTTTAATGCAGAATTGGAGAGTGAAGATTCCTTCGCTCGATACGGACACCTTCTTGTCAAATCAAGTGAACAAGAGATTCAGACATGGGCAAGTTTTTTGGGCTTAACTCAGGTAGTTCCACTGCAATTGCCGGATCCGAGTTTTACAGTCTTGACGGATGCCAGTAAAACAGGTTGGGTCGTTTCATTGAGCCCAACGGATTGAAGTGCCAGGGTCTTTTGATTCTGTAGTTCCTTATCAAGGACTCAAACATCAAGTATGATGTCATTTTGGCTTGTGCTAGATTATTTTGTCTCCCCTTCCCAGAAGGGAGACATATTGTTTTAGTGCATATTCTTCTTCTTCTTTTTCTTCTTCTTCTTCTTCTTCTTTTCTTCTTCTTCTTCTTCTTCTTCTTCTTCTTCTCATATAAACTTTGTCCGGGCCATAACTTTTTTGTCTTTTGACCTACACCTTAGATACTTGGCATGTGGATGTATCACCATGAGCCGGTGTGCAGTGTACTATAGTGACCTTCATGTGACCTTGACCTTTGACCTGAAGGTCAGATTTATGTGTTTTTTTAAGGGAAACATCACACAAACTTTGTCCGGACCATAACTTTTTGTCTTTTGACCAACTCCTTAGATACTTGGCATGTGGATGTATCACCATGAACCGGTGTGCAGTGTACCATAGTGACCTTTATGTGACCTTGACCTTTGATCTGAAGGTCAGATTTATGCGCTTTTTTAAGGTGAACTGTCTGGACCAGAACTTTTTTGTATTTCGAGTCAGGCTTTAGATATTTGGCATGTGGATGTATCACCATGAGCCGGTGTGTAGCGTACCATTGTGACCTTCATGTGACCTTGACCTTTGATCTGAAGGTCAGATTTGTGCTCTTTTCAAGGAAACTTTGTCCGGACCAAAACTTGTTTGTCTTTTGAGCCAGGCCTTAGATATTTGGCACATGGATGTATCACCATGAGCTGGTGTGTCGCATACCATTGTGACCTTCATGTGACCTTGACCTCAAGATCAAATTTATGTACTTCAAATAGGGAGTAATTGTCCAGACCAGAATTTTTTTGTTATTTGACCTAGGACTTGGTTATTTGATATGTGGATGTGTCACCATAAGACCGCATGTCATGACCTTCATGTGACCTTGACCTCAAGGTCAAATTTATGTACTTCAAATAGGGAGTAATTGTCCAGACCAGATTTTTTTTTGTTTTTTGACCTAGGACTTGGTTATTTGACATGTGGATGTGTCACCATGAGACCGCATGTCGTGACCTTCATGTGACCTTGACCTCAAGGTCAAATTTATGTACTTCAAATAGGGAATAATTATCCAGACCAGAACTTTTTAGTTTTTTGACCTAGGACTTAGATATTTGACGTGTGGATGTATCGCAATTAGACCGCATGTCACATGTAATCATGACCTTCATGTGACCTTGACCTCAAGGTCAAATTTATATACTTTAAATAGGGAGTAATTGTCCAGACCAGATTTTTTTTTTTTGGACATGTGGATGTGTCACCATGAAACTGCATGTCTGCTACCTTGATGAACTGCATGTGACCTTGACCTCTGACCTCAAGGTCAAATTTATGTACTTCAAATAGGGAATAATTGTCCAGATCAGAACTTTTTTGTTTTTTGACCTAGGACTAGGACCTAAGACTTAGATGATTGGCATGTGGATGTATCACAATGAGACCACATGTTATCATGATCTTCATGTGATCTTGACCTCAAGGTCAAATTTATGTACTTTAAATAAGGAGTAATTGTCCAGACCAGAATTTTTTTTTTTTGACATGTGGATGTGTCACCATGAAACCACATGTCCACTACCTGGATGAACTGTGACCTTGACCTCTGACCTCAAAAGGAAGGGGAGACATATGTTTTAGTGTGCTAAAACACTTTCTAGTTGGATAACGTAATTCAGAATGTTCATACGCTAATTCTGTCCGACAACTCGACGGTATTAGCGTATTTTCGGAATTATGGAAGCACTCATTCCATCTTGTTATTCATGTTAACGGAATGAATCTTTCGGTTGCTACTAGAACATCAAGTTCTCCTATCGGTCTGTCATATTCCGGGTCGTCTGAACGTATTAGCGGACTCCCTTCACAGAATCGGCATTCAACAAACGAGTTTTCAATCAGATTGCTACCAAGACGAGCGGCCAATGATCGACTTATTTGCGACGCATCTCAACAATCAGTTGCAGACGTATGTGTCATTATGTTTCGATCTTCAAGCGTTTGCAGTAAATACTCTATCGATCTTGTTAGACGGAATAATAAGGTATGCGTATCTTCCAGCGCTGTTGATTCAGCAGATATTGCTCTAGTGTAATTATTTCAATGCAAATTCTGTTGGTAGCTTCTCTAGCTCCACAAAGACTGTGGACTAATTTACTCAGGCGTCTTTTGTGGGACATGCCGTGGAAGATTCCTCCACATTCCGGTCCATTCTATGGTCAGATGGATTCAATCTACAGTCAGTTCTGCTTATGATTATATCTTCATTCAGCAGTCTGGTTTTAGTTTTAAGCTCATGAAGTAAGAGTTCTGCTTCATGGGCTTAAGCTATTAATATTGTTATTACAGATTTAATGAGGACTGCATATTGGTGTTAGCCCTCCATTTTCACGATTTTGTATCTGTGAATATTGAGTCCTTTTCTGCAGATCTACATTGTTTAGGTCCGCTATTTTTTACTCAGAATGTCGTCAACTAAACAATGGCAACTATGTGTGTATAGACTTTCGTGTATAAAATTTGGTGGACAATTTTGAAATGCAAACTTTGTAAATATGTATTATCCTTGATTGTAAATGGGATTTTATATATAAAATTCCAGTCATTGGAGTGCAAAATCATATCTAAAACCTCATTCCATTTGTTCTGTGCATTAACAGGAGATGTTGTTTGCGGTTCTAAAAATTTAAAATAAAAAGCCTGGGAGACTTTATTTGTAGTTTTTAAGATGTCAATATTTTTGTCCTGAATAAAGGGCAACTTTTTATTGGATCTGGTTGCAATTTTCCAAGATTTAGGTAAAGCATTTATAATGCCCTGAAAAACTGTAAATGGGGTGTTGATGTTATACTTGTTGGAGAAGTAAGCAAAGGTTAGGAGGCCATTGTTTTCAAATACTAGGTCATGTATGATGTAAATGCCTTTATTACTCCTAGTTTTATTGAAAAAATGTTGTCCGTTGACTTTTATTTGCTTATTTAGGAAAATAGTTTCACCTAATATTTCTGCGGGGGTTGTGGTGCTTTTTTTGTCCAGGAGAGCCCAGCCCAAAAGAACATCCTTCAGAATGTGTTCACATATTTCCCAACCACTTTTAAACTTTCTTCATGTAAGTACAAAAGTTTATAAGTTCCGAACAATTCTAGTTCATTGATTACGAGAATTTTTCACGGAGCCATTGAGGAAGAGTCCAATAATTTCTTAATCCGAATCATTTTTAAAGCACGACTAAAGGTTTCAATGTGCAGAAATTTAATTCCGCCATTTTCAAAAAGGCCAATCATTGTTGTACGTTTAATTTTTTCGAATCTTCCAGACCACAAGAAATTATAAAAAAACTGTTGAAATTTTCTTAAATAACTCTATCGACGGGTTTGGTAAAACCATAAAACAGTGTGTTAGAATTGGTAAAGCCAAAGATTTTATAATGGTATTTTTTCCGATTAATGTTAAGTTACGAAATGACCAATCACTTAGTAATTTTTCAATTTTCTGGATTTTATTCATATAATTGTTTAATATATAATTGTCACTAATCAGATTAAATTCAATTCTAAGAATTTTGAATGATCTGGAATGATTCCAAATGACTTGTTCACTTGTTGGAAGTGTTTCACCACAGCCCCGCTTTGAGCCTATCCAAATAACTTTCATTTTGTCAAAATTAACCTTTAAGCCAGAGATTAGTGAGAATTGTCTAAAGAGTATCCATCTTCACTTAAATACAGGGTGGACTCACCAGCATATTGACTTATTGGATATTCCGAATTTTTAATCTTTATTCCATTTATATTGGAATTAAATTTTAAAGATGAGCTAAGAATTTCTACACTAAGAATAAAGAGATATGGCAATAAAGGATCACCCTGCCTTATGCCTCGTTCAGTATTGAATCTTTCAGAACAATGGCCATTATTTAATACTCAACTAGAGATGTTGCTTTAGAAGGTTTGAAACCACCTTATCATAGAGGGTCCAAAATTTAAAAATTCCATCGTCTTTTGGATAAAACCAAATCTATGAGTTCATTGCATATTTTTTGTGTTCTTTACATCACAACCTTCATTTTGATGTATAATTTGTGTATATTTAACTTGAATTTATGAAATATCAGAGGTGTGAATTTCAAAGTAAACTAATATTTTTATACTGTACCAATGACCCAGACTTAGCTGGTGCTAACTCCTAAAATTCTAGGGCCAAACACAAATTCCCCCCCCCCCCCATACCCAAAATTTGCATCAAAAACCGAAATTTCAATGTCCTATGTGGTCCTCCATACCTTTTTATCCACTACGCATATGCAGTGTCAAGGAGGTCTCGAAATTGGCACAAATGTCATTCTTTGTTTGGCCCAAAAATCAGTAACATGTCACTGATATTTGTGCTTGTAAATCTCAGTTTAAATGATGCCAGACACATAATTATGAAAGAAATGGTGGATCTAAGGATGAAATAAAAGGATGAAAGGAAGAAACAATGGCAGGATGTGTTCAGGGCTGTAACTTATAATATTTTTTATACTGTACCAATGACCCAGACTTAGCTGGTGCTAACTCCTTAAATTATAGGGCCAAACACTTGGCCCCAATCCCCAAAATTTGCATCAAAAACCAAAATTCAATGTACTATATGGCCCTCCATACTTTCTATCCACTGCGCATGCGCAGTGTCAAGGAGCTCTCAAAATTGGCGCAAATCTCATTCTTCGTTTGGCCCTAAAATCAGTAACATGTCACTGATATTTGTGCTTGTAAATCTCAGTTTAAATGATGCCAGACACATAATTATGAAAGAAATGGTGGATCTAAGGATGAAATAAAGGATGAGAGGAAGAAACAGTGGCAGAATGTGTTCAGGGCTGCAACTTATAATTTTTTTACAAAATTATTTCATGTTCCCTAATTTCGGGGCATGAGCCTTATATTGTCATTCTGGCTATGAACTTACCATTGTTTGTTCAGTGTTTCCTCTCTCCCTTTTCTTAATACCCCCCTTGCTATTCTCCCATGCTTTTGGCATAATTTTGGAATTTACTAAAATTTCTTGGGAGTTTTGGCTTGGTAACAGAATGATTATTCTGTTTTTACCCATGTTTACGTCCTCACCCTTGGGTGATTAGGCATTGTTATCTGCATCTACCATCCGATGTACTGCAGTTTCTTCTCTGGAAGCCTCTGTTTTACATCGGATAGTGTTTAAATTGGTGACTGATTTTGGGCCATGGTTACAGTGCCTGGAGTCATGTTTCCGGTTTTTGTACACTTTTGTTTATGTTGACAACGGTTACTTCTGACAGTGATTACTTGTCTTCTATTAGTTCTGCTCATAGCCAGATACATTAATATTGTCCGGAAGTGTTGCATTAATTTTTAAAAATGTTTTAAAATATTTTGTCCGCACTTAGGCTTTTTTGGAATCCATTTGGGCTCATTGTTCCCATTGGGAACTTGGGCTCTTCTGAAAATTTTTCAAAATTTTTTTTTTTTTAAATTATTTTTTCGAAATGTTATAATGGATTATATTATATTATATATCTTTGTTTGAAGGGTTAGTGCGAGTACTATGACTGAAAGAATATTGTTCAAATTGTAATGCAAGGAAATCTTCCTCAGATTCTCATGTTCATTGTGTTTCTTGTAGTCAATGTACTCGCACTAATTCTTGTTCAGAGTGTGCTAATTGGAATGACAACGTTGGAGACGTGTGTCACGGTATATTGTTAGCGGTGAGGGGTCCATGCCGGTCCTCTCTCCGCAAGGTCACTCTAGTTTATCAGTCTCTTTTTCAGAAGAACAAGAACAGGGTGATGTTTCCGTGATGTCTTCAACAAGTGTGTCTCCGTCGTTGCAGTATAATAAGGACTAGCGGCTAAGTGCTCATGGAAATACGACAATTGCCTAAGAGGTCCCTAGTAGGATCGACGGCGTTGATCGTCCGCTAGCTTGCCCGGTGCGGCGACTATTCATCGGATGGCTCAGGAGCCGGGTTCGTCCGTTGCGGTCCAGGGAAGCAGTTTGGGTGATGCGAGCACTATAAACATTGAACGTGCACACCCAGCGATGACGGATCCGAGGATAGTATGGAGGAAGCCTGTCAGTCCGGTAGCTAGCTCATCCAGGTCTATCTGGACCGCAAGCGAGAGAGGCCCCCTCTCTCTTACAGCAACATCTGGGCCTCGATATTGTTGTATTTTCGTTCATTAGTCGGAGCATAGTCCTCTCCTCCTGCTTGGGACGCTCCGTCGCATAGACAGTCCGACGCGGCTGTTCTATTGGCTTTCTCATCCTCACGTCAGAACACAAGACGGCACCTTGGCTATGTGACTACAGATATCCAGGGGATGTTCGCATATTATATAAATGCAGGAATGAACGTCCCTGGAGCTCCTGCTTCACCGACCAGAGAATCCACGTCGACCAGGTCACGCCATCCGCTAGCCAAGGACACGAGGCCTTTCCAGTTGGGATGTTCGCATATTATATAAATGCAGGAATGAACATCCCTGGAGCTTCCATTGGCTAATTACGTAAGACCGCGACTCCACAGGCCTCCGCGATAGCTCAATTCATCGCAGCATCCCAGCAGCTATCAGAAACTTTCTCAATAAAGAACTATCTGAGCAAGCTGGGTCGGTTCGCTCCCCTGCAGAGTCAGTAGGGATGACCGAGATTATTATGTGGTCCAGGGAATGGTAAAAGGGAATCAGCACAGCTGAAATATTCCCTTTCCGAACAACTTAAGGTGCCGTAGATTTCATCCGGCATCACCTTTAGAAGTTGTTTCTCTGGACAAAAATGCTGCGTTACCTGATAAGAAACTGTAAGCGTCACTGGACACAGACTTTTACGGCCAGATTAGGGACACCATCCCTGAGTTTCCGACCCAGTCCAGAAATGTCGTGGACATTTGAACTTTTGAATGACGCTACATTCAAGCTAGCCTCTAAGACTGGCAAATCTGCTTTCTTATCGCCTATGCGCTATACATCTGCCTTTCATTAATGCTAGACATAAATTTGAAATGGCAGGACAAGGCGCGCTGAGAGTTCCTCTGCGTTTGGACGACTAGGCTGAAGACCTGGAACGGTCATTGCCGGCGTCCAAGTATACTGGAGAACACAATTTAGACACATTTTCTCATGCAGATCACCTTACCAGAGCGTTATCACTATGTCTCGATGCGAAAGAATTCCAGGATCTTCAATCTTCCTTAAGAGTTCTTTCGAGGGCTATAGCATATTCTACGTATAACTCCGCCCTTTCAGTGGCAACATGGAGTTAGTCAGACGTGGTGCTGCCCTGGCTGCATCCACAAGAGCTCCAGTCTCAGGAGAGCTTCTCTTCATCGTTAAGCTTTCTACAATCTATATTAGATTACTAAGAAAGCTCCGGATTCTCTGCATTATTCCGCTTTGAAAAAGTCGGACTCAGCAGGGAGGAGTAAGGCAGGTTCTTCGGGGGCGAATACGTCCAAAGGAAGTTCCTATAGAGGATCAAAGCCTCTATGCCTTACTCCGGAGACCATCAGAGTAGCGACTCACATAGGGGTCGTAATGCTGGCCTGAGATATCGAGTCAGACGCCCCTAGGTCGACTGGGTGAGGTGCGGGTCGTGGAGGATGTGTTTTCTCCTTCTGCAATCCTTGCAGGACCAGGAGGTGATTCCACATCGACCAGGTCACGCCATTCGCTAGCCAAGGACACAAGGCCTTTCCAGGTGGGACTTTCGCATATTATATAAATGCAGCAATTAACGTCCCTGGAGCTTCCAGCGGCTAATTACGAAAGACCGCGGCTCCACAGGCCTCCGTGATTGACTTGCTATCGCAGGTAGCTCAATTCATCCCAGCATCCCAGCAGCTATCAGAAACCTTTTCAGTAAAAACTATCTGAGCAAGCTGGGTCGGTTCGTAACCCTGCAGAGTCAGTAAGGGACAACCAAAATTATTATGTGGTCCAGGCAGATGGTAAAAGGGATCAGCACAGCTGAAATTTTCCCTTTCCGAACAACTTAAGGTGGCCATAGATTTCATCCGGCATCACCTTTTAGAAGTTGTTTCTCTGGACAAAAATGCTGCGTTACCTGATAAGAAACTGAAAGCGTCACTGGACACAGACTTTTTCGGCCAGATTAGGGACACTGTCCCTCAGTTTTCGACCCAGTCCAGAAATGGCATGGACATTTGAACTTTTGAATGACGCTATATTCAAGCTAGCCTCAAAGAGGTTTCTTATCACCTAGAGCAATTCAGCAGCCTTTCATCAATGCAAGACATAATTTTGAAACGGCAGGACTAGGTGTGCCGAGAGTTCCTCTGCGTTTGGACTACTAGGCTGAAGACCTGGAATTGTCATTGCTGGCGTCCATGTCTATTACTCCAGTATACTGGAGATGACAATATTGTCTAATAGAATTTAGACGCATTATCTCGCGCAGATCACCTTACCAAGAAGATCTTGGACGGCATTCTTCAGGGTTACGACAGCAAGTTAATGCTTCAGAACGATGTTCAGAATCTGCTTCAATTGCTCCAACGTCTCGGTTTCTTAGTAAACGAAAAGAAGTCGGATCTAGTGCCGTCCTATTCATTCACCCACGTGGGATGAGCTTAGAGACACGCAACAATCTCATTCGTCTGCCGCTAACCAGAGCGATATTAGTCAGTTGTAACGCTCGCTTTTGCCTTCATTCAGATGTAGTAACAGCGAGAGAATTCATCACACTGACAGGTTTGTGCGGACCCGCTGCGAATATTATCCCGATGAAGCGGATACACACTCGTCCACTCCACAGATATTTTATCTCAGAATTGGAGTGTGAAGACTCATTCGCTCGTATCGAACATTGTCTTGTCGAATCAAGTGAACAAGAGTTTCAGACTTGGGTAGATTTTCAGTGGTTAACTCGAGGAGTACCACTGCAACTGCCGGATCCGAGTTTAACGATAATGACGGATGCGAGTCAAACAGGTTGGAGCGCAGCTCTGAGCCCAACAGATTCAGGGTGCCAGGGTCTTTAGGATCCGTAGTTCCTAACAAATACATAAACATCAAGAGATGATGTCAATATGGCTTGCGCTACGTCAATAAATGAACATTCTTCAGAATTCGCATGTTCAAATTCTATCCGACAATTCGACAGTAGTAGCGTATATTCAGAACCTGGGAGGCACTCATTCCATTCCGTTATTCAATTTAATGGAAAGGATCCTTCTGTTTGTCCTAGAGCATCAAGTTTTATCGGTCCGTCATATTCCGGATCGTCTGAGCGTTCTAGCGGACTCCCTTTCTCGGATAGGTCTATGTTGTCGTCCGAATGGACTCTCAACAACGATTTTAATCAGATTTGCTACTAATGGGATCGTCCAAGGGTAGACTTTTTTGCGACGCATCTGAACTATCGGTTGCAGACGTATGTGTCGCCGTGTCCTGATCCTCGAGCGTTTGCAGTAGATGCTCTCTTGATCTCTTGGGACGGAATGATAGGATACGCGTTTCCTCCAGCGCCATTGATTCTGCAGATATTGCTCAAGTTAAAGCAATCTCACTGCAAATTCTGTTGGTAGCATCTCTGTCACTCCAGAGACCATGGATAAATCTTTTCAGGTGTCTGCTGAGGGACATGCCGCGGAAGCTTCCTCCACGAGAGGATCTTCTTTCGCAGGGGAAATCGCGCTCACTGCATCACAACCCACAAGGTCTCAACCTTCACGTATTTTCGTTGTGCGGTCCTTTTTACACGGCAAGCAATTTACAGGACGAGCAGTGGACACAATTTCTAACCTTCTGGAGGACCTCCTCTTCGCTAAATTACGCTGTTATGTGGAAGGTTTTCTCACGGTGAGGTAGGGATCATTCTGTTGATACCTATGCACATCATGATAGTTTACAGATTGAATCTAATATCTCTTTATCTAAGTTACGGAAAACTTTTCGATAAATAGACTTCAAACTCTTAGATTAATTCCTAAGTGGAATTTAGCTTGGGTTCTTCTTAAGCTTAAAGAAGTGCCATTTGAGCCTCTTGATACAGTGGACTTCAAATTCTTATGTTATAAGACAGCTTTCTCTTAGCCTTCTCTTTGGCTAGAAGAGTTAGTGAGCTTCAGGCACTATCTGTTGATGATTCTCACTTTCGTAGTGTAGGTAATACTGTTACCTTGACTACTAAGGTTGGATTTTTGACTAGAATCAGGCTCCTATAAGTATCCGGAACCTATTGTTATTAAGGCTCTTCCGTCTTCAGACGGGCATAGGCCTTTAATCTGTCCTGTTAGAGCTATATGTTTTTTAAAACATAGATCTGAGTTTATCAGAAAGGGACGTAAACGTCTCTGTCTCTGCTGCCTAATAGTAGGGACATTACAGTCCATTCTATTGCAAGGTGGATTCAATTAACTATCCGCACTGCTTATGAAAAATTATCTTCAACTCAGCAGTCTGTGCTTAAGATTTCGGCGCATGAAGTATCTGTTCCGGCAGCGTATCTGCCCTGTTGCCCTCTTCGCTCTGGGGTATTTGGCCCAGGGCGAAGATTTACAGGACGAGCGAAAGGGGGGGGGGGGGGGGGGGGGTGGATAGTGTTCCCTTAGGTCACCTGCTTTATAGTGAAAAGCAAGGGAATACCTCCTCTGGAGTCAGTAATTCCGAGTCGGTGCTGGATGGTTTTAAAGTGTAAAGGTAATGTTTAACTCATTAAAGTAATATTTTTAAAGTGTAGCTCGGTGTGAAACATGTGTATATGTCACAGATCATACAAGCACTAATATACAATCCTCGAACACTTTTTAATGAGTATAAAGAGTCTCATTATCTGGACTATCTTTAATTATTGGCTTTCCTTTAATAAGATTAGTATAAGGGATTATACTGGATGTTAATAGAGATCATTGATGATTATTATGCTCAATTTCGGAATGGTATTGTGTCTTTCTTTTTTGATACAAACAAGAAAGATTCATGTAAAACCTGTGCTCCTCTTCTCCTTGAGGGGATAATTCTGTATCCATGTAATTGAGTCTATTGGAATTTCTTTTATGTCCTAGGCCCTCTAGCCTTTTTTCTATTCAGCTAAGTCTGGGTCATTGGTACAGTATAAAAATGTTAAAAAATTCATAGTAATTTATATATTTTTTATACTTCCCAATGACCCAGACAGGGATGGCCCTCCCATGAGTTGGAAACTCATACCTCCCCGCTGATTACATAACGCTTACCAGGCACTGGTTGTAAGAATAACATTTGCGCCAATTTTGAGAGCTCCTTGACACTGCGCATACGCAGTGGATAGAAAGTATGGAGGACCATAAAGGACATTGAATTTCGGTTTTTGATGCAAATTTTGGGGATTGGGGGGCAAAATTTGTGTTTGGCCCTATAATTTAAGGAGTTAGCACCAGCTAAATCTGGGCCATTGGTAAGTATAAAAAATATATAAATTACTATAAATATTTTTATACTGTGCCAATGATCCAGCTGGTGCAAACTCTAAAATATCTAGGGCCAAACGCAAATTTTACCCCCCATTCCCCAAAATTTGCATCTAAAACCGAAAATTACATGTCCTATATGGTCCTCCATACTTTTACTCCACTGAGTATGTGCAGTGTCAAGGAGATCTCGAAACTGCCGCCAAAAGTCATTCTTTGTTTGGCCCTCAGTTCAGTTACATCTGACTGATATTTGTGCTTGTAAATCTCAGTTTTAAGGATGCCAGACGCATAATTATGAGAGAAATGGTGGATACATGGTGGAAATAGAACGTGGAGAGGAAAAAACAGTGGAAACAAATGTTCAGGGCTGTAACTTATAATTATTTTACGAAATTATTCATGTTACCTATTTTTGTGGCATGACCTTATTGTGGTCATTCTTGCTATGAATTTTCCATTGTTTAATCAGTGTTTCCTCTCTCCATTTCCTTTATTCCCCCCTAGCTATTCTCCCATACTTTTGGCTTATTTTTTGTAATATTTATTACTAAAATTTTTTGGGAGTTTTGGCTTGGAAACAGAATTATTTTCTGTTTTTTTCCCATGTTTACGTCCTCACCCTAGAGGTGTTTAGGCGTTTTGATCTGCATCTATCATCTGATGTTCTACAGTTTCTTCTCTGGAAGCCTATGTTTTGCATCAGATAGTGTTTAAATTGGTAAATGATTTCGGGCCATGTTTGTTTTAGTGCCTGGAGTCATGTTTCCGGGTTGTTGACACTTTTGCTTATGTTGACAACTGTTACTTCTGACAATGATTACTTGTCTTCTGCTTAATATAGTTCATAGAAAGATACATTAATATTGTCCGTAAGTGTTACATTAATTTTTTCAAAATGATTTAAAATTTTTGTCCACACTTAGGCTTTTTGGGGCTCAGAGTTTCCATTGGGAACTTGGGCTCTTCTGAAAATTTTTTTCAAAAATTTTTTTTTTTTAAATTATTTTCTTTTGAAATGTTATAATGAATTATAATATATTATATGTATTCATTTCAAGAGTTGGTGCGAAAATTATGACAGTGTATATTTTTTTTCTGGTTGAAAAAATATTATTCAATCGTAATTCGAGGATATCTTTCTCTAATTCGTGAGTTCATTGTGTTTCTTATAGTCAATGTAGTCGCATTAATTCTTGCTCTGTGTGTGTTGATTGATATGACAACGTTGGAGACGTGTGTCATGGTATTTTGTTGCAGTGAGAGGTCCATTACGGTCCTCTCTCCGTACGGTCACTATATATTATCAGTTTCTTTTTCAGAACTCAGAGTGATGTTTCCGTGATGTCTTCAATAACTGTGTCTCCGTCGTTGCAATATTAGGGCTAGCGGGAAGTGCTCAAGGTATTACGACAATTGCTGGGAGTTAGCTAGTTCTATCGAAGGCATTGTCGCCCGCTAGTCCACCCGGTGTCGCATCCATTCACCAGGAATAAGAATGGTACAGCACCCGGGTTAGTCCGTTGCGGTCCAGGGAAGCAGATTGGGTGATGCGAGCACTATAAAACTTCAGATGTGCACACCCAGCAACGACGGATCCAAAGATAGTACGTAGGAAGCCTGTCAGTTTGATAGCTAGCTCGTCCAGGGCCCCTGGACCGCGAGAGAGAGAGGCCCCCTCTCTCTTGCATCAACATCTGTGCTGCGATGTTGTTGTATGTTGTTCATTTAGCCGGAGCTTACGTCCACTCCTCCTGTTCAGGACGCTCCGTCGCATGACAGTCCGACGCGGCTGTTATATTGGCTTCCTCAACCTCGTCAACACACGACCGCACCTTGGCTATGTGACCACAGATTTCCAGGAGACGTTCGCATATTATATAAATGCAGGATTGAACGTCCATGGTGCTCTTCTTCGCCAACCAAGGAATACACGTCAACCAGGTCACTCCATCTGCTAGCCAAGGATACGAGACCTTTCCAGTGGGGACGTTCGCATATTATATAAATGCAGGAATGAACGTCCCGGGAGCTTCCAGCGGATAATTCACGTAGGACCGCGGCTCCACAGGTCTCATTGAGTAACATAAACAAGGTGATGTTACCATGATGTCTTCGTAAAGTGTGCTTCCGTTGTCACAGTCAAATGAAGAGTTAGTGGCAAAAGTGCTCATGTAGATACGTCAATTGCCTGGAGTTCCCTAGTACTATCGATGGCGTTGGCATCCGCTAGCTTGCCCGGAGTCGCGACCATTCACTGAATGGCTCAGCACCTGGGTTCGTCCGTTGCGGTCCAGGAAGGAGATTTGGGTGTTGCGAGGACTATAAAATATAATGTGCACACCCAGAGATGAGGGATACGAGGATGGTACAGAGGAAGCCTATTAGACCAGTTCCTAGCTCGTCCAGGTCCATCCGGGATGTGAGCGAGAGAGGTCCCTCTCTCGTATTACAACATTTGGGCTCAGATGTTGTAGTACAAAACGTTCCTCAGTCGGTGTATACGTCTACCGCTCGGGATGCTCCGTTACATAGACAGTCCAGAGAGACTGTTCTTTCGGCTTCCTCATCCTCACGGCAACACACGCGACCACACCTTGGCTATGTGACCGGTGATATTCAACCAACATCGCCGATCAGGGATTCTATGGCGACCAGGTCACGCCATCCGGTAGCCAAGGATACGAGGCCTTCATTCTCCGGACTTTCACATATTAGAGGTATGCAGGAGTGAACGTCCAAGGAGCTCCCACTATAAGACGGCAGCTCCACAGGCCTCTGTTGTGGATATGCTATCGCAGATAGCACAAATTATCGCAGCATCCCAGCAACTGACAGTAACTCTGTCAGATCAGGAATTATCTGACGAAGCTGGGTTGGTACGTTCCGCTGCAGGTTCAGGCACGGACAACCAAGAATTTCAAGTGGTCCGACAGGATGGTGAAAGGGATACGGATGAGTTGTATTTTCCCTTTTCGGAACAACATTATTGTCGTAGAGTGCATCCGGCATTATCATCAGACGTTGTTCCTCCGGAACAAAAAATGCTGCGTTGCCGGATAAGAAATGGATAAGTGCCACTGGATATAGAATTCTCAATCGGTTTAGGGACATCATCCCTCAGTTCCGACACAGTCCAGATATGTTTCACGGACATTTGATCTGTTGAATGACGCTATATTTATATAACTTGCTACCTAAATGGGCAGGTCAGGTTTCTTATCGGCAATATGCTCTACATCTGCCTTTCATCATTTCATTGAATATTTTGAAACGGCAGGACAGAGCATTCTGAGAGTTCTCTGCGTCCAGACGACCAGTTCAGGAACTGGTATTGTTTTACAGTTGCCTATGTCAATTCCAACCATGATGTTGGAAATAACAATATCGTCTAGCAGGGACAGCTTAGACGCATAATCGTACGCAGATCACCTTACCAGAACGTTATCATTACGTCTCAAGGAAAAAGAATTCTAGGATGTACAACCTCCTTAAGAGTTCTTTCAAGGACCTCACGTAAAACTCCGTCCTTTAGTGGCAATATGGAGTTGGTTAGACGTGACGCGGCCCTGGCTACATCCACGCGTGTAGATAGTAAGGTGAAAAACTCTCTCAGAGTCGCTCCGGTCTCTGGAGAGTTTTCTTCGATGGCAAGCTTTCCGCAGTTTATGATCAGTTAACTAAGAAAGCTTTAGACTCTCTGCTATTAAATTCGCTTCCATATAGTCGGATTCAGCAGAGAAGAGTAGGACAGGCACTTCTGGGACGAATGCGTCCAAGGGAAGTTCCTATAGAGGTTCCTATGCATCCTCTAGGTCTTATTCTAGAGAGGGTAGCGACTCAGATAGGGGCCGTAATTCTGACCGAGACATCCGGTCAGACGCCCCTAGGTCGACGAGGCGAGGTGCGGGCCGTGGAGGACATGGCTTCCACTTCCGCAAGTCTCGCAGGACCAGGAGGTAATGGTTTTAACCTCTATCGTGTACTAGTGAGCGGAAGACTGTCGAGTTTCTCAATGATTTGGGATTAGATTACGGATGTCCCTTGGATTCAAGGGGTGATTTCAGAAGGATTAATTGTTCCTCAAACGAAATCCTCTGTTAACTCAGAGTCCAAGTTGGACTCAGCTTCTGCCAGTCAGTAGAATAGATGCTCGCTTCCATCAGAAGTCCAGTCTCTTCTGGAATGATTACGATAGAGATCGTAGAAATCAGATGGCTCGTTCCGTCCACTCATATTCTGAGCTGGATAACAAGCTGATCGTGACTCCAGGTTTCTTTTTGGAGCCCATCTGATCGGTCAGAGCGAGTATTTGGGTGTACGACTATGCTACATGCATAGATTTCTAGTTGCATACTTTCACGTCATGGTACATCAGGCGTTCAGAAAGTATCTTTGCTTCTTTATCATAGGAATTGTGTTTCAGCACCGACCAATGTGTTTCGGTCTGAATCTAGTTCCTGGGCTTTCACTCGAATAACGAACTCGGTAATGACTCATTTCCGAGCTCATTCGTCTGCGGTAACGTCGGCCTACCTGGACGACATTCTTCAGAGGTGTGGCAATGAGTTAACGCTTCAGAACGATGTACAGATTCTGCTTCTATTGATCCGACGGCTCAGTTTCATAAGTAAACGAGGAGAAGTCGGATCTGGTTTCGTCCAAGTCATTTACCCACGGGGGGATGAGCTTTGAGACGCATAACATTCTTGTTTGTCTGCCGTTAACCAGAGCGCAGAACGATGTGCAGATTCTGCTCCTATTGATCCGACGTCTCTGTTTCATACGTAAACGAGAAGTCAGATCTGGTTTCATCCAAGTCATTTATCTACCGGGGGATGAGCTTCGAGACGCATAACATTCTCGTTCGTCTGCCGTTAACCAGAGCAAAATTAATCAGTTGTTATACTCGCTATTGTCTTCACTCAGACAAGGTCTCATGTGACTGATACGTTGTGCGAAACTGCCGTGATTTTAATCCAATGGAGCGGTTATGCATTTGTCCTCTCCAAATTTCTTTTAATTCAGAATTGGAGGGTGAAGATTATTTCGCTCGATACGGACATCTTCTTGTCAAATCAAGTGAACAAGAGATTCAGACTTGGGCAAGTTTTCAGTGCTTCACTCAAGTAGTTCCACTGCAATTGCCGGATCCGAGTTTTACAGTTTTGACGGGTGTCAGTCAAACACTTTGGGTAGTTTCATTAAACCCAACGGATTTGAAGTGCCAGGGTCTTTTGTTTCCGTAGTTCCTTATCAAGCACACAAACATCAAGAATGATGTCTTTTTGGCTTGCGCTACGTTATTGATGAACGTTATTCAGAATACTCATATGCTAATTCTGTCCGACAACTCGACGGTATTAGCGTATTTTTGGAGTTATGGAGGCTCTCATTCCATCCTGTTATTCATGTTAACGGAAGGAAGCTTTCGGTTGGTACTAGAACATCAAGTTCTTCTATTCGTCCGTCATATTCTGGGTCGTCTGAATATATTAGCGGACTCCCTTCTTGGAGGGGCCATTGTTGCCACCAGAATGGACTTTCAACAAACCAGTATTCAATCAGATTTCTACCAAGGAGAGCGGCCAATGATCGACTTTTTTGCGACGCATCTCAATAATCATTTGCAGATGTAGATGTCACAATGTTTGGTTTTTCGAGCGTTTGCAGTAAACGCTCTATCGATCTTGTTAAACGGAATAATAAGATATACGTATCTTCCAATGCCGTTGATTTAGCAGATATTGCTCAATGTAATTATTTCAATGCAAATTCTGTTGGTAGCTCAAAGACTGAGGATTAATTTACTCAGGCGTCTGTTGTGGAACATGCCGTGGAAGCTTCCTCCACATTGGGGTCCATTCTATGGTCAGAGGGATTCAATCTACTATCAGTTCTGCTAATGATTATATCTTCATTCAGCAGTCTGTCTGTGCATTGAATTTAAGCTCATGAAGTAAGAGTTCTTCTACATCATAGGCTTAAGCTTATAATGTTGATATTACAGATCTAATGAGGGCTACATATTGGTCTTAGCCCTCCATTTTCACAATTTTGTATCTAAGAATTTTGAGTCCTTTCTGCAGATCTATTACTCAGAATGTCGTCTACTAAACAGTGGCAGCTAGGGGGGGGGGGGGTGTTCCCATGGGTCACCTGCTTTATAGTGTAAAGTAAGGGAATACCTCCCTTGGAGTCAGTTATTCCGAGTCGGTTCCGAGATGATTTTACAGGGTAAAGCTTATGTTTACTCATCTGTGTAATATTTTTTAAGTGTTGATTGGTGTGAAGTATCTGTATATATCACGTTATATTATTGGCTTTCCTTTAAAAAATATTAGTATAAAGGGTTATACTAGATGTTATTGTGCTCAATTACAGATTGGTGTTGTGTCTTTCTTTTTTGATACAAATAAGAAAGATACATTTAGCCTATCTCTCCTTTTCTCATTGAGGGTATAGGTTTGTTATAGGTAATTGAGTCTATTGGATTTTCCTTATGTCCTAGGCCCTCCAACCTTTTTACTCTTCAGCTAAGTCTGGGTCATTGGTACAGTATAAAAATGTTAAAAAATTTGTAGTAGTAATTTATATATTTTTTATACTTACCAATGACCCAGACGGGGATGGCCCTCCCTGGAGTTGGGAACTCTTGCCTCCCCGCTGCGTACATAACGCTTACCAGGCACTGGTTGTAAGAATGACTTTTGGCATCAGTTTCGAGACCTCCTTGACACTGCGCATGCGCAGTGGAGTAAAAGTATGGAGGACCATATAGGACATGTAATTTTCGGTTTTAGATGCAAATTTTGGGGATTGATGGGTAAAATTTGCGTTTGGCCCTAGATATTTTAGAGTTAGCACCAGCTAAGTCTGGGTCATTGGTAAGTATAAAAAATATTTAAATTACTATAAATTTTTAAAGTTTTTTTACTTTTTTACGAAATTATTTCATGTTCCCTAATTTCGGGGCATGAGCCTAATGTTGTCATTCTGGCTATGAATTTTACCATTGTTTGTTCAGTGTTTCCTCTCTCCCTTTCCTTTATTCCCCCCTTGCTATTCTCCCATGCTTTTGGCATAATTTTTGTTTTTACTAAAATTTCTTGGGAGTTTTGGTTTGGTAACAGAATAATTATTCTGTTTTTCCCCATGCTTACGTCCTCACCCTTGGGTGGTTAGGCGTTTTGGTCTACATCTACCATCCGATGTACTGCAGTTTCTTCTCTGGAAGTCTCTGTTTTACATCGGATAGTGTTTAAATTGGTAACTGATTTTGGGCCATGTTTACAGTGCCTGGAGTCATGTTTCTGGTTTTTGTACACTTTTGTTTACGTTGACAATGGTTACTTCTGATAGTGATTACTTGTCTTCTGTTTAGTTCTGCTCATAGCCAGATACATTAATATTGTCCGTGTTACATTAATTTTTAAATATGTTTTAAAATTTTTGTCCACACTTGGGCTTTTTTGGGATCCATTTGGGCTCATTGTTCCCATTGGGAACTTGAGCTTTCCTAAAAAATTTTTCGAAAATTTTTTTTCTTTTGAATTATTTTTTCGAAATGTTACATTGGATTATATTATATTATGTATCTTTGTTTTCAAGGGTTAGTGCGAGTACTAAGACTGTTTATATTTTTTCATGATGAAAGAATATTGTTCAAATTGTAATGCGAGGAAGTCTTGCTCTTATTCTTATGTTCATTGTGTTTCTGGTAGTCAGTGTACTTGTACTAATTCTTGCTCAGTGTGTGTCAATTGGGATGACAAACGTTGGAGACATGTATCACGGTATATTGTTGGCGGTGAGAGATCCATTCTGGTCCTCTCTCCATTGGGTCACTCTAGTTTTTCAGTCTCTTTTTCAGAGGAACAAGAACAGGGTGACGTGTCCGTGATGTCTTCAAGGAGTGTGCCTCCCTCATCACAGTATAATTAAGAGCTAGCGGCTAAAGTGCTCATAGAAATACGACAATTGCCTAAGAGGTCCCTAGTAGGATCGACGGCATTGTCGTCTGCTAGGTCGCCCGGTGTAGAGACCATTCATCGAATGGCTCGGCAGCCGGGTTTGTCCGTTGCGGTCCAGGGAAGCAGTTTGGGGTGATGCGAGCACTATAAACATTGAATGTGCACACCGAGTGACGACGGATCTGAGGATAGTACGGAGGAAGCCTGTCAGTCCGGTAGCTAGCTCATCCAGGTCTATCCGGACCGCGAGCGAGAGAGGCCCCCTCTCTCTTACAACAACATCTGGGCCACGATGTTGTTGTATGTACGTTCGTTAGTCGGAGCATACGTCCACTCCTCCTGCTCGGGACGCTCCGTCGCATAGACAGTCCTACGCGGCTTGTCTATTGGCTTCCTCATCCTCATGTCAGCACACATGACCACACCTTGGCTATGTGACCGCAAATATCCAGCCTGCTTCGCCGACCAGGGAGGCCACGTCGACCAGGTCACGCCATTCGCTAGCCAAGGACACAAGGCCTTTCCAGTTGGGATGTTCGCATATCAGAAGTATGCAGGAATTAACATTCCTGGAGCTTCCAGCGGCTAAATTACGTAAGACCACGGCTCCACAGGCCTCCATGATGGACTTGCTAGCAGATAGCTCAATTCATCGCGGTATCCCAGCAGCTATCAGAAACTTTTTCAGTAAAGAACTATCTGAGCAAGCTGGGTCGGTTTGCTACCCTGCAGAATCAGTAGGGACGACCGAGATTATTATGTGGTCCAGGCGGATAGTAAAAGGGAATCAGCACAGCTGAAATTTTCCCTCTCCGAACAATTTAAGGCGGCCGTAGATTTCATCCGGCATCACCTTTTAGAAGTTGTTTCTCTGGACAAAAATGCTGCATTACCTGATAAGAAACTGAAAGCGTCACTGGACACAGACTTTTTCGGCCGGATTAGGGACACCGTCCCTGAGTTTCTTATCCAGTCCAGAAATGTCACAGACATTTGAACTTTTGAATGACGCTATATTCAAGCTAGCCTCTAAGACTGGCAAATCCGGTTTCTTATCGCCTAAGCGCTATACAGCTGCCTTCATCAATGCTAGACATAAATTTGAAATGGCAGGACAAGGCGTGCCGGGAGTTCCTCTGCATTTGGACGACTAGACTGAAGACCTGGAACTGTCATTGCCGGCGTCCATGTCTATTTACTCCAGTATACTGGAGACGACAATATCGTCTAATAGAATTTAGATGCATTATCTCACGCAGATCACCTTACCAGAACGTTATCACTACGTCTCGAAGCGAAAGAATTCCAGGATGTTCAAACTTCCTTAAGAGTTCTTTTGAGGGTTATAGCATATTCTACGTATAACTCCGCCCTTTCAGTGGCAATATGGAATTAGTCAGACGTGATGCTGCCTTGGCTGCATCCACAAGAGTGGATAGTAAGGTGAAAAAACTCACTTCCAGTCGCTCCGGTCTCAGGAGAGCTTCTCTTCGACGTTAAGCTTTCTACAATCTATATTAGATTACTAAGAAAGCTCCGGATTCTCTGCGTTTATTCCACTTTGAAAAAGTCGGACTCGAAGCGAAAGAATTCCAGGATGTTCAAACTTCCTTAAGAGTTCTTTTGAGGGTTATAGCATATTCTACGTATAACTCCGCCCTTTCAGTGGCAATATGGAATTAGTCAGACGTGATGCTGCCTTGGCTGCATCCACAAGAGTGGATAGTAAGGTGAAAAAACTCTCTTCCAGTCGCTCCGGTCTCAGGAGAGCTTCTCTTCGACGTTAAGCTTTCTACAATCTATATTAGATTACTAAGAAAGCTCCGGATTCTCTGTGTTTATTCCACTTTGAAAAAGTCAGAGTAGCGACTCACATAGGGGTCGTAATGCTGGCTGAGATATCAGGACAGATGCCCCTAGTTTGACTGGGCGAGGTGCGGGTCATGGAGGACGTGGTTTCTCCTTCCGCAATCCTCGCAGGGCCAGGAGGTGATGGTCTAAACCTCTATTGCGTTCCAGTGGCGGAAGGCTGTCGAGATTCTTAACCAATTGGTTGTCAATTACAGACGACCCATGGGTGCAAGGGGTTATTTCCAAAGATCTAGCTGTCCTTCAAGGAAAAACCTCCGTTAACTCGAAGTCCATGCTGGTCTCAGCTTTCGTTAAACGTTCAGAAGAGAGATTCGCTTCTATCAGAAGTTCAATCTCTTCTGGACAAGAATGCTATAGATGTCGTAGAAAACCAGGACTCTCCAGTTTTCTGCAGTCACCTGTTCCTGGTTCCAAGATCAGATGGCTCGTTTCGTCCAGTTATAGATCTGAGCTGGATAAACAAGCTGATCGGGGCTCCAAATTTTTATATGAGACCATCCGATCGGTCAGAGTGAGCATTCGAGTGAACGATTATGCTGTGAGCATAGATCTCAAGGATACGTAACCTTCGCTTCGCTGTCCCAGGAGTTGTTTTCAGTTCCTAGCAGTGATGCTCTGGTCTGAACCTAGTGCCCTGGGCCTTCACTCGAATAATGATCTCGGTAATGACTCATTTCCGAGCTCATTCATCTTTGCTAACGTCGGCCTACTTGGACGACATTCTTCAGGGTTACGGCAGCAAGTTAACGCTTCAAAACAATGTTCAGAGTCTGCTTCAATTGCTCCGACGTCTCGGTTTCATAGTAAAGGAAAAGAAGTCGGATCCAGTGCCGTCCTAATCATTCACCCATGTGGGAATGAGCTTAGAGACGCACAACAATCTCGTTCATCTGCCGTTAACCAGAGCGATATTAGTCAGTTGTTACGCTCGCTTTTGCCTTCACTCAGATGTAGTAACAGCGAGAGAATTCATCACACTGACAGGTTTGTGCGGACCCGCTGCAGATCTTATTCCGATGGGGCAACTATGCACTCGTCCACTCCACATATATTTTATCTCAGAATTGGAGTGTGAAGACTCATTCGCTCGAATCGAACATCGTCTTGTTCAATCAAGTGAAACAAGAGATTCAGACTTGGGCAGATATTCAGTGGTTAACTCAAGGAGTACCACTGCAACTGCCGGATCCGAGTTTAATGATAATGACGGATGCGAGGCAAACAGGTTGGAGCGCAACTAAGCCCAACAGATTCAGGGTGCCAGGTTCTTTAGGATCCGCAGTTCCTAACAAGTACATAAACATCAAGAGATGATGTCAATATGGCTTGCGCTACGTCAATGAATGAACATTCTTCAGAATTCGCATGTTCAAATTTTTTCCGACAATTCGACAGTAGTAGCGTATATTCGGAACCAGGGAGGCACTCATTCCATTCTGTTATTCAATTTAACGGAAAGGATCCTTCTGTTTGTCCTAGAGCATCAAGTTCTTCTATCGGTCTGTCATATTCCGGGTTGTCTGAACGCTCTAGGAGACTCCCTTTCACGGAAAGGTTGTATGTTGTCACAATGGACTCTCAACAATGAGTATTCAATCAGATTTGCTACCACTGGGATCGTCCAATGGTAGACTTATTTGCGACGCATCTCAACAATCAGTTGCAGACGTATGTGTTGCCATACCCAGATCCTCGAGCATTTGCTGTAGACGCTCTCTCGATCTCTTAGGACGGAATGATAGGATACGCGTATCCTCCAGCTCTGTTTATTCAGCAGATATTGCTAAAAATCAAGCAATCTCACTGCAAGATTCTGTTGGTAGCATCTCTGTCACCCCAGAGACCATGGATAAATCTACTCAGGTGTCTGTTCCGGGACATTCCGTGGAAGCTTCCTCCACGGGAGGAGCTTCTTTCGCAGGGGAAATCACACACACTGCATCACAACCCGCAGGGTCTCAACCTTCACGTATTTCCGTTGTGCGGTCCTTCTTGCACGGCAAGCATTTACAGGACGGGCAGTGGATGCAATTTCTAACTGTAGGAGGACCTCCTCTTCGCTAAATTATGCTGCTAAGTGGAAGGTTTTCTCACGGTGATGTAGGAATCATTCTGTTGATACCTATGCACATCATGATAGTTTACAGATTGGATCTAATGTCCCTTTATCTAAGTTACTGAAAAACTTTTCGATAAATAGACCTAGAACCCTTAGATTAATTCCTAAGTGGAATTTAGCTTGGGTTCTTCTTAAGCTAAAAGAAGCGCCATTTGAGCCTCTTGATACAGTGGACTTCAAATTCTTATGTTATAAGACAGCTTTCTCTTAGCCTTCTCTTCTGCTAGAAGAGTTAGTGAGCTTCAGGCACTATCTGTTGATGATTCTCACTATCGTAGTGTAGGTAATACTATTACCTTGACTACTAATGTTGGATTTTTTGCTAGAATCAGGCTCCTAATAAGTATCCGGAACCTATTGTTATTAAGGCTCTTCCATCTTCAGACGGGCATAGGCCTTAACTCTGTCCTGTTAGAGCTATACGTATTTACAAACGTAGATCTGAGTTTATCAGAAAGGGACGTAAGCATTTCTTTCTGTCTCTGCTACCTAATAGAAGGGACATTATGGTCCATTCTATTGCGAGGTGGATTCAATTAACTATCCGTACTGCTTATGAAAAATTATCTTCAACTCAGCAGTCTGTGCTGAAGATTTCGGCGCATGAAGTAAGAGCGCTGTCTATATCTTGGGCTTATGCTAATAGTGTTGCTATTACCAATTTGATGAAGGCTGCATATTGGTCTCAGCCTTCTACATTCATGAGTTTTTATCTTAGAAATATTGAGTCCATTTCTGGCGACCTGCGTTGTTTAGGTCCATTATCTGTTGCTCAGAATGTCGTCCACTAAACAGTTGCAACTATAGTTATGCAGGCTTTCTGTTCCAGCAGCGACTCTGTCCTGCTGCCCTCTTTGCTCTGGTGTATTTGACCCAGGGCAAGGGGAAGGGGGGGGTGGTCTTCCCTTAGGTCACCTGCTTTATAGTGAAAAGCAAGGGAATACCTCCTCTGGAGTCAGTAATTCCGAGTCGGTACCGGGATGGTTTTAAAGTGTAAAGCTAATGTTTAACTCATTCATGTAATATTTTTAAAGTGTAGCTCGGTGTGAAGCATTTGTATATGTCACGTGTCATACGAGCGTTAATATACAATCCTCGGACACTTTTAATGAGTATAAAGAGTCTCATTCTCTGGACTTCCTTTATTTATTGGCTTTCCTTTTAAAAAATTAGTATAACGGGTTATACTGGATGTTAATAGAGATCATTGATGTTATTGTACTCAATTACAGAATGGTATTGTGTCTTTCTTTTTTGATACAAACAAGAAAGATACATGTAAAACCTGTTCTCCTCTTCTCCTTGAGGGAATAATTCTGTTTACATGTAATTGAGCCTATTGGATTTTCCTTTATGTCCTAGGCCCTCCAGCCTTTTTTCTATTCAGCTAAGTCTGGGTCATTGGTACAGTATAAAAATGTTAAAAAATTTATAGTAATTTATATACTTTTTACTCTTACCAATGACCCAGACGGGGATGGCCCTCCCATGAGTTGGGAACTCATACCTCCCCGCTGATTACATAACACTTACCAGGCACTGGTTGTAAGAATGACATTTGCGCCAATTTTGAGACCTCCTTGACACTGCGCATGCGCAGTGGATAAAAGGTATGGAGGATCACATAGGACATTGAAATTTCGGTTTTTGATGCAAATTTTGGGGATTGGGGGGCAAAATTTGTGTTTGGCCCTAGAATTTATGGAGTTAGCACCAGCTAAGTCTGGGTCATTGGTAAGTATAAAAAATATATTAATTACTATAAATTTTTTAACTTTCTTTACTAATTTAGCACCTAAAGTGCAGGTATCACAACTTAAATGTTTCATATTCTGTGGATGAAGTTCACATTATCTTTGAAGTGAATTTATTTCATCTGTTTGGATTTGCCTTGTTACAAGTAATGGGTGAGTGCCTTTTTGCATAGTGTTCACAAATGGGTCCATAGCACTTTTTGGAATTCTAATTCTAAAAATACCCAGTGGGAACCCTGGGAAGTGAAGCAGTGCCTGTTGACTGTGATAAACAGGCTCTGTTTACTGGTAAAATAGGACCCAGTCACTAGTGCTTTGGAGGTGCAAACCCTCTCTAAAATGGGAAACATGGCTTATTATTGCTCACCCCTGATCTTGAGTTGATACTCATGTTGTGGTCATGATTAGTCATTGTGCCAAAAATATGTGACCTTAAACACCAATAAATAAATAAATAAATAAATAAATAAATAAATAATTCTAAAAATAGAATTTTGACATAAATTATGTAGCTTTGAATAACAGTTGGAATGTTTGGACAAACAAGCAACATGTGTGGATCATTTACTCGATAAAGTTTATGATTTCCTTGTTTGCTAGTCATTTTTTTTTTTTATAATCATTTGTGCCAAAATGTTAAAAAAAAATGTCAATTTTTAACCCTTTAGCTGCCATGATTGTTGGGTAGCACTTTCAAACAAATTTCTTAAATAATTACAATTGAAGAATTTTTTCCTCCAAAACATAGCTCCCCTCACTGGAATGATATCAATATGTTTTGGAGATAAAACTTTGAAAATATAAGTGATATCGTCAAAAACTAACTGCTTTGTAGCAAGGCCACATTCAAGCAGTGTAAAAGGGCAATGACATCACCTGGAAGAAAATCTCTGATATGCTGATGAATGTGAAAATCAGTATATGTAATAAACAGGAGATCAAATGTGACCTTCCTCATGGGAACCCCGGGAGGTGAAGCAGTGCCAGTTCACTGCAGTAAACAGGCTCTGTTTTACTGGTAAAATAGGACCCAGTCACCAATGCTTGGGAGGTGCAAACCCTCTCTAAAATGGGCAAAATGGCTTATTAACGCTCACCCCTGGTCTTGAGTTGATATGCATGTTGTGGTCATGATTAGCCATTGTGTAAAAATATGTGACCTTAAACACCAATATTCCACGTGGGAACCCCGGGAAGTAAGCAGCACTTGTTTACTGTGGTAAACCAGTTCCGCTTTACTAGTAAAATAGGACCCAGTCACCAATGCTTGGGGTGAAAGTCCTCTAAAATGGGCAACATGTTGATCAACGATTGACTAAACTTGACTTCATCTCCATGTTGTGTCACGATTAGCCATAGTGCATAAATATGTGACGTTAACCACCAACAAACAAACACCAATAAATAATAAATAATCAAATGTGACCGATTCACTCATAAAAATTTCCACTACTTCACTAACATGAAGGAAGGTTGATCAGGGAGTTTTTGATTGCCCAGTCATTCAACAACATTCATCGGAAAGGAAATACAGTGGAGCCCACTTAATTGGATATCTCTTAACTGAATAACCCTGTTAATGGAATATAATTTCCCAACACAAAACCCTTTACCATACCTCAAGTGCAAATTTTGACCTGTTAATTGAATATAGGTTATAGAGTAAACTTTTGTTAATTGAATAAAAAATCTTTCAACCTGTCAAGAAATTACCATGACTCTCCCCAGTTTTCCTTTTTTATAGACCTCTTTGGCCTCACTACATCCAGTACAGGCATTTAATCTATTATATCTTGTTTGACAGAGCTCTGTCAAACAAGAAATAATAGAATAAATGCCAAGTTTATCTCCAGAAAACAGGAAAGTGACACAATCCCTGTTAATTGAATACTCCTGTTAATTGAATAATTTTTATTGGCAATGTAGCTATTCAATTAACAGGGTTCCACTGTACCATTTCCATAAGAGTGAAAAAACTACTGATGAGAAGTTTAATTAATTAACCCTTTTCCTAATGTCCTGACCAAAAATAGCCAGTGCTATTAACTGGTAGAGTGCTAGAAGCCACTGTCAGGGCTCTACTGAAAAGTGCTGAAAGCCACTTTAGCGTCTTTACACTGCGTGAATTAGCTTGTCATTTGTGCCGCAGCAGATAAAGATATGTTCATATAAAATTGCATTGTTACAATTTTTGGAGAGTGCCAACTGGGACTCTTCAATAAATAGTAACAAAACAATTGTTGATGGACAAATCTTGCTAAACTGGCAGTATTGTATCTTTGAAAAAAATAATCATATTACAAAACACTTTTGAAAAATAATTCAGCACTCTACCAGTTAAAAAAAAATCAATTATTGTCGTGAAAACTTAGCTTATAACCAGGGATGGAAGTTTTCGGGGATTTTCCTGAATTCAGGGATTTTTGACAATAGTTTTGTCTGCTCAGGGATTCTGATTTGCAATAAAGACTGGTTTCACCTGAAAGTTTCAGGGTTTCTTTTTAGCTCAACTTTGGCGAAGCCAAATTTGAGCTTATGCCATGGCCAGTTGTCCGTCGTCCGTCTGCTCGTCTGTCCATCTGTCCATCAACAATTCAATACGGCTCGGACTAGAGGCCGTATTTATGAACCGATCTTTACGAAACTTCTTGGGTACCTTTGTTATATGACCGTAGGACGCGAACGAGTGTTTTGGGGTCCGATCCGAAATTCAAGTTGTCTGCTGGCAGCCATTTTGTACAAAATTAGGTACAATCAGATTTTTGCGCAGAACTTCCATATGAAAGCGCTGATTTGAATAATTTTTTGTATGAATGTTTAGTACCATGGGATACATCACATATAATACAGGTTTTTTTCTCATGCATAAATTATGCAAATTAGACTAACATTGATGTATTTAGTGTTAATTTCAGCACTGTAAGTGCAAATGCCAATACGGCTCGGGCTAGAGGCCATATTTATGAACCAATCTTTACGAAACTTCTTGGGTACCTTTGGTATCACCGTGGGACGAGAACGAGTGTTTTTGGGTCCGGTCCGAAATTCAAGATGGCCGATGGCAGCCATTTTGTACAAAATTAGGTGCAATCAGATTTTTGCACAGAACTTCCATATGAAAGCGCTGATTTGAATAATTTTTTGTGTGAATGTTTAGTACCATGGGATACATCACATATAGTACGGGTTTTTTTCTCGTGCAGAAATTATGCAAATTAGATGAACTTTGATTTTTTCAGTGCTACTTACACACAATAAGTACACATGTCAATACGGCTCGGGCTAGAGTCTGTATTTTTAAACCGATCTTCATGAAATGTCTTGGGTACCTTTGTTATCACTTTGGGACGAGAACGAGTGTTTCTGTGTGCGGTCCAAAATTCAAGATGGCTGCCAGTGGCCATTTTGTACCGAAATTAGGTCTAATCAGTTTTTTGTAAACAACTTCTATATGGCTCAGGCTAGAGGCCATATTTATGAACCGATCTTTATGAAACTAAGAATCTTGGGTACCTTTGTTATCACCGAGGGATTAGAACGAGTGTTTTTGGGTGTGGTCCGAAATTCAAGATGTTCACCAGCGGCCATTTTGTACCAAAATTTGTGCAATCAGTCTTTTGTACAGAACTTCTGTATGAAAGTTCTGATTTGAATAAATTTTTGTATGAATGTTTAGTAACATGGAATACATCACATATAGTACGGGGTTTTTTTTTCTCATGCAGAAATTATGCAAATTAGATGAACTTTGATTTATTCAGTGCTACTTATACACTGTAAGTGCACATGTCAATACAGCTCGGGCTAGAGGCTGTATTTATGAACAGATCTTCACGGAACTTCTTGGGTACCTTTGTTATCACCTTTGGATGAGAACGAGTGTTTCTGGGTGCGGTCCAAAATTCAAGATGGCTTCCAGTGGCCATTTTGTACTGAAATTAGGTCCAATCAGTTTTTTGTCACAACTTCTATACAGCTCATATTTATGAACTGATCTTCACAAAACTTCTTGGGTACCTTTGTTTTCACCTTGGGACAGGAACGAGTGTGTTTTGGGGTGCCTTTGTTATCACTGTGCTATGAGAACAAATATCTTGGGGTTCAGTCAGACCCACTCTGGGACTCAAAGATTTCTTTCTAGTTTAGCATCTGACTGTCACCCACCTTTACAATACTTTACCTATACATTTGTTACAGGCTACGGTCAGTATTTATGTACAGACTTATAATACTTAAAATGTACCTTTGTTATCAGGTCATTACCTAGATGTTTGTCATTGCTGTGTCACATACTGTACATGTACATGTCTTAACAAGTTGAGCTACAGTATCATTTTTTTTGACACCTTCATTTAATCTTAACTGGCTTGTGCCTGCAGCACTAAGCAAAAGCCTTTGGCCCTTGATCAAAATATTTTCAGGGTTTTTGTCTCTAGGTACTTTCACCTTTGCATATGACCCCTCATTGGAATGGGCTTATTGTCAAGTACTTCTCATGTTAAGAATATTTTGTACCAAAATTCGTGCTATCAGTCTTTTGTACAGAACTTCTGTATGAAAGTTCTGATTTGAATAAATTTTTGTATGAATGTTTAGTATAAGGCTGGGCGATATTTCGATATACCGGTAAATACCGGTATTGAAATCGGTACCGGTTAAATATCGTCTATTTTTCGGCAATACCGGTATATCGTCTGTAACGATATTGGTTTGGGTCACATGATAATAAAATTTCAACATGTGTTTTTTCGTAAAATCGCACAGAAAGTTGCTTTGAAAATACAGGAAGTTTATCTTTCCTCATTTCGTGAACAAATGATAAACAGCGAGAGATGACGAGAGTAACGTTTTATCTCGTTTATTGTCGCCGACATGCAAGCATTCATGGAGAAATTATGTAATAAAAATTTAATACTTGTTTGCAAAATTTGTTTGATTATTTTTAATTAGTGAATAATTAAAATAGCATACATCACACAAATAGTTTGTTGTTACACGGAAAACACACCCGACTGTCACGCTGAATTCCTTGTCAGCAGTCTGACACAAAAATGTTTCAAATCACACATATTCACAATTGCGAAATGTGCAACAATTTTTGTCAAATATGACGGAGGTGTGATGCCATCACTGGGAGAAAACATTGTCGGCTGGTGATTGACACCTGCAGACTGTCATGAAAGTGAAGGGTGATCACGTCTTGGAGGCGTGCTTAATATCAACAGACCGACTGGCCTGACATGTGACAGATGACATTTGACATTGTCATCTGAGGAAGTTCACTGCTGGAAGATAGGAGAAGGGGAGGAGCTACTACTGGTTCGTTGTGAAACCAGGCCCTCGGAATTCCATCAACTGGACACCCGTTGTTTTGATAAAAAAGTTTTGTTTGCCACTGTTTTCATGAAGGCATTGAAGCCACACATACGCAATTAACACAATGTGACAATTGACTGGCTCAGAAATTAAACGCTTATCAGTCAAGAGAGGCTGATTATGTTTTTACAGGAATTAAATTGACAAAGACTAATTTACTTGCATCCCAGATTCAGATGAAAGCCAGTAAACCCATGATAATTTTATAGCTTATTTTCGTATTAAACAATGGGTTCAATAACTTTGTAGACATGGATTATTATGGTCTTCCATTCAAATCACTCATTTTCCCAGAGCAGTAAGTGATACTTCTATCTTTTGCTCCAAAAAAATATTTTTTATTCATGATATCCCTTGCATTTAATATGTGTTTCACACACTGCTGCACGATATACCGGTATATCGCGATATTTTTTCTGATATCGTTACCGGTATTCAGATTCCCATATCGCCCAGCCCTAGTTTAGTAACATGGAATACATCACATATAGTACGGGTTTTTTTCTCATGCAGAAATTATGCAAATTAGATGAACTTTGATTTATTCAGTGCTACTTATACACTGTAAGTGGACATGTCAATACAGCTCGGGCTAGAGGCTGTATTTATGAACTGATCTTCACGGAACTTCTTGGGTACCTTTGTTATCACCTTTGGATGAGAACGAGTGTTTCTGGGTGCGGTCCAAATTCAAGATGGCTGCCAGTGGCCATTTTGTACCGAAATTAGGTCCAATCAGTTTTTTATCACAACTTCTATACAGCTCGTATTTATGAACTGATCTTCACAAAACTTCTTGGGTACCTTTGTTTTCACCTTGGGACAGGAACGAGTGTGTTTTGGGGTGCCTTTGTTATCACTGTGCTATGAGAACAAATATCTTGGGGTTTCGTCAGACCCACTCTGGGACTCAAAGATTTCTTTCTAGTTTAGCATCTGACTGTCACCCACCTTTACAATACTTTACCTATACATTTGTTACAGGCTACAGTCAGTATTTATGTACAGACTGTTATAATACTTAAAATGTACCTTTGTTATCAGGTCATTACCTAGATGTTTGTCATTGCTGTGTCACATACTGTACATGTACATGTCTTAACAAGTTGAGCTACAGTATCATTGACACTTTCATTTAATCTTAACTGGCTTGTGCCTCCAGCACTAAGCAAAAGCCTTTGGCCCTTGATCAAAATATTTTCAGGGTTTTTGTCTCTAGGTACTTTCACCTTTGCATATGACCCCTCATTGGAATGGGCTTATTGTCAAGTACTTCTCATGTTAAGAATATAGAATATACCCATAGTAGCTTGGTGTACCAAATGTTCACCATGAGTGGTGAAGTGGTGTTTGCCACGAGTCTTTGGTGAGCGGTTAACACCTCTTCACCACAAGTGGTGAACATTTGGAACACCAAGCTACTTTGGGTATATTTTATTTATACCATGATCGTCAGATTATTAAGAGTTGCTATCATTTTTTCTCGGTTTTACTGAGCAGAAGACGTACACACATGCGAATCTGTTTTTGTTTACATGAGCACCAGTGGGGTTTACTTCCAGTGTCACTTTTATTGCCAAAGCGAACAGGAAAAAGATCCCCGTGGGAACCCCGGGAAGTAAGCAGCACTTGTTTACTGTGGTAAACCAGTTCCGCTTTACTAGTAAAATAGGACCCAGTCACCAATGCTTGGGGTGAAAGTCCCCTAAAATGGGCAACATGTTGATCAACGATTGACTAAACTTGACTTCATCTCCATGTTGTGTCACGATTAGCCATAGTGCATAAATATGTGACGTTAACCACCAACAAACAAACAAACAAACAGGAAAAAGAAACACGCAAATAATTTTAATAGCACAATAATATACTATTTTGAGGTATGGATGCTTTATTAAAATGACACAACACATGTTTGTTAATTTTTGGTATCTTTTGGGGTAAACTGATTTAAAACCATAATAAATAATTGACGCTTTCATTTTACTCTTCGCGGTGACAAGCGATAAATGTAGACAAGTTTGCATTCAGGTCGAGGTTACCAAAGGTCAACTTGGATGTAGTTCCACTGTAGATGTAAATTTTAACTATTGAATTCCTATTGCTGACATGTCACTACACCCACACATGTTCACCACGGTTGGTGTGTAAAGCTAAAATTTATGTCGGAGGCTTTTTATATGGTAGAATAGGTAATCATGGTATAAAAGGGTTTACTGGTACAGGAACCACATTTTATGGTTATGATTTTTAGAGCTTAAATGGTTAAATGGGTTTCTTGATCGATTAATCACATGGATTAACCTTGGTTAACCAATTAATCACTTGCCCTAATAGGTAGCTGAACAATTGCTGAACCGTTGATGATTTACAGCATTAACCCTTTACTCAACAGTCAGAACCGGCCAAAGCTATATACAAAAATCTCAATTCATTTATAATGTTTCAATATTTTTATACTGTACAATGACCCAGACTTAGCTGGTGCAAACTCTTAAATTCTAGGGCCAAACACAAATTTTACCCCCCAATCCCCAAAATTTGAATCCAAAACCGAAAATTACATGTCCTATATGGTCCTCCATACCTTTCCTCCACTGCGCATGCGCAGTGTCGAGGAGGTCTCGAAATTGGCGCCAAAAGTCATTCTTTGTTTGGCCCTTCATCAGTTCACATCTGACTGATATTTGTGCTTGTAAATCTCAGTTTAAATGATGCCAGATACATAAATATGAGAGAAATGGTGGATCTAAAGAGGAAATAGATGGATGAGAGGAAAATTCAGTGGCAGGAAATAATCAGGGCTGTAACTTAAATATTTTTATACTGTACCAATGACCCAGACTTAGCTGGTGCTAACTCCACAAAAACCAGGGCCAAACACAAATTTTGCCCCCCAATCCCCAAAATTTGCATCCAAAACAAAAAGAAATCATGTCCTAAAGGACCTCCATAGTACGACTCTACTGCGCATGCGCAGTGACGCAGTCGTCCCGAAATTGGCGCCAAATATCATTCTCTGTTTGGCCCTTCATCAGTCAACATCTCACTGATCTTTGTGCTTGTAAATCTCAGTTTAAAGGATGCCAGACACGTAATTCTTGGAGAAAATGTGATTCTAAGGAGGATAGAAGGAGGAGAGGAAAAAAGAAGTGGCAAAAAATAATCAGGGCTGTACTTAAAATTTTTTGTTGAAATTATGTTAAGTAGCCTATTTTCGAGGCAAACGCCTCTTGTTGTCATTCTTGCTAATTGTTGCACTGCTTATTCAGTGTTTCCTCTCCCCTAACCTTCTAAAGTCCCCCCTTGCAATTCTCCCATGCTTTTGGCATATTTTTGAGAAGTTTCATTTCTAAAAATTCCCTGGGAGAGTTGCTTGGTTACAGAATGTTTTCTGTTATTTTCCCCATAGTTACGTTTTCACCCATGGGTGTATAACGTTTGTGTTCTGCATCTTCCATCTGATGTTCTGCAGATTCTCCCCTGGGAGTCTCTGTTTTGCATCAGATAGAGTGTAATTGATGACTGATTCCGGGCCAGTTTTTTCAGTGCCTGGAGTCATGTTTTCTTCTGTGTTTACACTGTTTGTTTTCATTGGCAACAGCCTTTTTTGAGGGGGGCTGTTTGCCTTTGAGGTAGTTTATCTCATTATAAGATACATTTATATTATCCGAAAGTGTCTCATTAATTATTTTATATAATTTTAAAATTTTTGACCACACTTTGCCATCGGATCCATCGGGGCTCAACGTTACTTTTCAGCAACTTGGGCTTCTCTGAAAAAATATTTTTTCAAAATTATTTTGTTTTGCAATTGTTTTTTCATTTATTAATGGATCATGTTATTATGTATCTTTGTGTCAGGGGTTTTTGCGAGTAACTAGGACTTATTGTTGTTCTTTCACAATGAAGGGAACTTGTTCAAATTGTAATAGGAAGAAATCTTCCTCTGACTTTCATGATTATTGCATTAATTGTAGTCAGTGTTCTCGCATTAATCCCTGTCCTGTATGTGAACATTGGGATGAGAAACATTGGAAACGTGTGTCACGATATGTTGTTTCTGGAGAAAAAGGCGATGCCGGCTCTTTCTCCACAAGGTCACTCTACTCTCTCAGTTTCTATTTCAGAGGAACCAGAACAGGGTGATGTTTCCATGTTATCTTCTTCAAGTGTGCGTCCGTCGTCACAATTAAATACAGAGCTAGCGGCAAAAGTGCTCATGGAGATTAGACAAATGTCGTCCGCTAGCTCGCCCGGTGTAGCGTCCATTCACCGAATGGTTCGGCAGCCGGGTTCGTCCGATGCGGTCCAAGAGGAAATTTTGGGTGATGCGAGCACTATAAAAATAATAGATGCACACCCAGTGACGGCGGATAGTGAACGAGAACGGAGGAAGCCTTTTAGTCCGGTTCCTAGCTCGTCCAGGTCCAGCCGGGCCGCGAGCGAGAGAGGCCCCTCTCTCGTACAACAACATCTGGGACCAGATGTTGTGGTACAAAATGTGTCTTTAGCGGAGCATACGTCCGTCGCTCGGGACGCTCCGTTGTATAAGCAGTCCGCAGAGACTGTTAAGGCTTCCTCTTCTCGTCGGCGCACACGACCGCACCTTGGCTGCGTGACCTCCGATATTTTGCCAGCTTCGCCGATGAAGGATTCTTCGGCGACCAGGTCACACCATCCGGCAGCCAGGGATTCGAGACCGATGGACTCCGGACGTTCGCATAGGAAAAGTATGCGGGAGCCATCTGATGCGGAGCTGCCCTCGGCGAAGCAGCGAAAGACCGCTCCTCCGCAGGTCTCGACGTCGGACATTCTAGTGCAGATAGCACAGCTTATCGCAGCATCCCAGCAGCCGACAGAAACGGTGTCGGATCGAGAATTATCCGACGGCGCTGGGTCGGTACGCTCCGCCGAAGCATCGGGGGCGGACGACCGGGAACATCGGGAGGTCCGACCGGATGGTGAAAGGGATACGGATGAATTGGAGCTATCCCTTTCGGAACAACACAAAGCTGCCGTGGACTTCATCCGGCACTTTCTTCCTCAAGTTGTTCCGTCGGGCCAGACTGCTGCGCTTCCGGACAGGAGAATTATAGCGTCATTGGACTCTGATTTTTTCGAGCGGTTCAGGGACATCGCTCCCGAGTTTCCGTCGCAGTCCAATAATGTTGCAAGAACATTTGAATTATTGAACGACGCTATTTTTAAACTTGCTTCCAGGACGGGGAAAGCAGGCTTCTTGTCCGCAAATACTCTCAACCTGCCTTTCATTAATGCAAGGAATAAATTCGACACGGCAGGTCAGGGTATACCGAGAGTTCCTCTGCGTATGGACGACGAGGCGGAAGACTTAGAGCTATCATTACCGTCGTCAGCTTCTATTCCAACCGCAGTGTTGGAAACAGCTATTGCGTCTAACAGAGCCAATTTAGATGCCTTATCTTACGCAGATCACCTTACTAAGGCGTTATCACTGCGTCTTCAAGGGGAAGAGTTTCAGGATATACAATCCTCCTTAAGACTTCTTTCAAGGGCAGTAGCTTATTCCACGTGTAACTCCGCCCTTTCAGTGGCAAATCTGGAGTTGGTTAGACGTGACGCAGCCCTGTCTACATCCACACTAGTGGATTCTAAGGTGAAGAACTCTCTTAGAGTCGCTTCGGTCTCAGGAGATCTTCTCTTTGACGGCAAGCTTTCCGCTATTTATGATAATATTAAAAAGAAAGCTAGTGATTCTCTGTTGTTTAGATCCGCTCCTAAAAGGTCGGATACAGCAGACACGAATAAGGCGGGCACTTCTGGGTCTTATCCGCCCAAGAGAGGTTCCTATAGAGGTTCCGGTGCGTCCTCTAGCTCTTATTCGAGAGACCGTCAGGATAGTGACTCTCGTTCGGGACGTCCTTCAGGCCGGGACAATCGGTCGGACGCCCGAGGTCGACGAGGCGAGGTGCGGGTCGTGGAAGGCGTGGTTTCTCCTACCGCAGGCCTCGCAGATCCAGGAGGTGATGGCTCAAACCTCTATCGCGTTCCGGTTGGCGGAAGGTTGTCGAGTTTTTCTCAAGAGTGGGCGTCGATTACGGACGACCCGTGGGTGAGAGGAGTGACTTCGGAAGGTCTAAAGATATCCTTCAAACGAAAGCCTCCATTAACTCGAAGTCCAAAGTGGACTCATCTTCCGTCAAACCCTCAGAAAAGAGACGCTCTGCTATCAGAGGTGCAGTCTCTTTTAATGAAGAACGCGGTAGAGGTCGTAGAAAACCAGGAATCGCTGGGATTCTACAGCCATCTGTTTCTGGTTCCGAAACCAGACGGCTCGTTCCGTCCAGTCATAGATTTGAGCTGGATAAACAAGCTGATCGTCGCTCCGAAGTTTTATATGGAGACGATTCGATCGGTCAGAGCGAGTATTCGGGTGAACGATTATGCAACGAGCATAGATCTCAAAGATGCGTACTTTCACGTCATGGTACATCCGACATTCCAAAAGTATCTACGCTTCGCAGTCCTAGGAGTGGTGTATCAGTTCCGGGCCATGTGCTTCGGATTGAATCTAGCACCCTGGGCTTTCACTCGGGTAATGAACTCGGTAATGATCTACTTCCGAGCTCATTCGTCTGCGGTAACGTCGGCCTACCTGGACGACATTCTTCAGAGGTACGGCAACGAGTTAACGCTTCAGAACGATGTTCAGAATCTTCTTCTATTGCTCCGACGTCTCGGTTTCATAGTAAACGAGGAGAAGTCGGATCTGGTGCCGTCCAAGTCATTCACTCATCTGGGAATGAGCTTCGAGACGCACAACAATCTCGTTCGTCTGCCGTTAACCAGAGCGAAATTAGTCAGTTGTTACGCTCGCTATTGTCTGAATACAGACAAAGTCACGGCGAGAGAATTTATGAGACTGATAGGTCTGTGCGGAGCCGCCGCGGATCTCATTCCGATGGGACGGCTACGCACACGGCCTCTTCAAATTTTCCTGACTCAGAATTGGAGTGTGAAAATTCATTCGCTCGATGTAGACGTTCTCTTGTCAGATCAAGTGAAACAAGAGATTCAGACTTGGGCAAACATTCAGTGGTTAACTCAAGGAGTTCCGCTGCAGTTGCCGGATCCGAGTTTTACCATTATGACGGATGCCAGTCAAACAGGTTGGGGTGCATCATTAATCCCAACGGATTCGAGATGCCAGGGTCTTTGGGATCCGCAATTCCTGTGCAAGCACATAAACATCAAGGAAATGATGTCAATCTGGCTTGCGTTACGTCACTGGATGGACATTATTCACGATGCTCATGTCCAAATCCTATCCGACAATACGACAGTAGTGGCGTATATACGGAATCAGGGAGGCACTCATTCAGTTCCGTTGTTCAATCTAACGGAAAGAATCCTTCTGTTTGCGTTGGAACATCACGTTCTTCTTTCGGTCCGTCACATACCGGGTCGTCTGAATGTGCTAGCAGACTCCCTTTCACGAAAGGGTCGCTTGTTGCCGTCGGAGTGGACTCTCAACAAACAAGTATTCAATCAGATTTGCTACCAATGGGAACGGCCAATGATAGACTTATTTGCAACACATCTCAACAATCAGTTGCAGACGTATGTGTCCCCGTGTCCGGATCCAAGAGCATTTGCAGTAGACGCTCTATCGATCCCTTGGGACGGAATGATAGGATATGCGTATCCTCCAGCGCCGTTAATTCAACAAGTATTGCTAAAGATAAAACAATCTCAATGCAAGATTCTGTTGGTAGCATCTCTGTCGCCACAGAGACCGTGGATAAATCTACTCAGGTGTCTGTTGTGGGACCTACCGCGGAAGCTCCCTCCACGAGAGGATCTTCTTTGGCAGGGGAAATCGCGCCAACTACATCACAACCCGCAAGGTCTCAACCTTCACGTTTTTCCGTTGTGCGGTCCTTCTTGCATGGCAAGCACTTTACAGGACGAGCAGTGGACGCGATTTCTAACTGTAGGAGGACCTCCTCTTCGCTAAACTATGCGGCTAAGTGGAAGGTTTTCCGTCGTTGGTGTAGGGATCATTCTGTTGATATATTTGATCCCTCTATACCAGACATTGCTAACTTTCTAGTATACTTGTTTGACGAAATCAAACTGCAACCTGTTACTATAAAGGGTTATAGATCTATGTTATCTGATACCTATGCACATCATGATAGTTTACAGATTGGATCTAATGTCTCTTTATCGAAATTGGTTAGAAACTTTTCGATAAATAGACCCAGAACTCTTAGATTAATTCCTAAGTGGAATTTAGCTTGGGTTCTCCTTAAATTGAAGGAAAAGCCATTTGAACCTCTTGGGACAGTAGATTTCAAATTCTTATCTTATAAGACAGCTTTTCTCTTAGCTTTCTCTTCTGCCAGAAGAGTCAGTGAGCTTCATGCACTATCGGTGGATGATTCTCATTATCGTAGTGTTGGGAACACTATCACCTTCACTACTAATGTCGGTTTTTTAGCTAAGAATCAGGCTCCTAATAAATATCCGGAACCTATTGTTATTAAGGCTCTTCCGTCTTCAGACGGGCGTAGGCCTTTACTCTGTCCTGTTAGAGCACTACGTATCTATAAACAGAGATCTCAGTTCATCAGAAAGGGACGGAAACGTTTCTTTCTGTCTTTGATGCCTAATAGAAAGGACATTTCAGTCCATTCTATTGCTAGATGGATTCAGTTAACTATCCGTACTGCGTATGAAGATTTATCTTCTTCTCAGCAGTCTGTGCTTAAGATTTCTGCTCATGAAGTAAGAGCTCTTTCTACTTCCTGGGCTTATGCTAATAGTGTTGCTATTACAGATTTAATGAAGGCTGCTTATTGGTCTCAGCCATCCACATTTACTAATTTTTATCTCAGAAATATTGAGTCCATTTCTGGAGACCTGCATTGTTTACGTCCGTTATCTGTTGCTCAGAATGTCGTCCACTAAACAGTTGCAACTATAATTATGCAGGCTTTCTGTTCCGACAGTGACTCCGTCCGGCTGCCCTCTTCGCTCTGGGCTATTTGACCCAGTGCAAGGGGAAGGGGGGGGGGGGGGGGGGGCGGGTGTTCCCTTAGGTCACCTGCTTTATAGTGAAAAGCAAGGGAATGCCTCCTCCAAGACAGTTTTTCTGAGTCGCTTCCGGGATGGTTTTAAAGTGTAATATTAATGTTTAATTTCATTCATGTCTTATTTTTAAAGTGTAGCTCGGTGTGAAGCATTTGTATATGTCAAGTGTCAAACGGGCTTTAATATACAATACTCGGACACTTTTAAATGATTATAAAGAGTCTCAATTCTCTGGACTACTTTATTTATTGGCTTGCTTTAAAAATAATTAGTATAAGGGTTATACTGGATGTTAATAGAGAACATGAATGTTATTGTGCTCAATTATTAAGGGTAGTGTATCTTTCTAATTTAAATATTAAATAAGAAAGATACATGTAAAGCCTAATACTCCTTTTCTCCTTAAGGGGTTACCTCTTTATTTATAATTGAGCTTATTGGATTTTCCTCTATGTCCTAGGCCCTCCAGCCTGTTTACTATTCAGCTAAGTCTGGGTCATTGGTACAGTATAAAAATGTTAAAAAATTTATAGTAATTTATATATTTTTTATACTTACCAATGACCCAGACGGGGATGGCCCTCCCTGAGTTGGGAACTCTTGCCTCCCCGCTGAGTACATAGCGCTGACCAGGCACTGCCAGTAAGAATGATATTTGGCGCCAATTTCGGGATGACTGCGTCACTGCGCATGCGCAGTAGAGTCGTACTATGGAGGTCCTTTAGGACATGATTTCTTTTTGTTTTGGATGCAAATTTTGGGGATTGGGGGGCAAAATTTGTGTTTGGCCCTGGTTTTTGTGGAGTTAGCACCAGCTAAGTCTGGGTCATTGGTAAGTATAAAAAATATATAAATTACTATAAATTTTTTAACTTTTTTAATGAAATTATGTTATGTTCCCTAATTTCGAGGCATGAGCCTGTTGTTATCATTCTTGCTATGAAAGTTCCACTGCTTGATCAGTGTTGCCTCTCTCCCTTTCCTTTATTCCCCCCTTGCTATTCTCCCATGATTTTGGCATATTTTCTGTAATAATTATTACTAAAATTTCTTTGCAGTTTTGGCTTCGTAACAGAATGAATTTCTGTTCTTTTCCCCATGTTGACATCCTCACCCTTAGGTGTTTAGGCGTTGTGATCTGCATCTACCATCTGATGTTCTGCAGTTTCTTCTATGGAAATCTCTGTTTTGCATCAGATAGTGTTTAAATTGGTAACTGATTTCGGGCCATGTTTATCAGTGCCTGGAGTCATGTTTCCGTTTTTTGTACAACTTCTTGTTTACATTGACAACGGTTACTGCTGATAGTGATTTCTTGTCTTTACGTTAGTTTATACATAGCAATATACATTAATATTGTATGTAAGTGTTGCATTAATTTTTTGAAATGTTTTAAAAAATTTTGTCCACACTTAGGCTTTTTTGGGATCCATTTGGGCTCGATGTTCCCATTGGGAACTTGAGCTCTTCTGAAAAATTTTTTCAAAAAATTTTTTTTTTGAAAATTATTTTCTTTCAAAGATTATAATGGATTATGTTATATTATGTATCTTTATTTCAAGGGATAGTGCGACTAATATGAATGTGTATTTTTTTATTGATGAAAAAATATTTTTTATTTATAATGCGAGGATATCTTCCTCTAATTCTCAGGTTCAATGTATTTGCACTAATTCCTGCTCTGTGTGTGTTGATTGAAATGACAACGTTGGAGACGTGTGTCACGATATTGTGTTTGTGGGGAGGGGTCCATACCGGTCCTCTCTCCGTAGGGTCACTCTATATTATCATTTTATTTTTCAGAATTCAGAGTGATGTTTTCGTGATGTCTTCAACTAGTGTGTCTCCGTCATTGCCGTGTTAGGGCTAGTGGCTAAGTGCTGAGGGTATACGACAATTGCCGAAGAGGTCCCTAGTAGGATCGAAGGCATTGATCGTCTGCTAGTCCACCCGGTGTAGCGACCATTCATCGAATGGCTCGGCAGCCGGGTTTGTCCGTTACGGTTCTGGGAAGCAGTGTGGGTGATGCGAGCACTATAAACTTGGAACGTGCACACCCAGCAACGACGGATCCGAGGATAGTACGGAGGAAGCCTGTCAGTCTAGTAGCTAGCTCGTCCAGGTCTATCCGGACCGCGAGCGAGAGAGGCCCCCTCTCTCTTACAACTACATTTGAGCTGCAATGTTGTTGTATGTTTGTTTGTTAGTCGGAACATACGCCCAATCCTCCTGTTCGGGACGTTCCGTCACATACACAGTCCGAACTGGCTGTGTTATGGGCTTCCTCATCCTCATGTCAACACACACCACCGCACCTTGGCTTGTGACCACAGAGTTTCAGGGGACGTTCGCATATTATATAAATGCAGGAATGAACGTTCCTAGAGCTCCTGCTTTGCCGGCCAGGGAATATTGTCGACCAGGTTACTTCATCTGTTAGCCAAGGATATGAGGTCTTTCCTGATGGGACGTTCGCATATTATATAAATGCAGGAATGAACGTCTCCGGAGCTGACAGTGGATATTATGTAAGTCAAGGCTGTACAGGCCTCATTCAGGAATAAGAATGCGGTGATTTTCTGTGATGTCTTTAAAAGTGTGCTTCCGTCGTCACAGTCAAATGAAGAGCTAGCGGATAAGTGCTCATGATATTACGTCAATTGCCTAAGAGGTCCCTAGTAGGATCGACGGCATTGGCGTCCGCTAGCTCGCCCGGTGTAGCGGCCATTCATCGAATGGCTCGGCAACCGGGTTCGTCCGTTGCGGTCCAGGAAGGAGATTTGGGTGATGCGAGCACTATAATAAGACAAAGTGCACACCCAGTGACGACAGATCAGAGGAGAGAACGGAGGAAGCCTATTAGTCCGGTTCCTAGCTCGTCCAGGTCCATCCAGGCTGCGAGCGAGAGAGGTCTCTCTCTTGTACAACAACATCTGGGACCAGATGTTGTGGTACAAAACGTTTCGCATTGGGAGCATACATCCGCCGCTCGGGACGCTCCGTTATATAGACAGTCCGGAGAGACTGTCGATATGGCTTCCTCATCCTCACGGCAGCGCACACGACCGGACCTTGGCTATGTGACCACGGATATCCAGCCAGCTTCGCCGATCAGGGATTCCACGGCGACCAGGTCACGCCATCCGGTAGCCAGGGACACGAGGCCTGTTGAGTCCGGACGTTCGCATAAAAGAAGTATGCAGGAGTCAACGTACACGGAGCTTCCAGTGGCAAAGCAACGTAAGACCGCTACTCCACAGGCCTTAGTGATGGACGTGCTATCCCAAATAGCACAACTTATCGCAGCATCCCAGCAGACGACAGAATCTCTGTCGGATCAGGAATTATCCGACGACGCTGGGTCGGTACGCTCCCTGAAGCATCAGGTACGGACGACCGAGAACTTCATAGGGTCCGACAGGATGGCGAAAGGGATTCAGAGGATTTGGAGCTTTCCCTTTCGGAACAACATAAAGCTGCCGTAGATTTTATCCGGCATTATCTTCCAGAGGTTGTTCCGTTGGACCAGAATGCTGCGATGCCGGATAAGAGACTGATAGCGTCATTGGACACAGAATTTTTTGATCGGTTCAGGGGCATCGTCCCTGAGTTTCCGACAGAGTCCAATAATGTCACAAGAACATTTGAATTATTGAATGACGCTATATATAAGCTTGCTACCAAAACGAGCAAGGCTGGTTTCTTGTCCGCAAATGCTCTAAATCTGCCTTTCATCAATTCAAGGAATAAATTCGAAATGGCAGGACTGGGCATACCGAGAGTTCCTCTGCGTCTATACAGCCAGGCTGAAGACTTAGAATTGTCTATACCGTCGTCTATGTCAATTCCAACCACGACGTTGGAAATGACAATAATGTCTAACAGAGTTATCTTAGACGCTTTATTATACGCAGATCACCTTACTAAGGCGTTATCATTACGTCTTCAAGGGAAGAATTCCAGGATATACAATCCTCATTAAGAGTTCTTTCAAGGGCAATAGCTTATTCCACGTATAACTCCGCCCTTTCAGTGGCATACCTGGAGTTGGTTAGACGTGACGCAGCCCTAGCTACATCCACGCGCGTGGATGGTAAGGTGAAAAACTCTCTCAGAGTCGCTTCGGTCTCCGGAGAGCTTCTCTTCAACGGCAAGCTTTCAGCAATCTATAATAAGATAACTAAGAAAGCTTCGGATTCTGTGCTATTCAAATCCGCTTCTAAAAAGTTGGATACAGCAGAAAAGAGTAAGACAGGCACTTCTGGGACAAGTACGCCCAAGAGAAGTTCCTATAGAGGTTCCTATGTGTCCTCTAGGTCTTATTCTAGAGACCGTCAAGGCAGCGACTCATGTGGGGGACGTTATTCTGGCCGAGATAACCGGTTAGATGTCCCTAGGTCGACGGGGCGAGGTGCGGGTCGTGGAGGACGTAGTTTCTCCTTCCGCAAGCCTCGCAGGTCCAGGAGGTGATGGTATGAACCTCTATCGTGTTCTGGTAGGCGGAAGATTGTCGAGTTTTATAACAATTGGGCGGCAATTACGGACGACCCCTGGGTTCGAGGGGTAATTTCGGAAGGACTAAGAATATCCTTCAAACGAAAGCCTCCTTTAACTCGAAGTCCAAAATGGACTCAGCTTCCGTCAAATCCGCAGAAAAGAGACGCTCTTCTATCAGAAGTACAGTCTCTTCTGGAGAAGATCGCGGTAGAGGTCGTAGAAGACCAGGAATCACCGGGTTTCTACAGCCATCTGTTTCTGGTTCTGAAACCAGACGGCTCGTTCCGTCCAGTCATAGATCTGAGCTGGATAAACAAGCTGATCGTCGCTCCGAAGTTCTATATAGAGACAATTTGATCAGTCAGAGCGAGTATTTGGGTGAACGACTATGCTACAAGCATAGATCTCAAGGATGCGTACTTTCACGTCACGGTATATCCGACATTCAGAAAGTATCTACGCTTCGCAGTCCTAGGAGTTGTATATCAGTTCCGAGCGATGTGCTTCGGTTTGAACCTAGCGCCCTGGGCTTTCACTTGAATAATGAACTCGGTAATGATACATTTCCGAGCTCATTCGTCTGCGGTAACGTCGGCCTACCTGGACGACATTCTTCAGGGGTATGGCAACGAGTTAATGCTTCAGAACGATGTGCAGAATCTGCTTCTATTACTCCGACGTCTCGGTTTTATAATAAACGAGAAGTCGGATCTGGTGCCGTCCAAGTCATTCACCCACTTGGGAATGAGCTTCGAGACGCACAACAATCTCGTTCGTCTGCCGTTAACCAGAGCGAAATTAATCAGTTGTTACGCTCGCTATTGTCTTCACTCAGACAAAGTTACAGCGAGATAATTCATCTGACTGATAGGGTTGTGTGGAGCTGCCGCGGATTTTATTCCAATGGGGTGGCTACGCACTTGTCCTCTCCAAATCTTTTTGACTCAAAAAGAGCAGAGTTGGAGGGTGAAGATTCTTTCGCTCGTTACGTACATCCTCTTGTAAGTCAAGTGAAACAGATTCAGACTTGGGCAGATATTCAGTGGTTTATTCAGGGAAATAACTTCCACTGCAATTGCCGGATCCGAGTTTTACAGTTTTGACGGATGCCAGTTAAATAGGTTGGGACCCAACATTGAGCCCAACGGTTTTTAAGTGCCAGGGTCCTTGGGATCCGTAGTTCCTAATCAAGCACATAAACATCAGGAATTGATGTTATTTTGGCTTGCGTTACGTCATTGCATGAATGTTATCCAGAATGCCCACAGGCAATTCTCTCCGACAATTCGACGGTATAAGCGTATTTTCGGAACTAGGGAGGTACTCATTCCATTCTGTTATTCACTGTAACGGAATGAATCCTTCTGTTGGTACTAGAACATCAAGTTCTCCTATCGGTCCGTCGTATTCCGGGTCGTCTGAACATATTAGCGGACTCCCTTTCACAAAAGGGCCGCTTGTTGCAGTCAAATGGACTTTTAACAATGAGTATTTATATCAGATTTGCTACCTATGAGAGCGGCCAATGATGGACCTTTTTGCGACGCATCTCAACAATCAGTTGCAAGTGTATGTGTCAACATGTTCGGATCCTCGAGCGTTTGCAGTTGACGCTCTATCCATCTCGTGTGACGGGATAATAGGATATGGGTATCCTCCAGCGCCGTTGATTCAGCAGATATTGCTTAAGTTTAATAATCTCAATGCAATTCTGTTGGTAGCACCTCTGTCTCCACAAAGACCGTGCATTAATCTATTTAGGTGTCTGTTGTGGCTTATGCTGTGGAAGCTTCCTCCACATTTCGGTCCATTCTATAGCTAGATGGATTCTATTAGCTTTCAGTACTGCTTATGATAATATCTTCAACACAGCAGTCTGCGATTAAGATTTTAGCTCTTGAAGTAAGAGTTCGTTCTACTTCAGAGGCTTATGCTAATAGCGTTGCTATTACAGTTCTAATGACGGCTGCATATTGGTTTTAGCCTTTCACATGCACGAATTTATACCTCAGAAATATTGAGTCCATTTCTAGAGACCGGCATTGTTTAGGTTCGTTATCTGTTGCTCAGGATGTCGTCCACTAAACAGTTGCAACTATAGTTGTGTAAGCTTTTGGTTCCGGCAGTGACTCTGTGCTGCCGCCCTCTTTGCTCTGGGGTATTTGACCCAGGACAAGGGGAAGGGGGGGGGGGGGGGTTCCCTTAGGTCACCTGCTTTATTGTGAAAAGCAAGGGAATACCTCCCCTAGAGTCAGTAATTCTAGCCGGTACCGGGATGATTTTTAAAGTGTAAAAATAATCTTTTTACTCATCCATGTAATATTTTTAAGTGTACCTCGGTGTGTAGTATTTGTATATGTCACATATCATGCAGACGTTAATATACAATTATCGGTCACTTTTAATGAACTTAAGAGTCTCATTTATCTGGACTACTTTATTTATCGGCTTTCCTTTAAAAATAATTACCATTATGGATTATACTGGAGGTTAATAGACATCAGTGATGTTATTATGCTCAAGTACAGAATGGTGTTGTGTCTTTCTCGTTTTGATGCAGAATAGAAAGATACATGTAAAGCCTATTTCTCCTTTCTCCTTGAGGGGATAATTCTGTATATATATAGATGAGTTATTGGATTGCTTTATGTCCAAGGCCCTCCAACCTTTTTACTATTCAGCTAAGTCTGGGTCATTGGTACAGTATCAAAATGTTAAAAAATTTATAGTAATTTATATATTTTTTATACTTACCAATGACCCAGACGGGGATGGCCCTCCCATGAGTTGGGAACTCATACCTCCCCGCTGAGTATATAATGCTTTTCCAGGCACTGCTTGTAAGAATGACTTTTGGCGCCAATTTCAAGACCTCCTTGACACTGCGCATGCGCAGTGGAGGAAAGATATGGAGGACCATATAGGACATGTAATTTTCGGTTTTGGATGCAAATTTTGGGGATTGGGGGGTAAAATTTGTGTTTGGCCCTAGAATTTAAGAGTTTGCACCAGCTAAGTCTGGGCCATTGGTAAGTATAAAAAATATATAAATTACTATAAATTTTTTAACTTTTATCTCAAAAGCATAGCTTATGACCCCTCATTGGAATGAGCTCAATGGGATCATTCCAGTGAGGGGGTCATAAGCTACGTTTTTGAGACAAAAATTGAAAATCTTTTAGTAATTCAAGAATTTATTTTGCAGGTATTGTCTGCTACCCGCATTCAGAAAAAGGTTAAGAATGACCATTTCCAGCTACTAATACAGTATAATGATCATGCAAGTGAACAAGTATGTCAGCACATAACTTACATGCTTTACTCTGTCTCACTAATGTGAGTCAGTGTGGCAATGTTTGCCTGTGTTTGGAGCAAGTTTGTTCCTTTGTTAACCCTTTACCTAACACGAAAAGCAGTCAACACTTTCAAAAATAATTCTTGAATAACTAATTTTTTTCATTTTTTGTCTCAAAAACATAGGTTATGACCATTCACTGGAACGAGCTCGACGAGCTAGTTAATTACAATTACAGAATGGGGATATTTAATTACAATTACAGAATGGGGATTACCTCATCAGATTATCTAGATAACATTGCAGGATCTTCAAGATGGTATCTACGAATAATGTCATACTAATTTTCACTGATGTCCAATAATTTTAACTGCTTTTAACACTGCTCACTGATGTTGAAATATCAAAATTTCAAGTTGCAGTTTTCTCCTATAATGCAACTAGGAATTTAACCAATGAAGTCTTGTTTGACTGAACTCATTGAGCTCTGTCAAACAAGACTCCATTGGTTAAATTCCTAGTTGCAATATGTGAAAAATTTACTACTTAAAATTTTGGTACTTTGACATCAGTGTACACAGGATTAATGTTTGTTTAGCCATTGTGCTGAGATATGTGATCTTAAACACCTATAAATGAAATATGTGACCTTAAACATAAATAAATAAATACTAGTTGTGTTGCCACTGAAACAAAAAAATATAAATTTCCATAACAAAATGTTAATAATGATACACTGTACATTAATTTTTTTCAGACAATGTTGTCGTGCGGCCTCCTTCTTCACTGGGAAAATACAATCCTCTGCCTGCGATAGGCCAAACTGGTAAATACAATACACCAGTTGTGGCAAAACAAGACACACTGGCAGACCGTATAAGTCGAATGACCATGGAGAATGACTTTGCAGATTACCATTATACTGAACCCCAAGAGTCTGAAGATGAATCAAAACCATACCATGTTGATGAGGCAGACAGTTTTTCTGATGAACCGATTGACAGTGGGCGCAGATATTCCATTGAGACAAATGACTCAGGACAAAGATATATTAATGAAGAGAGCAATAGAAATCGAAGGCTTTCCATTGAGACTAATGATTCTGGACAAAGATATGTTAATGAGCAAGGTAATTCAAAGCGGAGATATTCATTTGAGATGCCTGATGCTGGACAGTGGTATGATGATAGTAATAGGTATACAGATGAAGACACTAGTGCCCAAGAACACCATTCTGAAGGGGGTAATGAGAACTATACAATCAGACATTCAGGTGATTTGACTGGGAGTGATTTAAGAAGTTCAGGTGAGGTACAATCAAACAATAAAAACTCTGGATTGTCGGGGTCTGCCCCTGAGAGCAATGTGTTGATCCTAGGAGGCAGTGATGAATATTTCACGGAGAGTAGTGAAGAGTTTAGTGAACCAATAGCAAATGAACATGCAGCCAATCAAGAGAGTGAAATAAAACAGACTGCTGCTGGAGACAATGCAACATCTGATGTGCCAAATTCTGAAATTCTGAATACCTCTGCTTCAGAATTCAAAAAACATAAACTACCCGTAGAACCAACAGACCAGGAGAGAAGAACACTTTTAGCTATTCGCCTACCAGATGGGAGGCGGTATGAGCGTCACTTCAGACTCTCTGAACCATTAATATACGTTTTGTATTTTGCTGAAAACATGAGCTTAACTCCCTTACCCAATCACTTATTGGCCTGTAATGCACCAAGGCATGTGTATTTTAGTATGGACAGGTTGATTGGGCAGTTAGATCTTCCAGATAAAACCCTTCTGTATGTTGAAAAAAGTACCAAGTGACCGAGAACTAGCATTCACATAACAATGCCTTATAAAAAAAGTACAAAGTCAAAGATTGACAAATTAACTCTCAGCACACTGATGTTGCGATTCTGAAATTCAAGTAGCAAGTTTTTTCCATGATGTAATATGGAATTTAACCAATTCAGTCTTGTTTGACAGAGCTCAATGAGCTCTGTCAAACAACATTGAATTGGTTAAATTCTTAGATGCATTATGGGAAAAATATTTGTTATATTTTTATTAATTCTTAACCCACTGAGTATATTTTTATACTGTACCAATGACCCAGACTTAGCTGGTGCTAACTCTAACAAAACCAGGGCCAAACACAAATTTTGCCCCCCAATCCCCAAAATTTGCATCCAAAACAAAAAGAAATCATGTCCTAAAGGACCTCCATACTATGCCTCTACTGCGCATGCGCAGTGACGCAGACGTCCCGAAATTGGCGCCAATTATCATTCTCTGTTTGGCCCTTCATCAGTCAACATCTCACTGATCTTTGTGCTTGTAAATCTCAGTTTAAAGGATGCCAGACACGTAATATTTTTATACTGTAGCAATGACCCAGACTTAGCTGGTGCTAACTCTAACAAAACCAGGGCCAAACACAAATTTTGCCCCCCAATCCCCAAAATTTGCATCCAAAACAAAAAGAAATCATGTCCTAAAGGACCTCCATACTACGCCTCTACTGCGCATGCACAGTGACGCAGACGTCCCGAAATTGGTGCCAATTATCATTCTCTGTTTGGCCCTTCATCAGTCAACATCTCACTGATCTTTGTGCTTGTAAATCTCAGTTTAAAGGATGCCAGACACGTAATTCTTGGAGAAAATGTGATTCTAAGGAGGATAGAAGGAGGAGAGGAAAAAGAAGTGACAAAAATAATCAGGGCTGTACTTAAAATTTTTTGATGAAATTATGTTAAGTTGCCTATTTTCGAGGCATGGGCCTCTTGTTGTCATTCTTGCTAATTGTTGCACTGCTTATTCAGTGTTTCCTCTCCCCTAGCCTTCTAAAGTCCCCCCTTGCAATTCTCCCATGCTTTTGGCATATTTTTGAGAAATTTCATTTCTAAAATTTTCTGGGAGAGTTGCTTGGTTACAGAATGTTTTCTGTTATTTTCCCCATAGTTACGTTTTCACCCATGGGTGTATAACGTTTGTGTTCTGCATCTTCCATCTGATGGTCTACAGATTCTCCCCTGGGAGTCTCTGTTTTGCATCAGATAGAGTGTAATTGATGACTGATTCCGGGCCAGTTTTTTCAGTGCCTGGAGTCATGTTTTCTGGTGTTTTTACACTGTTTGTTTTCATTGGCAACAGCCTTTTTTGAGGGGGGCTGTTTGCCTTTGCTGTAGTTTATCTCACTATAAGATACATTTATATTATCCGAAAGTGTCTCATTAATTATTTAATATAAATTTAAAATTTTTGACCACACTTTGCCATCGGATCCATCGGGGCTCAACGTTACTTTTCAGCAACTTGGGCTTCGCTGAAAAAATATTTTTTCAAAATTATTTTGTTTTGCAATTGTTTTTTCATTTATTAATGGATCATGTTATTATGTATCTTTGTGTCAGGGGTTTTTGCGAGTAACTAGGACTTATTGTTGTTCTTTCACAATGAAGGGACGTTGTTCAAATTGTAATAGGAAGAAATCTTCCTCTGACTTTCATGATCATTGTATTAATTGTAGTCAGTGTTCTCGCATTAATCCCTGTCCTATATGTGAACATTGGGATGAGAAACATTGGAAACGTGTGTCACGATATGTTGTTTCTGGAGAAAGAGCGATTCCGGCTCTTTCTCCGCAAGGTCACTCTACTCTCTCAGTTTCTATTTCAGAGGAACCAGAACAGGGTGATGTTTCCATGTTATCTTCTTCAAGTGTGCGTCCGTCGTCACAAATGAATTCAGAGCTAGCGGCAAAAGTGCTCATGGAGATTAGACAAATGTCGTCCGCTAGCTCGCCCGGTGTAGCGTCCATTCACCGAATGGTTCGGCAGCCGGGTTCGTCCAATGCGGTCCAAAAGGAAATGTTGGGTGATGCGAGCACTATAAACATAATAGATGCACACCCAGTGACGGCGGATAGTAAGCGAGAACGGAGGAAGCCTTTGAGTCCGGTTCCTAGCTCGTCCAGGTCCAGCCGGGCCGCGAGCGAGAGAGGCCCCTCTCTCGTACAACAACATCTGGGACCAGATGTTGTGGTACAAAATGTGTCTTTAGCGGAGCATACGTCCGTCGCTCGGGACGCTCCGTTGTATAAGCAGTTCGCAGAGACTGTTAAGGCTTCCTCTTCTCGTCAGCGCACACGACCGCACCTTGGCTGCGTGACCGCCGATATATTACCAGCTTCGCCGATCAAGGATTCTTCGGCGACCAGGTCACACCATCCGGCAGCCAGGGATTCGAGACCGATGGACTCCGGACGTTCGCATAGGAAAAGTATGCGGGAGCCATCTGATGCAGAGCTGCCCTCGGCGTAGCAGCGAAAGACTGCGCCTCCGCAGGTCTCGACGCCGGACATTCTTGTGCAGATAGCACAGCTTATCGCAGCATCCCAGCAACCGACAGAAACGGTGTCGGATCGAGAATTATCCGACGGCGCTGGGTCGGTACGCTCCGCCGAAGCATCGGGGGCGGACGACCGGGAACATCATGAGGTCCGACCGGATGGTGAAAGGGATACGGATGACTTGGAGCTATCCCTTTCGGAACAACATAAAGCTGCCGTGGACTTCATCCGGCACTTTCTCCCTCAAGTTGTTCCGTCGGGCCAGACTGCTGCGCTTCCGGACAAGAGAATTATAGCGTCATTGGACTCTGAATTTTTTGAGCGGTTCAGGGACATCGCTCCCGAGTTTCCGTCGCAGTCCAATAATGTTGCAAGAACATTTGAATTATTGAACGACGCTATATTTAAACTTGCTTCCAGGACGGGGAAAGCAGGTTTCTTGTCCGCTAATACTCTCAACCTGAGTTTCATTATTGCAAGGAATAAATTCGAAACGGCAGGACAGGGTATACCGAGAGTTCCTCTGCGTATGGACGACGAGGCGGAAGACTTAGAGCTATCATTACCGTCGTCAGCTTCTATTCCAACCGCGGTGTTGGAAACAGCTATTGCGTCTAACAGAGCCAATTTAGATGCCTTATCTTACGCAGATCACCTTACTAAGGCGTTATCACTGCGCCTTCAGGGGAAAGAGTTTCAGGATATACAATCCTCTTTAAGACTTCTTTCAAGGGCAGTAGCTTATTCCACGTGTAACTCCGCCCTTTCAGTGGCAAATCTGGAGTTGGTTAGACGTGACGCAGCCCTAGCTACATCCACATTAGTGGATTCTAAGGTGAAGAACTCTCTTAGAGTCGCTTCGGTCTCAGGAGAACTTCTCTTTGACGGCAAGCTTTCCGCTATTTATGATAAAATTACAAAGAAAGCCGAAGATTCTCTGTTGTTCAAATCTGCTCCTAAGAAGTCGGATACAGCAGACACGAATAAGACAGGCACTTCTGGGTCTAATGCGCCCAAGAGAGGTTCCTATAGAGGTTCCGGTGCGTCCTCTTGGTCTTATTCGAGAGACCGTCAGGATAGCGACTCTCGTTCGGGACGTCCTTCAGGCCGGGACAATCGGTCTGACGCCCCGAGGTCGACGGGGCGAGGTGCGGGTCGTGGAAGACGTGGTTTCTCCTACCGCAGGCCTCGCAGGTCCAGGAGGTGATGGCTTAAACCTCTATCGCGTTCCGGTTGGCGGAAGGTTGTCGAGCTTTTCACAAGAATGAGCGTCGATTACGGACGACCCTTGGGTGAGAGGAGTGACTTCGGAAGGTCTAAAGATATCCTTCAAACGAAAGCCTCCATTAACTCGAAGTCCAAAGTGGACTCATCTTCCGTCAAATCCGCAGAAAAGAGACGCTCTGTTATCAGAGGTGCAGTCTCTTTTAATGAAGAACGCGGTAGAGGTCGTAGAAAACCAGGAATCTCCGGGATTCTACAGCCATCTGTTTCTGGTTCCGAAACCAGACGGCTCGTTCCGTCCAGTCATAGATTTGAGCTGGATAAACAAGCTGATCGTCGCTCCGAAGTTTTATATGGAGACGATTCGATCGGTCAGAGCGAGTATTCGGGTGAACGATTATGCAACGAGCATAGATCTCAAAGATGCGTACTTTCACGTCATGGTACATCCGACATTCCGAAAGTATCTACGCTTCGCAGTCCTAGGAGTGGTGTATCAATTCCGGGTGATGTGCTTCGGATTGAATCTAGCACCCTGGGCTTTCACTCGGGTAATGAACTCGGTAATGATCTACTTCCGAGCTCATTCGTCTGCGGTAACGTCGGCCTACCTGGACGACATTCTTCAGAGGTACGGCAACGAGTTAACGCTTCAGAACGATGTTCAGAATCTTCTTCTATTGCTCCGATGTCTCGGTTTTATAGTAAACGAGGAGAAGTCGGATCTGGTGCCATCCAAGTCATTCACTCATCTGGGAATGAGCTTCAAGACGCACAACAATCTCATTCGTCTGCCGTTAACCAGAGCGAAATTAGTCAGTTGTTACGCTCGCTATTGTCTGCACGCAGACAAAGTCACGGCGAGAGAATTTATGAGACTGATAGGTCTGTGCGGAGCCGCCGCGGATCTCATTCCGATGGGGCGGTTACGCACACGTCCTCTTCAAATTTTCCTGACTCAGAATTGGAGTCGCTCGATGTAGACGTTCTCTTGTCAGATCAAGTGAAACAAGAGATTCAGACTTGGGCAAACATTCAGTGGTTAACTCAGGGAGTTCCGCTGCAGTTGCCGGATCCGAGTTTTACCGTTATGACGGATGCCAGTCAAACAGGTTGGGGTGCATCATTAATCCCAACGGATTCGAGATGCCAGGGTCTTTGGGATCCGCAATTCCTGTGCAAGCACATAAACATCAAGGAAATGATGTCAATTTGGCTTGCGTTACGTCACTGGATGGACATTATTCACGATGCTCATGTCCAAATCCTATCCGACAATACGACAGTAGTGGCGTATATACGGAATCAGGGAGGCACTCATTCAGTTCCGTTGTTCAATCTAACGGAAAGAATCCTTCTGTTTGCATTAGAACATCACGTTCTTCTTTCGGTCCGTCACATACCGGGTCGTCTGAATGTGCTAGCAGACTCCCTTTCACGAAAGGGTCGCTTGTTGCCGTCGGAGTGGACTCTCAACAAACAAGTATTCAATCAGATTTGCTACCATTGGGAACGGCCAATGATAGACTTATTTGCGACACATCTCAACAATCAGTTGCAGACGTATGTGTCTCCGTGTCCGGATCCAAGAGCATTTGCAGCAGACGCTCTGTCGATCCCTTGGGACGGAATGATAGGATATGCGTATCCTCCAGCGCCGTTAATTCAACAAGTATTGCTAAAGATAAAACAATCTCAATGCAAGATTCTGTTGGTAGCATCTCTGTCGCCACAGAGACCGTGGATAAATCTACTCAGGTGTCTGTTGTGGGACCTACCGCGGAAGCTTCCTCCACGGGAGGATCTTCTTTCGCAGGGGAAATCGCTCCAACTCCATCACAACCCGCAAGGTCTCAACCTTCACGTTTTTCCGTTGTGCGGTCCTTCTTGCATGGCAAGCACTTTACAGGACGAGCAGTGGACGCGATTTCTAACTGTAGGAGGACCTCCTCTTCGCTAAACTATGCGGCTAAGTGGAAGGTTTTTCGTCGTTGGTGTAGGGATCATTCTGTAGATATATTCGATCCCTCTATACCAGACATTGCAAACTTTCTAGTATACTTGTTTGACGAAATCAAACTGCAGCCTGTTACTATAAAGGGTTATAGATCTATGTTATCTGATACCTATGCACATCATGATAGTTTACAAATTGGATCTAATGTCTCTTTATCGAAGTTGGTTAGAAACTTTTCGATAAATAGACCCAGAACTCTTAGATTAATTCCTAAGTGGAATTTAGCTTGGGTTCTTCTTAAATTGAAGGAAAAGCCATTTGAACCTCTTGGGACAGTAGATTTCAAATTCTTATCTTATAAGACAGCTTTTCTCTTAGCTTTCTCTTCTGCTAGAAGAGTCAGTGAGCTTCATGCACTATCGGTGGATGATTCTCATTATCGTAGTGTTGGGAATACTATCACCTTCACTACTAACGTGGGTTTTTTAGCTAAGAATCAGGCTCCTAATAAATATCCGGAACCTATTGTTATTAAGGCTCTTCCGTCTTCAGACGGGCGTAGGCCTTTACTCTGTCCTGTTAGAGCATTACATATCTATAAACAGAGATCTCAGTTTATCAGAAAGGGACGGAAACGTTTCTTTCTGTCTTTGATGCCTAATAGAAAGGATATTTCAGTCCATTCTATTGCTAGATGGATTCAGTTAACTATCCGTACTGCTTATGAAGATTTATCTTCTTCTCAGCAGTCTGTGCTTAAGATTTCTGCTCATGAAGTAAGAGCTCTTTCTACTTCCTGGGCTTATGCTAATAGTGTTGCTATTACAGATTTAATGAAGGCTGCTTATTGGTCTCAGCCATCCACATTTACAAATTTTTATCTCAGAAATATTGAGTCCATTTCTGGAGACCTGCATTGTTTAGGTCCGTTATCTGTTGCTCAGAATGTCGTCCACTAAACAGTTGCAACTATAGTTATGCAGGCTTTCTGTTCCGGCAGTGACTCCGTCCGGCTGCCCTCTTCGCTCTGGGCTATTTGACCCAGGACAAGGGGAAGGGGGGGGGGGGGGGGCGGGTGTTCCCTTAGGTCACCTGCTTTATAGTGAAAAGCAAGGGAATGCCTCCTCCAAGTCAGTATTTCTGAGTCGCTTCCGGGATGGTTTTAAAGTGTAATATTAATGTTTAAATTCATTCATGTCTTATTTTTAAAGTGTAGCTCGGTGTGAAGCATTTGTATATGTCAAGTGTCAAACGGGCTTTAATATACAATACTCGGACACTTTTAAATGACTATAAAGAGTCTCAATTCTCTGGACTACTTTATTTATTGGCTTGCTTTAAAAATAATTAGTATAAGGGTTATACTGGATGTTAATAGAGAACATGAATGTTATTGTGCTCAATTATTAAGGGTAGTGTATCTTTCTAATTTAATATTAAATAAGAAAGATACATGTAAAGCCTAATACTCCTTTTCTCCTTAAGGGGTTACCTCTTTACTATATAGTTGAGCTTATTGGATTTTCCTCTATGTCCTAGGCCCTCCAGCCTGTTTACTATTCAGCTAAGTCTGGGTCATTGGTACAGTATAAAAATGTTAAAAAATTTATAGTAATTTATATATTTTTTATACTTACCAATGACCCAGACGGGGATGGCCCTCCCTGGAGTTGGGAACTCTTGCCTCCCCGCTGAGTACATAGCGCTGACCAGGCACTGCCAGTAAGAATGATAATTGGCGCCAATTTCGGGACGTCTGCGTCACTGTGCATGCGCAGTAGAGGCGTAGTATGGAGGTCCTTTAGGACATGATTTCTTTTTGTTTTGGATGCATATTTTGGGGATTGGGGGCAAAATTTGTGTTTGGCCCTGGTTTTGTTAGAGTTAGCACCAGCTAAGTCTGGGTCATTGGTAAGTATAAAAAATATATAAATTACTATAAATTTTTTAACTTTCACGATATTTTCTCATCAAATCTAGTCATGGCTGCTGTACAGCTGCCATGACTAGAGTTGATGAAAAATTAATCTAAATATAACAAGAAATCATTGGTGAAAAAATTCTTTCAATTTACAGGGGAAAATATGTTTAAATATGCCCAAACTATACTTATATCAGTGACAAGAGAAACCCTGTGCTGGGCAGGAATATCTGCCAGCAGCATGCTAAGAGTTAAATATTTCGACACCAGTGTGCAAGGAGGGTTAAAAGTGTATGTATGGGTTCTTGAAAGTGCTTGAATTTTAAAACTGAAATTCTGTTTGCAATAAAGTGCTTGAATTTAAAATTTTCTTGGCAAAAGTCATAGAAAATGCCTGAACAATATAATGTTTGGGCCACAATGTATAGTTACAAGCTATGAGATTTGTCTGTGTTTGTTGCCTAAATTGCATTTTGCTTATCTGCAGAAATAATACCTATGCCTATGACTACTCCTTCGATCTTCCAGATAAAACCCTCCTGTATTAGAATAGAGTACCAGGTGACTAGCATTCACATTACTAAGCCTTATAAAAAGAGAGCAGATCAAAGCTTAACAGTTTAATGCTCTGCACACTGATGTTGATATTTGAAACTCAAGTTGCAATCTTTTCTCCATGACACAACTAGGAATTTAATCAATTCAGTGTATTTTGACAGAGCTCCATGAGATTTTGATAATTTGACATCAGTTTGTGGGGATTAACTCTTTGCACAACACACATGATATCAAAATTTGTTATATTAATTATTGTTTTTTTAAATCTTTCAAAAAATTTCCACAAAACTGAATCATGTGATGCCTTATTGAAATGAGTTGGACAAGCTCATTCCAATGAAGCGTCACATGATATGGTCGTGTTGCGATTTAAAAAAAAAAAATTCTTTTCAATTGCTTGATTTGGAAATTAGGTGGCCAGATGCAGCCGATTTGTTAGGTAAAGGGTTAAAACAGTGAAATTCCATTCCCAATAAAGAGCTTGAAAACCAAACTTTCTTTGCAAAAGTCATAGACAATCCTTCAACAGTGTAATTTGGCAACTGCTTTGTACATTTTGTTCAAATGTCCAGTTACAAGCTATGATTTTTGTCTGTGTTGCTTAAACCTTTACCCAATGCAGACGCTATGATAATTTATTATTTTAAATATCATTTTTTTTAATTTTTCAAAAAATTTCAACAAAACCGTATCATGTGACCCCTCATTGGAATGAGCTCGAGGGAGCGCGGTGGCTCAGTAGGTAGAGGTGCAGGCTGCAAGCCGAGAGGTCCTCGGTTCGAATCCCACCTGCGGCAACCGTGTTGTGTCCTTGGGCAAGACACTTCATCCCCATTGCCCGGATGGGGGTGCTATGATGCCGTGTAGTAAGGCGTACTGCATGTCGATGGTACGCATGTCTTCAACCAATCTAACCCTGCCTGTGCTGCAGTGCAGAGTTACGATGTTGGGGAGCTGGCAGCTGCTCGTCGTTGCTCGGTGGTTCTCTCCGGGTACTCCGGCTTCCTCCACCCGTAAAACTGGCACGGTAATGATTAGCCATTGTGCAATAAATATGTGACCTTAAACATCAATAAATAAATAAATAAACATGAATGAGCTCGACGAGCTCATTCCAAAGAGGGGTCACATGATATGGTTTTGTTGAAATTTTTTGAAAAATAATAATGTTTCAGCTGTTGAATTTGCATATTACGCGGGCAGACGTGGCCGATTCGTTGGGTAAAGGGCAAAATTGTATTTTTTTAACCATGGAAATAATACATGCACCTAAGATTGATCCTTGGGATGCTTACCAGATTCTTTTGTTACTTTAAGTAAAGCCTAAAGGTTATTATATACATTTGTTTTCACACAACCATTCCACTACTTTATTTTTAATGTCAAAATCTAGCAGACCTGTACATTTGGGTAGAATGCTGAATGGTTTTTGTACCTCTAACATTTGTGCAGATTTGATTTCACATCACTAGCCATTATTCTCCTGAATAAATTTAAAGGATTACTTGTGTGTTATAGATCATCAGCTCACAAATTTACTTGATGTTTACACCGTGTAAAATATTATTACATACACATTGTTTTCTATCATCCATTATGCAATGGCTTGCCATGCCCCTCCCACTGGTATTTGGAGATTAAACCCTGCCTTATATCACATGTTAGATATTAACCTTGTATCATGACCTTGCTTTCTGAGATGTTAATTCACAATTTTTTTTCACTATCTGTCTGACTAGTTTACATTACGATGATCAACACCGCAGGGATTTTTCTGGGTCATGACAGGGCAGATCTGGGCATGATTTTTCCCAATTGCCAACTTCAAAACTCCCAGTCCATCAAACTGGTCGAACTTAGAAGGGTATGAGCAGAATTAGGAGCGTGGTGGCTCAGTGGTAGACTGTTGGACTTCTATGCTAGAGGTCCCGAGTTCGATTCCCATCAGGGATGACCCGCATTGTGTCCTTTGGCAAGGCACTTTATCCCGGTTGCCTACATGGGGGCACAATGACGCCGTGTACTAAGGCATACTGCACATCGATGGTGCACATGTCTTCAACCTCTATGAACCCTTCTTGACTGCTTGAGCGGAGCTTGAACAGAGTTAGAATGTTGATGAGCTGACAGTTGCTCATCGATGCTTGGTGGTTCTCTCCGGGTACTCCGGCTTCCTCCACACGTAAAACTGTCACCATCACGATTAGCCATTGTGCATAAGTATGTGACCCTAAACACCAATAAATGAGCAGAATTGTAGGTATATTTCAGAAAGGGGTGTCTGCAGGCATTAGTAAGTACTGCACTCATTTCTCTTTCATTATCGTTCATCTCTCATTTCACCTTGGCAAATTGTTTCTAGGAAAGTCTTACTTGCCTATTTAGACAATCAAGATTTGTCTAGAAACAATTGCAAAGTTACAGGAGGTGGTCTATCAAAGTGGAAGAAAAATGTTTTAAAAAAATCTGGGCATTTAATGGTTAAGTCACTTTTTATGAAACTGGACAAACAAGAATAAAAAAAAGAAACCAAACTATCTGGTATGCCTTCCAATTTGAGACCATACCTATAATTTAGGCGCATCAGTTTCTGCTGTGAATTTTGTGTATATTAAATTAACTTGTTGAGTGCTAGAAGCCACTATCGCAGCTCTACTGAAAAGTGTTGATAGCCACTTTAGTGGCTTTACACTGTATGCATTAACTTATTGTTTGCCCGACTGTAAAATTGCATGCGGGTGGGTGTTTTTTTATTTTATTTTTTATTTTTGTCATTATTTCTTTGTCATATTCTTGGTTTCTTTTATGTTTTAGGCTTCATAATCTACAGAATAGCATGGATGGTGGTGTATTGCATCCCTTGAGTGCATGGAGGCTTTGCAGTGCTAAAGCATTGCAAAGCCTTGTTGTACTCAAGGGACAAATTTATCAATTTTATTAACTGCGGTAAAATATCAGACATGAATCATTTAATTTTAATTTTTTAAAGTTTGGTTTGGTTGTAGAAAGAGAGCATGCGGCAGCCAAAATGACCATGCGGGTGGGCCTGAGAAACAGATTCATAAATTTCTTAAGACTAAAATTGTTGCTACAATTTATTGGGGCGTGCCCTCTGGCACTCTCCCGTAATTTGTTACAAAACAATTATTTATGAATAAAATCTTAAGTTAAGGCACCCCTTATTTGTGGCAAGGCATCTTTGAAAAAAATTATGTGTTACAAATCACCTTAGAAAAATAATTTAGCACTCTACTAGTTAAAGGCCTGCAAAGACTAATAGAAATTCCCAACTCTGGTCCTCTACAACACAAATTGTCCACAAAATAAGGATCTATGATCCTTTCCCAATGGAGATAAACAATCGCTGTTGTGCTGAATTTGAGTGGCTTGCACAATACCACTCCGACTCAGAACAGTATTAATCTTAAAACTTGGCACATGTATCAAAAATAAGGTGACCTATTGATTATGTAAATGTTTTTATGTTAACACAATTGATATCCATCAGGATCATAACCAATTCTGCACATTTTAGAAATTTATAGGCCTCTAATGCCAAAATCATCTTTGCATTTGCAGCAGAAATGTTACTGGAGCCCATTCCAGAAGTGTGTCACGAGACAGGTAAGGTGAAGGATTGAAGGGGTACGTTGAAGGGGTATGTGTAGGTAAATGTAAACTCTTTGCTTCCAAACAATATCTTTTCTCACATGCCAGTTTTTTTAATAGTTTTTTTTTTAAACCAAAACAGCTCATTCTTATTCCTCTGTGGGATGAGTGCAATAAGCTAATTGCTGTGAGAAAAATCAAAATAATTAATGGCGTTTTTCAGGCCTCAAAATAAGAGGCATGCAGCACAATCTGTCAGGAGGTTATGACAAATTCATCGAAAAATTGCTGATTCAGCATATTTGCAAAAATTAAAAAAAGTTTCTCCAGAACCACTGATCAGAATCTTTTGATATTTGGTATGTAGCATCCATAGAGGAATCAGATACAAATTTATTAAAATGAAGCCCCTAGGTTCATATTTGGGCTCAAGGCAAATTTTCAACTTAAGACAATATGGGGAAAAATCTTCTTCTGAACAATCAGTCTGAATGCTTTTATATTTGGTATACAACATCTCGGGGAGGTGTGTGGGGGGGGGGGGGGGGGTGGGGGTGGGGGGGGAGGTGGGGGGTCAGATTCAAGTTTGTTTAAATTGAGTGCCTGGGTAAATATTTGGGCTCTCTAAGGGAGCCCAAATTTTAACTTGGTGCAATATAAGGCATAATCTTTAAAAATCTTCCTCTTCAGATCCTCCAGTCAGAATGCTTTCATATTTGGTATACAACATCTCTAGGGCGTGGGGGGTCAGATTCAGGTTTGTTCAAATTGGGTTAATATTTGAGCTCTCTAAGGGAGCCCAAATTTTAATTTAGTGCAATGTAAGGAATAATCTTTAAAAATCTTCTTCTTCAGACCCACCAGTCAGAATACTTTCATATTTGGTATACAACATCTCTTGGGGGGTGGGGGTGGGGTTGGTTTCAGATTCAAGTTTGTTCAAATCTGGTCCCTGGCTTAGCCCAAATTTTAACTTAGTGCAATATGAGGAAATTTCTTCTAAAATCTTCTTGAGATCCACCAGTCTGAATGCTTTCATACCTGGTATACAACATGTCTAGAGGAGGGAGGGGGAGGGGTGTGATCAGATTTAGGTTTGTTCAAATTAAGTGCCTGGGTTAATATTTGGGCTCTTTAAGGGAGCCCAAATTTGAACTTAGTACAAAATGAGGAATAATCTTTAAAAGTTTGTTCAAATGGGTTTCCTGGGTTAATATCTGTGGGGGGGGGGGGGGGGGGAGGGGTCAGATTCAAGTTTGTTCAAATTGGTTCCCTGGATTAATATCTGGGCTCCCTATGGTAACCCAAATTTAAACTTAGTGAAATATGAGAAAATTTCTTTAAAAATCTTCTTCTTCAATTAGAATGCTTTCATGTTTGGTATACAACATCTCTAAGGGGGTCAGATTCAAATTTGTTCAAATCGAGTGCCTAGGTTAATATTTGGGCTCCCTATATAAGCCCGAATTTTAACTTAGTGCAATATGAGGGAATTTCTTTAAAAATCTTCTTCTTCAGATTCACGGGGGCATGGTGGCTCAGTTGGTAGAGGTGCAGGCTGCAAGCCGAGAGGTCCTCGGTTCGAATCCCACCTGCGGCAACCACGTTGTGTCCTTGGGCAAGACACTTCACCCCCATTGCCCATGTGGGGGCACGGTGGCGTTGTGTACTAAGTCTACTGCACGTCGATGGTAACCCTGCTTGTGTGGAGTCAGTATGTTGGGGAGCTGACAGTTGCTCGCCGTTGCTTGGTGGTTCTCTCTGGGTACTCTGGCTTCCTCCACCCATGAAACTGTCGCGGTCATGATTAGCCATTGTGCAGAAATATATGACCTTAAACACCAATAAATAAATAATAAATATAATCTTCAGATTCACCAGTAAGAATGCTTTCATGTTTGGTATACAACATCTCTAGGGGAGTGAGATTCAAGTTTGTTCAAATCAGGTCCCTGGGTTAATATTTGGGCTGCCTATGGTAGCCCGAATTTTAACTTAGTGCAGTATGAGAAAATTCCTTTAAAAATCTTCTTCTTCAGATCCACCAGTCAGAATGCTTTCATATTAGGTATACAACATCTCTAGGGGGAGGGGGGGGGGGGGGGCAGATTCAGATTTGTTCAAATCAAGTGTCTGGGTTAATATTTGGGCTGTCTGAGGGAACCCAAATTTGAACTTAGTACAAAATGAGGAATAATCTTTAAAAATTTTCTTCAAATCCACCAGTCAGAATCCTTTCATATTTGGAATACAACATCTTGGGGGGAGGGGGGGGGGGGCAGATTCAAGTTTGTTCAAATTGGTTCCCTGGGTTAATATCTGGGCTCCCTATGGTAACCCAAATTTAAACTTAGTGCAATATGAGAAAATTTCTTTAAAAATCTTCTTCTTCAATTAGAATGCTTTCATGTTTGGTATACAACATCTCTAAGGGGATCAGATTCAAATTTGTTCAAATCGAGTGCCTAGGTTAATATTTGGGCTCCCTATATAAGCCAGAATTTTAACTTAGTGCAATATGAGGGAATTTCTTTAAAAATCTTCTTCTTCAGATTCACAGGGCGCGGTGGCTCAGTTGGTAGAGGTGCAGGCTGCAAGCCGAGAGGTCCTCGGTTCGAATCCCACCTGCGGCAACTGCGTTGTGTCCTTGGGCAAGACACTTCACCCCCATTGCCCACGTGGGGGCACGGTGGCGTTGTGTACTAAGGCTACTGCACGTCGATGGTAACCCTGCTTGTGCGGAGTCAGTATGTTGGGGAGCTGACAGTTGCTTGCCGTTGCTCGGTGGTTCTCTCTGGGTACTCCGGCTTCCTCCACCTATAAAACTGTCGCGGTCATGATTAGCCATTGTGCAGAAATATATGACCTTAAACACCAATAAATAAATAATAAATCTAATCTTCAGATTCACCAGTCAGAATGCTTTCATGTTTGATATACAACATCTCTAGGGGAGTGAGATTCAAGTTTGTTCAAATCAGGTCCCTGGGTTAATATTTGGGCTGCCTATGGTAGCCCGAATTTTAACTTAGTGCAGTATGAGAAAATTTCTTTAAAAATCTTCTTCTTCAGATCCACCAGTCAGAATGCTTTCATATTTGGTGTACAACATCTCTAGGGGGGTCAGATTCAGATTTGTTCAAGTCAAGTGTCTGGGTTAATATTTGGGCTCTCTGAGGGAGCCCAATTTTAACTTAGCTCAATAGGAGGAATAATCTTTAAAAATCTTCTTCAGATCCACCAGTCAGACTCTTTTGATATTTGGTATACAGCATTCTTTGGAAGGTCAGATATAAGTTTGTTCAAATCAAATCCCTGGGTTTTTATTTGGGTTCCCCACTGGAGGCCGATTTTTAACTTAGTCTAATATGAGGAATAATCTTCTTGAGATACAATCAGAATCTTTTTATATTTGATATACAGCGTCCTTTGAGGGTTCAGATTCAATTTGATCAAATAAATTCTGTGGGTTGATATTTGCATTCCCTATGGGGGAGGGGGAGAGGGAGGGGAAATTTTAACATAGTGCAAAATTGGTAATATTCTCAATATCTTCTCCAGAACCACCAGTCAGAATCTTTTGATATTTGGTATACAACATCCTTCAGGTTTATTCCAGTCAAGTCCCTAGTTTGATGTTTGAAGTCCCTAGTTTTCCATTACTGAAAATCTGGGCATTATTTCTGTGGTGACATCCCAATACTAGATAAAAATCATCTGGCATGGACAGCAGAGTTAAAATTAATTAAGCAACTTTATTCCTCTGTTGTGTTAACTAGCTATAGATGGTAATTAAATCCTTCTTTAAACAACTTTGGTTAGGTGAGCTCCTCAGGCCCCATGGGGCCTCTTGTTTATTTTAATGAATTAAAAAATATACCGTACATGCTGACTTGCAACAGTTGTTCCTCAGTCATTTCTTTTATGAAAAGTAGGAGTAAGTAATAATACATGTAGAACTAGTGGCATAGATAGTTTTTTTGATGGCAGGGTGAGACCACAAAATGTTATTTTCATACACAGTTTACAGACATTTTTTTGTTTTTGTTAATTTTATTTTTCAACAACATGAATGAACCATCTGTAAAATAAAAAATTCGACAGAACACAAACAAAAATTCTTAAAATTCTTCAAGTTTCATGGGGGTGCCTTCCTGTCAGATTCTCCCAGTATCCATGCTTCTGAATGCACCTGAAATAAACTGAACCACAAATAAGAGAAAGTTTTCCAGAGCAAAATGAGATCTAGAACATGCTGGGAACTCACAGTATCAAAAACATGCTTACACAATCTAAGAACATCTTGAATGTCCCCAGACTGGTGGTCATGTTCGGTTGTAGCTGGGCACATACAAAATAAATTCAAGAGACTGAACATAAAAAAATGTCATTATTATTTGTGGTTCTATGAACCCTTAATGCACTAACAGCATAAAAGTATTTTTTTCAGCAATAAAATATTGTTTATGAATGATCAAATATTTAACCCAATAATATTTTGTTTGACAGAGCTCACTGAGCTCTCACTGTCAAACAAGATATGACTGGTTAAATTGTCTGAGTGCATTAACCCTTTAGCTAACATGAAAAGCAGACGACACTTCCAAACAAAATTCTTGAATAACTAATTTTTTGTCTCAAAAACATAGGTTATAACCCCTCTTTGGAACGAGCTGTTCCAAAAAGAGGTCATAACCTATGTTTTTGATACAAAAAATGAAAAAAATAATGAAAATTAATTGGCGATTTCTGTGAATAGTGCTGGCCTGTTTGAGTCGTTATGTTGGGTAAAGGATTAAAGGAGAATTTGACAAAATCAAAAACTGGTATTTGACAGAGTTTGTGGGTTAACATGTATAGAAATAAATATTATTGATTTGGATAGATGGTAATTATTCAGGGCATTTTAAAGTCTATCAACCATGTGCCAACAGTCTGCTAAAGTCAGTCTTTCAATTTTGAAAATGGGATGCACACTTTATACTACTCTCTACCATTTGAAGTGAAGTGTGCTATTGTTAAGTCTCAGCATCCAGAAAATGTTTCAAGAAAAACATCATCAAACATCTGCACACCGTTCACCCCACTGGTACACAGAAAGTAGAGATTCAAAAAATATTACCTGATTTTTCGAATTAGCTTTTTGCAGAAATAATCAAATTTATTATTTGAGTTTAGTATAATACATGAAATGCACTTCAGTGGAGCTGAAACGGTTAAAGGGTTTTCTTGATCGATTAATCATAAGGATTAACCTTGGTTAACCGATTAATCACTTGTCTTAATAGGTAGCTGAATTATTGCCATACCATTGATGATTTATAGCATTAACCCTTTACCCAAAGTAATGGTCAAAACCGGCAAGTGCTATATATAAAAATCTCCTTCAAATTTTATTATGTTTTCAATGTTTGTCTCAAAAACATAGCTTATGACACCTCATCAGAACGAGCTCATTGAGCTCATTCCAATGAGGAGTCAGAAGCTATGTTTTTGAGACAAAAATTGAAACTTTTTAGTAATTCAAGAATTTATTTTGCAAGTATCGTCTGCTGGCCTCAACAGGCAAAGAGTTAAGAATGACCATTTCCAGCTACCGATACAGTACAATGATCATGCAAGTGAACAAGTATGTCTGCACATAACTTGCAAGCTTTAATCTGTCTCATAATAATTGATGAAAGTCAGTGTGACAATGTTTGCCTGTTTTAGAGCAATTTTTTTTCCTTTTCCAACCCATATAATACAGTAGTTTAAGACAATGGTTAATCGATCAATTACTTATTTTTATCGATCAAGACATTGATCATTGGTTAATCGATTAATCGGTTAACCATTTCAGCTCTACACTTCAGTGGAGTAATTCTAAGTCAATCAGATCATTCTCCATTGAATGCATGAGCAAAAAGACCATGAATAGTATATTATCGGCCTTTGAAGTTTGTTGTATTATGTTATTTACATACCAATTCTCAGAAAGTGAAGTTTGATCAGCTTGAAGTCTTAGAATACTACAGCTTATAATTCATTGTGTATTGTTCACATTTTTGTGCACGCATTGTATTATTTGGCCTATTTCCCACGAACCAGCTTTAACTCTTTGAAGAAAACATACTGTACATGCTGACTTTCAACAGTTGTTCCAGTCATTTCTTTTATAAAAAGTAGGAGCAAATAATGATATCAAAATTTGTTATTTTAATTTTGCTCTCCACAATTCTTGAAAAATTATTTTAAAAAATATATCATGTGACCAAGCCTAAAAATAAGCAGACTGTCGTCTTCAAAATGAGGTCCCCAGAGGGTTAATTTGGTGATGCTACCCTGCACAGCAGGGTAGCGTCACAAAATTTACCCTCTGTGAGCCTCAGTCTGAATCAAGGTCTCAAGCCAAAACAGAAAGATAGATGTACCTAGCGGATAAATTAGCCCACTGTATGGGATAACATCAGCAAATTCACCTCATTTTGCAAATGACAGGTTGCTTATATTCAGGCTTGCATGTGACCCCCGCATTGGAATGAGCTCAATGAGTTCATCCCACAGAGGGGGATCACATGATATGGTTTTGTTGAAATTGTTAGAAAATATTTTTTTTTAAACTGGTTAATTTGAAAATTCAACAGGTGGATGCAGCCAATTTGTTAGGGAAAGCGTTAAGTAACTGTGCTTTCAGAGCTCTAGATACCCTTCTTAAAAAGTTGCTAGTAATTTGGATCATGACTGGGTCAAGATCTGGTCAAAATTCTCTCTTCACTTTCGTGACCACAGCACTGTAGAATCTCACCTGTTGAAAAAGAAATACAAGAACATTGGTACATTGTACTCAGATGCTATTTTTGTTGGTTGTTCTTGATTCAGTCTTAATATCACAATATTTTGTCGAGGAAATCTCAACCTGCTGAGGCAAGTATGTCATGCCTAATCATGATCTGGTCGAGAATGAGAGTGCTCTTTTGGAGTATGCACATGATGATCTTTTTTCACATGATGGAAGTGCGCCAACTCTCTCTACTTACACATACATCCAAGTTTAATATAAATGTGAGTTCCATTTTACTTAAGGCAAATTTAGAAAACTACTCTACATTGTTGTGAGACTATTACACAGTTTTTCATCCTTTTTAGCTCACCTGGCCCAAAGGACCATGTGAGCTATTGCCATCACTTGGCATCCGTCATCCATAAACTATTCACATTTTCATCTTCTTCTCTGGAACTGCTGAGCAGATGTGAACAACACTTGGCAGGAATGGTCTATGGGGTGTTGGGGAATGTTCTCTGGAAACGATCCTGATTTTGTTCCAGTTGGATAAAAAGAAGAGGCATTCTTTGATTCTGATTGAGTGATTTTTAAAAATCTTCTCCTCTGATACTACAAGGCCAAAAGATTTGAAACTTCACATAATTGATGACTGAGAAACCCTCTACCAACAATCCTCATTTAATATTGATCGGGCTGCAAACATGGCTACAATTGCATCTCAAAGTTACCTGGAAACCCTATGGGAAATCACATTTTCATCTTCTCTGGAACTACTGAGCCAATGTGAACCAAACTTGGCAGTAATGATCTATGGGAGGTTCTCTATAAACGATACTCATTTTGTTCCTGTTGGATGAAAAACATGGCCGCCAGAGGAATTCTTTGATTCTGATTTGCCAATTTTCAAATATCTTTTCTGAAACTTCAAGGCCAAATGTTTTGAAAGTTTGCATGATTGATGACTGGGACACCCTCTACCAACGATTCTCATTAATGTTGATCGAGTTGCAAACATGACCACAATTGCAGCTATAGTTACCATGGAAACCCTATGGGAAATCACATTTTCATCTTCCTCTGGAACTACTGAGCTGATGTGAACCAAACTTGGCAGTAAGGGTCTATGGAGGTTCTCTGCAAACATTCCTCATTTTGTTCCTTTCGGATGAAAAACAAGGCCACCAGAGGCATTCTTTGATTCTGATTGGTCGATTTTCAAAAATCTCTGAAACCACAAGGTCAAATGTTTTGAAACTTCACATGATTGATGACTGGGACACCATCTACCAGCAACCCTCATTTAATGTTGATCGGGTTGCAAACATGACCACAGTTGTGGCTCATAGTTACTATGGAAACCCTATGGGAAATCACATTTTCATCATCTTATCTGAAACTACTTGGCCAATGTGAATCAAACTTGGCACAAATAATGTATGCAAAGTCCTCTGAAAACAATTATCATTCTGTTTTGATCAGATAAAGAAGCATGGCAGCCAGCTGCATTCTTTGATTCTGATTAGAATAATTGAGGGATATGTAGTTCTTCCAGGTGCGCGATTACAGGCTCTTTAGTCCCTCTTGTTTAATATTAACCACAGTTCTTGTGATTTAATGCTGACTTTGGAAGGCTCACCATACTTACATGACACTGCTACTGTACTATACACAATGCCTGTAGGAACCTTAGGAAGTGGAACAATGACCATTTATTATACTCCCACTCTCCAAAAGAATGGGGGTATACTGGATTACATGTGTCCATCCATCCATCCATCCATCCATCCATCCATCCATCCATCCATCCATCCATCCATCCATCCATCCATCCATCCATCCATCCCATCCATCCCATCCATCCATCCATCCATCCATCCATCCATCTTATAAAAACATTGCCCGCATATTTTTCACCAGAGCTACAGTCCTTAGTTTGTCAATTTTTCATGATATTTTTTCAATCTGAGGTGATATCTCTGCGGTGAGTGGATGGATTTGAATGGAATTTGGTATGAGGGATTCTTATGACAAGCTGCTTTTGTACATGTTATAAAAATGTTGCCCACATATTTTTCTCCAGAGTTACAGCCCTTAATTTGTCATGATTTTTTTCTGTCTGCAGCAATATCTCGGCAGTAGATGGATGGGTTTCAATAAAATTTAGTATGAGGGATCCTTGTGACAAGCCACTCATGCACATGTTATAAAAAGTTGCCTGCATATTTTTCACCAAGGTTATGGTTGAGGAGGGGTGGGGGGACTGGAATCATCTTGTCCACCCAGACATCTGTCTGTCCATCTGTCTGTAGACATAATTTTGTCGTGAGGTTTTCTCAGATTTTTATGGACCAATCACCATGGGAACCTGTGCACCTGTGCTTCCAGTACTGGTCGGAATATTTTTGCCAGAATTATGCCCCTTTTTGTCTTGAAATAGCAATTTTGTGTGGAGATATTCTCGGATGTTTATGGGTTGATTCCTTTGAAACTTAGTATGGATGTTTCACTACCATAGGAACCTGTGCACCTGTGGACTTTTTTTGCCAGAGTTATGCCCCCTTTCATCTTAGAATAATCATAGCGGCAGGGGGTATGGACAGGACTATCTGGGACAGTCACACCTCTTGTTTCAACAGTGTTACGGTCTTTACTTTGATTTTAATTCATTTATGCTTCATCGGTCCTGCACTGTAGTGGCAGTTTAATTGCCTTCAGCAATAAAGCTTGTTTATATTATGGTGATGTTATCCTTGTATTGAGGTCAAGATATAGCCATAGATGCTGAAAGTGACCTTAAACACACAAAATAATATTATCCTGTGCACAAGGGGAATGAATATTTGAATGCAAATCAAATATTTTGAACAAATATTTCAATTCCAAAATTTGACTTTCTTATCAGCACTGGAACTTTAGCACATGTCACGATGGCAAAAATTACTATTTGGTTATATTTTTGCTCGATTCTGTGTTGAATCAATCAAAAAATGTTGTCAAATGTAATCTTTTTCGATTTCTCAGTTTATTCCAAGAATATATGATTACAGCAATGTGGGTGTTCCTTTGGAGGCAATTTTATTTTTACACATTTGAGAGATCATCGTACTATGATCACAAAAGTGGTATTTTTCTCAATTAGATCACAATTGGGTCATCACACACTTCACACCAGTGGGTCGAGATTTCATAAACAAAAAGGGTACTAAATCACAACTAAATCATGAAAAACAAACAAAAATAGTATCTCACACCTAGTATTCTTACATTTCTTTCTGATGGGTGGGATTCTTCAGTGCTATCAATGGGCAGGAAAGTGGAAAGATAATTTTGACTGAATCACGACCCAGTCACAATCCAATAAAAATTATATGTCCTCTTTTATGATCACAATACTCTATAGGTGAATTTTCATTCGCACTTCCTGATATATTTATGCATTTTGACTAAAATGCAACAGAATTTACTGCCTATAAACATCTTAACAGTATCACCTGCTCTTATCTTCTTCAGTACAGTATCATAAAGGAAGTATGTTTCTCGATCAAACTATGATTGGGTCATAACACACTTTCACACTGGTTGATCAAGATAAAATGCATAAAATATTTTGAAATGAAGACAGCATCACGAAAAACAAATGAAAGTAGCATCTGAGATTCTCACATTTGTTTTGAGTCAGGTGGATTCTACACGGTAAAAAAAACAAAGATAATTTTGACGGGATCGTAACTCTGATCAGAATTGTTCTGTCTACTTTTGTGATTGTTGTAGCATACCTGTTGAGTACTTTCAAGACATCTTTCATCAAATCTAGTCATGGCTGCCTCACAGCAGCCATGACTTGACTTCTATGAAAAAATCGTTCAAATTTAACTCAAAAAATCTTTGGTGAAAAAAGTCTATTCAATTTACAAGGGAAATGTTCATTAAATGTGCCCAAATTATGCGGATTTCATTGGCAAGAGAAATCCTGTCCTGAGCAGGAATATCTGCCAGCAACATGCTAGGAGTAAACTGTCCTAATGCCTGAATCAATTACCTGAGCCGTACTGAAGCAACTGCACTTGTCCGGTGAATTCTATACGGTAAACAAAAACAAAGATAATTTTGACGGGATCATGTCTCTCTGATCTGAATTGTTCTGACTACTTTTGTGATTGTTGTAGCACACCTGTTGACCTGTTGAGTATTTTCAAGACATCTTTCATCAAATCTATTCCATGAATATTTTGATATACAAATAATAAAAATTAGATTGTTTAGATGAATTTATTCTGTTGCAGTTCATCGAAGAGTGCCTATTTGCACACTCAAAAAATGATAAAAAATAACTTATTTTGCCCAAATATCAGTACAATTGATTAAATGCTATTGTCAGTATGAATATGCAGGTTTGATATTTACCATTCAAAACTGATGAGATATTTTGTACAGTAGAGCAGGAGTGGGAGAGTTCACAAAATTGATTAATATAAAATTAAAAATAATATTAATTGCTTATCATAACCATTCACAGATTACATCAGTATTGTCATTGAAACTTTTAAGATTGGTGTCGACCGACATTTCCAAAAGTTTGATGGCTAACTTCAGCTAATTTTGAGATCATAATAATATTTTATTTTCTATAATTTTGCATGAAAATGTTCATGGGAATTTATAGAAATGAAATATCTGTAGATTAAATAATTTAGTTATACATCCTTTTACTTTTGGGAGAAAACAAATTTTCACATGAAAGAATCTCATCCAATTTCTGATTATTTAGTTACATTCCACTCTTATATCACCGCTAGTAAACAAAGGGAATATATCAAAGAGCCAGCCACTTAGGGTATTAATTTACATTTTCACATTTTCGTTTTTCATAATAATAGTACATGTTGAGTACATTCTAACTCTTGTTTCTTGCCAATAATTGATGACTAAATACATAATGGACACCGACTGTTTTTGAGTAGGACCAGAATTACCTCATTTATGACTGCAAGAATATTAAGTTTTCTTGAGCTGTTAACCCTTAACCCTTTACCTAATGAATCGCCCGCATCCGCCCACGTAATATGCAAACTGAGCAGTTGAAAAAATTAAATTTTTCAAAATATTTCAACAAAACCATATCATGTGACCCCTCATTGGAACGAGCTCATTGAGCTCGTTCCAGTGAGGGGTCACATGATATGGTTTTGTGGAAATTTTTTGAAAAATTAAAAAAAATGATATGTAAAATAATAAATTTTGGTATCGTCTGCATTGGGTAAAGGGTTAAGGGCCTAATTCCTAGTTTAATCACATTTTTCTACAACAAAACAAGTGCCTCATAATGTAGTTTTGGGGTACGCTTGCAAGTTACATTTAAAGTGCCAGCATAGGCAGCCAGGGCTTGCCAAGAAACAACTGCAAAGTCATAGGATGCGAATTGTCAAAGTGAAGGAAAAATGTATATAAAATCTCCAGGCCCCCCCAAGGGTTAAGCTACAACTCTGGCCATTTTTTATAAAATTGCATATGGGTGGGTGGTTTTTTATTTTTTTCATTATTTCTTTTCCATCAAAAGTTTATGTTTTAGACCTCAAAATCCACAGAATAGCATAGGTGGTTGTGTATTCCACCCCTTGAGTGCTAAAGCATTGCAAAGCCCATTTTGCAGTCAAATGACAAATTTATCAATTTTATTAACTAGAGTAAAATATCAGACATAAACCATTTAATTTTTATTTTTTTTAAGTTTGCATTAGTTATAAAAGGAGAGCATGCTGCAGCCAAAAGGACCACATGGGAGGGTCCGAGAAACATATTTTTTTTCTTTTTTAGGCCCTAACTTTCATGTCTGTCTAGTCCAAATATGGACTTTAAGGCTCCAGTTTATTTTTTTTTTTTTTTATCTTTGTTACATCCTTCAGGACATACCAAACTAAAAAAAAATAATCACAGCCTAAAAGTCCATGTTTGGACCAACACTAGTCCATTTAGGGCAAAGGAGAATATCTGTCTATCTAAAAGATTGGACGGGTCACTGAGAGATCTTGAAAAATATTTCCCACTATATAAGGTAACATATAATACATGACATTCTTCTCATTATTTCTGTGATATTAATACGCGAGTATTGTTATAGATTTTCTCATATTTTTACAAGCTATCTTGAATTTTATATTTGATGTGAATTTACCTTTAGTCTGTAAATATCTGTTGTTTTAGAATTTTACACTGTTGTTAACTGTACTGTTATATTGTAACTTTGTCGGGCATATTTTTTTTAACTTGAGTCTGTATTGGGTGTCATAGCTGGTATTCATGCAAGTGGGTGGTGGCACCAATATCAGAAACATATCAGAAACCAGCCGACCAGATGACTTGGTTGGAGAAGTTGCCTTCTATTGACCAAATTAGCCCTGGCTTCAATAAAAAGCGATTCTTGTGCAAATTCGGGCTACTTTGTATAAATTCAGACAACCTTGGAATTAAGTGATTTTGCACAAAACTTAAAAAAACCCACCTAATAGATGTTTTATTGGAAGAATTAAATGATATTGGAGCTAATTTTTATAGTAACTAAAATTAAAATCAAGATAAAAGAACATTGAATCCTGTAATAATTCAACTCACCATGTTATTGCTTTCAGTGAAAATAGGTGACAATCTGCACCAGTGAAAAAACAATGTGGTCTTGTGTTCATATATTTAACAACTATTTTTCTAAAATAAGAATTGTTACAGGACCATTTTCCCTAAAAACAACACTTTTGGATGAAAACTTCACTTTAATTCTCAAGTGAGGTGTGAAGTGGGCAATCAGAAAACATTTTGTTGACATTATCAATAATAACTCCTTGGCTGTCTGCAGATTTGCCGTGATTCTTGGGTGAGAAGGCCTTGATTAACCCTGTGCTCCTAAATGCCTCTCTATCCCCACCCTCTTCACTCCTCCCAACACCCAGAAACAAACTGTTTGATGACATCCCGTACCCCATTCTTCGCAGTCTCAATACTAAGTCTCTCCTTGTGTCACCCAATACACACAATTCCTCCCATCCTACTTCCCCATTATACTCCCAGTGAATCTTATTCTGTGAAACTGATATTTTGGGCATTCCAATAGAAAGTGTTTCAGGGTCTCCACTTCTCCAAAATTACACATTTGGCACTCCTTTTCAGTCTTCCCCAAGGATACAAGAAGAAAATCTGCAGTTATGGACCACTGGGTCACCCGGTGGTGCATAACTGCAGATTTGCTTCTTGAGTCCTCACATTTCTCCTGGGCTTGTGAGTAGAGGGAAAAGTCTAATATCCACCCACACAATGACCAAATAACAAATCATCATACAGTTTTGGGTCAAGCAGCTTCATTTCAATGAAATTAGATTTCTCAAACTTCTTGTATTATTTATTCATTTATTAAGGTTTAACGACACTTTAACAGCCAAGGTCTTATCAGGTCGGTGACAGTTTTATGGGTGGAGGAAGCTGGAGTACCACTGAGCAATGGCAACCAGCTGCCAGCTCCCCAACATCGCAACTCCACACTGAAGCACATGCAGGGTTAGATTGGTTGAAGACATGCTCACCATCGATGTGTAGTACACTGTAGTACACGGCATCATCGTGCCCTCATGTGAACAATCGGGGTTAAGTCCCTTGCCCAAGGACACAACACGGGAGTCCGAATCGATCGCTCAGATGGTCACCCATCCAAGGACTAACCCGGCTCGATGTTGCTTAATTTCGGTGATCTGACGAGAACTGGTTACCGCAATGCCACAGCACTCCCCTCAAACTTCTTGACAATAAAACATCATGACACACTCTTCTGTTTCCTTTGAATTTGTGGTTTGTTGGATCATAGTATATAAAGGTTAAAGAATGAAGTTAATGGTTTGTGCTACTCAGTGCTAACAAATACCCGAGATCAATGTAAATTCAGACTTCTACAATCCCGATTTCAAAGGAAAACTACATATAATGGATGCAAATAGTCAACAATGAGGCCATTTTTGAAGTGTCATTACAGTAAAACCTGTCTTGAGAGACCACTGTCTTGAGAGACCACCTGTCTTGAGAGACCACATCTGCCAGGCACCGACTGGTTTTACTCTATAATGGACCTGCTATGGGAGACCACCTGTCTTGTGAGACCACCTGTCTTGAGAGACCACTGTGACCTGGTACCAACTTGTATTTTTATGCCATAATGGACCTGTCTTGAGAGACCGCCCCTTTGAAGACTGAAACCATGACAAAAACTTCTTACCTTTTCTGGAATTGGAAAATCCATTGTGTTATACTAACACAATTAAAAGTATTAAAAACTCTTAATTGGGTTTCTATTGCTAACTCATTAAAGATTGAGATGTTTTTATAAGACCCCTGTGAAAAGATTAGGATTTTTGCTGAATAAACTATTAAATACATACCTGAAATGTGACAGATAGGAATAAAAATAAATTTGTGTTGAAAATCTTTTTGTTACAAATTGAAATGGACTGTTATAAAAATTATAAAATTAAATTAGTGTTGAAAATCTTCAATGAAGATTTTCAACACTAATTTATTTTTGTAATTTTTATAACAGTCCATTTCAGTTTGTTACAAAAACTTCATACAAAAGAACAACTACAAAGTAATTACAAAAATCCATTCTTCTCCATTTCTGAATATTGTGGTTGGCTATTCACTGATTTGAGAAAACCTGAAACCTGTTATGAGAGACCACCTGTCTTGAGAGACCACTTTTGTGTGGCCCAAAGGGCGGTCTCTGAAGACAGGTTCTACTGTAGCAAAATATTCATGAATTTTTAGGGTCCACGTGTATTGTGATACAGTGCAAGCAAATCATGATACATATCATCAGAGAATGAATCACGATACGTTCGTTTCTCGATTAATCGTTGAAGGTTGTTAACCCTTACCCCCCTGCACACTGATGTCGAAGTATCTATATTTCCAGTTTCCAATATTACCCATAATGCAACTAGAAATTTAACCAATTCAGTCTTGTTTGACAGAGCTCAGCGAGCTCTGTCAAACAAGATTGAATTAGTTAAATTCCTAGTTACATTATGGGAAAAACGGCTACTTAAAGTGTTGGTATTTTGACATCAGAGTGCAGGAGGTTAAGTTCTCAGATTAATTTTTCGTAAATAACTACCTTATATACATATAGATAGCTGCATATGACTTAACAGTGTTTTTACATTATTGTTGGCTGCCTATATAGTTAAGATAATTGTTTCCAACCATCGAGTTTTCAAGGAAGAATACTCTTGGGACAACTGTTTCAGAGCAATTTAAAAGTTGTTGTTTGTGGCTGTATGGTGACAAAAGAGTTGAGCAGTGTTGTGTCATTCCTAAAATGTTAAGCAACGTCGAGCCCGGTCAATCCATGGATGGGTGGCCATCTGAGTGATCGATTCAGACTCCCGCGTTGTGTCCTTGGGCAAGGCACTTCACCCTGACTGTCCACATGGCAGCACGATGACGCCGTGTACTAAGGCGTACTGCACTTTGATGGTGCGCATGTCTTCAACCAATCTAACCCTGCCTGTGCTGCAGTGTGGAGTTATGATGTTGGGGAGCTGACAGCTGCTCAGTGGTTCTCACCGGGTACTCCGGCTTCCTCCACCCCTAAAACTGTCACCTACATGATATGACCTTGACTGTTAAAATGCTGTTAAACCCTAATAAATAATAAATAAATAAATTACTAAAATAGGATCATGTTATGAATGTTTGGAGGGTCTCAGCAGTGTTGAAAGTAAAATTCATCCCCAACATATTATTACTTATTATAATTTATAAAACTAGGCACTCCATGAGCAGCCATAACCGAAAGCAGCTTTGTTCAATTAGGTAATATAGTCAAACTCTGTAAATTGAAAAACAACATTGCCAGTGAAAAATATTTAACTAATAGGAGTGTTCAGTTAACAGGAATTTGATCATTTTCCTGTATTTTTGTGATGAACTGAGCAATTATTCTGTTATATTTGGTTTGAAATCTCATAGAGCTCTGTCAGATAACATGCAATAGATTCAGTGGATTATGTTTGAAAGAAAGATTCAGTTCCTTTTGTTGGAAGAACTTAAGAACAAAGAAAGCTGTGAACATGGGGAATTTTATGGTTATCAGAGTTATTCTTCAACAAATCACAAGAATTTTTATGCAATTAACAGTCCAAATTTGTCTTGCAGATATCATAAATGGTTTGGTGTTTGGAAGTAATATGTAATTAAAAGGGCTATCCAATTAAGTGGGCTTTATGGTATATACTTTACATACCATTATTAGTTTGTGATTTGCGTGCAACTGTTAAGGGCTCCCATATGTAAAAAGAAACAAAAACAAAAAAAAACTGGTTGATTTGTCCACATCGTTGAGATGTGAATGTCATCATAGTCAAGAGTTGCTGAAAACCATGAAGTGCATTGGGAGACATGTAATAACTGGATTCTCTTTAATAAAATACCCTGTTGATTGAGCATTAGTTTTAGACGCCAGTAAATTTGTTGTGTTTTTAGTACAAATTTGACCAATTAATTGGATATAGGTTTTTAGCTCACATGATAACTTTCTGTCCTTCATCCATCAATCTGTATGTTGTAAACTTTACATTATCGACTTCTCCTCACAAACCACTGGGCCGAATTGTACCAAACTTGATATGCATCTTGTCAGAATAACTGAACAGAAATTATTTAGCTTGCTTGAAAAAAATCTGATAATCCCTCCCAATCACCCCCCCCCCCCCCCCCCCCAAAAAAAAAAAAAAAAAAAATTCTGAGCTTCAACCCTTTACCCTGACACCTTGCTTGAATACTGCAGTATACATAAAATGGGCAAGTCTGTCTTGCATATGTCGAAAGGGTGAGTCAGTAATAGTTTAGTCCCACATCCCTACAGGATTCCTACAGGACTGTGGGATTAAATTATCACTGGTCCTTCTGCCCATTATTTATTGTGTAATTTTTTTAAATTATGTGCACAGAGTTGACAAGGTTCAAGATCCCTTTGGCCTTAGTAATATACTTCCAAAATAAGCATTGAATCTGTTATATCTTGTTTGACTGGGGTCTATGATTTTTGCAAAACAAGTTATGATAGAGTAAATACTAAATTCATCACCAGAATTCTGATTTTGAGGAACGAGACTTACCAAATCCTTGACTCTGTAGACCTTTTTGAAGGCTTCTTACTCATACCAAATTTTTTACTGTTTTATATTAATATTTGCAATGAATTGTGGATGGAATATCATAAAAAACAATGCCCTGAGATTCTTACTCAGACTCCAAGGGCATCCAAATATTTTGAGAAAAAGTTTTTTTCTTCAAACATTTGAGGGCCTCCTGGAAGCCAGGACTTACTCCACCCTCTCCTTATGGGTGAGCTGCCACTGGATGGCTTATCTAAGCTTTTGCGCTGCTCATTACTGCTGCTCTTTCTTGAACCAACCAATTAAGTTTCAGTGTATGCAGAGCTTTCTGTAAGTCTCTGTTCATTAAAAATATTTATCCCCCATAGGAAGTGAAGCAGTGCTTGTTGACTGTGGTAAACAGATTCTTCTCTATTGCAAAAGTTGGGTCCGGTAATCAACACCTGGGGTAGAATTCCTCTAAAGTGGGCAGCATAGGTATAAATTTGACTTCATACCTTTGTTGCAGTCATGATATAGCCATAGATGCTGACTCTGACCTTAAACACCAATAAAAAAAAAAAAGTTATGTGTGACTGTCATCTGTAAAATGAGGTTCCCAGAGGGTGAATTTAGTGATGCAACCCTGTAACATCAGTAAATTTAGCCTCTGTGAACCTCAATCTGAATCAGGATCTCAAAACAGAGCAAAGAGGTACCCAGAGGATAACTGGCCAACTGTATGGGATAGCATCATCAAATTCACCCTCTGGGGACCTCATTCTGCAAATGTCAGATGGCGTATTTTCAGGCCTGCACATGGGATTCCCTGGAAGTGGAGCAGTGTTTGTTTTCTGTGCTAAACAAGTTCTGCTTCACAGGTAAAATAAGACCTGGTTGCCATCACCTGGGGTGGAAGGCCTCTAAAGTCCGCAGTATAGGTATAAACATTTGTCAAAACTAGACTTCCTATTTGTGCTATGGTCATGATATAGCTATATACACTGAAAGTGACCTTAAATACCAATAACATAATAAATTACTATATCTGGGAGTGCTTATAAGGTTATGTAGTACTGTAGTTGCTTTAAACTGCATGCATCAGCTTATTGTTTCTCAGTAGTAGAAAAAAATGTTGACACAGAATTTTGTTGTAAATTATTGGAGAGTGACAGCAAGCACACTCCAATAAATAGTAATAAAACAATTATTTAACTGGTTGAGTGCTAGAAGCCACTATCAGGGCTTTCAGAAAAATTGAGTGTACCAGAGCAAAAGCCAACATATTCCATGCTCATGTTTCAAATTTAGTCTAACGCAAATAATATTTCATTTATATATATTTGTTTTATGACGTTTGAAAAATAATTTGTAATAAAATAAATTCTGAATAACAAATTCAGACCACCAAAAATAATTTAGCCCTCAACCAGTTAAGAACAATCCCAGGCTAACCTAAGGCTTGTAGCATGGTGCAGTGGAGCTGTGTTAATTGAATAGCCACTTTGCCAATGAAAATTATTCAGTTAACAGGAATTGTGTCACTTTCCTATATTCTGGAGATAAACCTTAGCCTTTATTCTGTTATATTTTGTTTGTCAGTGCTCTATGAGCTCTGTCAAGCAAGATATAATAGTTTAAATGCCTGTATTGGATGTACTGAGGCCAAATAGGTCTATAAACAAAGGAAAACTGGGAAAGTCCGGGTAATTTCTGAACAGGTCACAAGATTTTTTATTCAATTACTAGGAGTTTACTCTATAACCTATATTCAATTAACAGGTCAAATTTGTAGGTATGGTAAATGGTTTTGTGTTAGGAAATTATATTCAGTTAACAGGGTTATTCAGTTAAGAGATATCCAATTTAGTGGGCTCACTGTGTCTTTGAAAAAAATACTCATGTTACCATGACATTTAAAAAATACTTCTGCAGTTTTCATAGTTACTAATTGTAAAGTTTGTATGTCTGATGTAAATGAAATGTTAGAGAATGTCTATTATTTAGATATATATATTTATTAAGTGTATTTGTGATGTATCTGAAAGGAATGTGTCAGTGTAACTTGAACATAAATTCCACGAACAAGTGAAACCAATAGCATCTTAATTCTTCGAGTCATTTACATGCACTCGGGGACAGAAAAATGGCTATATTTCTGTTGAAACCAGGCATGTCAACCGGTACCTGTACCGTTACTGCTGGTTCTCTCGTGCTCCAACCGGAACTGAAGCTTTTGTCCCTCCAGTATTTTATGGGGAAATTCCTAACTGAACGAGGATAAATGGGCTAATAATTGTGTATGGCACACTTACAAGACATACTTTCAGCTTATTTGTGAATGAACATATCAAAAAACTGTGAAGGGGCATGTTCTGTCTGCACCACCACCTTGATAAGGCTGATCATTTTAACTTTCCAAATGTGGCATCAAAGATAATGAATGCACCATCATCAGCTACTTCAAAGAAATTAATCTGTGGCGACATCAAAGTAATCATAAAGCACGATTTTCGTGCTTTATGATTACTTTGATGTCGCCGCAGAATAAGTGGTACGATGCTATGTTTGTCTTTGCGATCTTGGGGACTGGGTCAGTTTAAATGCAAATTTCTCCCATCTGATTGTGATGTCCCCCAATTGTTGACTTGTACTGGTACCGGTTTCGACGGGACAGGCTCTGTCCCATCCCGGTTATGTTGGTACCGGTGGTACTTTGATATGCCTGGTCAAAACACACTGATATTTTCATGAATGATTCTTGTGTATCTGTTTCAACAAGGTATATGTATTTTTACCTGCATCGCCAGCAGCAGAGCAGGTCTAGTAACCACTCGACTCCGTCCGTCCGTCAGTCTGTCCAAAACACTTCTTCCGTCAAAGTTTTCTTGGCTTCTTTGAAAGGGAATGATTTTATATTTGGTCTGCTGCTTCATAATGATGAGTTGTATCGTGTATCTAATTTTCAGATCTGCCATGCAGCCACTTCCTGTTTGCCAATCAATTGTTTGCAGTGACGCAGGTCCAGACCCGGTATTGGTCTTTGCTTGTTTCTCTTAAAAAATTCTCTCCTTTTTTTGTGCGTTAATGATAGGGAATATAATGACACCGTGTCAGTTTGTAATCCATCTGTAAACTTTGGTTTCAGTCTTTTGATTTTGAGGTGAGTCGTCGCTCTTGTGCATCATTGCATCTGCAGTTTTTACTTTTTGCGAGTAGACAACAGTGCTCCTTGGTTCTACCTAGCAAGCGATTACCCTTAAGGAATTGGCTGCATCTGCCTTGTAATATCCAAATTGTGCAGCAGAAAATGTTTTTTTTTAATTTCAACAAAACCATATCATGTGACCCCCTCATTGGAACGATCTTGTTGGGCTCATTCCAATGAGGGGGTCACATGATATGGTTTTGTTGAAATTTTTCAAGAATTGGGTGAAAAAAAGAAAGAAAAATTTTGATATATCTTTTCTGTAAAGGGTTAAAAACTATTTGTTGGGGATAAGGGAAACAGGCCAAATAATACAATCCATGCACAAAAATATGAAAATTACACCATGAATTATGCCAGGACTCCACATTAGCATGCTTCACAGCCAATGTTATGGAACAGTGTACAGTACACCTCCCATTTTCAAAATCAAAAGACTGTTTGGTTTCCATCAATTAGTTCGAAACAGCTTTCACTAATTATTTTCATCTCTTGGTTTTTTCATGTGTTGAGGGTGGTTAGTGGAATGTTCCTTTCGATAATTGTCCTGATTCGATGTTCAATATGATGGACAGCTTGATTTAACACTTAAGGGCCTGGACAAGTTTCCAGAAATCCCACAATACCACTGCCTCTATACATCCAGTGGCTTAGCAGTGATTTATAGTCAAGTCCTGGCTGCCTATTAAGGCAGCCAAGACTTGACTAGAATTCACTGCCTTGCTAATTTGCCTATTGTCAGCAAGACCTCTTCATGATAGCATGTTAAGGGTGCCTGTTCTGAGGTCGTTAAAGTCGGGAATAGGCCTTTTAGGGTTAACTCAAGTATGCCTTCACTCATCAATCTCATCTTTAGTGGTAGGCTCTTTTTGATAATTGTCTACATTCTATATTCAATATGGCTGCCACAAATATTTATAGATACAGCGTTTTTTTTTTCCAAGTTATTTTTTTTTGTGTACATGTATATTGGTTATGCAATTTAGTTATCTGAATGTAGTGAAGATCCACTTGTGGATGGTTACTACATACAAAATTCTAAACAATCCAAAAATGTAAACACACATAATAAGCAGCTATTAATGAAAAATAGAAAATGTTTTCATTTTTGGTGTTCACTGGAAAAAAATCTTGCCACAGTTCATTCCAATTCAATAAGCTGAGTTTAAATGCTTTTTGAGAATATTACTGGCTGGTTTTGGCCATTACATTGGGTAAAGAGTTGTTACAGATGAGATTTACACTAAGACTGTACAGTACACAGGGTTAGTTACTCAGTTGATAATGAACATTTTTTTATAACCATAGAGTGTGACTAACCTTGTGCAATGCACAGGGTTAGTCACAATTTCTGGTTATAAAAAATTGGTAACTGCCATATCAAACACTACATGAAAATGTACAATGACTCAATGCACAGGGTTAGTCCCAAAATAAAGATCTTATTTATAAACAGAAAGAAGAGTGACTAACCATGTCCATTGCACAGAGTTAGTTGGATAGCTGACATACACTGGCTCACTAAAGGCATTGCACAGGATTAGTTGATAGGCTGCCATATCACACACTACATGAAAATATACACTGGCTAAGGCTGTAAAAATGCACAGAGTTTGTTGGTTATAATTATATTAGATAGAGAGTGGGATACATGGAGAGCAGGATTCGAGGAACTAATGCAAATACTTCTACTGGATTCTGGAAATTCCAAAAATGAAAACATTATGTTTTCAATTAATAAAGATTTTTTATCATGGCATAATTATCTGAAGAATATAGCACTTATTTTTAAGTCATGAAGTCAATAAATATAAATTTTATTGAAAAATATCACATACTGGCAAGTAATACCATTATTCAGTTTTTGGTCACACAAAACAAGTTTCAGGATGTCATGCTACTGAATTACCCATCTTTTCAACCCCTGCTGCAACATGCAGAGAGTTATATATCAAATTTGGAACTGAAGAGAATGTAACTTACTTCAGCTCTTCTCACTTTGAACGAGAAGAACAAATTTTTGATTTATTTAGACTTTATACCATGGTATTTCTTTACCAAAGCCTGCTTATAGTTGATTAAGAAATGGTGTGCAGTATTCCAGACAACAATATTCACATGAAAGAAGTTTTAGCAATGATTTGAGTTCTTTGAGCATTACATGACATTTTATTTATATACAACTAACAAAACTATTCTTGTTTATAGCTTGTTTTACATGTTTACTCAACTGTTAATTCTTTACCCAATAGAGCAGTATACAGTGCACCTCCCATTTTCAAAATTGAAGGACTGTTTGGTTTCCATCATTTAGCTCGAAAATACTTTCACTAATCATTCTCATCTCTTGGTGGTTTTCATTTGTTGAGGGTGGGTTGTGGAAGATTCCCTTTTGATAATTGTCCTAATTCAATGTCCAATATGGTGGCCAGCTTGATTTAACGCTTAAGGGCCTGGTCAAGTTTCCTGAAATCCCACAATACCACTGCCTCTATACATCCAGTGGCTTAGCAGTGATTTTTAGTGAAGTCTTGGCTGCCTATTAAGGCAGCCAAGACTTGACTAGAAGCCACTGTCTTGCTAATTTGCCTTTTGTCAGCACCACCTCTTCATGATAGCATGTTAAGGGCACCTGTTCTAAGGTCATGAATGTCGGAAATAGGCCTTTTAGGGTTAACTCAAGTATGCTTTCACTCATCAGTCTCATCTTTAGTGGAAGGCTCTTTTTGATAATAGTCTGCATTCTATATTCAATATGGCTGCCACAAATATTTATAGATGCAGCATTTGTTTATAGTTATTTGCCAGAGTTATGCCCCTTTTATGGGCAGGCCCATCTGGGAGAGTCACACCTTTAGTTTAGTCTGTTAGGAATTGCTTTGTTACAATTTATGGGAGAGTGCCTGATGATACTCTTCCATAAATTGTAACAAGGCAAAGATATGTGAACAAATTTTGATGACCAAAAATGAATCAGCACTCTACCAGTTAATAGAATGAGTTCCAATGCATTCAACGCAATTGTGATTTTGAAATATGAAAATTTTTCACAAATTCTCTCAACCTACTTGTTGATTTGATTAATTGTAGTTCTTAGAGGGTAACTTTCTTGCTTTTGCCCCATAAAATCTTCAAAAATCCTTAATTTTCTCACATCTAGTTCCTTGACGACTTGGACAAGTGGTTTTCATGAGTTCTGATTAGATTTGAAGTATTGCCAAATCACTCCTTGTAAGCTCACCTGACTGAAAGTGGGAGCTATTGCCATCAGTTGGTGTCCATCAACCGTTAACTTTTTAAACTTGTCCTCTTCTTCAAAACCACTGGGCCAAATTCAAACATATATTGCATAGACCATCTTTGGAGTATACCCTTTCTACTTTGTTGAAATAAAGCCGCTTCCATCTTCAGGCTGTGGTTAATGACCCAACAGCCTAAAAATCTTCTTCGTATGAACCACCTGAGAGAATGTCTTGATATTTGGTATGGAACTTCCTTTGGTGGTAAAGATTAAAGTTTGTTCAATAGAAGTTTGTAGGTCAGTATTTGGGCTCTCTGTGGGGGCATGGCCATTTTGGGCTCCATTCAGATTTGTATTTCAAGAACCGATGGGCTGATTTGAACCAAATTTGGCATGTTGTATAATTGGTCATAAGTTATTGATTGATGCCCAAAAATCTTTTTTCACAGCTGCATGGGAACACTTACAGGAGCTTAAAATAGAGAAAAAAATTCAAATTCCCATATTTCAAAAACTGCATGGACCAGAATATTGGTTTTTGGTATGCAGCATCCTTTGGTCCAGTGGAATCAGATGGACCCCAAAAAATTAGTTTTGTCATATGGTGCCGTATGGAGAGGTCCATTTTAACACTGTTGGCAATGGGAAAATGCTCAGTTCATCATCTATCTTGTGCTCCGTCAACTAAGTATTCTTCTTCAGAACCTTTGGGCCATATCTAAACTAATTCGGTACAAAACATTTTGGTGGAGTATACTCTTCTGAATTGTTTTCTCTTTAGGCTGGAGTTAATGACCAAAAAGCCTAAAATGTTCTTTTCATGAAAAACAACAGAAAATGCTATGATATTTGGCATGAATTTCAGAAACATCCTTTTGTGGTAGAGATTGAAATTTGTTCAAGGCAAGTTGGTAGGTCAATATTTGGGCTCTATGTGGTAGTATGCCTATTTTGGGCTCCACCCCAAATTTCTATTTCTTGAAGCAATAGATTGATTTGAAGCAAATTTGGCATGTAGTATAAGTGGGTGATAACTACTTGATTTATGCCAGAAATTTTTCCCAGGACCTAAAAATGGAAAACATTTAGATACTCATAATTCAAAAACTTCATGGACCAGAATAATGTTTTTTAGTATGAAGCTTCCTTAGGGCCAGTGGAATCAGAGGGACCCAAAAAATTGCTATCGATTTTGTCATGGGGTGCCATATGGGGATGCCCTATTTTAACACTGTTGGCAATGGGAAAATGGTGAATCATTATCTTTCTTGGGCACCTTCAACTAAGTTTTTTCCTTTAGACCTTTGGGCCAAGTCTAAACTGATTTAGTACAAAGATCTTGGTGGAGTTTGCTCTTCTGATTTTTTCCTAAAAAGTTACTATACCCCTTGGGGTGGGGGATAATTCCCCATAAGCCTAAAATGCTTTAAAAATCTTTTCTTCTTATAAATCACTCGAAATAATGCTTAGATTTCTGGTATGGATCCTGAGTGATATAGATTCAAGTTTTTTCAAAGGAACTCAGTAGGTCAAAATTTGGGCTCCCTGTGGGAGGATGCCCATTTTTGGCTCCACTCAAAATTTCTCATTCCAGAACCAATGGTCTGATGTGAACCAAATTTGTGATGTTGTATAACTGGGTCATAAGAACTTAATTTGTGCCAGAAAAGGCTTTGGGGGATGGGGGGGGGGGGGGTGGGTGGTGGTGGTGTGTAGAGAGAACCACAGAAGTTAAAAACATAAAAAACAAAAATATTTTCATACCGACACTTTTTTTGAGACTTCACAGAACAGAGCTTTGTTTTTGTCTAGGAAGCTTTCTTAGAACCAGCGGAAATGAATGGCCAAAAACATTGCCTTTGGTTAAGTCATCAAATCAAAAAATTGCTCTTGCAGTCCATCACTTTCTGACACTCCTCTCTTTTGACAATTTGAGCCATGTGAGTGTTTTAGGCTCACTTGAGCCTCTGGCATATAACAATTATATTTAATGGTTCATTTAAATTTATAGTCATTTTTAATGTATCCTTCCAAAGAAAACTCATGGTGCATATAGGAGGTAGGTCTTGTTATTTATCAAGGTTTGTTGATTAGTGTTGACTTGGTTGGTAGAAGAAATTAGATAATTTGAAACTTCAATTTGTTCAACCCTAAAGGCATAGTGTCATCTGACATATATAGTGGTGAGTTGAGGATAAACACAAGAGGGGGTATCCCACTCTCATTAGCAGGGTTTGACCCCCCATCCCCCCTTCCGGTTGGTATTGGAATTTTGCGTTCAGTATTTTTATGGGGGTATACTGGGGTATCAGTTCAATATTCGGTATCTGGCTTGACTGAGATTTGCTGGTAGTATCAAGGGGAATTCACAACAGGAAAAAAATACAGAATAAGTTTTTCTTGTGTGATTCTATCAAAGCACCACAAATTCCACTGCCAATGAGCTGAACATTGGCATTCTTTTGCAAACACAAATCGTATCTACAATAATTTTGTGACTTGTTCCAAACACACTTTAACCTTCAAGGCTTATTTCAAGCTTATGCGATCTCAGCATGTGCCATTAACATGTCATCATTAGAAGGTCCTGCTAACAATACACAAATCACCTGAGCAGTGAATTCTAGTCAAGTCTTGGCTGCCTTAACTGGTAGAGTGCTAAATTATTTTTTACCAACGAAATTTGTTCACATGTCTTTGCCTTGTTACAATTTGCCTTTAGGCACTCTCCCATAAATTGTAACAAGGCAAACCTATACAGACTAAATAATTTCACTTCAAAGATAATATGAAGCATATCCACTGAATATGAGGCCTTTACATTACGGTCCCTGCATGTCAGAGTAAAGCCCAATATGGGCTTCGAGCACTCAACCAGTTAACTGGTAGAGTGCTGGAAGCCCTATTTTGGGCTTTACTAAAAGTGACAGGCAATAACTGTCTGTAGCTACATTCTGCCTGAGGAAGCCTTTATTGTTCCTGGTATGAATCAGATTTTTTATACAATACCTTGCTCTCTGACATTTAATTGGATAGTGCCTATAAGGCACTATCCAATTAAATGTAATAGAGCAGTATATGATGAGCTTTGATTTTTTGTCAGAAAAACTCAGCACTTTACCAGTTAAGAAGCAACCAAGACTTGACTAGAAATCACTACTAAGTAACTGGACATGTACAGGTCATAGTCTAGAGGGAATTCAGGACAATTTCCCAGGCCCTTAATGGTTAACAAAACTGAAAAAAAAAATCAGTAACTTTTTTCATGAAAATGAACCTTTCAACTGCTATCAATCGTCAACAAGGCATTATAAGTTACAAATGTCGGAAAAAATGAAAATTCTGACAGGTTCGGGTCGGTTTTTCATATCCCCACTTTCACAGTATTGATTCGTTTTTTTGGTATACTGCCCTTTCTAATACACATTTCACTATCTAAAAATCCAACACTTGTTTGGTCTGCAAGAATATTTCTGATGACCCTGTAATGACAGGAATTTGCAGGAATGAACTGTGAGGTATGTGGCTTTTGTATTGGCATCATCACTAAAATAGGTAGAAATGGATATATACTCTCCATTCAAGCCTGAAAATAAGCAGACTGTCATCTGCAAATTGAGGTCCCCACAGGGTGAATTTGGTGATGCAGGGTAGCATCACAAAATTTATCCTCTGTGGACCTCAGTCTGAATCAAGTTCTCAAGCCAAAACAGAAAGATGTACATAGAGGATAAATTGGCCCACTATATATGATAGCATCAGCAAATTCACCCTCTGGGGACCTCATTTTGCAAATGACAGGTTGCTTATTTTCAGACTTGTCTCCATTTATTCTTAGAAATCCAATAAACTCACATTAATTGCTTTTGAATAAGACATAATACAAAATATTATGGGTGATATGTATCAAATGCACTATGGTATGATTAGTTTTATTTATATGTCAAATAATTCATAATTATCTATTGCCAACAATTTGCAGGTAAAGTTATTTATTTACACCAGTACCACACTGTTCGAAAGTGCCAAACAGCACAAAATGAGAATAAAGTTTGTTATCCATAATAAATGTTATCTTTCATGATACCATCTGATGTTCCCCGTGGGAATCCCAGGACGTGAAGCAGTGCTTGTTTTCTGTGATAAACAATCTCTGTTTATTGGTAAAATAGGACCCAGTCACCAATGCTTGGGGTGGAAGTCCTCAAAAATGGGCAACATGGGTAGAAACAAAGCATATCCACTGAATATGAGCCTTCAGGTTGAGGCACCTGCGCTTCAGAATAAAGCCCAAATATGGGCTTTCAGCACTCTACCAGTTAAACACCAAATAATAAATAAATACCATGTGATGTGCAGGATTTTTTTGCCTAACAGAGGACACTTGCAAAAGAAATTTCTGAAAGTTTTCATTTTTTGCCTAAAAATGAAACTAATGAACCATCATCTACATGAGCATGACAAGCTTGTTACAATGGGGTGAGAGGGGTTGGTCATAAGCTATGCTTCGGAGGTAAAAAATGAAAGAAAAACTTTGAATGACTATTTTTAGCTGCGACGATCAGCTCTATATGTGGCAATGTCGGTCTGTCACCAATGAGTTTAAAAAACACTATAACTTCTAAAGTACTTGATGGAATGACACCATACTTGGTATGCAAGTGTATCTTCATGATGTCTACACTCTGTCAATAGTGCATGTCATTCGGATAATTTCTGTCACATTTTTAGCCTGACTGTTTACAGTAAGGGGTATAGTAATTACTTTTGTCCATCCGTCCGTCCGTCTGTTAACATTTAGAGTTTTTGGTTAAAGTTTGTGGTTAAAGTTTTTTACTGAAGGTTCAAGTGTTTTTTTTTGTTGTTTTTTTTTTTTCTTATTCCTGTTCAGTTGACATTTGGAGTTTTGGTTAAAGTTTGTGGTTAAAGTTTTTTGTTCAACCTTCAAGTACAGACTATACCCAGTATTTCTTGTCTGATCATCATGAAATTTCATATGCAGGTTTTAGGTCATGTCTACATGAGAATGTCCCCTTTTGGTCGTGATCGGTCAACTGGTATGGCTGCCCGAGCCCAAAACCCGAAAACCATTAGCACAGTGTACAGGTTGTATTTATGAAGGGATTTCATTGCAACTTCATAGAATGCCTCTGAATAATGCCTAGATGAGAACGTCCCCGTTTGGGCATGATCTGTCAACCGTGATGGCTGCCCAAGCCCGAAACCCCAAAACTATTAGCACAGTCTGCAGGTCATGTTTAATATGGACGGATTTCATTGTAACTTGATACGATGACTCCATATGAGTCTACATGAGAATTTCCTCATTTGGGCGTGATCTATCAACCGTCACGACTGCCCGAGCCCAAAACCCGAAAACCTTTAGCACAGTCTACAGGTCATATTTATAGAGGGATTTCATTGTAACTTCATAGGTTGACTTCATATAATTTCTACATGAGAAAGTCCCCTTTTGGACGTGATTGGGCAACTGTGACGGCTACAGGTGCCCGAAGCCCGAAAACCTTCAGCACAGTCTACAGGTCATATTTATGAAGGGATTTCATTGTAATTTTGTAGGATCAATCCACATGATGCCCAGATGAGAATATCCCCTTTTGGTTGCGATCATTCATTTTCCATGATGGCTGCCTGAGCCTAAAGCCTGAAAACCTTTAGCACAGTCTACATGTCATATTTATGGAGGGATTTAATTGTAACTTGATAGGTTGACTTCATATAATGTCTAGATGAGAACGTCCCCTTTTGGGCAACTGTGACAGCAACAGGAGCCCAAAGCCCGAAAACCTTTAGCACAGTCTACAGGTCATATTTATGGAGGGATTTCATTGTAACTTGATAGGTTGACTCCAGGTTTGTGGTTAAAAACCTGCACAAACACCATCACCCCCTAACCCCCCCCCCCCCCCCCCCCCATTAGGCTTTTTTTTTCTTCTTTTCTCCAATATGCATTTTGAACTATTTACAGTCACTACATGTGGAACCTTTTTTAAACCCCTCCCTCCTCCCCCACCCCCACCCCCACCCCCTTCTGGGGGCAAATTAGGCACTTTTTTTTTCTTTCGTCAAAAATGCTTGTTTACAGTTATGGTTAAAAACCCAAACACCACCACCCCCCTCCCCCCCTCCCCCCAATTAGGCATTTTTTCTTTCTTTCCTCGAATATGCATTTTGAACTATTTATAGTCACTACATGCGGAACCTTTTTTTTAAACTCCTCACCCCACCCCCAATTAGGCACTTTTTTTTTCTTTCGTCAAAAATGCTTTTTTACTGTTTTTGTTAATGTTTGTGGTTAAAAACCCAGACAAACACCATCACCCTCCCATCCCTATGGTGCCAGTGAGGTATTTTTTTTCTCTGCTCAAAATGCATTCTGAAGGATTTAGACTGACCACATGTGCAAAAAAAAAAATGGACTCCCCAAACACACCCCCACTCTCCCCCACCCCTCATCCCCACCCCACCTCCTCCTCACCCAGGGCCATTCATACAATATTTTTTCTTTGGTACAAAATGCATTTTTTAGCCTAACTGTTTATAGTCGGGGCTATAGTCATGACTTTCGTCCGTCCATCTGTCGGTCCATCCATCTGCCTGTAAACAATTGGTTTCCGACTGACTGATAACTCCAGTTTGGATTATTTGATTTCAACCAAAGTTGTTATGTGTATTTTCCAGCTAGTAGTACAGGCCAGGTTTCAATATAGGTTCCACAACTGCCCCCCCCCCCCCCTCCCCCCCCCCCCCCCCCCCCCCCCCACACACACACACACACACACACACACACACCACACCCCACACATACAAACACAAATTGTCACTTAGGCAATTATTCCCAAAATGCATTTTGAAGGATTGGGAGTTATTGCATGCAAAAAAGAAAATTGACTCATATAGCCCAACATTGCTTTATGTACTGCATCTTTAATCCTTTACCTTACACAAGTTGAAGCCAACAGTTCAAATTATTTTTCTGACACCTCAGATTTTTTCATTTTTCATTTTTTATTTACTTTTGACCATGGCTTATTACTCCTTATTGGAACAAGCTCATCAAGTTTGTTCCATTAATAGGTCATGAGGTATGTTTTGAAGTATAGAAATGAAAAAATAAAATTTGAACAGCAAATTTTGTATATCACGAGTGGAGATATGGCAGATTCGTTAGGTAAACAGTTAACAAAAAATGGATCCAACTATTTTGCATCTAAGCATTGCCATTCCTGGGACAGTCGGGCCGTATGCGTGACATCACTCTAGTTGGACTTGTCACCAACAAGTTTTTTTTGTCACCAATGAGTTTTTTTTTTTCACCAACACGTTTTAAGACACCATAACTCCTAAAGTACTTGATGGAATGACACCATACTTGGTATGCAAGTGTATCTTCATGATGTCTTCACCCTCTCAATAGTGCATGGCATTCGGATAATTTCTGTCACATTTATGGACTTGTCACCAACAAGTTTTTTTGTCACCAACAAGTTTTTTTGTCACCAACAAGTTTTAAAACATCATTGGCGTGGCACAAATCGTCGCAGCTTTGGCACTGTGACAGTGCATCTTGTTGTAAATAGACTCCAGGGATGAGAGAGCTCAGTTAATTACCTGATTTCAGATAATTTTTTATCAAAATTCAAAAGTTTTTATTTTCTATACATCTACATGAAAATGGTCTTCAAAACCATTTTCATGTAGTTTTATAAAAATAAAATGTCAATCAAGTTATACCCAAATTATAAGTTCTCTTATTTTTTGAAAAAATAAACATGATTTTCATAAATATTGAGGTTAAACAAGAGCTGAACCATGGCCCAGTGAATATCCCCGACCATTGCATACCGCCTCAGTGCACACTGAGTTTCATTAAAATACATCCACTCACTTCTGAGATATGGATCTGGATGGATGCCCTTAAAATTAAGTCTCAAGTGTTTTTTTTCTGTTGCAAAAGCAACCCCCTACCATTTAAGGACAAAAGGATTACCACATATGGAAACAATACCCAGTACTTAGACAATGGAAAGATTTTGTGTTTGGCCATACCTCCTAATGCTTAAAGTACTGAAAGTCTGCCCAGATGGATGGATGGACAGATGGATAGACAGACAGACAGATGTATACATGGGTGGATGGATGGATGGATGGATGGATGGATGGACAGGTGGATGGATCGACGGATGGATGGATGGATGGATGGATGGACGGACGGACGGATGGACGGACGGATGGACCGACAGACAGACAGACAGACAGACAGATGAACACATTATCCAGTAAACCCCCCTCTTCGATAGTGGAGGTAAAACAAGCCGAACAGACAAAAATTGACTATTTTGTACACTCAAAGGTCATAACTCATAGTAAAAAAATATATATGAACAGCAAAATGGCATATGATTCTGAAAGAGCTCTGTTGCAACGCACTTTGTAATAATGTTATAATTATTACAAAGTGCAAATACATGGACAGGAAAAGAATTTCAAAATGTAATAATTATTACAAAATGCAACTACATGGACGGAAAAAACTTTGCAAAGTGCAATAAACTTTTTTTCAGATGGGCAATCAGAAACTAATTCATGTTATTATACAAATATTAACTTAAATTTGTATCTCCTTGATTCTACGACTGTCTTAGGGTATATTATGTGCTCTTCTATGCGTATTTGAGCAGGTTTCGTAGTTTTATAACAAAATTCAACTACATGGACTGGAAAAACTTTGCAAAATGTAATAAATATTACAAAATGTGACTGGAAAAATGTTGCAAAATGTAATAAAATATTTTCAGGCAGAGCAATTAAACTAATTCATTTTATACAATTATTAACATAAAATTGTATCAGTATTTCTTAACCAAATGCTATCAATGTGTGTTTTTTGTGAGAATTTCCTTACATGTGTCAAGTGCCCATTCATATGCTTTTGTATTGTCTTATGGACCTCTCTCCCCTGACCCACTCCAATAATAAATAAATAAATAAATAAATAAATAAATAAATAAATAAATAAATAAACAGGTCATCATTAGCAAGAACCTGACCCTCAAAACGTCTTGTGACAAATAACCAGCAGAGCAATAGCCCGCATACACCTGCGGTGGGGTGGGAAATGATAGAGGGTCTATTCTGAGGCTCTTCACGACCTTCGTCACACACCTTTTCAATTATGCTGCCTGTAGTCACACACACATACCATGTTAGTTGGGTTACAGCTCAGCAAGTCAATCAAGTACTGGCCCTCAGCCAGGTGCTAGAGGTGCCTGGGACACCCACATCACTTAACTCAGAAGAATCGAGCCTTGAAACACTCCAGCGCCTCACCAACCTTGCAGAAAAGACCCTTTCCCACCTAAGCCTGAGCGATCTCATAAAATGGTACCAACACTTTCGATAGAACCCACCCCAGAGGGAGGGGCTGGGGATGAGCGTGCCATCTGCACCAGGGACTTCAGGCCCGGGCTGTAAGCAAAAAATGACCTTTCTGGCTGTTGCCAAGAGAAGTGTTAAGGTGTCTGACCTACAGCCCAAAGATATTCTCCTGGTCCCTTGCTTGCTGGGCAGGCTATAATGGTATGTTATGTACCCAACCTATCCTCACCCACTCCCTTACCCCCGCTCCTCCCAGACCCTGGGATCCCCAATGTCCTGTCTCTGACACAACACTATAGGTTCAATGGCCAACTCTAGTTGCACGGATATGTACAGTGCACATCGCCTGCACTGCAGGCTGGGTGTTGATGCTTAATGCAGGGTGTATGTGAATGGGAAAAAACAGGCATCAAGGGTGAGAAGCGTTAGAGTGGCTATGATGTATCGGCGACGTCATGGTGAGTATGCTGTCCTTGTCCATGGAGCTGAGTGACTGGACATTGTCCGGGCCCATCGCCGCTGAGTAGCTCTGGTCCTAGATTAGTACGGCTGTCCTTGGGATGGGCTAGGTGGCGCTGTCGTCCAGGCCCATGGATTCAAAATGCTCAATATCAATGGAATTAATGGACATAAACCTAGTGGGTGACTGTCCTGATGACAATGTCAGTTTCATTCACCACTCCGTGTTATATTGCATAAGGGGTCTAGAGGCTGGACACCATAGCCCGAGTCGCGAGTAGAACTCCAAAGGGCAGATGAGTGCTGTGGCCTCCTTCGTTTCCCTGTCCCCTGGGTGGGTGGCTCTTTGTGCCTTGGCCGCCTTCTTGGTTCTCTTATTCCCTGTCCGGGCGAACGTTTTTGCATGAAAAACATTATATAAGTAATTTAAGATGCAAGTGAGCTCACACCCATGTAGACATCCCTGTGTATCTTCAGTGTGCGTAACCAGTTCCTCCCCCATCACACCCCTTCCCAAGAAGCACATACGCTGGCGATTACCAGGAACATTTTAAATGACTTTATTCATACACACAGTAGCTTGTGTGTTCTAACTAGTATATATCGTGAGTCGTAAGTAATCAGACCATGGCAGCCGGGTCCGTGTCACTCACGTTATGTCCTTGAGCAAGACACTTAATCTCGATTGCTTATGTGGGAACATGGTGGCAAAGTGGCTGAGACGTATGACATGCTGATGGTACAAACGCCTTGAACCAATGCTAACTCAGGTTAGTATGTTGGAGAATCTGACAGTTACTCGCCACTATTCAGTGGTTCTATCCCAGTACTCCGGTTTCCTCCACCTATTAAACTACCCTACACGATTTGACCCTGGCTGTTGAAAGTATCATAAAACCCCAATAAATAAATAAATAACAGTGAATTGAAGTCCAGAAAAAGCAATGCACCAATAGCAAATCACTATGTCCACCAGGCGTCGTACATGTTGGTCTGCAATTTATACACCCTATATTTTAAAGAGTGACACATCTGTAAATCGCAGACCTACAAGGTCTGGTGGTGATTTCCTATTGTGCTTAATTGGTTATGATCCGATCAACTATGGTGGTTAACAGGTTAAAAATATCAAATCGTCTTAACACCAGTCGGATGGTGGAGGGTGGGTTGTTGAATGTCGATCAACAAAGTATGTTCAGATTAGTCCACTCTGCAGTGCAGTCCTATGGTGAATGTATTCAAATATAGAAATATCAGTATCGTCAACGTGTATTTTATTTTCGCAATGGACGAAAATAATCCGCCAATTATGCAGGAATCTTGGTGTCTTTTCAGTAACTTTATACTTCTAGAAGCAGAAAATAAAGATTTGCAGAATCATTGGAAACGATAAAGGGGGCGGGGGCAGGGGGGGAGGGTTAATATATTGCCGATTGACACATGACGTGTGTACATGTAAGTAAATTAATCAGATGAAAACATTTCCAATAATTCCATTGGAAAAAGTTTATTAATAATGCAACTCTTGTCGAGCCAATTTCGTTGCATTTTGTAACAATTATTACATTTTGCAACGTTTTTCCAGTCCATGTAGTTGCATTTTGTACCATTTATTACATTTTGCAATGTTTTTCCTGTCCATGGAGTTGCATTTGTAATAAAAGTTCGAAAATCTACGAAACCCGCTCAAGTATGCGTAGAAGTACACATAATATACCTTAAGACAGTTGTAGAATCACAGAGATACAAATTTATTTTAATATTTGTATAATAACATGAATTTCCAGCTTGAAAAAAATGTGTATTACATTTTGCAACATTTTTCCTGTCCATGTTGCTGCACTTTGTAATAATTATTCCATTTTGCAACTTATATTACAAAGTGTGTTGTAACAAAGCTCATCACACTGAACACCTGTATGAAATTTCATCAATATCCAAGCACTAATGTTCAAGTTATGACCTGAACAGACATCCGACAGGTAAATTCAAAAAATTTTCCCAAGTCGAAAAGGGGGATGACTTTAGAAATTAAAATGTAAGAAACATCATTAGAGACTTGTTTAAAAGCCTTTCCCATAAAAAACGTCATGCCAAATTTCACTGAGATCCCACAACCCAAACCTGAGATACAAGGCGAACAGACAAAAATTGGCTATTTCGTACACTCTAAGGGCCATAACTCAGTGAAAAAATATACGGAAAGCAAAACGTCTTATGAGCTCATGATACTGAACCCCTGTATAAAATTTCATCAAAATCCAAGCACTAATCTTCAAGTTATGTCCTGAAGAGACATCAGATTGAGGGACGGATGCATGGATGCACAGATACAATCCAGTATATCCCACCTTTTTTTAAAAAGTGGGCGTATAATTATGCGAGTTTGAGCATATCATCGCCTGAGTGCTAGAATGTCCTATGTCCCACAGGGGACATAGGACATTCTAGCATTCAGGCGACGATATTTCAGATAATTAAGATTTCTTCCACTCTCGTCCATGAATAGAGCTTGCTGCATGTATTCATAAGGTTAGATGATGAGTTAAGAAATTTTACAATGGCAATAATGCAGTATGCTTCCATCCCTAAGATTACAAGTTACTGATAATTTCATTGGTTTTAAAATGTCACATGCAAGCTGTATATGTTTATACATACAGTCATTTGAAATCTAGATTTGGCTGACTGTCAGTGATCTGTCTTTGCAAAAAGTCAACAGATGACAACCACTTTTCATTAAACAAGCAAGAATTCTATCATTGATTATTCATCATGCAACACTTTCATTTTTTTGCCTTAAAAACGTACCATATGATCTATCATTGGAATGAGCTCATTGCAAAGATGGGTGATAAGCTATTTTTTGGTGGCAAAAATTGAAAAAAGACAATCAAATTTGAATGGCTGGATATAACCGTTACTTTGGGTTAAGAGTTGACCCTACGAGTGATGGAGTAATTGATGAAAAATTAGTGTTCCTTAAGCCAATATTTAAAAAATGTCTCGTTAGGCCCCACAAAGTAAATCTTCTGTTTCTCAGGCCATTTTTAGCTTAACTTGACAAAGTCAAGATAAGCTATTGCCATCACATGTGTGGAAGTCTGTTCACATTTTCCTTTAGCACAGGCCACACCCCGTAGTTCTTGTCCGATCGTCATGAAATTTCATATGCAGGTTTGGGGGTCATGTCTAGATGAGAATGTCCCTTTTTGGTCATGAACGTTCAACCGTGAGCCCAAAACTCGAAAATTTTTAGCACAGTCTACAGGTCATATTTATAGAGGGATTTCATTGTAATTTGGTAGGATGCCTCTGTATAATATCTAGATGAGAACGTCCCCTTTTGGTCATGATCTGTCAACCGTGATGGCTGCCCAAGCCCGAAACCCAAAAACTTTTAGCACAGTTTGCAGGTCATATTTAATATGGTGGGATTTCATTGTAACTTGGTAGGATGACTCTGTATGATGTCTAGATGAGAACTTCCCTATTTGGTTGTGATCTGTCAACAGTGACAACTGTCCAAGCCCAAATCCCAAAAACCTTTAGCACAGTCTACAGGTCGTATTTATGGAGGGATTTCATTGTAACTTGGTAGGATGACTTCATATAATGTCTAGATGAGAACGTTCCCTTTTGGTTGCGATTAGTCAACTGTGATGGCTACAGGGCCCCAAAGCCCGAAACCTTTAGCACAGTCTACAGGTCATATTTATGAAGGGATTTCATTGTAACTTGTTAGGATGACACCAGATAATGACAGATGAGAATGTCCCCTTTTGGTCACGATCATTCAGCCGTGACGGCTACCCACACCCAAAAACCTTTAGCACAGTCTATAGGTCGTATTTATGGAGGGATTTCATTGTAACTTGGTGGGTTGACTCCATATAATGTCTAGATGATAACATCCCCTTTTGGTCGTGATTAGTCAACTGTAAGGGATACAGGGGCCCGAAGCCAGAGAAAATTTAGCAGACTACAGGTCATATTTATGAACAGATTTCATTATAACTTGGTAGGATGACTCCAGATAATGCCCAGATGAGAATGTCCCCTTTTGGTCACGATCATTCAACCATGACAGCTGCCCGAGCCCAAAACCCCCTGAAAAACTTTAGCACAGACTACAGGTGATATTTATGAAGGGATTTCATTGTAACTTGGTAGGATGACTCAGTATAATGTCTAGATGAGGACATCCCCTTTTGGTTGCGATCGGTCAACTGTGATGGCTACACAGGCCCGAAGCCCGGAAAACCTTTAGCACAGTCTACAGGGCGTATTTATGAAGGGATTTCATTGTAACTTGATAGGATGACTCGTTTTAGAATAATTTCACTGTAACTTGGTAACTTTCGTTGACATATATTAACTGTGAGGGCCACATACATTAACTGTGAGGACCACATTAACCCACCCCTCAATTCTTTAGTACAGTCTACACCTCATATTATTTTTATTGAAAACATAGCACAAAAAAACATAATCCTTTCATAAACATTGAACATGATCCTTTTCATCAAATGCAACACTCAGACAAGTTAAGCTACAGTGTCATTGATACTTTCATTTGTAAAATTGCTTGAGGGTGGTGGTTTTAGCTCACCTGACTGAAAGTAAGGGTGAGCTATTCTGATCACTTTTTGTCCATCGTCTGTCGGGAAGGTGGTGTTTGAGTCTTTTTCTCCCAAACCACATGCCACATTTTGGGTTTTTCTTCAAATTGGGTTTCTGCTCATATTGAGGAAGGGGTACGGCCAAAATGCCCCAATTTTAAAAAAATTCTTCTCATGAACCAACTGTAGCAGAGACTTCATATTTGGTATACAGCTTCCTTTTGAGGTGTAGACTCAAGTTTGTTCAAGAGAAGTTCGAGGGGCAATATTTGTCATCGTTACGGGAGGGGCTAGAATTTTTGTCCACCCAGAATTTCTATTTTCCAAACCGAGAGGACGATTTGAACCAAATTTGATATGAAATATAAATGGGTCATAAGTACTTGATTTGTGCCCAAAGTTTTTTTTCAAAATACCCCGTGGGAACCACAGGAGCTAAAAATAGAAAACACGGCACTGAGAATTTGATGAGAAGCTTCCTTAGGACCAACAGAATGGAATGGTAAAAAAAAAAAATTGCTATCGGTTTTATCATAGGGTACTTTTTGGGGTCTGAGTCAGCATTTTTTAACACTGTGGGTAATGGGGAAAACATTTAAGACTCTTCTTCTCCCAAACCACTGCTCCAAAAGCTTTCATATTTCACATATAACATTTTTGGAAGTTTGTTTCACATGTTTGTTGAAAGCAAAACCCTGGATCCATATTTGGGGTCTCTATGTTTAAATTAGTGCGCTGTGAGGAATATTCTTTAAATATCTTCTTCAGATCCACCAATCAGAATCTTTCGTATGCAGCATCCTTGGGGGGGGGGGGGGGGAGATTCAAGTTTGTTCAAACCAAGTCTCTGGGTTAACATTTGGGCTCCCTGTGGGAGACCGAATTGTAACTTCGTTCAATATGAGGAACATTTTTTAAAAATCATCTTCACATCCACCAGTAAGAATCTTTTGATATTTGGTATACTGTATTGTTAGAGAGGTGAGATTCAATTTGTTAAAGCCAATTCCCTGGGTTAATATTTGGGCTCCCTGTGGGAGCCCGAATTATAACTTAGTTCAACATGAGGAATATTTAAAAAAAAATTTATTCTTGAGATCCAGTAGTCAGAATCTTTTGATATTTGGAATACAGCATCCTTAGGGAGGTGAGATTCAAGTTTGTTCAAGCCAAGTCCCTGGGTTCATATTTGCGCTCCCTATTTGAGCCTGAATTATAACTTAGTTCAATATGAGGAATATTTAAAAAAAAATAATAATTTTCAGATCCACCAGTCACAATGTTTTGATATTTGGTATTTGGTTTTCTGAATGGGGTAGATGCAAGTTTGTTCAAATCAGGACCCTCAGGTGATAGTAGTCAGTGTCAGGTGAGTGCTCTTAGGCTCCTTGGGGCCTCTTGTTTATTTTATTTTTTATTGTTGTTATTTATTTCTTTGCCATCAAAAGTTCATGTTCTTGGTTTATGTTTTAAACCTTATAATGTACAGAACAGCATGGGTGGTGGTGTATTTCGTCCCTTGAGTGCAAAAAGGCTTTGCAAAGCCTTGATGCACTCAAGGGACAAACTTATTAATTTTATTAACTTGGGTAAAACATTTTGTAGCAAAGTATTTTTTTATCTTTTTAAGTTTGCATTGGTTATAAAAAGTGAACATGCAGTAGCCAAAAGGACCATGCAGGAGGGCCTGAGAAACAGATTTTCAACTTTTTTTAGGCCTTGTGATGAATTTTTTCAAGATTCTTCGAATATCTTCATTAAGTCAAATGTTGGTGAATACCATGGGCAGAAATGATGGAAAAAACGTCTCTTGTGCAATTCTGCATGTTGGTTCACCCTCCTGTTGAAAACAAAACAAAACTGGCTGACATGACTTGCTTAGAATTTATAATTAATGAATCATGTGTAGGAACATCATGGTGGCAGTGTGAAATCAACATTTTATTTTAAAGTTGTGGCTGATGAATGAAATGGGGGCGCGGTGGCTCAGTTGGTAGAGGTGCAGGCTGCAAGCCGAGAGGTCCTCGGTTCGAATCCCACCTGCGGCAACCGCGTTGTGTCCTTGGGCAAGACACTTCACCCCGATTGCCTACATGGGGGCACGATGACGCTGTGTACTGAGGCGTACTGCACGTCAATGGTGCGCATGTCGTCAACCAATCTAACCCTGCCTGTGCTGCGGTGCAGAGTTCAGAGTTACGATGTTGGAGAGCTGACAGCTGCTCGTCGTTGCTCGGTGGTTCTCTCCGGGTACTCCGGCTTCCTCCACCAGTAAAACTGTCACGGTCACGATTAGCCATTGTGCATAAGTATGTGACCTTAAACACCAATAAATAAATAAATAAATATAGATGAATGAAATCATAAATATATAAATTCTCTCATTTGCAACATAACCTCTTTGGCGTGATGAATTACCATTTTGTTCGAATTGAGCTCTTAATGATATTTATGGGTATCATGAAGTTGGCCACCTAGGACCCTGCAAATCGCAAATTTTGGGTGAAATCGAATCCTGAACTGAATCAAGCAGATGATTTTGAATCAAACTGAATCTCCAGTTGTAGATAATGCAACTTCTCACAACTGCAAATATTGTCATCAGTCTCCACTCATGCACTGTATGCAACAGAGACTCATCTCTGATGGTACGTATTTATTTATTTATTAAGGCTTAATGACACTTTAACAGCCAAGCTCATATCGTGTCGGTGATAGTTTTATGGGTGGAGGAAGCCAGAGTACCCAGAGAGAACCACCGAGCAATGGCGAGCAGCTGCCAGCTCCCCAACATCATAACTCCGCACTACAGCACAGTCAGGGTTAGATTGGTTGAAGACATGTGCACCATTAACATGCCGTACACCTTAGTATACGGCGTCATCATGCCCCGACATGGACAATCAGGGTTAGGTGCCTTGCCCAAGGACACAATGTGGGAGTCCGAATCGATCGCTCAGATGGTCACCCATCCAAGGACCAAATGTGCTCAATATTGCTTAACTTCGGTGATCTGACGAGAACTGGCTTCCGCAACGCCACCGTGCCCACACATCTCTGATGGTAGAAGAAGAGTTCAATGAGGTTCCACTTCAACTACTTTGATTCTGTTGTGGAATATTCCACTTTTTTGAACTACAAGCTGGTAAATATTCTTTTTCTCTTCATAATCTATATTCAACTCTTAAGCCGCAGAGTATTTTTAAGATATTTTTCATCGCATCCAGTCATGGCTGCTGTGCAGCAGCCATGACTGGATGTGATGAAAAATTCATCTAAATTTAACTCAAGAAATCATTGGTGAAAAAATCAATTCAATTTACAGGAAGAAATTGGGGTTAAATGTGCCCAAACTATACTCATTGGGGCGTGGTGACTCTGTAGGTAGAGGTGCAGGCTGCAAGCCGAGAGGTCACCGGTTCGAATCCCACCTGCGGCAACTGCATTGTGTCCTTGGGCAAGACACGTCACCCCAATTGCCCATGTGTGGGGGACAGTGGCATTGTGTACTAAGGCATACTGCACACGTCGATGGTGCACTTCAACCAATGCTAACCCTGCTTGTGTGGAGTATGTTGGGGAGCTGACAGTTGTGTGCCACTGCTCAGTGATTCTCTCCGGGTACTCTGGCTTCATCCACCCATAAAGCTGTGGTGGTCATGATTAGCCATTGTGGAGAAATATGTGTCCTTAAACACCAATAAATAAATAAATAAATATAATTATACTCATTTTCATGGTAAGAGAAATCCTGTCCTTTTGGGTCCTTCATGCCTAATGTATACTATTTCCTACAGGTCAGTCTTATCCATCCAGTAACAAATGATAAAAGAAACAGACTATTTTTCGCACTCTGTATAATATATGTGAAGAATCTGTAGCATAAGTCTTGTGGGATGGGGAGGGGGGCACCACACCCCTCCCCAAAATGCTTCATCTCAACAGGCAGTAGTCATGTCAAGTACTGTTGCCTAATAGTTGGTATGTTCAATGACCACTGAAATCACAAAAAATGTCACGTGGTAACTAGTCTGGAGAAATGTGAGTTGGACCAGCCCTAAAAATTAGCCATGGGAATTGGCAATACCATTGTGAATGTTATGGAAATCTGCCACAACTTTGCAAGTATAAACTATTGGCAAAATTCATGTTGTGGTTGGCCAAGCAGGGTTCATATAACCCATTCCCCTAATCTCTGAAGATAAGTCACATGAAGAATAGATTGCTTCAAAAGTACACGCAGAGAGAAATTTCCAGAGACAAAAAATCCCTTTGAAAAAACAGGAAAAGTACAAGCAAAGTTTCAACTATTGGGCCCTCAGATTCAACCTGGAAGTTGATTGTCCAAACTTTACTTGTGTCATTTATGTTTTTCCACTGATTATGAATTACTGCCTTGGTGGAAATTCCACTGTTAGTATTTTAGTGGTAATCCACTCTTCATATTCTTTAACAACATCTCTCAGTGTAGTCTACTTGTGGATACCCTAGGAGGAGGTGGAACAATTCTTGTTTGGAGTGGTAGATATGTTCCATTTTGCCAGTATATAAAGGTACCCAGTTACTTGGAATGTATGTCCTTACTTGTAAGTGGGCAGCATATTTATAAACAATTATTTAAACACAGCTTTATATTTGTTGTGATCTTGATCTAGCCATAATTGCTGAAAATGACTTACTGGTACACACCAATAAACAAAAACCCTTATAAGAATGAGCTTCTGATCTCAATTCAAAGAGGAGCTCCTGAAAAGACAAGCCATTTTGGAACAAGCAGGTCTTCAAAAACCTTTTCACTTTACTCAACCTGCAGACTATTTTCTAAATATTTTTCATCAAATCTAGTCATGGCTGCATTGAAGCAACCGTGATTAGATTTGATGAAAAATTCATTTCTACTGATAGAGTTCTAAATTATTTTTGACCATCAAAATTTGTTCAATTGTCTTTGCCTTGTTACAATTCTTGGGAGAGTGCCTGTGGACAATACAGTGGCATAGCCAGGGTGTGTGGGGGGAGGGGGTGGGGGGTCACACCCCACCCCCAGGTGATGTGGACTAATTATTGATGCCTTTCACAACTTATAAATTTTGGACACAAACAGACTCAGAGTCAAGGAAATTAAGTTTGTCTCAAATTTCAAATTTTTTCCCTGAGGAGGCCCCCCCCCCCCCCCCCCCTTTCCAGTGAGAGAAGATGTCCCACTCTTGTGCCTGTCCCCATCTCACCACTATGTGGCTCGGATGATGCTGCACATCCTATTCTCTATACCACCCCCCACCCCATAGTTAAGCAATCTGAATGTAACGGTTACTCCCCAACATAGGGGCTACGTTCAGATCGCTGAACTAGACCACCTGATTATTGCTCTTGCCTTGCCCACCTAAGTTTGATATCCTGGCTATGTGCCTGGGACACTCTCCTATAAATTGCAACAAGGCAAATCCTAACAGACTAAATAATATCACTTCATAGATAATATGAAGTATAGCCACTGAATTTGAAGCCTTAAAGTTGCAGTACCTGCACTTAAGAATAAAGTCCAAATATGGGCTTCCAGCACTCTACTAGTTAACATTGGTGAAAAACTCCATATAATTTACAGGGGTAAAATTTGATTAAATCTGCACAAATTATACTTATTTCAGAAGATAGAGAAATCCTGGCCTGGACAGGAATATCTGCCACAGAATACAAGGAGTAAATATTGGACTTTTTACTACACACTGTCATCCAAAAAACAGTGCCAAATTGGAAAATATAAATAACTGGGAAAATGTTTAATACCAATTCTATTATATTTGAACACTCAACCCAACATTCCGCCCAGAGCTGCAGAGTACATCAAGCACACAAAGTCAATATAAGCTATTGCCATCATGCATGCAGAAGTCTGTGAGTTTGTTTGTGTTCACATTTTCTTTAGGACAGGCTGCACCCCGTAGTTCTTGTCCGATCATCACAAAGTTTTCATATGCAGGTTCTAGGTCATGTCTAGATGAGAAAGTCCCATTTTGGCTGCTATTGGTCAATGGTAATGGCTGCACTGGCCTGAAACCCGTAAACCTTTAGCACAGTCTATAGGCCATATTTTTGAAGGGATTTCAATTGTAACTTGGTACTCTCTTGACTTTGTATAATGTCTAGATGAGAATGTCCTATTTTGGCTGCTATTGGTCAATGGTAATGGCTGCACTGGCCTGAAACCCGTAAACCTTTAGCACAGTCTATAGGCCATATTTTTGAAGGGATTTCAATTGTAACTTGGTACTCTCTTGACTTTATATAATGTCTAGATGAGAAAGTCCCATTTTGGCTGCTATTGGTCAATGGTAATGGCTGCACTGGCCTGAAACCTGTAAACCTTTAGCACAGTCTATAGGCCATATTTTTGAAGGGATTTCAATTGTAACTTGGTACTCTCTTGACTTTGTATAATGTCTAGATGAGAATGTCCTATTTTGGTCAGGTTCAGTCTACAGGTTGCATTTATGAAGGGACTTCATTGTTAACTGGTAGAATAACTCTGTATAATGTCAAGATGAGAACGTTCTATTTTGGCCATGATTGGTCAACTGTGATGCCCGCACAAGCACATGACCTAGATTTGTTTAGCACAGTCTACAGTTCATATTTATAAAACAATTTCATTGTAACTTGGTAGGATAACTCGGTATGGTGTCTGGATGAGATTGTCCTATTTTGGTCATGGTTGGCAAGCCGTTACTACTGCTTGGGCATGTGACCTAGATTCCTTCCGCGCTCTTTACAGGTTGTTTTTATGAAGGGATTTTATTGTAACTTGGTAGGATAACTTGGTATGATATCTAGATGAGACTGTCCTATTTAGGTTGCGATTAGTCAACCATGACCACCAAACCGGCATGTGATGTGACCTAGCTTCCTTTAGCAAAGTCTATGAGTCATATTTATGAAGAGATTTCATTGTAACTTGGTAGGATGACTCATTTTGGATTGATTTTACTCTAACTTGGTAACTTTGGTTGACATACTGTGAGGGCCTCATCAACCCATGCCTCAATTCTTTATACAGTCTACACCTCAAATTATTCTTGTTGAAAACATAGCATGTAGGGTACAGAACTTAACATATTCTCAATTATCACAATTCTTGTATTTCATAATCTTTTCATAAACATTGAACATTATCCTTTTCATCTAACACTGCACACAGTCAAGTTAAGCTGCAGTGTCATTGACACTTTCATTTTTTATTATCTTCCAAACTGCAGTTAATGACCTCTAACAGGAACAGGATCATCAAGTTTGTTCTAGTGATGAATTTTATTTACAAAACATGTCAATTTGTGAGGGGGAGGTGAGAAATGCTGTAGAGGAACCATTAATTGACTAGCCACTTTTTCCAGTAATAAAAATAATTTTTTTTTATTATAGAGATAACTTGAGCATTATTCTATTATATTTTGTTTCACAGAAATGCCACAATGCTAAAAACACATCATGTGTCAGGCAAGGTCATCTGTTTATCCAACGTAATGGCCAAAACCGGCCAGCAGTATTTACAAAAATCACCTTACAATTTTCATGATTTTTTCATTTTTTGTCTCAAAAACATGGGTTATGACCCCTCTTTGGAACAAGCTCGTTCCAATGAGGGGTCATAACCTATGTTTCTAAGACAAAAAATAGAAAAAATTAATTATTCAAGAATTTTGTTTGCTAGTGTCGTCTGCTTTTCATGTTAGGTAAAGGGTTAAGGTATTAAATTCTTACTGTCAAATATATACAGGTATTATAAACCATATATAAGTGATCAATTCCATTTTTCAAAAGATGGGGTCATGTGGGGGAAATGCACAGGTTTTGTCAACATCATAGATTTATTTATTTATTTATTGGTGTTTAAGGTCACATATTTCTGCACAATGGCTAATCGTGACTACAACATAAAAATAAAGTCAAGTTTAGCCAATCGTTTATACCCATGTTATCCATTTTAGAGGCACTCCATCCCAAGCATTGGTGACTGCGTCCTATTTCACAAGCAAAACAGAGATTGTTTACCACAATAACAACACTGCCTCACTTCCTGGAGTTCCCACAGGGATCAACATTATAGATTAGTTTCATGAATTTGAAGATGGGGATTTTATAGGGCATACATGAAATATCGGGTTGCTTGAAATCCTGGAAGATAAGAGACTGTTTAATGAGAAATCTTGTTAGATAAATGACTTTATTATATTTTTTACTATAAAATATGAATCAATCAATTGAAATATCAATAAAATTATGAGAAATCCTACCTTCACCCAAAAAGATGAACATGTTAATAAATTAATATAGAGCTCCTTCCCTTATAATATAGTCTTATGTGTCAGTAACTTTGAGCTTGTTCACAATGAAAAACCGATGAAATGATTGCAGAATATGCCACCTGAACAATTCCATATGAAACATGAAATGAAATTTGCAAGTATTTTCTTTTTAATAATTTGTAGAACTGTATTCACAAAAACAAGCAGAGAATTTTCAACTATCAAACTTTTACAATTGTATTTTCTAGAAATGTATTTTTTAGTTATGACTTTAAATGAGTTTAAATGAACATTTGCATCTTCAAAGATGTAGCAATTTGACAGTTGTCAAATTGCCATATCTTTTAAAATGCTAATGATTCATTTCAGTCAGTTATATTAATAGGTAGAAAATACAATTCTAGAAAATACAATTGTACAAGTTTTATAGTATTGGCTCCAGATCACAAATTAATCATGATCCAGTCAAAATTCTCTTGTCTTCTTTTCTTCCCATGACACAGTAGAAGCTAGCCTATTGGAGAAGAAATGCGAGAATACTGATTTGGAGATGTTACCTTTGTTTGTTTGTCATGATGAGATTTTAATTTCGCATTTTTTTGTTTGTGGAATTTAGCTCAAGGTTTGATTGTTTATACATTCTTTTCACCCAGCCATCTTTCCATGTATCAGGAAGTGGGTTTATACAACTTGAACAATAGTTATCAATTTTTCAGTTACTTTTGGCATGATACTTTATATGAACAATTATATTTAAAAATGTGAATAGTATACACCAGATGTCAATAAAGTTTGATATGCTGCTCTATTTTTACATTGTCTGGAGCAAATTCAAAAACCTCAGTGATTTCTCAAAAAACTGAGGGTGTTATTACTCTGTGTAATTTTGCTCAAAGTTTCATTGTTTAAGCATATCTTGAATAGTAAACATTACATTTCAATACATTTTGATTTGTTGTCTTGTATTAACTGGTAGAGTGCTAAATTATTTTTGGTCATCAAAATTTGTTCACATATCTTTGCCTTGTTACAATTTATGGGAGAGGGCCTACAGGCACTCTCCCATAAATTGTAACATGACAAGTCCATACAGACTAAATATCACTTCAAAGATAATACGAAGCACATCCAAGATGAAGAGTATGAAGCCTTCAAGTTGCAGTATCTTCACCTCAGAGTAAAGCCCAAATATGGGCTTCCAGCACTCTACCAGTTAATAGTGTCTTGGATAAGTTAAAAATTGAGAGTTCGAACCTAAGTTGTGATGGTGGGTAAAATGAAACAAATTCAAAGTCCATAAAGGGCAATAACTCTGTCAAAAATACTCCAAACAACACCTCCTCCGAACACGGGACTAGACATCAATAAGATACACTAGTGTACGAAATATAATGTCAATCTACCGAGTATTTTAAAAATTATTGAGTTTGATGGTACAAATTTTAATTTTATAGTAAATTTCCTTTCTTATTATACCTACCACAATTGTTTACAACAGGCTTGCACTACAGTGGAAGTCCACAACTCAGAAGTATACTCTCTGTTTTGTTTTGTCCCAAGCGATCTGGGAAAGAAAAGTGGTGCAAAAGCACCAACAAAAATAAGCCAAAACTGGGTCGAGCACGGCCCGCGCACAAACAGTAGAGGACACTATTCTCTGTACTAATCCATGGCTTTCCGGTACCAGTGTGCAGACGTATAACCAATGTGTCATTCTATTGGAATCTGCCAACATTGGAGTTATGTGATCAGTGGGAAGGAAGGATTCTTACCCATATAAGAAGATGGGAGGGCCTCCAGAGTAACAATTGTGGTAGGTATAATAAGAAAGGAAATTTTCTATAAAATTAAAATTTCTTATCAACCTACCTCACAACTGTTTACAACAGGCTGAATAGACAATAGGAGGAAAGAATCACATAACCAATCCCCATATAACCTGACTGCACTGGAACCATGGACAGAAGAAGAGTACCCAAGGCCAATAAAACTATCGTATCACAAACACTGAAATAGACAATGAGAGATGAGGCATATGGCCATGTGTGGCACACAGACAGAAAGGACCGTAACCAAGCACAGGGCTGGAACTGATCCTGAAAGAATAGCCTAATGGCTAGGGTTGCTAACAGCCTGAGCAGAAGAAAGAGGTCCCTAAAGAAAAAAGGTCCTCAGACGTCCGATAACTTGACGGAGTTAGCATAAGCCCATGAGGTAGACAATCCACACACCTCATGGGCAGAAATGCGATTGGTAATACAATTGTCACAAGCCAAATGAGCGTATGACACTCAAATAGCAAGACAAATTCACCTAGAAATGGATTGAGGAGACTGTCGACCAGGGATAAGAGGCAGAAAGAATCGCTTCCTACCTTTCCTAATAAACTGCATCCGGTTGTGGAAAATACGAATTGCACGAACCGGACAGAGCAATGGGCGATTACCATCAACTGAAGGAAGAGCCTGGATACAGATAGATGGCGGAGTTGTTCCTGGTATCTGTTTCTTGGCCAGAAAGGAGAAATCAGTAGTAAACACTGTTGGTGGAGGTCTGAAAAAGGCCGGATCAACCGAGAGGGCGTGAAGCTCACTAACTCTTCTGGCAGAGGCAAAAGCCACCAGAAAAGCTGTCTTGTATGTGAGAAAATGCATATCCACCTGGGATAATAGTTCGACCCCCCCCCCTCCCCCAAGCAAAGCAGCACCCAAGAAAGATTCCATCTTGGGGGTCATCTGCAAAACCCTAGGCCTTTTCAAAGAAAAGGGTAGAAGCTTGGAGAGGTACTGATTAATGCCGATGCAACGTTTTCCCACATATGAAAAGGTCTCCAAAAGCATAGACCTATACCCCTTGATGATAACAGGTTTGAGACCCCGAGAATCAAACAGATATACCAGAAACTCTGCAATCTTTGTAATCAAAGGGTTGGAATAATCAACAGAGTGATCAGCACACCATTGATAGAAGACCTTCCAACCAGTGGAGTGCCGCCTTGAAGAAATGCACTCCACAGCTCATCTCGACAAACGTCTATAGAGGAGACAGACCCGGACAAAAGAGATGTATGAAGGCACAATGATGTCAGGTCAATGTGAAACCTCCTCAGGTTACCTTGACAGAGAAGGTCGCGATGTAGAGGGAAACATACCGGAGCCGCCGCCAACAGAGGATGGAGCTGATTGATCCACACCTGCTGAGGCAGCAGGGGAGCAGTCAGAATGATGCAGAATCGGAACTGGCGGGATGGCATAGCTGACTAGTCTGTTCCAAGCGAGTGACAGAGCATCCACAGCAAAAGCCAGAGTATCTGGACACAGGGGCATAAAAGTGTCCACCTGATGGTTCCAACGTGTCGCAAACTGATCGATGTGGGGTGACCCCAAAGATCGCAAACAACTGGAACACTGCTCTGTGAAGCATCCACTTGGAGGAAATGACCCTGACCCGTCGGGACAGGCAGTTGGCTGGGACGACCGGGAATGTGACGAACCACCACACCGGAGTTGACATCCTAAGCGAGCAGTAGAAGATCCCAAGCCAATTCGTACATGGGAACCAAGTGCGTGCCGTCCTGGTTCCAAATGTAAGCTACCACTGTCGAATTGTCAGACAAAAGAAGGACCTGATGATTCTAAAGGTGGGGAATCTACTGCCGGAAACTCAGAAGAAGAGCAAGTAGCTCCTTCTGGATGATGTGAAGAGCTGCCTGATCCTGGTCCCAAACACTGTGCAGGGAAGACCTAGAGGACCCAACGTCGTGCCCCATCCTATATCACTTGCATCTGACGTGGACTGGGTCAGAGTCGGGGCGAAAACTGAGAGAATCACTGCCCTCGCCTGGAGAACTGCCACCGTATTCAGATGAGTAGGGAAGTCCATCCCCAGATGACAAAACGACTAAGAAGGGACCAGGTCCGACTTCTCCTCGTGGAACCCAACCGATGAAAGCAGAATCAACAGTGTGTTGACATCAGACTCCAGAAGAGCAACATTGGAGTGCCTCTGGAGCATGTCATCCAGGTAAGCCAAAGTAGTCACCCTGGACTATGTATGATGGAATGTTAGCATATGCGACATCAGTCGGGTGAAGGCCCAAGGAGCCAGGTTGAGGCCGAAAGGCATGGCCTTGAACTGGTAAACTCACTCCAGAAAAGTGAACTGCAGATACTTTCACAATGTCCGATGAATCGGAATGTGAAAGTAAGTGTCTTGCAGGTCAATGCTGGAAGCGAAGTCTCCCTGGTGAATGGAGTGGCAAACCGGCCTGAAAGTCTCCATGCTGAACTTGGGAGCAATGATAGACTGGATACGGATACTCAGATCAATAACCGGTCGGAGTTGGCCATCCTTCTTTGGCACCAAAAACAGGTAGGAATAAAATCCCACTGAATGAATGTTCTTGATGACCTCGATCACCCCCTTTGACAGGAGATTGTCTATCTCTGTGATCAAAAGTTCCTGACATGAACCGTTTGAAGGAACTTGGACTGGAAGTGGCACCTGTGACAGAGTGGGGGGCCTCCGTATGGATATCCACAGACTGGACCGAACAACATCTAATACCCAGTGATCAGATGTGATTGTGGCACAACAGTCTGCAAACTCTGATATCCCTCCTCCAACCTGGGACGAATCAAAATGAGGACCTTCATTTCAAACCCCGGCGAGGCCCGTGAGAGGAGAAACCACCTCCTCTGTTAGTAGAAGGATCCTGAGACCTCTCTCTGTTCCACCAACGCTTACCCTTATTTGAGTAAGAGGAAGAAGCAGAGGCAGATCAGCCCTTGGCTTCGCAGATGAAGCAGAAGGGTGCTTGTTAGGCTTGGAACGACCGAAAGAGACTGAAACAGCACGGTATGCGAAAATCGGTATCGAGATATATCAAGAAAAGTGTGGCGAATAATCGAAGGAATATACAAAAACACAGCCCTGTATGTCTGGATGGTGAAGCAACAGCAATGAGTCCACAATTCAGAACAGGAACATCATCAACATCGAGTCAAAAGGTATCACTGTTGATGAGCAAAAAGAAACACATCTTCACAAGATGGAAGAAGAAAAATGAATGACAAATTGGTTATACGTCTGTGAACTGGTACCAGAAAGCCATGGATTAGTACAGAGAAGAGTGTCCTCTACTGGGTGTGTGCTGGCCGCACTCAACCCAGTTTTGGTTTATTTTTTCTTGGTGCTTTTGAACCACTTTTTCTTTCCCAGATCACTTGGGAAAGAACAAAATAGTGAGTATACTTCCGAGTTAGGGACTTCCACTGTAGTGCAAGCCTGTTGTAAACAATTGTGAGGTAAGCTGATGAGAAATTAAACATATTCAAAGTCCATCAAGGGGAATAACTCTGTACAAAATACTCTGAATAATACCTGCTCTTAACAGGGGGCTTGACATCAATAAGATATACTTGCCTGCCACATACGATGTCATTCCACCAAGTATTTTATAAGTTATTGAGTTCAAAATCTCATTGATGACCGACTGACACACAGACATTGCACAAAATGAGCTGCTTGGCACAGCTAAAAAATCACACTGATTTTCTGAAAACTGAAGGAGTCATTGCCACTTTTTGGTTCCATTTTACCCCAATTGATTAATGTTTATATTCTAATTTAAAAAATAATCCTCAGATTCCAATAACTTTTGATCACAATTTGCTTTGTCTTGAAATGACTTGGAAAAGCTTGAAAACAGCTGTCATTTGTTGAAATTTGATAGAATTATCTGGTTTCTATTGCAATTGCTCAACTTGCATCATCTGTAGCATCACTGGGGCTACAGGGTATGAAGACTTGGAGCATCCTTGTAATGGTTTGATAAATCATTGCCACTGATAGGGACTTCCACTGTTGTGCAAGCCTGTTGAAAACAATGTGAGGCACCACTGACATGAAGCCCACAGCTGGTGCTGTGTACTGTGTACTAAAGTGGGCTTCATGTTGGTGGTGCACTTGCCTTCAACCAATTCCAACCCTGCTTGTGCAGAGTTAGTATGTTGCTTAGTTTGACAGTTGCTCACCACTGCCTAGAGGGCCTCTCTGGGGTACTCCGGCTTCCTCCACCCGTAAAAATCTCTAACATGAGGTGACCCTGGTTATCAAGTGTAATTAAACCCAAATAAATAAAAAAATAAACTGACAGGTACATCTTGCTTAACTTTCTGCACACTGCTGTGAAAATACCAAGATTTCAAGCAGCAAATTATTCCCATAATGAAACTAGAAATTTAACACGTTACCCAACGTAATGGCCAAAACCGGCCAGCGCTATTCTCAAAAATCGCCAATTAATTTCCATTATTGTTTTCATTTTTTGTCTCAAAAACATAGGTTGTGACCCCTCGTTGGAACGAGCTCGTCGAGCTCGTTCCAACGAGGGGTCACAACCTATGTTTTTGAGACAAAAAATGAAAAAAATTAGTTATTCAAGATTTTTTTTGGCAAGTGTTGTCTGCTTTTCATGTTAGGTAAAGGGTTAATCAATTTAATCTTTCTCGAGAGAGCTTAGTGAGCTCAAACAAACAAGACTGATTGTCCTACCTAGTTCCATTATGGGAATATTTTGCTTCTGTAAAGTTTGATATTAATATTTTGACACTTCAGTGTGCAGAGGTTTACGAAAAAGATTGTAACAGAAAAGTCTACCTTCACAGCAGAAACCCTGAATACAGAGAACCATGATTATGTATCTCTTGATAGCAGGGCTAGTGACAAACTGTGTGATAAGTTTCAACTCCTACTGTTTTCAAACTATCATTGAAAATGTACTGTACAAAACTCTCCAAAGTGCAAAGACCTAGCCTGTCAAAAACACAAAACTTCATTCTTTGTGTCACATCTCTTCCATCATACAGACATTTTATCATGTATTTCTTGTTCCCAAACTGTACATCATAGCTGTACAACTCTAAAACAATTCTTGATGCATATTTTGGCCAATCACCATCATCAATTCCCAGTGAAAGTATCAAAGCAGTCAGAGTCTTATCATGTCCTGAGTAAATAAACACTTTCTCTGTTTGGTCCTGTTTCACAACATGTAAAAAGTTTTGACTTACTTCCCACAATACAGGATATGAAGCTAGTTTGTTCATTTTAACAAAACTATTATCACTTGAGAACTGAAAATGTTTTTCTTTTTTAACACTTCTCCAAAGTCGATGAGTAATAGATTTTAGTGACTGCACATTGTTATTACTGGGTAGGATTGAGTTATGACAGAGGGGACCAAGAAAAATATCCATAATTGCACTTGGCCATGGAAGTTCTGATTTTTTTTGTTGCACAAGTTGTGCAATTTCAGTCAATAATTGATTTCTTTCAATATCATTCACCCCAAAATGTGATGTCACATATCTGTCTGAATCTCTTTTTAGTTTTTGCAAAACTGAACATTTCCGTGGAAAACTTTCTGGATAGAAAAACGTGGTTCTTCCTTCCAGAATATTGAGTTTTGTTAGGTTAAACTGAGGTAGAAATCCATAAAGGAATGCTATTGTACTCTGATAGGTGCGTGCATACGGAGTACTCTTCACTTGAAAAAGTTTCTCAGAATATGGACTCAACAGCTGCCATTTCTTAACATACACTTTATTTAGATGCTCACCAAGCTTCAGATGCTGCAGAACACCATTACCTGTCAACTGTGATTTAATACACACTTTCTGGCTTGGATAGAGAGCCCAGTTTTGAAAAACTGATGAAGGGTACTGTTTACCAAGATACCTATCTAATGTTTTGATGTACCTAGAGAATTTAGAGTGGTTTACTACAGAACTTTGATTAAATTCACAGTTTAGTTGAACATTGAAATATTTCCGAAAACTGTGAATAGAAGATCTGTGTCCATGGCGAAAAAATATTGTTACTGCCTCTAGCTTGTACCCTCTTGGAGCAAAACCTGAAAATAAAAGACGATATTATTCAACATAGTGAATCAAAATTGTAGGATATGGATGCAAATGGCATCTTTTCTTGCAGTAATTATTTTGTCTTCTGACACCTTCTGTGATCAGGACCATATTTCAGTGTTTCTGCTTTGGGAAAATTTCTAGCACTGAAATAGATGATCCAATATCCAGTTTCCAAACCAGTTACCAACATAGCCGGTTGAAAAAGCTGTCGGCAGGAAAACTGTAATGCTGATATTGTATATTATCTCTAGTATAAAAAGCCCATTTATTCCCTGAATGTGAATGTTACTGCTGTACTTAATCAAGGTAGCAATGGTTGAACACATGCAGAGCAAGGAAACATTATATGTATATTCTGTTATATGACCATCATTCCACAGATTTTGTGTTATACAGCATGCCACTTTCATACTCACATTTCGCTACTGCGCTTGTCTCGAATGTATGTCACAAGCATTCTAAGAAAACAACCATGAGTCATGATGCTACTTTCACTTTTCTTTTAATTGCACAGTCTACTGTTGACAAAACCACGAGATGTCTATTAACTGCACCCATTCTAAGAATCACACTTTTGATTCTCATTTAATCATCCGGTTCACTGCTGACACAACCATGAGGATACCGCATTTAGCTGTATCTTTAGTTTGTTACTTTACTTTATACTATGATTACCTATTCTACTATATATGAAAAGCCCATGACATAAATTTTAACTTTATACACCTACCGTGGTGAACACACCAGCAATGGGATTTCAATAGTTAAAATTTACCCCTACAGTGGAACTACATCCAAGCTGACCTTTGGTGATGTCGACCTGAATGCGTACTTGTCTAAATTTATCGAATGTTGCCTCGTGAAGAGTGAAATGAAAGTGGCAATTATTTATTACGTTTTTAAATGAGTTTACCCCATAAAATACCAAACATTAACAAACATGCATTGTCTCATGTTAATAAAGCATCCATAACTTGAAACAGTTTGTTATTATGTTATTAAAATGAAAAAAGGCCTTGTTTCTTTTTCTATTTCATTTTGGTGATAAAATTGACAGCGGAAGTACCACCCACCGATCCTCATGTAAACAAACAAAAATTTGCATGTATGTACGGCTGCTGCTCAGTAAAATCGAGAAAAAATAATAGCGACTCTTAATAATCTGACGATCATGGTATAAATAAAATATACCTAAAGTAGCTTGGTGGACCAAATGTTCACCACTCGTGGTGAACATTTGGTATACCAAGCTACTATGGGTACATTCTATATGTTATGATGGCATTTATGTTTTTTACTACTTTAAAGGGATTCTTCAGCCCTATCTGGGAAAGGGTATGGGGCCCATGCAAAGGGGAAAATTTGCATAATGAATGCTCCAATTTGAAATGTATTTGGGAGAAGAAACACACAAAGAATGAGAAATGTTACCTTCATATTGAATTGAAAACATTAATACAGAAGCCACTACATGTATTGTTCATATGAGAAATTTTATAACAGTCGCATGAAATAATGATCAGTCTCTGTAATTTCTATTAATTTAAATAAATTGTTTTTATACTATTAAATGATGAAAATATTTATGCATTTTGCTACACTTTGGCAGTCTAACATTTTGTGATTTTGCAGTTATGTCAAAGCATGTCTTGGTTGCCTGTGTCAGCAGCCAAGACTTGCCTAGAAATAACTGGCAAGGTTATTGGGATGTAACTTGCAAATGTATCTAAAACTTGCCTGTTGGGGCATCTGTTTTGTTGCTGCAAAAAGTGATGAAAGTCGAAAAATCATGCCAAAATGCCATATTTGGAAAAAAACACCTAATACACCTGCATTCCACATTAAATAGGCTGCAAAAATACCCTAAGTTGAAATAGGGAAATAATTCTGCCAAAATGGGTATGTCCAATCTCAAACTCACAGGTTGCACAGGTTCCCATGCTGGTTAATATCTGGGTGAGGTTTCTATAAACATGACCAAACATGCACCAACAAAATGATGAAGACTGTAAAAGAAGTACTCTTAGTTGAAAAAGGGCAATAGCTCTGCCAAAATGAGTCCGACCAATCTCAAAATCACAGATACTCAGGTTCCTGTGCTGATTAATCTCTGTGCAAAGGTTGAAAAAAAATTGACCAAAAATGAAAGAATACAAGCTCTGAGAAATGAATGTTTGAAAAATACTCAAAGTCAAAAAAGGGAAATACCTCTGCCTGCCAATATTAGTCTGGCCAATCTGGCGATCTCAAACTCACAGATGTACAAGTTTTCATGCCGTTTAATCTCTTAAATCTTACTGTGACAAATTGGCAGCCAGTCTGAGTGTTATCTCTGTGCCAAGTGGGGTAGAATTTTGCTAGAATCAGAGAACTTGATTCTTGTAATGATTCTCGCAAATGTCTTTCTCCACAATTAAATAGAATGAGCATTATGTTATTTTTATTCTCGCAACATTTTCCGAAATTCTGCCCCTGCCAAGTTTAAAAAAACTGTTCAGAAAATGAAAAAATACAAGCTCGGGAAAAGTTGTGTCCATGTATTGTTCAAAAAGAGCAATAACTCTACAACAACATGTCTGATCAAGCTTAAAGTTGCAGGTGAACAGGATCCCATGGTGGTTAAGATATATACTAAGTTTAAAAAAACTGACCCATAGATGACTGAAAAAAGCTCCTGACAAAATTGTGTCCACAAATAGACAGACAGATGGACGTACAGATGCCTGGGTGGACAGGTGGACAAGCTGATTCCAGTATACTGCACTGACCCCCCCCCCCCCCCCCCCCCCCCCACCAATGCTATATTTCATGTTACATGCAGTACAAAAATAGGGTCAGTGAGTCGTGACAGTTTATAAAAAAAATGCAACCTATAGTTTGATGAAGTAGGTGCATGGGTGGGCAGACTTTGGATGGGCGGTCAGGTGCAACCTTTGTTGTTAGTGCGACAACTTGAACAAATATCAATGGATTTGGTCAATATTTGGTATGTGAAACTTTCTTAACAATGTCTTGAAGGAGTTGTATAAACTGGTACATGTATGGTTTGGCGATACTGTGCAGAGTTATGGCCCTTAATTAGTAAATTTTTTCCTGTTTTCAGCTTGTTAGCGAAATAACTTGAACAAATATCAATGGTTTCAATCAATATTTGGTATGAGACTTTCTTAACTGGTTGAGGGCTACATTAGTGGTCTGAATTTGTTCATCAAAATTTGTTTTATTATCAATTATTGAAGAGTGCCCACAGGCACTCTTCAGTAATTTGTGATAAAACAAATTTTCTAAACAAAATGCCATTTGTGTTTAACTGAAAATGAAACAAGAGCAAGGAAAATGTTGGCTTTTGCTCTGGTACACTTATTTTTTTGAAAGCCCTGATAGTGGCTCCTAGCACTCAATCAGTAAACAATGGCTTGAACAAGTTTGAAAACCAGTGCTGGCCATACTGAGCAGAGTTATGGCCCTTAATTAGTTAATTTTTTGCCTGTTTTGAGCTTGTTATTGCAAAACTTTAACATATATCAGCGGGTTTGGTCAGTATTTGGTATGTGAGACTTTCTTAATGTCTTGAATCAGTTTGAAAACTGGTATTTTTCAGTCCTACTGAGTGCAGTTATGGCCCTTAATAATTAGTTAATTGGGGCCCCTACTGTCTACAGCTGGTGCCCTTTAGTGATCAGTCTGTCCTAGTGTTGTAACGATTTTTTGACTAGACGATGCAGACGCAGTTGGTACTGAACAAATATATTAATCAATTAGTGAATCACTCGTCAATTAGTTTCCTGGGTGTATTCTCTTAGGCCTTTTAGTTTCCACTTTGTTCCTTTTAGAAATCAATATCCTGCTGTTCTTAATGCAGTTTTGCTGCATTGTCTAAATACTGTTACGTGCCTCGCAAGATCGAAGGTATCACACAGCAATATGAAGAATGCATTGAGAGACGAGATAAATAGGGAAGCCAGGGCTTATATTTCGTCTAAATTTGTGAGAATCCATTTGGATTCTCATGAAAATGGTTGTGCAAATCAATACCTACTGTGAGTGTCCAAAGATCCCATGATGCCACCATGGTTCAACCACTGTTGTATACTGATAACACATGTTAACCTTTTACCCAACACACCTTTTTAATTTTTAAAACTAAATTTGATAATTTTTAAACAATAAATAATAAATAAATGATAAGTCAGGATACTTCAGGTCATGTTAGCCTTCTGTTGGTTAATTTGTTTCCGCTGTTAGATAAAGGGTTAAATTGACGCAATTCTATTCACGCGAATCCTGGCAGAGATGCAGCGAGAATCTACATGGATTATCGCCGGTTTTATTGCGCGAATCTTTGTGAGAATCGATTCTCGGATTCTCGTCGAAATATAAGCCCTGGAAGCGTACATAACATAATAAATTGAACTCAATTAACTGCATTCGGTGTGTTGTCTCTCGGTAAATTTTAGTTCAAGTTACATACACATTTGCTCACCAATAGACAGAAGGAGGTTGGCATCCTGAAGAGGAGATGACCTTACTTTCGTGATACTGGATACATGTTGGGGAATGAAGCCCTGGGTTAGGCGGCAGGATCAGAAGGTGTGGGCTGAGTTAATTGTTGGAGTATTGGGGGTGGGTGGGTCGGGGACTGACTTGATAGGCTCTTCGGTGTTATCTTGCTCCTTATCTTTCAACTTTGTACCAGCCTGGTGCTACTTAATATTCTTTGTTTCAAACCTGCACCAGGTGACTTGGTTCAAGATGTTCTGTTGGCAGGGGAATTGTCTGCCCAGCATCACTTCTTGGATCTTTGGTTCTTCTACCATTAACCTAAGCCCAAATTATGACAGAAGCAAAACAAGTTCCAAATGAACTCAAACGTCATATGAATGGGGCAGATACGCTATAAGATTGACAGATATATATGGTCACCATTTGTGCTTAGTTCAACCGCAGACAGAATCTAGTTGAACATGATAACAAGTTGTGTCACAACTTGTCTGTGTAACTAATTGGGGGAGAGGGGATACAAAGCAACATGAGTATTGTAGGAAATGTTAAAAGCTAATGAGCTATGCCGCTATTCAAGTAACTGTGTTCAGATACGCTAGTTACACATAATACGGTGGGATTGGGATTTTGTTTTAGTTTCAGGCTTTTGTTCAACGGATAAGTTTTTCGAACTTTTTCCTGTTCATCTGAACTTGAAAGTTAAATAATAAACCCAAGACTTGACTCTTAACAAAACCGACACCAAAATTTCACAACCGAAGAGCTACAGTTGCCACTAATGACCACGAACACAGGCTCCAATAACAAACAAGAGCTGTCGAAGCCACCTACTTTTTTTCACAAATCATTACCCGTGAAAAACATATTTGACGGAACCGAATATTCTCCTCAATTCCCCTTAGGAAATAGGAACTTTCGAAATTTCGTGCAGTTAGACCCATTAATTGTATCATAATTTGGAAGCCACTCCTGCCAATGAATTTAGTGTTAAAACCACAGTTTATTGCTCAGTTTAGCACCTGACAACTCATAACCGACTGGTCAATTAATCGTTGACTACTACACAACAATTAGTCGATTAGTAAAAATCCAAATGGCATTAATCGTTTCAACACTAGTCTGTCCATCCATTCATCCGTCCATTAGTTCACCCGGCCAGCCGTCCATCCCATGTTTTCTGCACTTTTTTCAGCTTTTGATAGAAATACTGAAATGATTTTTTGTATGTAGCTTCCTGGTGTGTACTTACAGATCAAGTTCCAATTCCATTCCACTCAATTAGTTTATTACAGAGTTATAGCCCTTGAACTTAGGATTTGCCAGTTTAAACAGGTTTTCCGCACTTTTTTCAGCTACTGATACAAATATTGAAATAATTTTTTTATGTAGCTTCCTGGTGGGTACTTACTGATGAGTTTCAATTCCACAGGCCTGGCATTCTGAAAAATGCAGGAGGGCAAAAAATCGCTCTACTCAATCAGCTTAGGAGAGCAATTAGCTTTACACAGCATTTTAAGAATCCAGTTGAACGAATTCATTGAAACTGAAACCAACAGACTATTACATTGATCAGTGATTTTATTAACTTTACTAAGGTAAAGTGAAATCTCTTGGACATCTAGATGTCTCACTCAACAACCGAACACACACTTGACAAGACCTGTGTGTGTGTCCAAGTTGGGGGTGGGTGGGTGGGTTGAAGGTGGTAGTGGTAGGCATATGACTTTCTTGAACAACAGGTCTGCTTAAATCTACAGTCACATCCTGGTGCACGTGCTTCAAGTGACAGGATAGTAGTAATGGTAGTATATTATAGTGTCAATATTCCTTAAATAATTACCCTTCAAACTGTGATGTCAGTTGTTGAAACTGACAGAAAAAAAAAATATTGCTGTGACCCATTTTGCTTCAAATGATTGCAACCGTGTTTGGGTATGTTCAAAGTACACAGTTGCAGCCATTATCTTTTACCACTAAACCACTTACATGTAATCTCAATCATCCCAGACCAAAACATTTAGGAGGGCAATTTTTCGCTCTCCTTAATTCTTTCAGGAAGGCAATAAGGAGAGCTAAAAAATCGCTCTCCTGAAATTGCCAAGCCTGATTCGAATCCGCTCAGTTAGTTTATTACAAAGTTACTGCCCTTGAACTTAGAAATGTGACAGTTAAAACAGGTTTTCCACACTTTTTTCAGCTATGAATGTTCATATTGAAATGAGTTTTTTTGTTTGCAGCTTCCTGATAGGTATTTACAGATCAAGTTTCAATTCCATTTCACTGAGTTGGTTTTTTACAGTTATTTATTGCTCTTGAACTTGGAAATTTGACAGTTATAAAAGGTTTTCTGCACTTTTTTCAGCTGATGGAAATACTGAAATGATTTTTTGTATGTGGTATCCTGATGGCTACTTCCACATGAAGTTTCAATTTCATTATGATCCTTTCGTTTATCAAAGAGTTTGATTTCTTGAATTTGGAAATTTCACATATTAGCTGCAGTTATAGCTCCTCATCCATCATACAGACTGCTGTTGTTGGAAATTTGACTGGAAAACAAGACTTTTCACTATAAATATCTCTTTTATTTAATAATATAATAATGATATAAATATCCTGGAAGCCAAAACTGCTATTCAGTACAATGTTCTTGAGATACAATCATAATTTTTTGATATTTGTCATACAGCATCCTTTGAGGGATCAGAATCAATTTGTTCAAATAAAGTCCCTGGGTTGAAATTTGTGTTCCCCATGGGGTGGGCAAATTTTAACATAGTGAAAAATTGGTAATATTCTCAAAATCTTCTCCAGAACCACCAGTCAGAAGTCTTTTGATATTTTGTATACAATATCCTTCAAGTTTGTTCAAGTTAAGTCCCCGAGTTGATATTTGGATTCCCTAGTTTTGCATTACTGAAAATCTTGGCATTATTTCTGTGGCTGCATCCCAATACTAGGAAAAAATCATCTTTTTGTTTCTTCTGATATCGCATTTCATTGAGTCATCACACAACATGTGGCATGTGCATCATGAGCAGCTATCAAGGGGAAGATCAGACCGATCAATGAGCTCAGATCAATCATGATTCCTGCCAATCATTGTGGCAACTTATTAAGCTTGTTACTGCTTATATGAGATTGTGAATCAAACATAAATACAAACAATTTTGATCTTGTGGTGTTCCATGTAACCATCAGCATGGAGTGATGTTCAAACACTTCTACCGATGGCTTAAAATCAACTGATGCCAGGTGTGATTGCCCAACATCGGTTAATCACTAGTTATATCCACTGAAGCCTAACTGCATAAATATATAAAGGATATCTGCGCTGTTTTAGTGAATATCGGGAATTACCTCTTGAGTGTGGAGCTGAAAGTTTTATTTTTCATGAGCGCTTACGCAGGTGAAAAATAATACTTTCAGGTCCACACGAATTGTTTTATTTGTAATTTGAAGACAAGATATGCTGAAGTGAAGACAAGAAGTTCTAAGTGCAACAAGGACAATAACTCTCAAAGAAATACTTGGTGGACTCAGCATGTTTGCAATCCCATTCATGACATTATCACCAAAAAGCTCTTACATTAAAAAATTGGGAAAACTATTTTGAATGTTTTTCTTCAAAATGTGATGACAAGAAAAGGGGAAAGAACGATGGATGAAATATATAAACAAATAAATAAATATAAATATCAACAACGAACATGCGATCTCACCGAAGCGAGATCGTACATTAGTCGTTGCTATTTATTTGGGCGAAATTCTTTTTTAAGATGGAAACAGAATGCCATTCCATTCACACAGTACGTGGAGAGCGGATTGTAACTAGATCACCTGCAGAGTGGTGTTATCACTCAAGCTATAATTTTCAAATTTTGTACATATCGACAAAAAACACAAGCAATGTTTCAGCCAATAGACCTCTGGGTTTAACCCAAAGGTCCATTGACTGAAACTTTGCTTGTACTGGTTGTGCTTTGCAACAAATTTGCAATTATTGCTTGTGTGGAATCTCCACTCTGTGGGTGATTTAGTGATAATACACTCTCTACGTACTGTATGTGCATGCAATTCTCAACCTTGGAGTCGAGATAGTACCAAAAAATTGTCATGGCTTTCTGGTAAAACATGTGAGATTAGGCCCCACAAAGTAGATCTTCTGTTTCTCAGGACATTTTTTTTTGTAAAATTGCACGCATATGAGTGTTTTTTTTATTATATTTTTAATTTTTCTAATTATTTCTTTACCATCAAAAATTTATGTTTTGGGCCTCATAATCTACAGAATAGTATGTGTTGTAGTGTATTTCAGCCTTGAGCGCAAGAAGCACAACAAAGCCTTTTTGCACTCAAGGGACAAATTTACCAATTTTATTAGCTTGGGTAAACATAAACCATTCAGTTTTTATTTTTTTAAGCTTGCACTGGTTATAAAAAGAGAGCACGCGGCAGCCAAAGGACCATACAGGAGGGCCTGAGAAACAGATTTTTAACTTTTTCAGGACTTATTAATTTAATAAAGTTATGTTGCATTCCTCTGCAGTAACCTGTAGTCTGTTTGTGCATTTTACAATTGAAGTAACCCACACGTAATCTAAACGATCGCTTGCGGCTTATTTCCAGGCTTCATAGTGGGAGATAATAATAATAATAAACTATTACCTTCTTGACCAGTGGCATTCTGGGAAGGAAAATTGCAGTAATCGTATATAGAACCATCACCAACATCACTTGTAGAATTTGTTTGTCTCAGTTTTGTTGTATTTTCTCTCAATGATGCGCCATTAGCGATTACCATGACTTCACCATCCTTTCCATCTTTTCTGTATTGTGAGACAAGGTGACTACTCAAATTTTTTTGAAGATCCTGATTATTATATGAGCTGTAAACCCATTTTTGAGTATCTTGAATGAAATTTTCATTCTCCCGGTTTCTTCTGTTTAAACTAGAAAACTTTAGTTGACTTGAAATAAATCTGATGTTTGGTTTACTCGGTTGGTGGGCTTCATTGACAATAACATCTAAAAAAAAAAAAATAATACAGCTCAATTGTTCAGTGTTCGATTACTTTTAACACTTTATCCAATGAAGCAGATACATCCGCCCATATAATTTACAAATTGAGCAGTTGAAAAAAAAAAACAAGTGCAACGTGAAGGGTGGCAATGCCCTGCCATCTACTGCCAAGCATGAGTTTCTAGTCATTTATTTTTGTTGATATTGAATTAATAAAAATCTTATCTCCATTAACTGGTAGAGTGCTGGAAGCCCATATTTGGGCTTTACTCTGAGGTGAAGGTACTGCAACTTGAAGGCTTCATACTCAGTGGATGTGCTTTGTATTATCTTTGAAGTGATATAATTTAATCTGTAAGGGCTTATCTTGTTATAATTTATGGGAGAGTGCCTATAGGCACTCTCCCATAAATTATAACAAGGCAAAGATATGTGAACAAATTTTGATGACCAAAAATAATTTAACACTCCACCAGTACCAGTTAAACCATAGCACCAATCCAGCAGGCCACCAAATGTGTCCATGGGACATTAATGGCCCCGCTTTATGATAAACTATATTTAGTGGTTAACAAAGTCCAAAAAGCAGTTATAACTTAGATAAATATTATCGCACCACACTCAAAATCAAACCTGTCTGGTATAAGGTCTACAGTAAGCTCTATTCCAAGTCTGATTGAAATTGGACACCTATAACTCAAATTACCATCTGGAAACCAATATCAACATGTCTTCTATGTTGGAAAAAGGCCGTAACTCTGTAAAAAAATAGTGGACCAACCCCGCTATCAATCCCACCTGTATTATGTGGTTATAAACCTATGCATAAAATTTTGTTTCATTTCGTTCAGTCAAACTAAAGATATCATCTGGAAACCATATTCAGGACAGACGTAAGGACATATGTACGCGTGGACAATGGAACACTTATTTGTAGGGGCATAAAAATTAAAACATTTCAACAAAACCATATCATGGGACCCTCATTCAAATGAGGCTTCACATCATGTGGTTTTATTGAAATTGTTGGACAAATTTGAAAGAAAATAATTAAAATAAGAAAGGGCAATGCAATTCCCCTGATGTGCAAAAAAGTTTCTAAGTTGAAAGAATGAAAGAGGGCCATAACACTGGAAAAAAGGATCTAAATATTTTCTGACACAGTTGGGCAAGAGCTAAACTTTTTTGACAGCATTCCCAAGGCGTTAAATGTTGGTACAAACTTGAAACCTAACTCAATATGCTCCTCTAGCACAATAATAAATTCTTGAAGATAATAATAAATGAACATTAACCCTTTATCTAACATGAAAAGCAGACGACACTTGAAAACAAAATTCTTGAATAACTAATTTTTTTCATTTTTTGTCTCAAAAACATAGGTTATGACCCCTCTTTGGAACGAGCTCGATGAGCTTGTTCCAAAGAGGGGTCATAACCTATGTTTTTGAGACAAAAAATGAAGAAAATAATGAAAATTACATTGGGTAAAGGGTTAAAAATAATCTCATCAAGTTTCAACCCCTGTGGAATCCCAGGAAGTGAAGCAGTGCCTGTCTACTGTGGTAAACAAGATCTGTTCACCAATGCTTAGAGTGGAAGTCCTCTAAAATGGGCAATATGCCCATAAATGATTGCCTAAACTTCACTTTATCTCCATATTGCAGTCATGATTGCCGGTAAACATTGTTCACAAATATACAACCTTAAGCACCTGTAACTGTCAAAGTGGCCATTACCTCTGACAGTTGCTCCCCAGGTTCTTGACCAGTGAGGCTAAAAACACAAAACACACCAACTCAGCCCAGTATTTATATTTATTTACAATAATACATCAGTTAGGAAATCACCACCTCTTTTTTAGTTTGCTTCATGGCTTTCTCAGTACCAAAGTATGCTGGAAGACTGTATTGCGAGATTTCCACTTAAAGGTACACTCTCAACAGGAAAATCCAATTTCTCCGGTTTAGCATGATCACGATATTCTCATCAAAACAGATGCATTTTTACAGAGATGCAGAGAGAGAGATAGGGAGGTCAGACCTGCTGGTCTATTCAGCAAGCTGTCATACCAACTTGTATTTCACTTGCTCCACTGAAGACCAAGAAACTACCTCTCATATACGCTATTCGACATGAATAGTTTATGCAAAGTAACATAGATTGTCTGAGTGACCACAGCAGTGAACAAACTTCATTGTTTGACAAACTGTAACAACTGTTATTTATTTATTTATTGGTGTTTAAGGTCACATACTTTTGCACAATGGCTAATCATGACCGTGACAGTTTTACGGGTGGAGGAAGCCGGAGTACCCGGCGAGAACCACTGAGCAACGACGAGCTGCTGCCAGCTCCCCAACATCGTAACTCCGCACTGTAGCACAGGCATGGTTAGATTGGTTGAAGACATGTGCACCATCAACGTGCAGTACGCCTTAGTACCCGGCATCATCGTGCCCCCATGTAGACAATCAGGGTTAAGTGCCTTGCAAAAGGACACAACGTGGGTGTCCCAAATCGATCGCTCAGACGGTCACCCATCCAAGGATTAACCAGGCTTGACGTGTAACAACTGTTATGCATGAAAACTAAGAGAAATGTTTCAATGTGATATCATGTGTTTCCAATAAGAAACATTAAGGCAGTAGTTTAAAAAACACGATACGAAATCTGATAACAGGGTAACAAAGCTGCTGATAAATATTATAAATTCAAAATATTATATGTATTTTGACTGGAATAAACATTAACCCGTTTCAAACCGAAGAATAAATATAAAGTGGCAAAACTGCTTGCAATGGAATGTATGTACTGCCCACTGGCAGATTTTGGATGGGTCTTGATGTAAAGCCTCTTATGACCCACGTAATGGCAGGTTTGGGCAATCATGAGAGGGAGATATACTTGGGAGGGGTGGTATTGGAATTTTGAGTTTTGTTTCGCTTTTGGTATTTTAAGGGGGTATACCTCGGTATCGGTTCGGTATTTGGTATCTGACTTGACTGATATTTGCTGATGATACCAAAGGGGAACTCACATCAGGAAAATACAGAATAAGTTGTTCTTGTATCATTCTACCACAGCTCTAGAAATGCCACTGTCAATGAGCTCAGCAGTGGCATTCTTCTATGAAAACAAACCATATCTATGGTAATTTTGTGACTTGTTCTAAACACACCTTAAACTTTAGAGCCTTTTTCAGGCACATGCAATCTCAGAGCAAGTGCCCTGACCATGCCATCTTCAAGAGGTCCTGTTGACCAATCACAAAGCAATGATTTCTAGACAAGTCTTGGCTGCCTTAATGCTAGAAATCACTCCAAAGCAGCTGGACATGTACAAGTTTGTAGTCTAGTGAGAATTCAGGACAATCAGCCACTTTTTACATGAAAATCTAAATTTTATAGTAAATTTCCTTTCTTATTTTACCTACCACAATTGTTTACTACAGGCTTGCACTACAGTGGAAGTCCCTAACTCGGATAAAATACTCTCTATTTTTGTCTTTCCCAAGCAAGTTGGGAAAGAAAAGTGGTGCAAAAGCACCAATAAAAATAAGCCAAAACTGGGTCGAGTGCAACCGGCGCAGACCCAGTACGGGACGCTCTCTCCCAAGTACAACTCCACGACTTCCGTTGCCAGTGCGCATATACCGTCTCTAAAGACTCATTCTTTTTGAATCCGTAAACGTTAGAGTTATGTGATCAGCGGGGAGGAAAGATTCTTTACCCGTAAAGAAGACGGGAGGGCCTCCATGTAAACAATTGTGGTAGGTATAATAAGAAAGGAAATTTACTATAAAATTTAGATTTCTTATCAACCTACTCACAATTGTTTACTACAGGCTGAATAGACAAAAGGCTGGAGGGAATCGCATAACCAACCCCCACATAACCCTAGTGCACTGGAACCGTGAAGTAGAAGGAAGAGGTCCCGAGGCTTATCAACCATAATGTCGCAATCATTGATAAAGGACAATGAAAAGAGACAAATGAGCCTGTGTGACACACAGACAGAAAAAGGGCAGTAACAGCACAAGGCTGAAACTGACCTTCAAGAAGCCTAATGGCTATGGCAGACAACAGCCTGAGCAGAAGAAAGAGGACCCAGGGCAAAAAGGTCCTCCGACTGCTCCTGCAACTGGCGCAAATAAAAGGTGGAGAAAGTAGAAGCATTTCTCCAGTAGGCTGCCTGCATAACATCCGACAACTTGACGGAGTTAGAATAAGCCCAAGAGGTAGACAGTGCCCGCACCTCGTGGGCAGAAATACGATTGGTAATACAATCGCCAGCTGCTAAACGACTATAAGCCGTACGAATAGCAAGACAAATCCATCGAGAAATGGATTGAGGAGAGATCTTCTGTCGACCCGGAATGAGAGACAGAAAAAAACGTTTTCTGCCTTTCCGTATGAAGCATGTCCGATCAAGATAAATGCGAATAGCACGGACCGGACAGAGCAAAGGGCGAGTACCCTCAACAGAGGGAAGAGCCCTGATACAGATAGGAGGAGGAGTAGTATCTGGTAACTGATTCTTAGCCAAAAAGGAGCAATCAGTGGTAAAAGTAACATTGTTGGGAGAGCTCCTAAAAAAGGCCGGGTCAACCGAGAGGGCGTGAAGCTCACTAACCCGTCTGGCCGAAGCAAATGCCATCAGAAAAGCCGTCTTATATGTGAGAAAATGCATATCCACCTGGGATAAAGGTTCAAACGGCGCCCCCTCCCCCCCCCCCCCCCCCCCAAGCAAAGCAGCACCCACGAAAGATTCCATCGTGGAGTAAGCTGCAAAGTCCGAGGCCTTTTCAAAGAAAAGTGCCGAACAAGCTTGGAGAGGTAAGGATTAGTGCCGATACGACGCTTCCCCACATAAGAAAAAGTCTCTGAAAGCATAGACCTGTAACACTTGATGGTAACAGGCTGGAGACCCCGAGAATCAAACAGATATACCAGAAACTCCGCAATCTGTGAAATCGAAGGATTGGCATAATCAACAGAGTGATCAGCACACCATCGACAGAAGACCTTCCATTTAGCTGCATAAGCTAAACCAGTGGAGTGCCTCCTTGAAGAAGAAATGCACTCCACTGCTCGTCTCGAAAAACCTCTACGGAGGAGACAGGACCTGACAAAAGATATGCGTGAAGGCACAATGAAGTCGGGTCGACGTGAAACCTCCTCGGGCGACCTTGACAAAGAAGGTCGCGACGTAGCGGGAGACGTGCCGGAACCACAGCCATCAGCGAGCGGAGCTGATTGATCCACACCCACTGAGGCGACAGGGGAGCGATCAGAATGATTCGACAACTGCAGGTTCGAATTTTGGCGAGAACCTGAGGAAGAATCGGAACCGGCGGGAAGGCGTAGCCGACTAGACCGTTCCAAACGAGTGACAGAGCGTCCACGGCAAAAGCCAGAGGATCTGGACACGGGGACACGAAAGTGTCCACCTGATGGTTCCAACGAGTCGCAAAGAGGTTGATGTGGGGACGTCCCCAGAGATCGCAAAGCGACTGGAACACTGCCCTGTGAAGCATCCACTCGGTGGAAATAACCCTGCCCTGTCGGGACAGGGAGTCGGCTAGGACGTTCAGATGACCGGGAATGTGACGAACAACCACTCCAGCGTGAACATCCTGAGCGAGCAGTAGAAGATCCCGAGCTAACTCGTACATCGGAAGCGAGTGCGTGCCGCCCTGGTTCCGAATGTAAGCAACCACTGTCGAATTGTCGGATAGTAGAAGGACCTGGCGATTCGACAGGTGAGGGATCCACTGCCTGAAACTCAGAAGAAGAGCAAGAAGCTCCTTCTGGTTGATGTGTAGAATTGCTTGATCCTGGTCCCACATCCCGTGTAGGGAAAGACCGAGAGGATCCAACGTCGCACCCCATCTGAGATCGCTGGCATCTGCCGTCAGAAAGCGATCGGACGTGGGTAAGTCCAGTGGAACACCCTGCGTAATCCACTAAACATCTGTCCAGGGAAGAAGGTGAGGATACAGAGAGTCCGGAAACGGAAGCACCTGATCCAGAGAATCTACATTCGGCCTCCAACGACTGAGCAGAAAGTGTTGGAGAGGTCTGACACGCAGCCGACCTAGAGGAATGAGATCCATCACCGAACCGCAGAGACCGATCAGCCGGAGAAAACTCCGAGCGGTCGCGGACCTGGACTGGGACAGAGTCAGAGCAAAAGCTGAGAGAATCATAGCCTTGGCCTGGGGAACAGCCACCAAATTGAATTTGGTTTGGAAAGACATCCCCAGATGACAAAACGACTGAGAAGGGACCGTCCGACTTCTCCTCGTTGACTCTGAATCCTAGCGACGTGAGCAAGCTCAACAGAGTGGCGACATCCGATTCCAGTAAGGCAGCATTGGAATGCCTCTGGAGGATATCATCCAGATATGCCGAAGTAGTTACCCTGGACTGTGTGCGATGGAAAGCTATCACATGCGACATCAGTCTGGTGAACGCCCAAGGAGCCAGGTTGAGGCCGAAAGGCATGGCCTTGAACTGGTAAACTCGCCCCAGAAAAGCGAATCTGAGATACTTCCGTGACGCCCGATGCATCGGAACGTGGAAGTAAGCGTCTCGCAGGTCGATGCTGGCTGCGAAATCTCCCTGGTGAATTGATTGGCGGACCGACCTGAAAGTCTCCATGCTGAACTTGGGAGCAATGATAGACTGGTTCAGGATACTCAGATCGATAACCGGTCGGAGTCGGCCGTCCTTCTTTGGCACCAAGAACAGGCGGGAATAGAAACCCACTGACTGAATGTTCTTGACGACCTCGATCGCCCCCTTTGCCAGGAGATTGGCAATCTCCGTGGACAAAAGTTCCCGGCGTAAAACGTCTGAAGGAACTGTGGTTGGAAGAGGCACCCTTGACAGAGTGGGGTGCCATCGGAAGGATATGCGCAGCCCGGACCGAACAACATCTAACACCCATGGATCGGATGTGATGGTTGTCCAATGGTCTGCGAACTCTGCTATCCTTCCTCCAACCTGGGACGAGTCGAGGTGAGGACCTTCATTTCGAGCCCCGACGAGGCCCGCGAGAGGAGAAACCACCTCCTCTGCTAAATGAAGAATCCTGAGACTTCCCTCGATTCTGCCGACCCCTACCTTTACCCCGTGAGTAAGAAGTAGAGGCGGCGGCAGAAGGACCAGCCTTTTGCTTCACAGAGGAAGCAGAAGGGTACTTGTTAGGCTTGGAACGGCCCTTGCCTCCCCGAGAAGGCTGATCAAGCTGACGAAACAGCAGCTGATCTTTGGAATGACGTAGGACGTCATCCCGGACCGTCGACATGGAACCATGGAAAAGTTGCGGACGTGCCAAAGAAGCAGATCGAAGAGTAGCACGCTGCTCCTCGGGAAGGGATCGTCTTGTGTCCAGCACAGCGTCCCTTCGAACTAATTCCAAATTAGCCGTGTTACAGGCATGCGTGTGAGTAAGGTGCATAAGCGCCTTGGACAGCACACGCAAAGGAGCCTGTACCTCATCAAACTTATCTGGAGGCAGATAAGCAGCCAAAGCTGAGATGACGTGATCTGAGAGAGAAAGCATGCCAAGCATCTCTCTAGATAAGCCCAACGTGGACTCCAGAGTCGTCATTGGAATGACGGCAGACTTGGGCTTGGAAAGCCCGAGGGAAGTGGAGTCCTGATCCAGAACCGTCAAAGCCTGGCAGACTGACGGATTGGCGGAATCGTAGGAACGATAACGCACAGGAGGCAAAAAGGTGTCAACCCTGGTGAAGAACGAAGTCTTCAAAGCCTTGGAATTCAGCTTGGCATCCAATGCTGAAAAAGCTTCAACCACCTGTACCGACTGGCACGGTCGAAGGCGCCCAGAAGCAGGTTGCTCCATACGCTGTTGGCGCGCGACCGATGATCGCGGCCAGGCTGACACTGTCGGCTGGTTAGCAGGTTTGAGCTCAGGCAGAAACCCAAACACAAAGTCAAGAGCCGCCCCCAAGTCCGAAGACTGCTGGCCCTCGACCTCAAGCATGTCGGACTCCTCCCCAGAGTCGGAAGACACATAGCTCATTGTGGGCAAACCAGCCGACGCCTCCCATGGTGTCGGGACACCAGAGGAATCGGAAACCGGCCTGTTTCCAATCCCGGGAGGCGGCGCCATAGGAGGCGCCTGGAAACCACCCATAGCCTCGCTGGAAGCAACAGGAAGGCTCTTAGAAAGAACCTGAGTGAGTAAGAAGAGGGCCTCCCCTAAGCTCACTGCCTGTACCGACCAGATCGACAGGGGAGCGAACCAGCAAAGTGGCTTCACCTCTGACCCTCTTAACCAGCGAAGGATAACGATCCTCCAAAACACCCGACGCGGGACGACGGGCGGCAGCCGAAACATCTGAAGGCAGACGTGTATAGGGGTACGATGCACCCCGAGGATCAATATTGCGAGAACTCATGAGAGTCACCGCGGACCTCTGCAGGGCAGAAGGTCCAGGCTGCACAAAAGGCGTTGGTCCCTCAAAACTGGTCGTGTGACCAGAGTGAGTAGACGGAAACGCCACGGAGTTCATAGTGTTTCCACTACGAACATCCGAATCCAAAGACACAACTGTGGTGCTCGACGGCAAAGAGACCACAGCGATGGGCTCGGCCGGCAGCCCCTTCCGACTTCGCCGAGTTGAGTCAGGGAAGGCTGAGGCCGATATCCCACGTCTACAGTATCGGACAGTCCTGCAGTCCCCTGCAGCGAAAAGCCGAGGCCGGCTGAAACAGACAACGAAGCAGACGGGCCAGCAGCAGTAGTAGATATGTCGAGAGTCGTTGAGGCTGGTGAAATAGTGGAGAGAGCACACCGGCTCGGCTCCGAAGGAGGAGTCACAACCCTAGTGACAGCCTCAGATGTCGACTGGAGGGGGACCGTAGTCCCGGAACCAGGCATCTCTACACCAGAACACTCAACGGCTCCCGCAGTATCCACCACAGGAAAAGACTGCACATCCCCCACGGAGGAGGAATAACTCTCACCAGACAAAGTCGGCTCGGGAGGCCCCGAACGACCACGTTCTCCTTTCCCGTGGGAGCGGGAGGCACGGCCACGAGAACGAACGACACGGTTTACTGACGCCCAGAAGGTGGAAGATCATGTTCCACCACACGGCCGCTCGGCCGAACACCCATTACAGGAGGAACAAGACGAATGTACATCGTCCACATGCTTTGGCAGCAGACATTGCCCACAAGGAATTGTCCTGGGCATGATAGAGGTGAGAGGAGCAGAGAAGGTGAGATGAGAAAACAGAACACCCCCAAAGAAGAGAGAAAGGTGACAGAAACAAAGACCCCAGACGGTCGACCGGGAACCACCCAACAGGAAGACTACTCTCAAAAGAAAGAAGAAACACTGTAGGAGTGGTACCCCTAACTCTAACACAATTAGAAAATTTTGCAAAAAAAGCACTGTAGGAGTGGTACCCCTAACTCGAACACAATTAGAAAATTTTGCAAAAAAAGCATTAACAATAATTGTGAAAAATCTAAGTCCAAACCGCGTGGCATGCGAAATTCGCGCGCGACTCGAGAGAGAGCAAATAAATATACATTATGGACATATAATAGAAAAGAGAATATAAAACACTGTTCCTGAGAATACAAAGGATACACTGTGGTATAATGAATCAGGAATCATCAAACATCGAGCTGGTGGAACACTGATAAGCGTGCAAAAACATCTCGACACGAAGCGGATTTTAAAAAGAAATGAGTCTTTAGAGACGGTATATGCGCACTGGCAACGGAAGTCGTGGAGTTGTACTTGGGAGAGAGCGTCCCGTACTGGGTCTGCGCCGGTTGCACTCGACCCAGTTTTGGCTTATTTTTATTGGTGCTTTTGCACCACTTTTCTTTCCCAACTTGCTTGGGAAAGACAAAAATAGAGAGTATTTTATCCGAGTTAGGGACTTCCACTGTAGTGCAAGCCTGTAGTAAACAATTGTGAGTAGGTTGATAAGAAATGAACTCTTCAACTGCTATCAAGCCTCAAAAGAGCCTTATAAATAGTGAATATAGGAAAATTCAGACAGTTTCGGCATTGAATGATTGGTTCAGTATGGCTTTTTGGTATGTCCATGCTATCAGTATCAGTTTGGTTTTTCGGTATATTGCCCATCTCTAGGATATACTAGCCTTGTAGAGGGATCCGGGGACATCCATTGGGAAAATTTAAGAAAATATTAGATCAGTCTATTCACTTTTGCGTGTACCGATAACTACTGGTAAATATTTTCATTTTTTGTTTCAAAAACATAGATTATGGACCCTCATAGGAACATTTTCATGTCAATGAGTACAGGGGCATCATGCTAGGGAAAAATCGAGGGGGGGAGGGGGGTTTGTAGGGGGGGGGGTAACATGATCTAAGCAGAGTGCCACCATCGGTTTGCACGTAGCGTGCCCCCAAATTTTGGCAAAAAATGCCTCCCAGGTTGACGGAAATGGCACTTCCCAGGTCTTCACTGAAAATATTGGGTGGGGGGGAGGGCTGGGCCCTTGTGCACCATTGGCATGACGCCACTGAATGAGTGGTCATATGCTACATGTATGTTTCTGAAGCAAACACTGAACACCCCCCCCCCCCCCCCCCACCCACCCACCCATGCCAATTTTTGCCAAATATGGTTATTACATTTCATAAAGGATTAAAGGTGGCAATACATTTGCATATGCCTGAAGTATAGCTGCTGTGTTGGCCAATAATTGGCCAACAGAGCAGCTGTACTTCAGACAGATGCAAACTGCAACGCAGCTGATGATTGGCTGATGCTTAACATCATTCCGCCATTCATTTATACCAGATCATTCAACTTGATGAACTTTTGCATGATCCGGCGACAATTTGGTGTGACCCATTTTTTGTTCACATGTTTTTCATTTTAGGTAACCTCCATGTGACCAAAATGACCAATTGCCTCAAATCGGCAGGCCTGTAAATTTAGTATTTATTCTATTTTATCTTGTTTGACACAGCTCACAAAGCTCTGTAAAACAAGATATAATGGATTAAATGTTTTATTGGAAGTAAAGAGCTGTACAGTATTGCAATGACAATCACAAAGACCTTCTGTTTTTCAATCAGACTGTTATCTAGTTTAGACACATTTACTGGTGAACTATTGTAAAATTGTAAAATCAAGAGTGAATCATGAAAAAATGGAAATATTTCCTGAAATGCAATTTTTGCATTTCCTTTTCCATAAGACAGACAATTTTGACCTGACTGTGACCCAGTTTGAAAATTCTCTTGTTCTGTTTTTGCAATGACAGGGCTGTAGAGAACTGAAAAGCTGGGGAATGTAAGGATAATTTTCCGACAAACCACAATAATTTATATTCATTTAACGGGGATATATGCTATATTCCTTTTGCCATTAACATATCAAATTTGTATTAAAGATATGGCAAATGCTTTGGTCTTTGAAAGTTATATGCAATTAACAGGGTTATCCTATCAGACAGTATCAATTAAGTGCTCAGATCCACATTACACTGTATTTGAAAACTGGACATTTTCATAAACAAGAATGCAAGACACACACAAAACATGCAGAATGGCTTAACTATGAATCACACACAGAGTGGAACTTCCACTCAGGCAGAATTTTATTGGCCACACATTACCATGATAACAAAAAAGCATGGAAAATTTCAACCAGATCATGACTGGATTGTATTCTGGTCAAAAGTCTCTGTCCACTTTCCTTTCCGCATCACTGTTGACTCTCAAACCGCTGAGTATTTTCAAAGTATTTTTGATAAAATCTGGTCATGGCTGCTGTGAAGCAGCCATGATTAGATTTGATGAAAAATTCATCTAAATTTAACTCAAGAAATCTTTGGTCAAAAAGTCCATTCAATGTATTAGAGAGGAAAGTTTGCTAAATGTGCCCAAATTATACACATTTCCATGTCAAGAGATGTTGTGGCCTGGGCAGGAATATATACATGTACCATCAGCATGCAATGAGTCAAATCTCACCTGATGAAAATAAAAAATCCAAGAACATTGAATCCTGGATACTATTTTGTTCAGTTTTCATAATTCAGCCTTCATTTCACCAACTTATGATAGGCAGCAAAAAAGTCACACATGCTCATCATTCTTCATCGTTCATAACATCTACTCAAGCATCATCATTTTCATCAAATGAAAAGGTAATATCATCCTTAATTTTCAATTCATCAGTTTTGCAAGTTACATATTCCTTTTTAAATCTAAATAATTTATCACAGCTGAGTATACCCTTGTCCACTTTAAAGTTAAAACTACCACTGCTGTTAACCCTTTACCTAACATGAAAAGCAGATGACACATGCAAAAAAATTCTTGAATAACTAATTTTTTTCATTTTTTGTCTCAAAAACATAGGTTATGACCTCTCATTGGAACGAGCTCAATGAGCTTGTTCCAATGAGGTGTCATAACTTATGTTTTTGAGACAAAAAAATGAAAAATATAATGAAAATTAATTGGCAATTTTTGAGAATAGCACTGGCCGGTTTTGGCCGTTATGTTGCGTAAAGGGTTAAATAGTAGTTATGTACTTTAAAACTTTAATAATTTCTACTCAAGGTAGTGTACCATCTACTGTTAGTATATATCTTTAACTTTTAATTAACGGATGCATTTACACTGCTATGTTTGTTTCATTAATCTTCAGTCTCTCCCATTATCTCACAAAGTCTCATGATCTCACAAACCTTCATCTCTTTCTCTTCATTGCATAATCATTTGATATGTATCTGCATTCTTGTTGTCCACTTTGTTCTGTTATTTTGAACATTATGAATTTTTTATTCATGTGCAAATAAAAACAATTCAATTCAATTCAACTCAATTCAATATTTTATTTCTGAAATCTTGAGTTGACCCACTGGGGAAAGTATGACATGGCCAGATTGTGATTTGATCAAGAAGGAAACCACTTTTGCAGTCACACTACCACAGTACTCTAAAATAGCAAAAGGAAAAGTGCCAAAAGCGACATCATAGCCTCTAGTGGGGAACTGAAAAGTGTCCTCACCCCACACTTTTCCTAAAAAATTGTATACTTTACATACATTTATTCGTGAAATCCATAAGATTAGTTCCTATACTCACACCCCTATATTTCTTGGCAGAGCTTATATTTCATCTAAATTTGGGAGAATCCATTTGGATTCTTGCAAAAATGGTTGTGACAATCCATGCCTGCTATGAGTGTCCCATGATCCTGTTAGGCCACCATGGTTGAATCCCTGTTGAAAACTAATAACACATGTTAGCACTTTACCTAACACAGCTTTTAATTTTTAACATATATTAACTGAATTTTATATTTTTTAAAAATAATAAAAATATTTATCAATAAAACCTTACAAATATGGATGTCATTGGAACTGGCTCCTTGATTGTATTTGTACAATTTATTGACAAAGTGTCAAGATATTTCAGGTTATGTTAGCCTTGTATTGGTTAATTTGCTGCTGCTATGTTAGGTAAAGGGTTAAATTGACTCAATTCTTTTCACATGAATCCTGGCAGGGGTGCAGCGAGAATCTACAAGAATTCTTGCTGGCTTTGTTGTGCAGATCTTTGCGTGAATGGATTCTCGTCGAAATATAAGCCCTGCTTGGGTCATTTTGTTTGCTGTTGTTATTCCTTGACTTTCAGTGTACTTAGACCTTCAAAAAGCACTGCATTTGGCTTGTAAATTTATTTTTTCTCTGGGAAAGCCTTCACCTTTCACCGGGAAAGGCTTCACCTCTCCACCAGTAAAGGCTTCACCTGTGGGGGATACATGCTCTTAACCCAGCATGAAGTGAAATTAATTGGATGAAAAAAATATGGCAGCAGAAAAATATTTTGATACTGCAACCCCCCCCCCCCCCTCCTCCCTCCCCCCACTCCTCCTAAAAATATGGCTAGAACAATGTTTGCTTTTTCTTATGCTTTTTCATACATGCAGTATCTGAGAAATGTTATCTTGGTGGAAACTCCACTCTGTGAGAGATGATAGGAGAAAACCCAAATTTGATTTCTTTTTTTTTAAAAATGCTGTGATAGCTGTGTAAAGTAAAGGGTTATTTGTAAAGATGTTCATTATATCCACTATAACATTAAATTTTGTTTTCATAACATTTTACAAAAATATTAAAATGTTACAATTCTGCAAATTACTTGTTCAGGGTTATTTTGTTTTCATTACATTTTACAAGAAAACTGAATATTGAAAATTGAATAGTTATCATAATAAAACTATACCAATATGGATGTCATGGGAATTGGCTCACAGACCCTGCTCCATGGATATCCACATTCATATTGTTTTCATTATATACAACTATTTAGTTTTTGTCCTTGGGTTTTTTCCCTAGGGTTTTTTTTCCTAAGGGTTTTTTTTTCCATTATTTTTTTTTCCTATATACCCTCAGCCCTGGTAATTCACCCTCAGCAATCAGCAGTGCCGAGGAAAATGCCGAGGAAAGGAAAAATATCCACAGCAAAAATACTGGCTTCAGAAAGCCTTGCGGTGGCTGAAATTGCACAACTTCCAGGTTACACAAGGAAACAAACCATGTTGTTTGCACTACACTGTATTGATAATCCTACAATTTACAATACAAGTTGCAGCATAACCACTAGAAACTAGTGTTCTGCTTCTTCTATGTCGATAACACCAGAATCTGACATCAGTTTCTGGAAAGCTCTTACAGAGCTTTCCAGAAACTGATGTCAGATTCTGGTGTTATCAGCATAGAAGCTGTGGGATACTTAGTTTGTGGTTATGCGGCATCTTATTTTCACTCATATGATACACATTGAGCAGGTTGCCTGCTTACTTCCACGATTTTTTCTCAGCATTCACATGGTTCATGATATTGGCATGATTTAATTGAGTGAAAGATTCAGCCCATTGATTGTGATTATATACACATGTATCTCGAACTACTTTCACATGTTAAAGTTACTTAAAAGTTTTCACTTCACCGCATACTACATATACATGGCAATTGAGACTATGCCTTGCCTCCTGATGATTTTTACACAATCGAACCGGTTCACCAGTAACTGCCGTAGAAGCACCAGTTTTCCACAGCAATTTTTTTACCATTGCCAAGGAAACAAAGATTAATTACCAGGACTGTACCCTGAGACAGGTCTGGAGTTATTCCACATTCTACATTTGTACGTAATCTTCAATATTTATCTTACTTACTTACTTACTTACTTATCTATACTTACATGTAACAAATAACACAGTAGAAATTAAACACATTATAATGCATCCGAGTATAACATGGCACGAAAATTTTTTCCTCATTTTTCAGCATTATGTTCAATACGTATTTCTATCTCAGTCTAATAATGGATAGCAGTTGCACAGACTCTTTTGAATAGATGGCACATAAATTTCTCTGCAAGGACAAATTTTGCAAAGGAAGGCATGAAAATAGCTGAATTTCAATTCTGAGATACACTGAAAAATACTACTGAACCTCAGGTTGCAAACTTTCTGTGGGTGGGACAAGGCTAAAATTTTCAAACTAGAAGTGACTGCTAAGGGTGGGGCTTTAACTTCAAAAAATAATATGAAGCACATTCATAGAATATGAAGCTTTTAAGTTGCAGCACTTGCACTTTATTTTAGAATAGAGCCCAAATATGGGCTTCCAGCTCTCAACCAGTTAATCAACAATGGAATGGTAATAACGAAGTGGCTAACCAGTTACAAGAATTCCTAACCATTTCATCACTACAATGCAAATGAGTCAAGTATTTATGACCCAATAATACCACATACCAAATTTGATTTAAATCGGACCAACGGTTCAGAAAATAGAAATTTTGGGTGAAGCCAAACATCTTGCTCCTCCCAATACAAAGGCAAATATTGCTTCACGAACTTCGTTTGAACAAACTTGATTCTACACCTCAAAAGGAAGATCCATACCAAATATCAAGTCATTGTACCTGCTGGTTCATGAGAAGAAGATTTTAAAAATATTTTGGAGCATTTTCCCCCACCCCTTCCATATGGGGCTGGGCATGATGAGTTGAACAAAAATGCAATGCCCCTTCAGGACCATTACTCACACAAACTTTCACTTGAATTGGCCCAGTGGTTTTGGAGAAGACCAAAAATGGTGTTGACGGATGATGGACGGATGGCGAGTGATTAGATAAGCTCAGCTTGACTTTGTCAAGGTGAGCTAAAAAATAAACAAGGTGCAATGCCACTGCTATCCCACGCCAAGAAGTGGTTTACTAAAGAGGGGAATTCTTAGTTGATAAAAGCAGAAAAAGGCCCATATTTTAGAAAAAAAATGCTGATAGGATCACTGATCCAATGTCAAGTTGTGACAACACAAAAGTGGGTTTAATCATTATCAACTTATCGTCCGGAAATCAATTGTTTACAATTTACTATGTCAAGGGTCACTGTGACCTTGACCTAATGATTCCAAAATAAAAAGAGCTCTTTCTTGCAGGGTCATTCAATTAAGAGGTATCCAATTAAGTGGGCTTGACTGTGTTTGGAGTTACTAAACTTTTGATATGAACAGTAGTACAGTGGAACACTGTTAATAAAATGGTCACTTTGCTAGTAAATAATTGTTTAATTAATAGGAGTATTCAGTTACAGAGATTTGCTCACTTTCCTGAATTCTAGAGATAAGGCCCCACAAAGTAGATCTTATGTATTGCAGGCCATTTTTTTGTAAAATTGCATGCAGGCAGAAGTTTTTTTATTTTATTTTTGGAATAATTTCTTTGCCATCATAAGTTCATGTTCTTGGTTTGTTTTGTTTTAGGCCTTGTAATCTGCAGAATAGCATAGGTAGTGGTGTATTTTGGCGCTTGAGTACAAGAAGGCTTTGCAGTACTGAAGCATTGGAAAGCTTTGTTGCACTCAAAGGACAAATTTATCAATTTTATTAACTTTAGTAAAATATCAGACATAAACCATTTAATTTTTATTTTTTAAAGTTTACACTGATTATAAAAAGAACATGCAGTAGCCAAAGGATTTTTAACTTTTTTATGCCCAACTGCGAATTTATTAAATTATATCTTTTTGACAGAGCTCATTTCGGTATAAACATTTATCTAAACTTGACTTCATACTTGTTTAGCGGTCTTGATCAAACCTGCAAACAATCAGCTTGTACAATGACTGGCACAACTGCATGTTTAACAAATTTTGATTTATTTGTGACTGACATAATGACCAGTACAGTATCTTGAAACTAGATGTATGTTTATGTGAACATTTCAAAACACTTTCATTCAAAAACATTTTTACCTCATGCAGTTTAAGAAGATTTTCAGCTGTAACTCTTAACCTGTATTTTCAAAATATTTTTTCATCAAATCTAGTCATGGCTGCTGTTGAGCAGCCATGACTAGATCTGATGAAAAATTTATCCACATTTAACTCAAGAAATAATTGGTAAAAAAGTCTTAAATTTTCAGGGCGTGGTAGGGTGGTGGGACATATTTATTTACTGTGCCCAAATTATATTTATTTCAGTGGCAAAAGAAATCCTGTTCTGGGCAGGAGTATCTTCAGCATCATGCAAGCAGTTAATGTATGTAGGCTTCAAAACATTTTGCACAAGACAGTTATTACTTATTGGAAAGCTCTCTTAAAGAGGGCTTTCTGTAATAAATGATAACAAGACAAGATTTCAGTGAAATCTACATACACAATTAGCACATGGATTATATTCAGTTGCACTGTAATCATTGTGTCAGGGATATATTTATTTATTTATTGGTGTTTAAGGTCACATACTTATGCACAATGGCTAATCATGACCGTGACAGTTTTACGGGTGGAGGAAGCCAGAGTACCCAGAGAGAACCACCGAGCAACGACGAGCAGCTGCCAACTCCCCAACATCATAACTCCACTCTGCAGTACAGGCAGGGTTAGATTGGTTGAAGACATGCGCAACATCAACGTGCAGTCCGACTTAGTACACGGCGTCATTGTGCCCCTATGTGGACAATCGGGGTTAAATGCCTTGCCCAAGGACACAACATGGGAGTCCAAATTGATCGCTCAGATGGTCACCCATCCGAGGACTAACTGGGCTCAACGTTGCTTAACTTCGGTGATCTGACAAGAATTGGTTACCACAATGCCACCGCGCCCCATGTCAGGGGAAACCAGGCACAAAACTAACGATAATATGTCACCATGACGTGTACCAAGAAAACATTATTCACAGGGTTGGGCATGATTTAAAGACAGATGCTGAAAATGACCTTAAATGTCAGTAAATAAATACCGTAACCTTACACTGGTGCAAATATTTCATTTTCAAGTTTCATTAATTTTTGTACTTCTAAGTGCATGTGTGTAAACTGACAAGGCCAAAACAAGTTTTATAATTTCAATATTTTTCTGCCAAATATGACAAACAGCAAAATAATGTTGGTATGTGCTGTAAACTATCTATGCACAGTGGTGGAACCAAGGGGGCTACAGCCCCCTCCCCATTCAGAGAAATTGCCACCTTTATTATAGGCTTTTTGGGAGGGGGAGGGGGTATCCTAGCCCTTCTCTGTCAGGGAGCACAAGCCCACTATCAGGGAAATCTTGGTGCCACCGCTATAATATATGGCTACCTTGGAAAAAGAGAGAGAAATAGTGTTGGGTCAGGGCAGGGCAGAGTTGGTGAAAGAACAATCTGAATGAAAATTGTGCATTCCGAAGTTTTCCAGGGCAGGACGAAGTTAGTAAAAAAAACAATCTGAATGAAAATTGAGCATTCATAAGTTTTCACAGCTCCCCAACTGTCCCAACACAAGTTTCACATAACTTAAGAGCCCAGTATGGTCTCCGAATAAAGGTCTATACTCATGTTACCGGTACTGGAAAAAGCCTTAGATTTCTCCCCTCTCGGAGAACTGAATTTTTGCAAACTGTTGTGATAGTAGGGGTCTTAAACCACTGCCAATGGTGATACGCCATCTTACCACTCTTCCATCTTCGTCATATCTAGTTAGCCACCCACCTAGCCTCCCCCCCCCTTCCTACTGTAAAATCCTGGCTACAACCCAGGTGGTCAGCAGTGATTTATGTGGCCAGAGCAATTTCCTGACCATGTTACCGAATTCAGTTGGCTCTAATGCCAGGGATACAAAACTATAAGCAACAAAGTACTCAAACTAAGTCACTACCTCCCCCACTCCCCCCAACACACACACACGACGCAACTTCCAGGTCTAAAACCCAATAAATCAGTACTCTGTGGAGTACTTATCAAGCAGAACAAAAACGGAGATGAGCTCTGTTATTTCATTTTGCAGACATCTTCATGTGAAAAGTTGTGGAAGGTATTTTATTTTTTTTTTTTAAAAAGTTAAAAAAATAACCACGCCCCACACCCAACTCAGTACTTTGTGATGATCGATTGCTTTGTCACGTTTCATATTACGTATTCGTTACAAAAGTACAATAGTAGTTCGTGTATGGGAGAATGAGTGTAATCGCAAAATCAAATTCAGACATTCATAACTTTCTCATTTTCAACGTCGACATTTACAAATTTCCAAAATTCGCGGTATTATAGTAACTATCTAGATGGTCCCGCATGTAATGTCGACCCGGTTAGGTTCGTCACATTGAGGTGTCTAAACACGGAAATCCTTCAGATTGCATTCTGGCAACATGTGGGTGGAAGTGTTTTTTAACGAGTGCTCCAAAATCTCCCCAAGACAATACTATATGCATGGGTACTGAAATGAGACCTAAACAAAGCAGGGGCGTTAGACGCCCCCCCCCCCCCCTCCCGAATAAACCTGTCTTGTGATTTAGGTTCTGTAGAAGTAATAAGAAAGTTAGTGTTCAAAACTGCGATGCATAATCTATCACCTAATACGTTAAATTTTACTATCTGTGCTGCATATGCTTCAGTTTTCTAGACCTTCCATTTATTTTGGAAATTTTAAGCTATCATCTAAAATGTTAACTTGTAGGCCTATTCTGCGTATATATATGCTTCATGAGTTTTGTGGACCTGCCATGATTTTGGAAATTTTAAGTGGGACATACTTTTTGAAGGTAAAAAGGACGGTATCCGGTAAAAAGGACGGTAAGTGTATAAAAACTACGTTTTAAAGTACTAAATGTACCTCTGAATGTGTGAAAAGTGATAATTTAATGAAGAGTACGCAATAATAAATATATATAACGAAGTATTGTTTGTTTTATCGTAGACTATTTTCAAGAGAAAATAGCTCATTACGCTATCGACACTGATCGACACGCCATTTTGTGCAAGGAAAACAACGAATTAGCTGAGGTTTAAAACGGAGACCGAATGTTCCCAGGCCGAATGTTCCCGGGGCCGAATGTTCCCGAGGCCTCATGTTCCCGAGGCCGAAAAGACCCGCTCCCCAACGAATTAGCTGAGGTGCACGATGGGTGAATATTATATTTGCTCGACGGAGGTGTAACCAATTCGTGTGCGTAACATTTAGATCTTTCTGTTCACTACCATGGGATTTAACAGGAAGTTTTTGGGAGAGAAACCATTTATAATTTGAAAATAGTCTACAATAAAACAAACAAAATTGCTCATTACGCTATCGACACTGATCGACACGCCATTTTGTGCAAGGAAAACAACGAATTCGCTGAGGTTTAAAACGGAGGCCGAATGTTCCCAGGCCGAATGTACCCGGGGCCGAATGTTCCCGAGGCCGAATGTTCCCGAGGCCGAAAAGACCCGCTCCCCAACGAATTAGCTGAGGTGCGCGATGGGTGAATATTATACTTGCTCGGCGGAGGTGTAACCAATTCGTGTGCGTAACATTTAGATCTTTCTGTTCACTACCATGGGATTTAACAGGAAGTTTTTTGGAGAGAAACCATTTATAATCTGAAAATAGTCTACAATAAAACAAACAATACATGATCTTCGTTATATATTGCGTACGCTTCATTAAATTGTTACTTCACACATTCAGGGGTACATTTAGTACTTTAAAACGTAGTTTTTATACACTTACCGTCCTTTTTACCGCCAAAAGGTTGTGTTCAAGCTATTTTTTTTTAAAAACGGGGGTTCATATTTTATTTTCTGTTCGCGTTTCGCCTAACACATGCCGAGGTGATAATAAATATTAAAACCATCCATACATCAGTGGATATTTGTTCTAGATTCCTGTATGTTCTACCTCAATGATACCCACAGGAGCCATTAAGACTGGACCCCTTATGCTCACTCCACCAATCCCTATGTGTGAGCTCCCAGTGGTGGGCGGGGGGGGGGGGGGGGGGGTGGATGCTGGCGGACCCCAAATGCAAACCGTAACTATCTGTTTTAACACCCCCCCCCCCCCCCCCCACGTTTCAAGAGGCACCAGAATCGACCACAAAGCCTCAGAATTTGAAGAAAAAAAATATCCGGGAAAGGGCCCACAACCGTGGCAGGGAGTACGCCCAATTCCATAGTTCAAGCCTTTGAAATATGCCAGCGTTATGTATATCTAGCAGGAGCGTAGCCAGAATTCTATAATGGGGGTGGGGGGGTGGGGTGGGGGTAGCCATTTGGGGGAATCATGATATTTGGAAGGTCGTTGTGGAGTTTCGCCCCCTCCTCCCCGGCCTAACTAGGACACTCGATCATTTCCCCCTCCTCCCACTTCCCTTCAGGGAAGTAGGAGAATGAGGTAATGGCCAGAGGGTCCCACTTAAGACTAGAACTCCCCAGAAAAAGAGTATCGTAAACAATTCATTAGTTATTATTATTACGACTTCCAAATATCATGGTTACCCCCCCCCCCACCCACCCACCCAAAAAAAACCAAAAAAAAAAAAACCCTGGCTACCCCCCCCCCCCCTAATTATAGATATATAATCCATTTCCCATATTTTCGAAATGGGGGGGGGGGGGAGGGGGAAGGGGGCCAGATCGATATAACGCTGGCATATTTCAAAAATTTGAACTGTGGAACTGGGCGTATTGCCTCCCACGGTTATGAGCCCTTTCCCGTATATTTTTTTTCTTCAAATTCTGAAGCTCTGAAATCGATTCTGGTGGCTCCTGGGGAAACGTGGGGTTAAAAACAGTAAGTTAGGGGTCCTCAGCCGTCGCCCCCTCCCCCCTCGGCCACCACTGGGAACTCACACATAGGGATTGGTGGAGTGAGCACAGGGGCCCCAGTCTTAATAGGCTCCTATGGGTATCATTGGGGTAGGACATACAGGAATCTAGAACTAGTATCCACTGATGTATGGTTGGTTTTAATACTTATTATTACGTAGTTTTTATCCACTTGCCGTCCTTTTTACCGGATACCGTCCTTTTTTACCGGCAAAAAGTGTGTCCCTTTTGAGCTGTCGTTGGAAACGGCTCCTTATAAGCCCTTGTCTTTCTGTCGAATCCCTTTTCCTGAAACTTGTTTTTGTGAATTGTTTAAAAACGTCTCTAATATGTTATTTACACTGTTACCTAGGAATAAAATATTGTTTAAATTAACGTATCACCTATTTACAAGTTAACTTCCATCAAAAGGTGTATGCCTACACAATATATATACCGGCACGATGTTTGGCAACATTATTTTTACTTTAACCCATAACATTTCGCTTTTAATTTATACGCCATGCAGTTGATTCAGACTTCTGAATTCACATTTTCGTAAACAGTTAGGGATAAAGAGACACATTAACCCTTTACCTAACATGAAAAGCAGACGACACTTGCAAACAAAGTACTTGAATAACTCATTTTTAAATTTTTTTTGTCTCAAAAACATAGGTTTTGACCGCTCTTTGGAACGAGCTCGGCGAGCCCGTTCCAAAGGGGGTCATAATCTATGTTTTATGTTTTAGCGAGAGGCCAAAAGCTCTGCTCTGGATGCAAAATGATTTTTTTCTGTCAAGTATCGTCTTCTAGTCGCGTAGGGTAAAGGGTTAAGTTCTTGGAGCTGGGGTATAGATTGTATAGACTATCTTCCAACATTATATGTAGAGGATAATGTGCCCCTTTCACTCACGATCGAAGCCAAAAGAGAAGGGTTTTTGGACTCCTCTAACGGGATAAAGTGTGAAAGAGTCATGGGGTCACTGCGGAAAATTCTTTTTGATATTTAACTCGATGCATTCAGACGCCTAACCCGATGTCACTGCGGAACTACACGAGGTGTAACAGAAGTTCTCATTGCTGGACATTCTTCTTGAATAATTGATTTTTTTTTTCAAATCCATTACGTATCATACCTCATTTAAATGAACTCGGGTCAAAAGATACACTCTAACCCCCCCCCCCCCCCCCCCCCCCCAATACATTTTGGTATTCCAGGATACCACCAGTGCATGAGATACCTAAAACACCGAATATGTACAGCCTCCCCTATATTTCTCGTGCAGAATACCAAATGGATGGTTGCGGAAAACCAAACAATCGATAAAAATGAGTTACGCCCCCTGCATATCCACCAAGAGAGCAACTTGGCTGCCAAGAGCGCGCGTTGTCTGTTATCAACAATGGTTGTTTCTTCGGCCGAAGTCTGGGAGCTTGAAAACGTGACCGAATGACACAAAGGGGGCGGGTTGGATGACTTGGTGCAAACTGTATTTGATTTATGTGAGTTGCATTGCATGTCTTTAATATGTGTCGAATGTTATAAAAGGAACTGCATAACTCAATTTTTCTTCCTTCCTTTTTTTCATAGCGACTTGATTTGTGGTATTATCTGCACAATAAATGTATCCTGGTCCACGAGGGAGGCTGGTACTTCTGCAGCTTTTCATACTTCAGTCCGGTTCTTTGGATCCCTCGATGGAGCAATATTGGAGCTTACCTCTTCCATGTATATGTTGTGTAAATGAAAGGGATGGGGGTGGGGGGTGGGGGTGGGGGGGGGGGGGGGGGGTGGAGTAACTAAGCACCAAAACTTTTGGTTTCTTGGAACATCATAGTATAGTTACTTGAGTTGAGTTCTCTGGATAACCACAATGAAGTACGAAACTTTTGGTTTTCTAGAAAACCAAAACGAACCACCAGAAATTTTGGTTTCTGAAAGTACCATTACACTTTGGCTTCTTGGAGTAGGCCTACCAACAATGCTTTGGTTTCCTGGAGTACCATAAGTTTGGTACCCCACACGGGAGTACCACATTTGGTATCACAGAGTACCTAGAGTCTTTAGAGTGTATGATTTGTTTGAAAAATTGAAAACAATAGGGTGTGTGGGGGAGGAGGGAGGGGGATTTATTTTGCATCGCTATTTTTACCACCCAGCCACCCACCCACCCTTTTTGCATGTTGTTGCAGCAAAATTTTGACACCAACCACCCCTCCCCTCACAAACAGAAAACTGAAAAAAACAAGCAACCAATTTATTTGGGGGATTTGTTGCTCTGGTACAGTTTCTGACATCTCAAAAACAACTGGGCTGCTTACACCCTTTGGAGGTACCTATTCTTTAAAACCAAATTACATTTACTCAATACAAAATTAATGGCACCACGTGTTGCAGTGGGATAAGTGGGGAAAAAACAAAACTATTTTCCGCTTAATGGTATCCTCCTAGGGGCCCAGGTTATTTTAATTTCAAAGCCAAGTTGTTGGCCTGCCGTTTGGTTGTTAACTTAGTTAAATTCCACCCATCTCATGACTGATAATTATCAATCAAAACAGATTATGACCCACCATTTACATATTTATGTTACACAGGCATTTATGCAGGTGTGTTGTTGAGTGCCTTTTGTACGTAATGTGGTTTTGAGGGAACATTTGGGGGACCCCGGTGGGGGACCCCGGAAGTGTCGTCATGTCAGGTGACCCAGTGTCGCTATGTTGTGTTGTCATGGTAACCCGCGTGAGCGGCCATCTTGTGACGTCATCGCCATAGTGATACGTGGTGTTAGTGCGCATGCACAGCGCGTGTTGTTAGGGTGATACGTGTTTCCGTCGTCCATTTTGTATACTGGAGGCCGCCATCTTGGTTTCTATGGTAGCACGTCGTTGCTATGTTACCCAAAGGCCTACAACAAGACAGGGGTATGTCCGGAGAGTGTGTTCGATTGAATCGGAGTATCACGAATTACCACAAACAAACCGACAATCCCTCCAGATCACCAAAATCCACTTTATTTGATACAGATTCTTCAAGAATCCTATTTAGGACCGCCATTCTTTTGGCTTATAATAGTAGCACATAGTGCTATAGTACCGAGGGGACCCTGGGGATGAGTTTGATTGAACTAGAGTATATCTAATTACCCAAATAGACCCGACCACCCTTACAAACCACCAAAATCTCCACCAAACCACCCAAACGGACATGTGAAGCCCCATTTTGGGCATATAAAATAGCACGTAATGCTATAGGACCGAGATATCTCCTGGGATATGTTCTATTGAAAGGAGTACAGGACCTGATTTTCCCAGAATCCAATTTTTAATGCCTATTGCATATGCTTCTCTATCACTAACAGTCTATCCAGTCCAAACTATCTCTGATTCTCTCGTCCAAGTCTTATAATCACCAGTGCTTGATTTCCCATAATCTGTATGCAGAGTTATATCCCTTGTGTACAACAAAACCCATATTCATTACCTATTAATGCCTGCGCACTAACACCACGTATCACTATGGCGATGACGTCACAAGATGGCCGCTCACGCGGGTTACCATGACAACACAACATGGCGACACTGGGTCACCTGATATGACGTCACTTCCGGGGTCCCCCAAATGTTCCCTCAAAATCACATTACATACTACTAGTGCCTTTATGTAAACTATTAAAGATCACATTTGATTGTGATAGCCACACAGAAGATGTAGTTAAGAACAATTTGAATCATCCTATATCAATCAGCGATTATAAATCTTCTGTTATTCATATAGGATGGATCAGAGACTACCCCTCGTGGGTCCTGTTATGTTGTGATTTTGTCTATTTTTACTGATTTTATAGGGTTTTGCCTGTTTTTGTTTTCAATAAATATCAACTCCCTCCCCGTGGAAACTCCAGGAAGTAAAGCAGTGCTTGTTTAGGACCCAATCACCAATACTTGGGGTGGAAGTCCTCTAAAATGGACACCGTGTGTATAAACAATTGACTTAACTTTATCTCCATGCTGTGGTCACGATTAGCCATTGTGCAGAAACATGTGACCCTAAACACCAATAAATAAATAAATAATAAATATTATAAATCGTTATTGATTAGTATCTATATATATTTACAAGCCTTGGACCTTGCCTAAAGTAAGACAACAGATTTAACTGTTGATCTTAATACTTGAATCTGACATTTTTCAAGTTTGTTTAAACCATTTAAACAATTAAGAATAATATTTTGCCAAATATTAACATGTTTGTATATTGTCACATATTTAAGATATGTAATCATGTATTATAGCGGTCCCATAGCACCTCTTCCCCAGTTCCTTCCTTCCTGAAACACGAAATTTAAGACCTGAAAATATTTCGACAAACTCTGAAAAACCACAAAAAAAAACCAAAAAAAAAAATAAAAGTCCTAAAACTCATCTGTTCGGGCAGGGTCGCACTTGGCTAGGGGACGTCCCCGGTTGGAGAAATGGCATTAGCATGCACTGAAGGCGACGACAATGACTTTAAACCTCCAAATTTGTCAATGTCCCGGTTGTTACCGATAGAGGAATTGTCCACAGATTTTCGTAAAAGACCATGAGTGATTCCATATATGGTTTGTGAGTGCATATCTTAGTCTCCAGGTGACACACGCACACTACAAACCTGAGTGTGTATGAGGGTGGGGAGGGTGGGTGGGTCACCAATAAATATTCATTACCGTAAACCGGGGTGTATAGGGACACTTTTGAACATTTATATATTTTTAAACTATGTTAGGATACAAAATTTGGGGTTTTCCTAATACTGAACTATGACCCCGATGTGATACTTGCGATCCATCAATAGTTTTAGTTTCTGTTGATTATTTAAGTATATATTTTTTTTAATAAACAGCTGTCCCTATTCACCCCTCGTTGTGGGGTGAATAGGGACAGTCTGCCAATCATATCGCTGTCTCTTTTCTACCCTTGCTTGGGGATAATAGGGACTTTTTACAGGTTTTTAAAAAACAAACTGAACAATGATAAGGCAAAATGAACTGATATTTTGGCAGACTAGATTCACAATAAGTCAACATTGAGCAAGGAGGGGGCTTGGATTGGTACATCCTTTAGTGTTTCAGACAGATTGTCAAAATAGTCATTAACTGTCTCTGGTGAAACCCCGGCCCTTGACCGTTTTATGTTCTGGCACATTCTTTGTGCTATTTCATCTTTATTCCTTTTCAGGAATGAACGCACCCAATCCCAACTCGGCATATTGTTTTTAAATTTTTTTGATGTTATGCCACGCTGATCCAGATAGCCTTTCACAATTATTCTGACGTCATACTGATCCATAGGATAGCCCAACTCTGCTGAAGTCTTCAACCTCTTAACTAAGTGATCTTCAGTAGATTTATCCAGTTCAGTCTGCCCATCCTTTTTTCGAGTCTCTGGACATGTTTTATGTCTGTATAGAACAGTTTTGGGGATATTAAATTTTTTCTCGGCCTTTCGAAATGACATACCCCCCTTCACAACAGCTAATGCAGCATTCAAAGCATCTTTGTCGTGCTTACGATAGATTTTTCCACCCAGCTTTGGTTTATAGTTTCGCGGCATGTCTGTCCCTATTCACCCCTCGAAAACTTTAACAAACACTTGAAAAATAGAAAAAACTCATATTAGAACAACGTAATGTAGGAATTCATTGATATCGGAAATTTACCTTTGTGACACCTGGGGTTGAGGTATCAAATGTTGCAGGAGCCCATATCTGCTATACTGAGCTCTGGACATACAAAGTTTTCGCCCCTTCCAAAATTTTTCAGAAATTACGTCCCTTGTTCTTGGCTCTATCACTACACTTGATATGTGTCAAAACTATTATTCTATCTTGATGAGTTTTCTTTAGTCATAGACCCATCCGTAAATAAGACATAAAGAATAAAAAATATATATCTAGGCATGTTTACAAAACATGAAACAACTTTTCAGTTTACTGTCCCTATTCACACCGCAGTCCCTATACACCCCGGTTTACGGTACCTTTTAAACGGCTTCTTCCATTGAAAGGGGGGCGCGGTGGCGTCATGGTAACCGATTCTCGTCAGATCAACGAAGTTGAGCAACGTCGGCTAGTAGTCGGATGGGTGACCATTTCGGCGACTGATTCGCGCTCCCGCGTTGTGTCCTTGGGCAAGGCACTTAACCCCGATTGCCTACATGGGAGCACGATGACGCTGTGTACTAAGGTGTACTGCGCTCGTCGATGGTGCGCATGTCTTCAACCAATCTATCCATGCCTGTGCCGCAGTGCAGAGTTACGATGTTGGAGAGCTGACAGCTGCTCGACGTTGCTCTGTGGTTCTCTCCGGGTACTCCGGCTTCCTCCACCCGTAAATCTGCCACGTTCACGATTAGCCATTATGCATAAGTATGTGACATTAAACACCAATAAATAAATAAATTTCATTGAAACCAGACTTCCTTCTCCGTCATCCCATATATAACATTAGTGTTTCAGCATATGTACGAATACACGTTAGTATCTTTTAAGCTGCGACAATGAGATCTGTAGGAGCGCGGTGGCTCAGTTGGTAGAGATGCAGGCTGCAAACCGAGAGGCCCTCGGTTCGAATCCCACCTGCGGAATCGCGTTGTCTTTGGGCAAGTCCACTTTATCCCAATTGCCCACGTGGGGCACGGTGGCGTTATTTACTAAGGCGCACTGCACGTCGATGGTGCACTTATATTCAACCAATGCTAACCCTGCTTGTGTACCTGCATATGTTGAGTTAGTATATTGAGGAGTCTTGACAGATGTCTCGGTGGTTCTCTCTGGGTCATCCGGCTTCTTCCACCCGTAAAACTGTCCGACTCGAGATGACCCTGGCTGTCGAAAGTGTCTTTAAATCCCAATGAATAAATAAATAAATAAATAAATAGCAGCTCTGTATGTATCTGTTGATCGGTTTTAAAATGGTGGAATGACATTATATTTGCTCGTGTATCTTATTGATGTCCATCCAATGTTTTTGTCAGAGTTATTGCCCTTTATGGATTTGGAATTTGTTTCATTTTTACCGTCCGTCGCAACTTGGGTGCGACTCGCAATTTTTCTTTGTTTTTTCTGCCACGGTATTGTTATGGTTCGGACTATTTCTTCCACTTCAATCATTTTCCAGCACGAAGGCCTACCTTCGGGTTGGAAGATGATTGAGAAAGAAGAAACGGAATGAATTGGTCGAAGGTGGAATTCCTTGGCAAAATGCAACAAAGTTTGTTCAGATTTGAAAATTATATATTACAAGAATGACTGCAAATTGACACATTTGTATTCTATCAAATTTGTAAAGGCATTATGTAGTCATAGGCATGTGGGATGTCTGGAAACAGGCAAAGACTGGGTGTGTGTGGGCTGTCCTCTTGATCAAGTGTTTCCTCTTGCTACCCTCCCAATCTGAAAATGGCAAAAGATTTCTCACACCGCTGCAAGAAAATTATTTTTATTTAGAGTCTTCTTACTTTGTAATGACACTTAGCTCATTATCAGTTCAGATAATTGTGGTATTCCCCGTGATGAATCGTTGCTGTACCTTTCATAATCTGTGACAAATATCTATCTCACTAATCCTTTACCTAACACAACGCAGGCGACACTTGCAAAAGAAATTATTGAACAACTAGAAATTTTAAATTTCTGTCTCTAAAAACTGATCTTATGATTCCCCCACAGAACAGTATCCACGAGATCGTTGAGGTTTCTAAGCTATGGTTTGGGGCCAAAAAATTGGGGCAAAAGAAAAAAAAAAACCGGGAAAATAATAAAATTTGAATGGTGATTTGTGTGAGTGGTACAGGCCAGATATGGCCGTTGTATCAGATAAATAGTTAAGAAAACGTCAAAAAGTCGGTACTTACACATGTAAATGAACGAAATGAGCCAAACTGAAAAACATAAGGTAATAAGTTTTCTTCTCAGAAGCACATGTATCTTCATTCTTCGTGTTTTCTTACCACTACTTCAGTTTTATTCTTCCTCTTAATTTCATACTGGGAGACCTGAAAATTGTTAACAAGACATAAATACATGTAAAGTAGTGGTTTCAATGAGATTCATGACATGCCCTGATGATGTAGTTGGAATATTTTGTCGGTCAGGATTATTGTGAAGAACTCAAGGCTCCATGGAAATTTATTTGTGGATAAATAAATATAATTCTGGTAGTCGTGGCGCAACTACTTAATTAATTAGCACGCAACGTGCTCCAAATTGGCCATGCTGGTCCCCACCTACCCACATGGGATATACACAGGCGAGTGTGAATGGGTTAATCGATATGGCACGAGTGCCATATCGATTAACCGATACACACGTGCTTGTCGTTCTGTGTTTATTATACGCCTTCAGGTCTATAAAAAACTATTATTAGAAGGACACTCAGCAATCAACAAGTTATTTCGTAATCGGTTCAGTTTCGGGTGATCAATCGTCTACAAATGCTAACGAACACGTGCGATTTTGGGGAAATTTATTTATTTACTGGTGTTTAAGGTCACATATTTCTTCACAATGGCTAATCATGACCACGACAGTTTGACGGGTGGAGGAAGCCGGAGTACCCTGAGAGAACCAACGAGCAACAGCGAGCAACTGTCAGCTCCCCAACATACCAACTCCACACAAGCAGGGTTAGCATTGGTTGAAGACAGGTACACTATCGACTTGCAGTATGCCTCTTAGTACACAACACCACTGCGCCCCCACATGGGCAATGGGGGCGAAGTGTCTTGCCCAAGGACACAACGCGGTTGCCGCAGGTGGGATTCGAACCGAAGTGCTCTTGGCTTGCAGCCAGCACCTCTACCTACTGAGCCACCGCGCCCCCTTGGGGGAATTCCCGTGGGCAGCTTTATAAATAGGCCAAACATGTGGTACACGTATGTTTGTACTACCGTAGTACATGCATATTTCAGCTAGTTCTATTCAATTTGTTACCATTATACAGCTAATAATGATTAGTTTGAGCTCTCCCTTCGAAACTTTAGAAGTAATTCTATACACAAAGATGTTTTTATTTAGTTTATTGACTTTGCGATAGCTTATTAAAACGCAATCGCCTCGTTTAAACCGCACGGTTTCCACGAAATACCAAGTGGGCGGGTTTATATTAAGTTTTGATACATGACGTGATCGTCCAAAAATAGTCCATCAACGATAAGTGTGCCGAACAGATTTTCATTTTCCGCATGATTTAGTGTTGCTGTAGATGGGTATTTCATAGAAAAGGCGTGTAGCCTAATAAACAATAGATCTCCATTTGTATGACCGACTGTGTGTGCCATCAGTCCAACTATCAACCGTGTACTTTCTTGAAAAACAAAACATGGTTACTAGCAAGAGGGAATCGATATCTAAGACTCATTTCAGACGAAAATGTCCCGATTGGAAATATTATTATGACTGGTGGTCACCTCTAGCTACGCCCCATGAACACATGTTTAAGTTATGGTAAAAACTGGAATGTGAACGATTCTCAGACACTGCTGACAGACAATGCAATTCCGTTTTCTACTGGTATTCTACACCCCAACTGGTAAAATCACATTATATTACTAATAAAAACTGGAATTAACAATTTCGGCTGACAGAAACAGAAATTCTTCAGTGGAGTCTAAGAGCAATTACGTTAAAAGTTCTTCAAAACAGCAAATTTGCCAAGTTAGGAAATGAAGGATGGCAGTTTACTTTTAATTGCTGTAGGCTTACATAAATCCATGTAATATGTTACCAGTGTATAATCAAGATACATACACAAGCGTAGAAGCAAGTTTAACTCCTAACATGCTGCTGGCTTATTATATTCCTGCCCAGGACAGGAAATTTCTTGCCATTAAAATAAGTAAAATTTAAGAATATTTAACTAAATTTTTTCTCATAAATTGTATATACTTTTTGACCAATGATTTCTGAAGACAAATTTTCATGAATTTTTCATCAAATATAGTCATGGCTGCTTTGAAGCAGCCATGACTAGATCTGATGAAAATTATTTTAAAAATACTCAGCGGGTTAAAAGTTAATATGTTTATATACATAGGCGTATGCTTCGAAGAATTTCGGACGTGCAGAAGTCATCTTCACGAAAAATCTCGTCAAAGGCAGAACCTAGTCCCAACCCAGACATGTACATGGCAGACATATTCGTCATTGGATGACATTTTCAGGAAAGTTCGGTCCTCTAAATTTTCCAATACTGTCAGTAAATTTGACACTAAGGGTGTGGAAATTGTATATAACAACTGAAATGTCGAAATGTTAGCGAATTTGTATCACTGATGTGAGCATCATTCCACAAAGGTTCGGCATTTTTCTGTAGAGAAGTATAAAAGTACAGAAGCTGGCTTTTTACAATTTTTTTCCCATTCAGTTTGAACATTTGGATATTATTCTCTGTTGAAACGGGGGTGGGGGTGGGGGTGGGATGGGGGGCGGTAATCCTCTACACAGGGCTGAAAAAACTTTTTTCCTCCTCGAGACCATCCACCACCTCCCTTTTTGGGAAGATAAATACTTCATGTCTGCAATAATAGTACATAATCGTTCCAAATTATATCTTATAGTGTCTTAGCGTGGATTATTGAGCTGACAAGCTGAATTATATTCACTAACTTGATTAGATGTGTAGAATGTAGCTCCCTGACACAATATTGTCAACGTGGTTTTTTGGCCACTCATGCAATATACAAGGAAACCTAGCAATATTAACCCTTTACCCAACGTAGACGATACCAAAATGTATTATTTTAAATATCATTTTTTGAAATTTAAAAAAAAAATTCAACCAAACCATATCATGTGACCCCTCGTTGGCTGGAACGAGCTCGTCGAGATCGTTCGAACGAGGGGTCACATGATATGGTTTGGTTGAAATTTTTTGAAAAATAATATTTTTTCAACTGCTGAATTTGCATATTACGCGGGCGGTTGCGGACGATTCGTTGGGTAAAGGGTTAAGTCAACCTTAGATTAGAACACTTGTAGTGATCATTAGACTTGAACTTAGATTCAGTGGGATCTTGGAGGTGAGTTGAGATGGGCCGATGGGGTAGAAAAAAGGCAATAGCTTATAGGGCATACATGTACACTGTATTGATGATATCTTTCTAACCCACTAGCACCATCCAGCATAATGATGATTTTGCAGAGGAATTGACAAACTTGATCATATATCCTGACTTGAACACTAACCAAATATCAAATTCATCGTGAATCATGGATTACCGATACGTCACAACTCTGTGGGCAACCGGTGGACTGCTTCAATTTGGAGTAAAGCTCCATGTAGTTACCGAAGCCAGTACCTTTTTTTTAGTGTAGTAAACTGGGATCCTCTTTTACTTACACAACCTGGTCGTCCGGTCGGTCGTGGTAAACTGTAATGTAGTTTGGTGCAAGTTTTGATCTTCTATCACACGGGGCAGTTTGCGCGAGGCCGTGATCGAGAGATAATCTCAAGCCCTTCTTGAAGAAAATTGGCTATCTGAGAGAGTGATTGCCGGGTATATCACTTCAAAATCCAAGAGTCCAGGGTAGACTAGGATAGATGGGATTAATTGTGGAGGTGGGGATGCGATTATACATGTATGGACCAAGCCAGGCCTATTATGGATGGTCCACATTCTGGACCCATTTGTACCTGTAGCTCTCACATCTGAAGAGAAACATTATTTTTGTATAAAATATGTAGTAAATTCTTTTGTTTAACTCATTTACTTCATACATCTATTTATCTTATTACTTCCTTAGTTAGCCTCGGTCAGACTTTCCTATACTAATTTTCATTAGTCTGTGTGAAACACACAGACTATTGTTTTTTTTTTTTTTTTTTTTTTTTTTTTTCTTCTTCTTCTTCTTCTTCTTCTTCTTCTTCTTCTTCCTGTCTTCTATCTTCTCATCACTTTTTTGTCCGCAAGATAACTCGAAAACGAATTGCCCTATCTCGTTGATTTTTGGCATGCTGATAGACAGCCACAATATCTCGGCCACCTATGTTTTTCAGATTCCTGGGGTATCAGGGGTGTCTGTAGGGGTTTTTGAAAGTGGGTCACGTCCATATCTCAGGCGTGGAATGACGTATGGACCTGGGACCAACACCAAATGAGTCGACACTTGATGGAGATTCAAAATATGGGTCAAGGTCACAGAGGTCACCTAGGGGTCATTGAGTGCATTTTTCAGAATTGCTGGAAATCACATTTTTTGACCCCCCTAAAGTATTCCTGACGTACACACATGCATTTTAACGTAAAAAAGTGGGCGTGGCCAAAATATTTGAAAGTGGGTCACGCTCATATCTCAGGCGTGGTATGACGTATGGACCTGGGACCAACACCAAATGAGTCGACACTTGATGGAGATTCAAAACATGGGTCAAGGTCACGGAGGTCACCTAGGGGTCATTGAGTGCATTTTTCAGAATTGCTGGAAATCACATTTTTTGATCCCCTAAAGTATTCCTGACATACACACATGCATTTTGACGTAAAAAAGTGGGCGTGGCCAAAAATTTTGAAAGTGGGTCACGCCTATATCTCAGGTGTGGTATGGCGTATGGACCTGGGATCAACACCAAATGAGACGACACTTGATGGAGATTCAAAATATGGGTCAAGGTCACAGAGGGCACTTAGGGGTCATTGAGTGCATTTTTCAGAATTGCTGGAAATCACATTTTTTGACCCCCTAAAGTATTCCAGACGTACATACATGCATTTTGACGAAAAAAAAGTGGGCGTGGCCAAATTTTTTGAAAGTGGGTCACGCCCATACCTCAAGCGTGGAATGACCTATGGACTTGGGACCAATACCAAATGAGTTGACACCCGATGGAGGTTCAAAATATGGGTCAAGGTCACAGAGGTCACCTAGGGGTCATTGAGTGCATTTTTCAGAATTGCTGGAAATCACATTTTTTGACCCCTAAACTATTTCTGACGTACACACATGCATTTTGACGTAAAAAAAGTGTGCGTGGGCAAAATTTTTGAAAGTGGGTCATGCCCATATCTCAGGCGTGGAATGACGTATGGACCTGGGACCAACACCAAATGAGTCGACACTTGATGGAGATTCAAAATATGGGTCAAGGTCACAGAGGTCACCTAGGGGTCATTGAGTGCATTTTTTCAGAATTGCTGGAAATCACATTTTTGACCCCCTAAAGTATTCCTGACATACACACATGCATTTTGACATAAAAAAGTGGGCGTGGCCAAAAATGTTTTGAAAGTGGGTCAGGCCCCTACCTCAGGCGTGCTATGACATATGGACCTGGGACCAACACCAAATGAGTCGACACTTGATGGAGGTTCAAAATATGGGTCAAGGTCACAGAGGTCACCTAGGGTTCATTGAGTGCATTTTTCAGAATTGCTGGAAATCACATTTTTGACCCCCTAAAGTATTCCTGACGTACACACATGCATTTTTATGTAAAAAAGTGGGCGTGGCCAAAATTTTTGAAAGTGGGTCACGCCCATATCTCAGGCGTGGTATGACCTACAGACCTGGAACCAACACCAAATGAGTCGATACTCAATGGAGGTTCAAAATATGGGTCAAGGTCACGGAGGTCAACTAGGGGTCATTGAGTGCATTTTTCAGAATTGCTGGAAATCACATTTTTTGACCCCCTAAAGTATTCCTGACGTACATACATGCATTTTGACGAAAAAAAGTGGGCGTGGCCAAATTTTTTGAAAGTGGGTCACGCCCATATCTCAAGCGTGGAATGACCTATGGACTTGGGACCAACACCAAATGAGTTGACACCCGATGGAGGTTCAAAATATGGGTCAAGGTCACGGAGGTCAACTAGGGGTCATTGAGTGCATTTTTCAGAATTGCTGGAAATCACATTTTTTGACCCCTAAACTATTTCTGACGTACACATGATGCATTTTGATGTAAAAAAAGGTGGGGGTGGCCAAAATTTTTGAAAGTGGGTCACGCCCATATCACAGGCGTGGAATGACGTATGGACCTGGGACCAACACCAAATGAGTCGACACTTGATGGAGATTCAAAATATGGGTCAAGGTCACAGAGGTCACCTAGGGTCATTGAGTGCATTTTTTCAGAATTGCTGGAAATCACATTTTTTGATCCCCTAAAGTATTCCTGACATACACACATGCATTTTGCCGTAAAAAAGTGGGCATGGCCAAAAATTTTGAAAGTGGGTCACGCCCATATCTCAGGTGTGGTATGGCATATGGACCTGGGATCAACACCAAATGAGGCGACACTTGATGGAGATTCAAAATATGGGTCAAGGTCACAGAGGTCACCTAGGGGTCATTGAGTGCATTTTTCAGAATTGCTGGAAATCACATTTTTTGACCCCCAAACTATTTCTGACGTATACACATGCATTTTGACGTAAAAAAGTGGGCGTGGCCAAAATTTTTGAAAGTGGGTCACGCCCATATCTCAGGCGTGGAATGACGTATGGACCTGGGACCAACACCAAATGAGTCGACACTTGATGAAGATTCAAAATATGGGTCAAGGTCACAGAGGTCACCTAGGGGTCATTGAGTGCATTTTTTCAGAATTGCTGGAAATCACATTTTTGACCCCCTAAAGTATTCCTGACATACACACATGCATTTTGACATAAAAAAAGTGGGCGTGGCCAAAAATGTCTTGAAAGTGGGTCAGGCCCCTACGTCAGGCGTGCTATGACGTATGGACCTGGGACAACACCAAATGAGTTGACACTTGATGGAGGTTCAAAATAAGGGTCAAGGTCACAGAGGTCACCTAGGGTTCATTGAGTGCATTTTTCAGAATTGCTGGAAATCACATTTTTTGACCCCCTAAAGTATTCCTGACGTACACACATGCATTTTTATGTAAAAAAGTGGGCGTGGCCAAAATTTTTGAAAGTGGGTCACGCCCATATCTCAGGCGTGGTATGACCTACAGACCTGGAACCAACACCAAATGAGTCGATACTCAATGGAGGGTTCAAAATATGGGTCAAGGTCACGGAGGTCAACTAGGGGTCATTGAGTGCATTTTTTCACAATTGCTGGAAATCACATTTTTTGATCCCCTAAGGTATTCCTGATGTACACACATGCATTTTGAAGTAAAAAAGTGGGCGTGGCCAAAATTTTTGAAAGTGGCTCACACCCATATCTCAGGCATGGTATGACGTATGGACCTGGGACCAACATCAAATCAGTCGACACTTGAGGGAGACTCAAAATATGGGTCAAGGTCACGGAGGTCACCTAGGGGTCATTGAGTGCATTTTTTCAGAATTGCTGGAAATCACATTTTTTGATCCCCTAAAGTATTCCTGACGTACACACATGCATTTTGACGTAAAAAAGTGGGCGTGGCCAAAATTTTTGAAAGTGGGTCACGCCCATATCTCAAGTGTGGTATGGCCTACGGACCTGGAACCAACACCAAATGAGTCGACACTTGGAGATTCAAAATATGGGTCAGGGTCAAGGAGGTCACCTAGGGGCCATTAAGTGTATTTTTCATAATTGCTGGAAATCACATTTTTTGACCCCCCCCCCCCCCCAAAGCATTCCTGTGGTCCATACATGCATTTTTATATTAAAAAAGTGGGCATAGCCAACATTTTTGAAAGTGGGTCATGCTCATATCTCAATCGTGGTATGATGAATGAACCTGGACCTAACACCAAATGAGTCGACACTTGATGGAAATTCAAAATATGGGTCAAGGTCACGGAGGTCACCTAGGTGTCTGCCTGAAAGAGGTCACCAAAGTCATCAAGTGAGTGTTATTCAGAAATACTGGGAAATGAATTTTATTACACCTTAATGCATTTCTAAAGTTTATGAACGTATTTTCATTGCTCAAATTAGTGGTCGGAGCCAAAAATGTCCATTTCTGATTCGAGTATCGAACCCTTTGAATGCTGGTCACATGTATGCCTTTTCTGGTTCTTATAAATAATTGTTCTGATTCCAGTATGAATATCTGTAAATACTGTTAACGAAAATCCATTTCTGATTTGTTTAAAAATATTTTACTTCTGAAAATAAGCCTCCATAAATTCTCTTTCTGTATAGTTTATTCCTGATACTTTAACCCTTTTCACACAGACTTGAATTTACTGGGTGCAGTAAATTCTGTTTCTCTAGTTTTTCTTCCTGATTTTTCTCTACTTAGTATTTTACTGCACACAACTCAGCTGCACGCATTCATTTTTTTTTGTTCTTATTGTTACATAAATGATTTATTTGATTGAACATTTGATTTTTCTTTATGCAGCACTGGGTTAAAGATGGACGATATTGACCACCGATTGTTTGATGGTCACCATCTCACCAAATGTTTGTTACAACAGCTGGTTATAAGTCATTCTACTATGCCACATATGTACTAACTTCCCTAAACACCATTAAACCACCTAAGACTGTATCCAGATAGATTAAGACAGAAAAAATGTATGAATTCGATGAAAGGAAAAAAAAGTGACTTTTTTTCGTGGCGGACCCACCCACCCCGGCCCTATGTAGAGGATTTTTTCGAAGACACCGCCGCCCCCCCCCCCCCCCCCCGGTTGAAACCCATTAAAATAAGAAAACGGCATTTGGCCATCTTTAAATGTCCTGTAACGTTTTTTCCTGTTCATTATATTAAGTGAACACATCGTGACATACAGACACTGCCCTTTCCATTAATATAAACATCTTGGGGTGTGATTTCCTATTTATGTCATGATAAGAATAAAACTTGCATATTACTGTAAAAACATTCGCTAAACAAAGAACCAAAGTGGACGCTTACTTAGTTGTGGTAGATATGGTGCTGATAAATATTCTTAACCCTTTACCCAACGCAGACGATATCAAAATTTATTATCTTAAATATAATTTTTTCAAATTTTTCACAAAATTTCAACAAAACCATATCATGTGACGAGCTCGTTCCAACGAGGGGTCACATGATATGGTTTTGTTGACATTTTTTGAAAAATAATATTTTTTCAACAACTGAATTTGAATATTACGCGGGCGGAGGCAGAAGGTTCGTTGGGTAAAGGGTTAATGACGGGTTATCTGTGAAGTAGTTGCTTCCAATTAGCTTGCCATAAAAAGCCAAGTTTCGTTTCGTAATTCTAAAATCTAAAAAAGGAACAGACATCTCTGAGAGATGTCTGTTTTCGTTTATTAAAACAAACGGAAACCTGGCTTTATATCCTAATGATGTCATAGGTGTTTGCGCAACAATTACTTGCTTCTTAGCTGGACCTTGCCCGCTCGTGTAATAATTTCAAGGGAGGTAACGTTATCTAAAGCTGAGTATCGTGACGATATAAGGAAGAAGACGCGCCACATCAAAAATTAACTTACCTCCACCTAGCCTTCCAACTTTCGACTCTGCAAAACGTAACACTGCAAGCGCCGAACATTGGCGTCTTGAAGCTCACCGATGAGGGGGGGGGGGGGGGGGGGGGGGCATGTCTTAATGATGTAGCCTAGTTGGATTTTTGTCAATGGTGATTTTAGTTATAAAAAAAACAAAAAAACAAAAAGCCAAAGGAAATTTGTAGGCAAACGCAAGTAGTGATTAAATAACTTCATATTTAATCAGCACCCTACTCCAAATCATTAGTCATGCTTTGACCCCAACACCCCCACTCAGCCACAGACCCCCATCTGCATGAGACCGCCTGCGAATGTGACATAATTCCGCAAAGAAAAAATCTAGTCCCATAAGAAAGTACATGATTACAGTAAGAGCGGATTGATATCCGAGACTCCAATCCGGATGAAAATTATTAAGGGAGGGCGGGGGAGGGTGGGGTGGGGGGGGGGGGCACCCTCTACACCCCTACCGCTACTCCCTTGGCGACAAAAGCACAACACTTCTCAATCGGGGGTCCTTATGCTTTGATGCTCTTTGGTGTGATATTGCGATACTCGAAACATCTTCTTGGCAATATTATCGTCAGTACATACCTTCCAACTGAGAAGGACCTGGAAACCTTACTAGTAGCAGATGTGGTGAACAGGCCCTATTGGCCAGACCCCGGAAGTGATGTCAAAGTCACATGACCCAGTTACATCATGTTTAGTTGTCATGGTATCCCGCGTGAGCGGCCATCTCGTGACGCAACCCCCATAGTGATACGTGGAGTGTACATGCTTAGCGCGTGTTAAGGTGACCCATGTTTCCGTCGTTCATTTTGTATTGTATACTGGTGGCCGTAATTTTGGTTTCTATCGTGGCATGTGGTTGCTACTAGCCAAGATAGCTTCTTAAAGAACGGGTGTGTGTGTGTGTGTGTGTGGGGGGGGGGGGGGGTACGTTGCGTATTCGATTGAAAAGGAGTATTAGCGGGGGAGGAATTCGTCACATACAGGTGAATTGTGCACTTGGTGATACCTTCTTGAAATTTGGCACACTGTTAGTGTAGGCTATGAGGTTCTCAAAAACGATCGGCTACAAGTTGACACCGACCGGTGGCGACCAGTAGCGGCACAATCCAAAATGGCCGCCAGCGGCTGAAGGGAACCTCCTTTTCGACGGTCTACCGACTATACATCCGATTGTAAGGGCGCGAAAGTGAACTCTGATCCACGCACGTGTTGGAAACAGACGTGGGAGATGATGTAGAATAAAACGAGATTCTCTATACGGACGCATCAATTTCTTGGAACTTGAAAAGAGCGTTGTTTCTCCGGGATCAGCGTCATTCAGGCAAACCTGAATGACGCTGATCCCGGAGAAACAACGCTCTTTATGAAGCAGTCTCTTTGCCATACAATCTCTTGTTTGGCGTAATTCCGCAAGCAATTCTGATTTGTCTGTCGAAATTAATTCGAGAACGCGATTGTTCACAAAAATCATTCACAGAATGAGTGAGAATCCTCTTCGTGTACGGACTAGTACTGACTGGGAACGTTGTTGCTTTTGCCAGCAAGACAGTTCCAAGAAATTGATGCGTCCGTATAGAGAATCTCGTTTTCATGACGCCTATAAAGCTATTGAGGAAGACATAACGCGCTTCCTAGATAATGGCGTTGAGCTTCCATATAATTTGACCATTGATTGTTTGATGAGAGAGAGTGATGAGTGTATGTCGATGTCACTGTTGACGAATAAGGCAATATATCATAAGACATGCCGTGACAGTATTCGGACTCACATCGTACAGCGCGTGCTACACAAGCGAGAGCGAAATGAGGCAGTGGCATCCTGCTCCACGCTGAGTCCTAAAAGAACACGGACAAGTTTTGAATCTGGCTGTGACAGGAAACTGCCCCAGTGTGTTTATTGTCACAAACGCGAAGGTGACAGCAGTGAGCCTATTTGCAGATCAATGTCTGATAACAATAAACTCAAAATTATGGCAAAGGAAGCCGAGAACTGGGTTGTTTTTTCTCGGGTCAATGCAGCATTTGATTCCGCTGCTAGTGATCTTTACTATCACAAAACCTGTTATTGTAAGCTTGCCAATGAAGCACGAGCGGCTAAATCTAAAAAGTCGAAGAACGCCGAACATTCCGCGTCAGGCCTGCCCTATGACCCTCTCGTTATGGCAGAGCTCATAACATTTGTTGAACACAACGATTCCGCGATGAAGCTTGTCGATCTCAAGAATCTGTACAGTCGGAGGTTGAAGCAAGTCGGTTCTGATTGGCTTAGTGAAGAAATACATTCCACTCGATTCAAAGAACATTTGTTGCAGAAATTGGGCGATGGCTGGGACGCCTTCACACAGGGTAGAGATGTGTTTATTTCAAGTAGGTTTCGAGTTGGCTCCTTGTTGTCCGAATCTTCAACTCGTATAGTGTCTGAGGAAGAGGCAAAAAAGATAGTTGATGTGGGTCTTCTTCTGCGTAAACACATACTCATATCTCAAGCTCCTTTCACGGGATCATTTTCATCTTATTGCTTGAGCGAGCCTGTACCCAACTCACTCCTGACTCTTCTTAGAGTTCTACTTGAGGGCACATGTAGTATACAGAACTTAGGCGATGATGAGACTGTTAATGCCAAGACTCGAGTGGCTTGTACTATTTCACAGATGTTGATCAGCAATTCAGCGAAACGCTCCGAACATGCACAAAATGTTCACCAGAGACGTGACAGAGAAACTCCAATGCCTCTTTATGTGGGTTTGAAGTTGCATGCCCATGATCGTATGAAAAATCTTATCAGAGATTTTCATCAAATGGGACTCTCTGTCTCTTATGATCGCGTAATGGATGTTCGCAGGAGTTTCGCGAGAGCTGTTTCACTGCGGTTCAAGAACGAAGGTGTTGTAGTCCCAGCTAACTGCAAACGTAATGTTTTCTCGATAGGAACCACTGATAACATTGATGTATCTGGTAGATCTGATATGCATGGTACGTCCATCACACTCATTGGTCAACTGAGCAGGGACAATGTGGGTACTGATCCCCCACCACTGAGTTTAGATGTTCCAGAAGACACACAAATTGAACTCCCAGACGACTATGCATTTGTTCCTTTCGTTGAAGACTTTGGTGGGGACATCAGGCTTGAATCTCCTGATGAATGTAATGTACGGCCCAATGAATATGCAGATTTGAACGTGGGAGAGAATGACTGGTTGTCTCATGTGTCACAGATCAGCAATAAAGGGAAGGTTGATGGCAGCTGGCAGCTTGATGAAGTCCCTGTGACCTTTTCAGGCTTCTTTTCAAAACATGAAGATCAAGACAATGTCAAACCTCGTGCAGTTATTGGGGTATTCCCTGTTTTCAGTGAGCAGAAAGCGGACTCACTCAGTATGCAGAAGCATGCTATGTATGTGGTCAGGGAAGCTACTGCTTTCGTAAACCCCGGCCAGATACCTGTCATTGAAGGTGACTGTCCGTTGTATGCCAGGCAGAAAAAATGTCAATGGCTGTTCCCAGAGGAGATAGGTGAGGATCGAATGGTGTGTATGATTGGATTCCTGCATCTTGAAATGTGCACCCAAGAAGCTGGTGGTAAGCTTATGGGTGGTTCTGGTTGGGAGCGAATGTTTCACCTCGCAAAGATATTCACACCCGGTGTAGCATCATCCCTACTTGGTGGGAAACATGTCAAGAGGACGCGACAGGCATATCTTCTCACTCTAGCTTGGCTTGAGATCCTCAGAAAGAATGCTTATGAGATTTACTGTCAGCAGACTGGGCCCCATGAGTCATTTGAAATGTGGGAACAGAGGATTCTTTCACAATCTCCAACTGCGCGCTATTGGGGTGAAATCGTTCGGAACTTTCTCTTGACAAGCTGTCAATTCGTTCGGAACCAACGAATCGGTAACTGGCCTGGTACACTGTGTTCTATCGATGAGTTGTGCAGTTACTTTTTTGCCCTAGGACATACAAATTATTGTCGGTGGGTCCCCGTATTTCTGAGAGACATGTCTCAGCTACCCAGGCGGCATCCTTCAATCCACAACAAATTCATGGAAGGCCATTTTGTGGTCCAGCGTGGTGAGAGGAAGTTCAGTATGATGGGTTTAGATCAGAGCCAAGAACATAGTATCCAACTACTCAAAGAAGACAGTGGTCCAAAAGGTCTCTATGGCCAGGCTGAAGAGAAAGTCGTTATTGAGCTTTCAAGGTCAGAAGTTCTGCGTGTTATAGATGAGTATGAATATGCAAGTTTCCACACAACATCATCAGATAACACGGAACACCCGGAAAGTTCGGTATCAGAGCAGAAAAAATTTCTGAATCAATTGAAATCTCTCCTCGATCTGGTGAATCAGGGACTCATTATCAACCCTTATGATGAAACTAGTGGTCAGCTGGTGACATTAGATACTGGTGAATATATGGACCCCGAAGTTAGTAAGAGTTTACGGTCATTACCCGAAAGGGGCAAGCATTTATATTCCACTTTCTTGAAGGAAAGGCTTGTGGAATGCACCGTACCCCTGAATGATGTTATTCCCAAGGCAAATATATATACCTTCCTTAACCCACCCCCAGCCAACCTGGACAAAGGCCGAGACAAACTCATGTCAAGTAAAGCAACTGCCGCAATAGTTACCCAGATGTTCGTTTCACTGCAAGCCCGGCCTGATTCAAACATGGATGAGTTTTTCATGCACGAGAATGCACGTGATCCGCCAGCATTATCCGATAGAGGTAAGCTACGGAGTGGGACAAAATCTCAAATTCTCAATTGTTTACCAGCTATTCCTGCACAAGGGAAGAATTCAGCAGCTAGACAAGCTTCAGTTGTCATCTTGGATATGCCTGCTGTAGTCCATGTAATCAAACCACAGAAAGCGGATCTGTTTGGAGAATATGCTCGATTGCAATTATTGCCATACATCGAATCTCTGATTAACACGAACACCACAAGGGTTGATGCGATCTATGACTGTTACCCCGAAGGCAGTTTGAAGAATCAGACGCGAGCAAAACGCCTCGGTGAGACAGCAGTTAGGTTGATACGGGTGTCCGAGAACGTCCCTTTACCTAAAGGGAAGAATTGGCAGGCATTCTTGAAAGTTAGTGAGAATAAAGACGAATTTTTTAAGTTCCTGTCTGCTGAACTGCTGAAATTAACATCAACATCCGAGTACCAGTTGTTAACGACATCAGGAGAATATGTACTATGCAATAAGGATGTTAGCTTATGTGACATATCTCCATCGAACCACGAGGAAGCAGACACGCGCATGATGCTTCATCTCAACCATGCAGTCTCACAAGGTCACAAAATAGCTTTTCTTCGCACGGTTGATTCTGATGTCGTCATTCTGTCTTTGCACCATTTCGCAACATTCCGTGACCTTGGACTCAGTGAGCTGTGGATTGGGTTTGGAATTGGAAAGGCATATAAAGATATGCCAATTCATGAGATAGCTTCACAACTTGGACCTGATTACTGTAAGGCCCTGACTTTCTTCCACGCCTTCACAGGTTGTGATGTAACATCCAGCATGCTCGGCATTGGGAAGAAGACAGGATGGAATGCATGGATGAATTTTCCCGCATCAACTGAAATGATGATAGAATTGACTGAGAATCCGCAAGTCTTTTCAGAGGATTCCCCTCATATGCAGCATATCGAAAAACTCACCATACAGATGTACAGTAACAGTTGTGTCAGTACACGTGTCAATGATGCGAGACGGCATATGTTCACACATGGCCTTAAGTCTATGGAAAACATCCCGCCCACCAAAGCAGCTCTGTATCAACATGTAAAAAGGGTAATTCTTGTGTCATCTTTCATTTGGCATCGTGCTCTGCAGAAACACTTATGTGTGCCAGACCCATCACAGTACGGATGGGAGTGGAATCCACGTCTCAATATTCTGGTCCCATTTTGGACTCACCTAGGAGACGCAAGTGCTGCATGTGCACTGATGCTCCACTGTAGTTGTGCCAAGGCCTGCAAGGGCAATTGCAAATGCTTGAAAGCTGGATTAAGGTGCACACCTTTGTGTAAGTGTGAAGGTGGCTGTTGTAACAATATTGAGTAGTATACTGTCATGTTAGGACCAGTCATCTCCTATTCTGGTATTTTTTTTTCCATTTTCGGCCAGTTAACACATGTCATGTTTCTAGTTGAGTTGATTTTGCTAACAAATGTTCATCCCATGTGGCTTGCTACATTGTCCGGGGTATAGGAATACAGTTTTAGATTTCGGAAAATAGTCTGTTATTTACTGCACAAGACGGTGTTAATTCATGCATAGCATGATACAATATCCCCAACTATTTTGCCTCTGTACAACAGTTGATACCTTCGTTCACCCGTGTGTTCATCTATGGTATCCTTGTCTTTCTCTGGCCATAGGCCACATGTGACTAGTCAGTTCCTACTCCATAGCAAATCAACTTGGAAATCCTTCATCTTGTAGCGCACTCATGTCTCAATGAATCCATACCTGAGTTGATCTAATAAATCTAACGTAAGGTATCAAATTGCCATACCGGATCATATTTCGATAAGTTATTCGCTAAAACATTTCGACCACTCATCGACATCAAAGGTCATGTTTTGGCTCCCAGTGGTGGCTATATCTCTATATCCCTGGTAAAGTAGCATACCATGAGGGATGGGCATTAAGTGTCGGCAACATTAATCCTGACTTGGAACACACCACATCTTAACTGGCCGAAAATGAAGAATACTACTTGTAGTCAAAAAATATTCCTGTACCTCGAATGACTGCAAACATACACTCACCCCTTCTAGTCCCATTTTGCCAATGTTCTATACTGGCAAGATAACATTGTATAATTAACAACGGGAACTAATGCATCCCGAGTTCATTCCAGCACTGCCCTTGCTGGCAGACGTGTCGCTATGGTGTTGAGATTGAACCAGAACTCCTCTAGAAATTTGATAGTTTTATTTTCTTAGAAAATAAATCTATCGAAAATGCCGGAAGTTGAGAATAGACTGTCACTTTAATTGGATTATCAAATGTCCAAGTATCCCCACTGCTGCATACTATCGAGTACCCTTGTTCATGTGTTGACAGGAATCTCTCATACCATGTTCATTTGACCATTGCATTCCCGAGAAACATTCAACACTAATTTATCTACGGACGGACGATCATACTGACAGTCAGACACACAGACGCACACATCGACGGAAATTCTGATCCCATTATCCATTAATCTTCCCCCCAACTTGTTCCAAGGGCTTCACTCCATCATTCACATCAATTACAGCACATGTATGGTGTTAGGTTTGGAGCTTCAGTTGTGCGATCGGCGAAAATAGCTTTTTTTCGATCCGCTTGGCGGCCATTTTGGATTTCGCTGCTAGTGGTGGCTAGAGGATGGTGCCAACTTGTAGCCGATCGATTTTGAAATCTCTGATGCCTACCCTTACATCATGCCAAATTTCAGGAAGGTATCACCAAGTGCACAATTCTAGCGAATTCCTCCCCCGCTATATATCTAATTACACAAATGGAACCGACAATCCCCCCAAATCACCAAAACCACCCAAACTATCTGAGATTCCTCAAGAACCCTCGTTTGTGTCGAATAACAGGCTTCTTTGTATAAGAGTATACCCAATTACCCAAATAAACCCGACAAACACTTCAAAGCACCCGAACTAGGGCTTATAATAGTAGCACGCAGTGCTATAGGGCCGAATGGTCACCAAACGCTGTGTTCGATTGTATAGGAGGAAATCTAATTACAACAAACAACCCGACATCTACCCCAAATCACAAAAATACTTCAATCCACCGAAACGGACTCGAATTTGCCACTAAAGCCTTGGCGTCTACTTATTACAGACGCTATTCTAGCCACTCTAACCCTACCAGTCTATCTGGTCCTATCTGTCTCTGGTTCCGATCTTTGCCCTCCAGTAGAATGCTTCATTCCCCGTATTGTGTACCTACCCATACCGAGTTATCCCCCTGTCTGTATCACAACGCCTTCGACTATCCTTAATCCCGAAAGACAATAAAGCAGGAATAGGTATTGCGCTGACTACTCGAATCTTATCGAGCAAATAATCTATCGCTCGGACGTCCCGTCGAGCAAAGGAGCTATTGAGCAACTGCTCGAACGAGTGACTCCACATATGACTCTTCGACTCATTTCGAAAAAAAGGATTCTATAATAAGAGACGTTTCCAAAAAGCGAGTCTATGGGGATTCAGTAAAAAAGATTCCATAAGTGGTGTTCCATATGTGGGACTTCAAACTTCTATACAGCCCATAGTAGTCTTTATACCATCGGCTTCCTCCATGCCTTCAACTATCTGCAACTATCTGTCCTATGATCAGCCGACATCAGTTATATTCACCATTACTATAGTGTTCCATCAGCCATGAAGCCTTGTACCATTAGCATTGGCTACCACTATTCTAGATTGTTCTACCACATTTGCAGCCTCGTACCATTACTGTTGACTTATGGCACTATGGCTCTCAGTACCTATCATAACCTACTACTGCTGCTACGGTTCCAGTTAATATCACTATCATACTTGTCTTCCACTACTACTAGCAGTGGAGTCCAGCTAGGGTACCTTACACATTACAAACAGTCTGTCAATCGTACTTAGATGTGCTTGTGTGATAGCACACAATCGACACACATATTGGATGTGCCGATATATGCTTATGTGAAAATGCAAAATGTGCAGACAACTCATGACAACACACACATAGGCACATGCGACGAAAAAGAGTCTGTAACCATAGATGTGTCCTAAAAAGGGATTCCATGGAACGTGGGACTGATGTTTGGCGGCAGGTGTTTGTGTGCTGGTGTACAACGTGTCACAATGTGTACACATTGCATGCAGCACAGGCACGTGTCAGTTGAGCCGATACGTGCTTAAGTGAAAACGCACAATGTGCGCACAATACATGCAGCACATGTGTACACAGTGTTCACTATCACATAAGTACATCTCGATGCGATCAACAGACTGTTTCTTATATGTAAGGTACCCAAGCGTGCACCCGGTCAAGCAACTGTATTCGACTGCTTGTGGCAGTGGAAGACAAGTGTGATAGTGATATGAACTGGGACCGTATCAGCAGTAGTGTAATAATAATATTGTATCTGGAGTATTCTGGACGAGGTGCAGGCCGATTGTTGAGCCCAGTTTTTGAAAATATGAACAGAGGCTTGAATTGCACGATTTATTTCCAAACCAACGTGACAAACGAAATCTAACTTCTGTGTTCTCTTTTTCTAGAGAACGGTATAGCAAAAGAAAATAGAGTTAGCTCCCTTTAACTGGATCGGAACATCATACAGACAAACCACTTTTTCTCCCAACAAAATAAATGCTGAGAATAATTAAATGCATTTTCATGTAAATCGGTTACTGTAAACAAAGTCTTTCAAATAAACAGGGGGTTGTCTCCAGCATGATGGATACCTTGATCCAGATACTGCTAGGTTTGGGGTATTACTTTGTATATTCCTAGACTGGGACCAGTCAAAATTACTCTCACTATTCAGAATGGACTTTGGACTGGTGCATACCATTTTCTTTGTTTATTAAATATTTGACTAGTCTATTGGTGTGTCACTTTTTATCATTTCTGACAGTTACAATATTATGTCTCATATAATTGATGAGAGTCAGCGTGACGATGTTTACCTGTTTTGGAGCAAGTTTGTTCCTTTGTTAACCCAAATAAAACAGAAGTTCAAAAGTAACGCTTAATCGTTAAAAGATGTTGATCACTGATTAATCGATTAATCGATTAACCGTTTCAGCTCTAATTTAATTGTCCCATTAAGTTTTTCAATACAGCCATTGGCCATGGGATGTTAGTTTGGTGTTCTAGTATGTTTTATTGCACAAGAATGAAGAAGACTTGTAAACTCATGACTGGTAATTTTAGTCCCATTGTCCGTAAGTATGGATTCTGATAATCTCCTTACAGACAATTTGCTTTCAGAAAGTCATTAATTTTGATGGATCTAATACTATCAGTAAAGAATATTTGAGGTCACTTACTGAACAAATACACTATATTAACAAGAAAACACATATCACGTGGGGATGTCTCAAATGGCCCTTGAGTATCCATTGCCAAATGCTGCAAAGGCTTTGCAGGAATCTGCCTTAAACTGTGAGGTGCAGTAGACAATTTTACACTTTTATCACAATCTGCACAATACACATATTCTCAAAGAAATGGCTCTATATTTCAACTCATACCTCGTGCTGGCCAAAATGAAGAATCGCGGAGTCACAGCCTGGTTTTAACAATACCCAAGTGGGCTTAATGAGCAAATTGCATAACAGTACTGCGTAAACTTACAGGTATGCACACAAACCTACGCAATGAGTCCCAAATGTAAAGAAATTATTTTTTTTTGTAATATGGTTGGCATTCACTGGAATGTTTTACTTTTTGGCCAATGGATATGCAAGTAGTTGGTAATCTCCTTCAAAACTGAATCGCTTTGAGTCTCATACTGCACAACTTGGAGTGAGGTGGATGTCGATTCGGAGAGATCAGAACAGACAGCTCCTCATCCGCAGCAAAACACTTATGACATGAGAATGATCACTATCGTTTGATGTTTGCAAACGAGACAAGGCATCTGCTACATCTAACATGGCTTTTTGATACTGTATTTTAAAATCATATTCCAACAAGACAGAATCCCATCTAGCAATTCTTACAAGCTTTTGGCCAGTATCCTGTGTGGTGATTGAAGTAAAGTAAGTAGGGCACTATTATCAGTCTTAAGTATAAAGGGTCTGCTCTGTAAATATCTCCCATTTACGAACTGCACATACACATGCTACAGCCTCTTTTTCGCCAGTAATGTAATTAAGTTCATAGGATGAAAGAATTGTGGTTGTTCTGGATGCGTATTGATTGTAAGTTGCAGTGGAACATTCAAATATAGGCCCATAGGTAGAGTTCCGTTGCTTCCAACACAGAATTTTGCTTGTACAATTCTGCCTTTAATGGAAACGGGTAAAAGTACTTAAAAGTACTATTCCTTGCATCTCATTTGCACGGTGCCCCAAGTACGGTGTCAGTCTTTTGAAGACTACATTTTGAAAAATGTCTTTGGTACACATCATGACTAATGATGGATATAGGAGAACCTGTGTCCACTTGCATGTCAACAGGAATGACAGTAAGTCGTTTCATACATAGACGTATGCAATTTTTTCTGTCATTCGACACCGATAGAATTGTAATTTCTGCACTGAGCTGATATTCACGTATTTTGGATATGCATACCGACTCAAAATGGCCACGCTTTGAACATGATTTGCAGATTTTGTTTTGTACATTTCTTGTAATTAGCTTTGCGTTGCTTGCTTCCGCAGCGATAACATAACAATAAACATTGGCAAATTCAGGAAAAGTTTCCTTGCGTTGAAAATTTGTGGAGTTGGGTGGAGGGTGTTTATTTTAGTGAGATCAGAATCCCTGTTTATAAGGAAAGTTTATCTATTTAACATCGGGATCTGATGAGTGATCATGTGCAGACACACCAGTATCTGGGAAATCATGATCCTGTCCACCCAAACATTTGAATTCAGACATTGCCATTTCTACCTGCTTTGCTATTGTGATAGCATTTGCAAGGGTTAGAATAGTTTCAATTGAAAGTCGTTCAGATATTCTCGGTTCATTTATTTCTCAATTATTTGATCACGGATCATGTCATTGGCAGACTGATTGAATTTACATTTTACAGTTAATTCACGCAGTGCTGTTACAAAGTCTTCTACAGTTTCACCAGACAATTGGTTGCGGGAACGGAAACGGTAACTTACGGCACTCACGTAAATAACACGGGAAAATGTTTATCAAGCATTTCCATGCCATTTTAAAAAGAATCACCCAAGCTAGGAAATATGAAGAAAACTGATTGTCCTTCGGGACCTAAGCAATGAAGAAGTAATGCACGTTTCCAAGAATCACCATATTCACTAGAATTTGACGCAACTAAATAATCTTTGAAAATGCTTTTCCAATTTTCCCAGGAGTTGGTCGGTTTGCCCGGAGCCGGCAAAAAATGTAGGGAATGGAATGTTCATTTTCGGGATTTAAAATTTAAGATTCGCTTTAAATAAATTTGTAAAAAGATGAGCGAAAGTGGTTTTCATCCTGTTCGTCGCCATTATATAGTATCAGGGCGAGGTGCAAGCCGATTGTTGAGCCCAATTCTTGAAAATATAAACACAGGCAAGCTGAAATTGCACGATTTATTTCCAAAACAACGCGAAAAACCAAATCTAATTTCTGGGTTCTCGTTTTCTAGAGAACGGTACAGCATGAAAAAATAGAGTTCGCTCCCTTTAAGTGGATATGAACACAACACAGATTATATACCACAGATTGGTTCTGAGAGCCATAGTGCCACAAGTCAATAGTAATGGTACAAGGTTGTACGGATGGTAGAACACTCTAGCACAGGACAGAATAGTGGTAACCAATGGTAATGATACAAGGCTTCATGGCTGGTAGTAATGGTGAATACAATGACTTATAATACAGGCACTATCCATTCCATTAATATAAAGGGCTAGGAGGTAAGATTTGCTAATTTTTTTCCTGGAAAGAATAAAAACTTACAAATTACCTTAAATAAACATTCGCTAAACAAACAGCATTTACTTAGTTGCTTTTAATTACCTTGTCATGAAAAGCCAAGTTTCCTTTTGTAACTTTTAATAAACGAAAACAACAGAAAGCTCCGAGAGGTGTCGGTTGTTTTCGTTCATTAAAAAGTAACAAAAGGAAACTTCGCGTTATTTTCTAATGATGTCACTGATATTTTCTGAACAATAACACGCTTCTTAATTAGACCTAACTTGTTCGTCTCATAATTTTAGAGGAGATAAATTTATCAAAAGTAGATTTTCATGACGAGTTTAGGCCAGGATGCACGACAAATCGGCGGCTGGATGAAGGATTGTTTTAATAATATAAAACTGTGTAAATCTGCATGGTCGTGAATTTATTTGTCAGGCATCTACCCTCTTTTTTTTTATAGAAATCACACGATGTAGAAACTGGAGACATTTAGTCTTTTTAATATATTTGTTTATTTGGTTTTTAATCACATTTTCAACAGCCACGGTAGGGCCCCGCGAATCGCACATTTTCGATTCGAATCGAATCTCGAATCGAATCATGTTTATTATTAAAAATCGAATCGAACCTCGATTTGAATCAGTGACGTCTTGAAAATGACAAATGGGGATTGGGGTGCTACAAACCTGATTTATTCCGACTGTGATGGCTCAAGTCTCGACTGATAAAATGATCCAGCTGCATCATCAAGGCATGCCTGCGTCGAAGGCATGCCTTGATGCTGTAGTTGGAATATTATTACCCTGTAAGGATTATAGTTCATCGTCGACATTGCTTGGAAACCGTAAATTTGCATTTAACAATGGTTGGGATTAATGACATTAGAATTATCATGGCTGGTGGCACAAGTATTTATGTTATTTATGGTGGTCAAATAACACCACCATCAATTCGCACCAGTCGATTCGCACCACCAAGCTATATTCCCATGAAAAGGATTCGAGAGGAAACGAATCGGGCAGCTGATTTCGAACCGAACCGAATATGTACTTAAGATTCGAAATCGAATCGAATCTCGAAGCTTCGCAGGATCCTAAGCCAAGGTTATATCGTGTTGAGCAGTTTTACTAGTGAAGTGAGGCGAAGTAGCCGAAAAGAACCACCGAGTAGCGGCGAGCAACCGCCAGACTCTTCAACTTACTAATCCGACACAAGCAGAGTTAGCAAGGGTTGAAGACAAGTGCACCATATCGACGTGTAGTACGTCTTAGTACACAGCGCCACCGTGTCCCCCTGTGAGCAATCGGGATTAAATGTCTTACCCAAGGACACTGCGCAGACTACGCGGTCGGGATCGAACCGCCGAATTTTCGGTTTTAAGTGCAGTGCTTTAACCAATGAGTCACCGAGCTCCCTTTTTAGTAATATAAACAATACGAGTGTGCGTCACACTTTTTTTCTTTCAGCAATACCTTTTTAGAGCCTCGGGTGACTAGTTTCTGATCAACTATTCGGTTTTGGATATGTAAATGTATACACGACAATATACTACCAGCAATATGGGTCTGGAAACATAAACTGTTCGCATCGCATTTCAACGATTCATGGAAGTCTTCTATCGCTTTCGTTCGTCGGGTAGGAAAAGTACACTTTTTAAAAGAAACCATTTTCAGCAAACTTTGCCAGATATGTCCAAGAGCCAAGCTAGCAAATAAGATAAGTTCAGATGGCAACAAGGAGTAACTTTTCCATGGCGACAAGGAGTAACTTTTCCAGTGTTCTGCATTTTGTTCATTAAAGATATCATGATGGTACCAGTTGGAAAATTTGAAGTTTCAGTCGGAAAATTTCCCTTTTTGTACAAATGGACTTCCCTAAACTTGAAAATTCGGAAAACACCCGAGGTTCGAGTGCAGTCCGGAAAGCATCTGAGGTTAAAGTGCAGTCGACAACACCGCCTCACCCCACTCCATTCAAGACCATCAGGTCACATTCCGGCTCACAGTACTGTCATTACAAAAGCTAACAGAGAATTTCGACTGGGCTGCGATCTGGCCGAAATTATCTGTCCGCGTCATTGCTTTTAGTATTTTATAAACCCCCGATCCACCAATGTAAACAAGTCGCGACCAGATCGCCATCTATCCAAGAAAGAAACCACCTTTGCGATCACAGAACTGAAACACGTAAACTGCGAACATTCTCACTGTATTTATTGACGATGACACAACGTTTTCTGTGAAATAAATGACAAATTTAGCGTTATACGAGATTCATTTTCCAGACCACGGACATTTCGTTCCCCGAGTTTTAATGCGTTCTATGTGCCAATAGAACACATTGGAACTCAGGGGACGATTTGTAATTTGTTTATTGGGGTTTCAGTTTAAAGACATTTTCAACAGCCAGGGTCATCTAGTGCCGACAGTATTACGAGTCGAAGGAAGTCGAAGTTCCTGGCGAGAAGCACTGAACACCAGCGAGCAACTGTCTGACTCTCCAGCGTACCAATTGGCCCAAGCTGAGTTAGCAGCGAATGAGGCAAGTGCTCCATCAACGTGCAGTACGCCTTAATGTACACAGTGCCCCCGTGCCCCCCCCCCCCCCTATGTGGGCAATCGTGATTATGTGTCTTGCCCAGGGGCAGATAGCAAGGGTCAGGATCGTCCTTTCGGTTTAAAGTTCAATTCTTGAACCAATAAGCCACCTACCTCCCTTATGTAAGAAACACTTGTGTTAGACAACAGTCATTTTATTGATGTTCTTTTTCCTTCGTCATAACCGGAAACGACTTGTTAGATAATGCAATAAAGTAGTCAACGACCTTCACCCTTATAATGCGACCACTTCCACTTTACTCAAAACTCACAACACAGACATATCACACCTTACATTTAATTTGTAATGGATTAACAAATGTTTTTCACCAACAATAACCGTTGTCATCCACACAGTGGCGGATCCGAGGGGGGGGGGGGGGGGGGGGGGGCGAAATTCTTTTTGTTTTCACATTATCGTTTTGAAACAAAAGATTAAGGGTCCAGTGCTCTTCGCTTTAGGTTAATGGTTAACCCTTTACCCAACGTAACGATCAAAACCGTCCAGTGCTATTCACAAAAATCGCCAATTAATATTCATTATTTTTTTATTTTATGTCTCAAAAACATAAGTTATGACCCTGACTGGAACGAGCTCAACGAGCTCGTTCCAATGAGGGGTCATAACCTATGTTTTTGAGACAAAAAATGAAAAAAATAGTTATTCAAGAATTTTGTTTACAAGTGTCGTCTGCTTTTCAGGTAAGGTAAAGGGTTAAAGTTAATTGTGAACCTGCCACCACTGATTGCGAACCTATCCCCAACATACATCTGGCATCGGAACTGGTATTAATTGCATAAAAGTAGATCGTTGATTTCTTACGTAGTAATACGTACCCAAAGGGGAGCGCCCCTCCCCTCCACATGCACCCACTCTTTATTCGCCATTGTTTTCTGTCCAACTGCGCAGCTCAGACCCTGACATCATTGTCTTCAGAAGTGGGTCAGCGGTAATGATGCATGATCTTCAGCAATGATTTACTTCTCACATTACAACAAATAATCTCTCCAGTGAATAGAGAACAAAGAAAAGACCGTTTCGGACAGTGAATGTTAAAACACAGTATATCTTCGGCATTTTACAAAAAAAAGAACATTTTATCGTCCAGATAATTCAAAGAGCACTTCAGAATGAGATGGTTGAAAAAGACATTCTATCTGTAATTCAGGGCCAGATAGACGCGTTAAACTGGTCACAGGGATCATTTAAAGACTCTCGTGGAGACGAAATTCATTTCTTGCTGTGGGTGTAATACACATTTGTCCACAAAAAATGTGAAAGTCCTCAAAAGGCATACTTTCCTATACGGTGAAGACAGATTCCCGTTTAGTGTATTTTAAAACATCTCGGCTTTCATGAGTGAAAAAATGAGAAACATTCTGCTTCTACCCAAAATCCAAATAATCGATGACAATTGTGCTGAGCAACCCGGGATGTTTTGTTTGTTTTCACATTATCAGCTTACTAATGATACGGTCGCAGAAATCCTTTGAACACATCTCCGAGATTAGAATAAACTTTAATACAGATCTAACAGGGTATGATTTGTTTTGGGAACTATTTGTGCTGAGGTAAGTACAATTACATATTTTTATATGGATGGATAGATGACAAATCTGAGTGTATTAAGGAGCAATTTAGGTAAGGACAAATTAATTTACTTTGAAATTCCATAGTCTGATACTCCATCAATATAAAATAAATGTACACCGATTGCACACCAAATTGAAGGTTATGGTGGATAGAACACGGAAAGTATATGCAGTTAACTCAAAGAGTCGACAATGAGCATCAATTGTTCCCGGAAGTTCGCTACCGTATTCGTACCAAAGCAAATAATCAAATAATATTTTACGAGAACAGCTCGTGGCTAAATATACTAAAGATATCCAAGAACAAAGCTAGAAAATCAAAATTCTTCAAAACGCAGCGACAGAGGTGTTAGGAAGTAAATTGCAAACCCATCGGCTTTATTTTGTTTTCTGTTTACGTTTCGGTCAAGATCAACAATGCCATCTAAAATCAAATAATGAGACTGATCGCTTTCACACTATAGACTAACATTATAACGGAGACTGCACAGTTTCCTTATTGCTTACAAGGTATAACGACACCTGTTTGAATATTATAGAATTACGCAATTATGTTTTGCTCAAAATTCACGTGACATACATATATGCATCGGCCATGGATTACTTCTTCAACAGGAGCAACGGGAAGCGTGGCATATGCCCCCACCGGTGTTCATAAAAGGGTAGGTAAGTCTCTCGGGGGCATAACCAAATCAAAGGAAGCTTCCTCTAGACACCAATAATACATTTAAAAAAATTGTCTTCAGTCAGCATTCATCAGTTATTGGACGGAAAATAACTTCAATATGGCCGCCATGGTAGCCATATTGAACTGGCTAGCTGATCCCAAAATCGAAATGAAGCTTCCTCTAGACACCAATAATGCATAACCAAAAACTGAAATTGATTCGAGTCAGTATTCATTAGTTATTGGTCGGAAATCAAATTCAAGATGGCCACCATGGAAGCTATAATGAATTGGCCACTGCGGCCATCTTGGCTCAGTGGACTTCTCCAAAATCGAAAGGAAGCTTCCCTGGACAACAACAATGCATAATTTAAAAAATAAAGATGATTAGAGTCAGCATTCACTAGATATTGGACGGAAACCAAATTCAATAGGACCACCATGGCGGCCATGTTGAATTGGTTAGATGGACCAAAATCGAAAAGAAGCATTGACTAGTCATCCACAAGTTACCCATAAAATTATGATTTGATCAAACAAGCGGTTCTTTGGTTATTTGAAGGAAACCAAAAGTTAACTGATGGATATGGTGAAAACATAATGTCCCCGAGAGGTTCTCTGGGGCATAATAAAAAATGCAGACAGTGTTGTGCTTTCCACTAATGCAGTTCTGTCACTGCGTCGCCAAGTCTTTTGAATATCTAGCTTTTTTCTTGGATATCTGAAGCACATTCGATGTATAATTGAGTACGGGCGAAACATTCCAGGAACTGGAGACTTTGAAAAAAACCCATCAGAACCCAAAGCCATCAGTTACATTTTCGAGATTCAAATTCAGTTCATGTGTACGGTAACGGGGAAATCTTGATCAAAGCGCACCACCATCAATTCCCACCAGTCGATTTTTGTTTCTTTTGTCAAAATGGATTTCAGATGACCAAATCCAACGTAGTTTTTTACTAACTATAGCGTTGACATTTGACATGGCAAAAGATATTGCCCTTTGCATGGAGGCAGCGCAGACAAACGTTTCAGTTATGCTGCCTGTAAACTTTCCTCGAGAGATATTCAGGAGCAGGAGGTCCAGTTAGTCGGTAATAAACAGTACGGTACATGGCAGCACCACATACAAAAAGTGAATTTCAACGTTCGCGGTATGACTAGAATTCTGGCTGCAGTAGGTGCGGAGGACAACACGTGAGTCGCAAACAGTGCCAGGGAGAGGAAAATCGGGCACCAAGGTTAATTTTATGACGGGCCCCTTTCGAAAGTGTCGGGATACTGATGCAGATGCCGAATGCCAAAGGCACGAACGATGAAGGGGGTTTTTGGGGGTTCTCTCCCAAGAAAATTATTTTGAAATTAGTTATTTTATGGAGACTTTTGGCGGCTTTTGGGATGAAAAGTATTATTTTTGCCGTCTAAATACCGTTTTTAGCAGCATGTTTCAAATTTGCAAGTTCATCAGTACGTATCCAGTGGCCTTCAGATATAGCTTTTGACTGCACGGTTCTTGAAGTGATAACACCGAGTCTGGTGCATATGTATATAGAGAACAGTCTATTAACAGATTGAGCATCTCCACGGGGAACTCCCATTCCTTCCTTAAATGAGTGGCAACTAGTATTCCAACGGCAACTTATGTTGCTGGTCCTTGGTCAGGGGTCAGAGGGACCAGGCTTGGCACAGGAGTCAGAACTTTGGAGGCCCGGGCCTGGCTCAAAAATCATGGTCCCCTGGGCGAAGCCCGGGCCCTCAAAAGTTCTGGGCACAGGGTTACCACTCCGGGCCCCCACCCTCTCCCCGGCCCTGGTCACAAATGTCAGTTCAAAAATTACAAATACAGAAGATGTCAAGAAGTTGGACATTTAGCGCTGAAATGTAAGGTAGTCAACCTTCTTGAAGGTCACAATCAGGGGCCTGATACAAGTTTAGACTCATCCTACGAAGAGTGACTTTATAATGTTTATCAAGTAAAAAAAATCAGTCCTACTGAACTAAATCTCGAAATTTCAGCGGCCCATTGAACTTGATACAGGTACTTCATGCAGTCTCATGTATGAAAGACAAGTTGTGTCAATCACGCTACTGTGATTTAACACTGAAACCTTTTGGCAGACCACCTCAGAACTTATACCGGGCAATCTCTTGAGGTAATGTTAATGTGAAATATAATGGTCAGAGTCGTGAGAGGTTTTATCTCATCAAGCTTTATTGGAAATTTTTTTTCCCAGAATTTTGATTTTTCAAACGACCAAACAAATGCCCTATTACATAGGTACGATGAAATATTTCGGAATGATTTTGGTTGTTTCCAAGGAGTTAAGGGGTCACACCAGTGTACTATCGGGTCTCTCAATCATTAACACTCACAAATGCCTGTTTTGGTATACAGGAGTTCCTTTTGGTATAAAACCAATTTCCGAGATTTTTCAACGAGAAATGGAAAAATGTTTGATTGGAATCCCCCATACGATTGAAAATATGGTTGACATTCTTGTGACGAGAACAGATATTTCGGAGCATAATACAAATTTAGAGGACGTCCTGACTGGTTTGAGTAAGAAAAGGCTGTGAATAAAAGGGAAAAGATGTTGTTTTGCCAGATCAGTCAGAAATTACATTTTTGGGCGACGAAATAGGCCAAGAGGTCCCACTGATGACAAAATACAGACTATAAAGACTCCTCACCCAAAAAATGTTCACGAGCTGAAAGCATTTTGGGGTTTAGGTAATTTCTATGGCAAATTTCTGCCAAACTCGCCTACAGTTTTGGAGTCCATGCACATCTCATTGAGAAAATCTGGCACTGGACAAAATGTCAAACAGACTTCTTTAATAAAGATAAGACTATGCTTTAAATCAGAAGATTCTCCACTTTTAGTACATTTTGACCCAAGCCATGTAATGTGATGCATCGGCGTATGGTGTGGGTGCCATCTTGGCTCGTCGAGACCATCAGGGAAACTCATCACATATGCATCATGCAAAACGGACAGGAAATACTCCCAATTAGATAAAGGAGCACTTACCATCTTGTTTACCACGACACATTTTCATGAGTATGTGTACGGGTGCAAATGCCAACAATGGCATCCGTCCGTCCACAATGATGATCACTAATATTAGCAGCATACGGTTGTCAAATATAATTTAGGTCAGGGAAGATTAATTCTAACGCAAATGCTTTTATCAACATGCCCAGAGAAAGAGTCAGTTCCAGAGGAAGTTGTCAATCTTTTTGAGCATGTTGATTCAGCACAGTCACTCATAACATCAGCTCATTGGAACAGAAAGAGATAGAACTTTATAAAAGGTAAGAGCATGGTAATGTGTTGAAGATGTTGACCGGAAAACAGAGCGAAGCCATGAAACCCGTTTGTTCAGTGTAAGGATGAGTCAAGAGTTGAGAAAGATTGTGTTTTGTGCGGTTCTCGTATCATCGCTGCTTCTGAAACATAGCATGTGCCCGCTCAGTAGAACGAATTCGCCGAGTAACCAATGTCTAGATGAAAATTCGCTACGGTTAACAAGTTAAAATTAATAAATAAATTAATTATTTAATAAATTAATAAATAAATAGCCATACTCACATCTTTCAATCAAACAAAGTTAAGTCTCCATATTATTTTGTCTGAAGATGAAAATGTTCATAAGTTCTATGGACGATTAACTATTAAAAATTTCTCGCTCACTTGACAATGACATGTTTTATGTACTAAAATGAATGAACACGGATGTGAAAATTTGTTTAAGCGAAAGACTGACATTTTGTTTTGAAAATCAGTGATCCATAGTAATGAAACAGAATGATGTCTGGGTAGTACCGAAGCGATTAACCTTATAATCCACGGTGCCGGTAGTAAATATATGGGGAATCAACTAGGGGTGCGACGATATGCTTGCCAAACGATACGGTATGTATATGTATCATAATTCAGTGCGCACGATACGATATTTATCATGATACACATGATCTCTCTTGGCATGCAACTACAGATGTCAGGTACTTTGGGGACTGCATATATTCATTTCAGGGTTACTTGTGTTACTAATTAAGATGCTCTCTTTAACCCTTTACCTAACGTAGAAAGCAGACGACACTTGCAAAAATAATTCTTGAATAATTAATTTTTTTCATTTTTTGTCTCAAAAACATAGGTTATGACCCCTCGTTGGAACGAGCTCGACGAGCTCGTTCCAACGAGGGGTCATAACCTATGTTTTTGAGACAAAAAATGAAAAAAATAATGAAAATTAATTGGCGATTTTTGAGAATAGCGCTGGCCGGTTTTGGCCGTTACGTTGGGTAAAGGGTTAAACAATAGGTAACTTCTCAATGTGATAACCCATGACATTAAATAATTTAAGTTTTTGATTTATGACCCATTTTCCAGTGCTTTTTCCCTTTTTGAAAAAATATTCTACACATTTAATCCCTTATATCTTGTTTGACAGAGCTCATTGAGCTCTGTCAAAAAAGATATAATGGATTAATCCAATAAATATTTAGTACAACCAGAGGGAATTAACCAAATTTTGGTTAACTGAATAATTCCATTAATGGCATATTTATAGCTATCAATGTTGGTAAGCAAAAACAAGGTTTCTGTGAACTAGTTTTCAAAATCCAAGAGGTTGTATTGCATGATATTATTTATATTGATTGTATCGCGATACATAGTGAACAACAATACGTATCGAATCGTGTTGGCGTTGCGGTAACCGGTTTTCGTCAGATCACCGAAGTTAAGCAACATCGAGCCCGGTTAATCATTGGATGGGTGACCATCTGAGCGATCAATTCGGACTCCTGCGAAGTGTCCTTGGGCAAGGCACTTAACCCCGATTGTCCACATGGGGGCACGATGACGCCGTGTACTAAGGGGTACTGCACGTCGATGGTACGCATGTCTTTAACCAATCTAACCCTGCCTGTGCTGCAGTGCGGGGCGCGGTGGCGTCGCGGTAACCGATTCTCGTCAGATCACCGAAGTTAAGCAACGTAGAGCGCTGTTAGTAGTTGGATGGGTGACCATTTCAGCGACTGATTCGCCCTCCCGCGTTGCGTCCTTGGGCAAGACACTTAACCCCGATTGCCTACATGGGAGCACGATGACGCTGTGAACTACGGCGTACTGCACGTCGATGGTGCGCATGTCTTCAACCAATCTAACCTGCCTGTGCCGCGGTGCAGAGTTCAGAGTTACGATGTTGGAGAGCTGACAGCTGCTCATCGTTGCTCGGTGGTTCTCTCCGGTTACTTCGGCTTCCTCCACCCGTAAATCCGTCACGGTCACGATTAGCCATTGTGCATAAGTATGTGACCTTAAACACCAATAAATAAATAAATATGTGCTGCAGTGCGGGGTTACGAGGTTGGGGAGCTGGCAGCTGCTCGTCGTTGCTCGGTGGTTCTCTCCGGGTACTCCGGTCTCTTCCACCCGTAAAACTGTCACGATCATGATTAGCCATTGCGCATAAGTATATGACCTTAGACAGCAATAAATAAATAAATATAAATATCGAATCGTGTGCAGTGTATCGCGGTTCAAACCTATCAACTATGCTCATGCGGATGTGACCATTTTGAACCAAACGTGACCTCTGTAACCGATCAGAGCTATCCACAAAAATCGTCGTTCAATTTTTTTTTTTTTTTTGTCTCGAAAAAATAGCTTATAAACTCTCACAAGTACGTGCTCATTGAGATCGTCCCTTTAAGAGGTTACAATTTATATTTTTAAGACAAAAATGAACAAATTAGTTGATCAAGAATGTTTTTACAAGTGTCGTCTGCTGTTCAGGTTAGGTAGGGGCGGTTAAGGTTTTACCTATCGTTACGGCTATAGCTGTCGTTTCCAAAATGAACATCCCAAATTTTAAACTTTGTGATTTGGGGATTTGTGTTCCCTAATAGGGGGTGGGGTTAGTGGAGCCTAGGGTATTTCCTGATAAGTCCACAATGAAGGAAGCAATTGTCCAGACGGGGATGGGGTAGACCCCTTCCTCCTGGTGTCACCTCTGACTAAGACAAAAACTACCCCCCCCCCCTTAAATTTCTGGTGGAGAAGTTTCTAGCGGGTTACTTCGGTCCACCAACTCTGTAGATGGTCAAAGTGACCGACTTTTTCTCCTCAGTCGCTGTCAATCTTCTCATTGAGGGCATTTTGAACTGATTTCTTGGACTAACGTTCACTTTTAAGTCGCCCCAGGGGACACGAAGTACAATGGCTCACTAGTTAGAGCATTGGACTTACAACCGAAAGATCCCTGACCCGATCCTTGCAGCGGAAACTGCGCCGTGTCCTTGGGCAAGGCACGTAATCCCGATTGTTCACGTGGGGTCACGTTGGTGCTGTGTACTAAGGCGCACTGTACGCCGATGGTGCACTTCCCTTTAACCAATGCTAATCCTGCTTGTGTGGAGTTAGTACGTTGGGATGTCGGACAGTTGCTCGCTGCCGCCCGGTGGTTCTCTCCGGGTACACCGGCTTTCTCCACCCGTAAAATTACCCTACCCGAGATAATAGTGGCCGTCGAATGTGTCGTTGAAACCAATTAAAAAAAGAAAAGAAAAGTCTTAGTTCGATTTTGAACGTTTTCATTTCAAAATATCACTAGTAGTGCTCGCACATTTCGTGCCAATTCTGGAGGACTTCGATGGGGAACCTCGGAAGTGACGCATGTAACGTGACCCAGTTACTTTATGTTTAGTTGTCATGGTTGCCCGCGAGAGCGGCCATGCTATGACGTCATTACCATAGTGAGACGTGTTGTCGGCGTGCATACAGCGCGCGTTGTTAGGTGACAGGTGTTTCCGTCGTCCATTTCGTATACTGGAGGCCGCCATCTTGGTTTCTATGGTAGCAACTAGTTGCTCTGTGACCCAAAACCCTCCAGTAGGACGTGTGTGTGTGTGTGTGGGGGGGGGGGGGGGGGGGGGTCTGTCCGATTGAACTAGACTATATCCAATTACACAAACAACACGACAGCTACCCAAACTCACCCAAAATCCAGACAAAAACATCGAAATGGACCTGGCTGAGTCACTGTTTGTAAGAGTAGCACGTAGTGCTGTAGACCCTAGCAGTTACGTTCCATTAAATAGGAGGAATGGTTGTTCACCACAAACAACCCGACAATGACTGAAAACAACAAATAATTAAACGAATTTTATTTGACTCGGATTCTTCAGAATCTTCGGTTTCTGCTTATTCTTGCCCTTATTCTCTCTATCCCTTGACATGTTTTGTCTATGTTATGACTTTCCAGATGAGGCAAAATGACAGTACACAATATGTTACAATGTGTACATTTCGCACGCCAGAACATGGGTACACGCCAGATGATATGTACTTGTATGCTAGTGCAAAATGTGTCATGACGTATACACATCACATGCAGCATATAGGCACATGCCAGATGTGCTGATATATTCTGTGTTCTAGTGCACAATGTGCGCACAACACATTCAGCACATAGGCACATACGACTAAGAATAAGTGAATACACGGTGAAAACCAGACTAGCTGACAGAATTTGTTTATAAGTATTTTTCAGTATTTAGTTTTATATTTCAGGTGATTTTATTGTATATTTAAATCGTAGGTGTTTCGGGATTAACCCTTTGAACCCCAGCGACTGTTTTCCGGCCTGGAACATGATACGTCATAATGTCATTATATAGGATGGATATTCAGTAAATATTGTGGGGTAGACCAATCAGTATTTTCAACGTGCAGCCAATGGCTGCACGTTGGTAATTCTGATTGGTTTACCCCAAATAATGAATATGGACTCTCCTAATTGCTGCCATTGAACTGGCATGGAAGAAACCACTGGAGTTTAAAGAGTTAATATAGGGTGAAACAAGTTGGATTAGGTTAGGGGTTTTTGAGGATTTTGATAGAGTTTTTTTCTACGTTACTTTTTTTCGTGTATATTGTTTTCGGCTTTTGAATTTTGAGGATATGGATGGCGAGTTAATTAGTATAGTCAGGGGGTGATGCCTCGATGGTAAGCATGGTGAGTATTAGGGTGCAGGCGGAAGTGGTGAGTGGTATCAGTCTGGGGGTGCAGGTGCAGGATTGCTTGGAGGTAGAGGCGCGTGGGCAGTGTGGGATGGTGTACCAGGACGGCCGTGGGATGGATTGGCAGGGGGTCTGTGCTAATTGTCAGGAGATTCTGAGGTTGTTGGAAGCGTATGTAAAGCTTGAGGGGGAAATGGAGCAGTTGAGGGGGAAGTTAGCTAAGGCGGGGCTTCCAGTGGTTACCCTGATGAAGGTACCGTATGAGGATGGGTTGAAAGTGGTTGATAGCTTGAAGAGAAGGGGATGGGACTAGTAAGAAGAGGACCTTTGATGTCAAAGATGAGGGGGTAGTTAACAGGAAAGTGCGCAGAGTAGAGAAGGAGGAACCGGGAGGTCTGAGAGGGGATAAAGGAAGGAAGACTAAACGTGTTTTCAATGGGGATCTGAGGAAGAGGAGGAGGGTGACGAGAGTGTATCAGCAAGAGGAAAGGCAAGGAGTGTGGATGACGGGAAAGTAATGGGCGATATGGTCAGTGGTTGGTGTGTTCTGAAAAAAACAGGTCCAGTGTGTTGGGGGAGGCAGGTAGTTATGGGGGGGGGGGGGGACTGAGCAGGTGGTCGACGGTGGGGAGGTAATGCTATCAGGTGGCGGTGGTGATATAAGTCAGTGCAGGAAAGGTGGAGTGGTAGATAGCAAAAGGCGGTCTAAGCGAAAACTTGTGGTAGCGGGAAGTAGTATAGTACGGGGGTTAGATAGGGTGGTTTGTGGTCCGGATAGTCTGAACCGAACTAACCTGTGTTTCCCTGGGGTCAAGGTGGAAGGTATAGGGATAGAGTGGATGGTATTATTAAGGGCCCAAGAGCAGATCCAGTGGCGGTGGTGCATGTGGGCACAAACAATATCAGGGAAAGTAGGCCATTTCGACTTATGGATACATATAGGGATTTGCTTACCAAGTTACAGAGTAGGAATGCGACTGTAGTGGTATCGGGTCTTCTTCCAGTGATAAGTGGGGGTGGTAAGCGGAATTCGAGAATTACTGGGGTAAACGAGGAATTAGAGAAGTACAGCATGGACCTTGGGATACCCTTTATCGATAACTGGAGGACTTTCTGGGGTAGGCGGGAGTTGTCTGGCAGGGATGGTCTCCATCTAAGTCCAAGGGGTACAGAGGCATTGGGTAGGAACGTGTTGCAGTTAGTGGAGCCTTTTTGGCATAAGGCAGGGTGGGTGGGAAAAATTTGAATGCAAAAATAATATGGAGAGGGCAAATGTAAAAAAGATAGAAAAAGGGGAGTCCCACAAAGGGACGAGAATAACACCTCAGATAACACCTCAGTTAAATCACGCGCTTTCAAAATAGGGTACAGCAGTTTCAGGGACACCGTAAAAAGTGGGCAAAATTACGACCTTGGTGAAGGACGATAACCTTGATGTGATAGGCCTTAGTGAGATAGGGATTAGAGTGGGTGAAAGTACTGACTAAATCAAGGGGTATGTGTGGATTGGCGTGGGTGGCTAGAAGCCCAAAAAAGGGAGGGGGTGTAGATATGTATATCAAAGAGGAGTGAAGCCCTGTGAAAATCACAGACTTATCAACAGTAAATACAACACACAAAGTAGAAAGTGAAGTTATATGGGCAAAAATCAAGATGAAAAACAGAAGTGTCGCAGTTGGGATTGTATAATTTAGCAGCTGATGGGAGCAAGCCTGAGTGGAATGAGGGAATATATGCAACACTCAGATTCAATGTTACAGAACTGGAAAATAAGGGGTTCCATGTTGTATGAATGGGTGATTTTAATGGTCACATTGGGGACGGGTGGGAGGGTATAGTGGGTCGGGATAAGAAAATCGGTGTTAATGGAAGGAAACTCTTAGAGTTTACAAATGAACTAGGTCTGAAGATTTTGAATAGGGATGCAAAGTGTAAGGGTAAATGGGACTTGGGAAAGGAACGATTGAAAGACAATAATAGACTATGTACTCACTAAAACAGAGATATGGAGGGAGGTCATAGACATGGAAATAGACGACGCAAGAAATTCTGAGTGATCACAACCTGACAACAGTACGGGTTAAGGGCAATAGAATAGCAAACCAACGAGCGGTCTTTAAGGACATTTGGAAGCTGGGAAAAGAAGCAGACTGGGGGCACTTTGAGGAGAACTTAAAATCAAAGTTAATGTGTCGACCAGAGATAACGTCCAGGAGGTGGCAGACTCAGTTGTCAGAAGTCGAAAAGATGTGAGAGGGAAAGCATAGAGAGCATCAGAGTGACGACAAATGAATTGGGATATAGAGTAGATAACGAGCTCAAAAAGGAGAGAAAGTAAAAATGTACTGCGTTAAGAAGATGTAGAAAACTCAAGGGGGTAAATGATACAGCCACTAAAAGTACCAAAGAAGTATATGAGGAGGGAAGAACAAAGGTTAATATAACCAAGGACAAAAATAGGAAAGTTGGGAATAGTAATCTCATAAACCCTTTACCCAACGCAGACGATATCAAAATTTATTATTGTAAATATCATTTTTTTAAATGTTTCAAAAAATTTCAACAAAACCATAACATGTGACCCCTCGTTGGAACGAGCTCGACGAGCTCGTTCCAACGAGGGGTCACATGATATGGTTTTGTTGAAATTTTTTGAAAAATAATATTTTTTCAACTGCTGAATTTGCATATTACACGGGCGGATGCGGGCGATTCGTTAGGTAAAGGGTTAAAGCAATAAGAAAAACAGGGCTGGGTGGTGGTCAAGTTCCAATATATTCTGGAAATGGATAAATAAAACCAACAAAGGCAATACCACACAGAGTATTAAGGTGGATGGGAAAAGTACTGATGACCGAGAAAGGATAGCAGTTGAAAAGATCAAGCATTGGGAGAGGGTAAATGACAGAAGATAGTAGGAAGGTGTCCCTCCAGAATGTATGGTGGCGAGTGCAGAAAATTTATCTGACTTAGTATGCAGGGTAAATGGGGTGGGGGAAGTACGAAATGCAATCATCAAGTTAAAGAATGGCAGAGCATCAGGCACTGATGAAATTCTCAACGAGTTTTTTTAAAGATTGAGAGAATCCATTATACGAACATCTTACAGCACTATTTATCATGGTTATCACAAAGCAAGAGGTTCCGACAGTGGAAGGAAAGCAGGGTAACATTCACACACAAGAAAGGCGATCGGGAAGTTTTAGATAATTATTGAGGGATACCTGTAAGCAGCAATATTGGGAAGGTATTCTGCAAGGTTCTGTATGGAAGGTTTGTGGAAATTGTCGAAGAAAGAGGATTTCTGGGGGAAATTCAGAAAGAGTTCCATCAAGGGAGACGAGTCACCGACCACTTGTTAACACTATCTCAACTGATAGAATCAACGAAAATCAGTAAGAAGAAGATGTTTATGGCCTTGATATGAAAAAGAACATGGCAGAGTATGGAGGGGAGGAATGGGGCAAACACTTGAGGCCATTGGATACGGAGGGAGGTTTGTTGGAATCGTGAAAGCACTGTACACATATGTGCAGAGTGTACTTAACCCGAGAAACACCACAGCGAAGAGGGTCCCAATGGAGATGGGCCTTAAGCAGGGGTGCATCTTGTCCCCGATTCTGTTTGCATTGTACATAATAGATTTAGGAGATGAGTTGATTGCAAGCGCAGAGGGGGTAAACGTCGGAGAGACAAAAATCCCAGGGCTTTTCATTGCTGACGACATAGTTTTATTAGCCGAGAGTGCAGAGGGACTACAAAAACTGTTAACCATAGTAGGGAAGTACGGGAATGAATGACGACTTGAACTTAACGAAAACAAGAGCAAGGGCCGTAAGGTAAATGAGTCGCAAAGGTGGAGGGTGTGTAAATTCTCCATCGGTGAAGAGGAAAGCAGGGATATAACAGCGGGAGAAACGGGCGGATGTGAATACTTGGGGTGGATCCCCGTGTTGCAGGTAGAGGCAGATACAAAAAGCATACAGATAAACTCAAGATAAAGGGGAAAAGAAAACTCAATCAGTTAAAACTTCTGGGAAGAAATAGCTTTAACAAGGTGTTTGTTGGAAAATCTTATGGAATAGATGTGATCCCTCTAAACCAAATAGTAGTGAAGAACCCGGAGATTCTACAAAATGATGCAGGTCGGCGGATAACCGGATCAAGAGACGCAGCGCACTGGAAGCGGTCAGAGGGGAAGTCGGGTGGATGCCGGTTAAAGATAGAAAGATATGGGAAAATTATGCTTCCTAACTTACCTAGTAAACCTCCCAAACAGCAGATGGTGTAAAACGACGATTAACCATGTCTGGAACTATACTACTCAAAGTTTGCTAAGCACCAAATATTTGACACATCATTGTGAAATTCGCTTGCGACATATTTGCAATATTTTAGGTGGATATGATTGAGGAATGTGTTGGGATGGTCCCAGTGTTTACATTAGCTCTCTTGTCTTGCAGACTTTTCGTGAGTCATGGAAAGCATATACCCCTTGATTTTCATGATGTTTTCGTGCACTGTCTACATGTACATGACATGTGTAGGGTATTCAATCTTCATTTCAACACAAACCCTTGTGATTTAATGATTGAATATGGCAAATGCAAATGTAAGAAGACATTTATCTGAAGCAGAAATCTGGCGGGCTGTAGGAATGGTGGAGCAAGGGGCTACCCATCGTCAGGTTGGTCAAGCCCTTGGTGTGCACCATGCGGTGATCACCAGAGCCTGGGCAAGATTTCAGTAGTATGGCACACCAGTAAGACGGCATGGTGGTGGCAGAGAGAGGGCAACATCTGCAGTTGAAGACCGGTTTTTGATCATTCAGGCCCGTAGGAACCGCTTTGCCGCAGCAACCCAGCTTCACAGTGACCTTCAGAATGCATCCGGGGTAAATGTTTCGACGCAGACTATCCGGGCAAGGTTGCATGAAGGTGGTCTCCCAGAACCACCACCAGGCACGATATGAATGGGCAATGGACTACGTTGGATGAACCAGAGAAGATTGGCGACCTGTCCAGATGAGTCAAGGTACTGCCTAGACCACACAGATAGGCGTTCTAGGGTATGGAGAAGACTAGGAGAGCGATTCCATGCAACCAACATTGCTGAGCATGACCGCTATGGTGGAGGGTCAATCATGGTCTGGGACGACAACGGCTTGGATGGGCGTACAGAGCTCTGTGTCCTTGAACGTGATACATTGATTGCACAACGGTATATTGATGATATCCTGGATGTCCACGTCAGATTGCATGCAGGTGCAGTGGGTGATAGATTCATTCTGATGGACGATAATGCCCGTTCTCGTGTTGCCCATGCTGTCGGGGAGTACAGACAGAGGGAAGGGATTGAGCGTCTGGAGAGGCCAGCAAGATCCCCTTACCTCAATGCAATCGAACATGTCTGGAATGAGTTGCAGCTTGCAATTTCAGTCCGTCCAGTCCAGCCAAGAAGTGTCCAGGATCTTGGTGCCATGCTGGTCCAAGAATGGAACAATATCCAACAAAGGACCACCAGGAACCTGATTGGGAGCATGCAAAGTCATTGTCAAGCTGTAATTAACAGTAATGGGTCTCATACTCGATACTGAAGCCATAGCAGTTCGCTCCGTCAACTTTTTGGCATATTGAAAAATTTCCTCTTTTACCAAAAATATCCATTTTCCATGGTTATCGTATTCAAAAGCTAAAAAATAATGTCAAACACAAATAAGATCTTAATTTCTGTACTTGAATCGTTAAAGATGTAATTAAATAAAAAATATATACACTTTTCATTACAATATGTCCACTAAAACGTAAAACAGGTAGTTGGATGTACTTGGTGCTTAGCAAATTTTGAGTAGTACATAACATACAGACAGGATGGATAAAGCAGGCGAGGGAGCTAGTGGAGAACTATAGAAGGGGGACTGCAGAAGGGGAGGAGGTTTATAAAGGAAAGGGTGATTGAGGATTGTAATAGAAACTGGCGATCTGGAATTAGGACCAAGAATTTTTTAGACGGGTTATATAAAAAGAATGCGCCAGCTTTTGGGGAGCACCTGGATGGATCGTTTGGGGGAGTGGGGGGGGGGGGGGTCATTGTTGTCCAATGTGAGATCCAAGTCACTGGAGTTGAGGGGGAATCGGTAAAGGCAAGGAAAGCGTGTGCGAAAGGTGTAACTTAGGTGTAACGGAGACCCTGGAACATTTCATTTTAGAATGCTCCAAATATTTGCCTAGTAGAACAAGACTCTTGGGAAACTAATGGAAAAATGAGATGAAAATATGAAGGACAAGTGGCTGAAGAATGATATGAGTAAAGGGGTCAATGGTATAGTTGGGGAGATCGAGAAGGCGCCAGTGGGAGAATTATGAAACAGTTTTTGATAAAATGCTGGGATATTAGGAGAGAGAGTGAGGAAGAATACCTCTGCGGGGCACTGAGTTAATGTAGACCTCCTCGTTAGACGACCGCGACAAATCAGCGGAAGGCCGAAGATTTATTATTATAAACAGAAACCGATGATTGTGGAAGAATCCGAGTCAAATACAACCCGTTGGGTGATGTTTGGTTGTGTTTAGTCATTGCCGGGTTTGTGGTGAATAGTCATACCTCCCATTCAGTGGAACGCAACTGTTATATGCTAGGGTCTATAGGACTACGTCTACTCTTAAAAACGGTGGGTGGTGCTTTGTCAGGTGCCAGATCCGTTTCTGTGTTTAATTGTCGTTTTTGTGATTTGGGGTAGCTGTTGGGTTGTTTGTGGTAATTAGATATACTCTAGTTCAATCGATTATACCCCCCGAACAGACCCCTAACCCATTGAAGAATTTGAGTCATAAAAAGACCACGTGCCACCATACAAACCAAGATGGCGACCTCCAGTATTCAAAATGGAAGACGGAAACACGTATCACCCTAACAACACGCGCTCTACATATGCACCTCCACCACGTATCACTATGGTAATGGCGTCACAGCACAGGCTACCATGACAACCAAACATAGCGTAACTGATTCACGTGACATGACGCCACCTCCGAGGTCCCCAACGAGGTCCCGCAGATTTGGCATGAAAGGTGCGAGCATTTCTATTAATAACCGATTTAAGTAAAACTCAGACACTTTACGACTAAATTCAGACTTAAATTCTTTCGTAATATGGGGCCCCGGACTGATTATATCAAACCGTGATGTTTCTGTTCAAAGGGTTATTCTAATGAAAGCTTGTTACTTGCTCAAATAAAATGACACGCCTTTTCTGCATCAAGATACAGATCAGCTTAATGACTAGACTTTTTCTATAAACGGTTGTTACTGACTGTTAGAAAGTCATTGTTCCGGAAGGATGAATCAGGATGTTGTCTGAAAAAACACGCAGACATTAGCTGGTAGCTTTTTACATCATAGACTATTGAAAGTGTGGAGTATCAAAATTATTGATGTTCTCAAAATACCGTAACACACGATGGTCATTCACAAAGTAAAGAGCCACCCGTATCTTCACAACAGTATACAATGTGGTTTTCACCCTTTTTTGCAACATCGCTGGCAGATGTCTCAAAATTTACCCATTTCCACGGTTTACGATGGTATCAGAGAGCGGCCATGCTGCGACGCTTTTAGCACGGTGATACGTATGAGTTGTTAGGGTGACACACGTGTTCCACCGCCAGTTTGTTCGCTAGGGGCCGCTGTTTTCTCAGAAAGCATGTGGTTGTTATAGGGTAGATAGCCTTGCACCAAAATAGGGTAAATATCCTCTCAATTTCTAAACCTGTTCTATCTGTGTTTTAACCTTTATCTGCTCTAACCAAATTCTGTGTTACTCCTGCGTGGTTAGAACGCATTGCCATTCTTACGGTGTGTATCAAGGTGGCACAACAGTGTCATTAAATGCTATTTTTGATTCCATTTTTAGCCTCGATGCCGTATAACGGCGGTTTATTTCGCTCGAATTTTTGTTGTCTGGTCAGCACTTTCGATTTCTACCCATATCAAAGCTTCTGCTACCCACATAAACCGATAGAATTCTCCTTGTTTCAAACATTGTTTTAGCTTCAATCCTGTCATTTTTTCTACTACTTGCCCTATTCTGTTTACTCCTAGCTATTCTTGACCCTGTCCTGACCTCATGTCCCCGCCCTCCACCAACGAAGTCGACCGACCCGATCGCCCTGTTAACCCTTTCAAGCGGTGTGCATATATTTTTGCGTGAAGAAAAAAATGTTTCGTGACGAGCAGGCGACATTAAGAGAAAAAATTCTGAAGCGAGGCTCGGTAATAATTTAATCCAACAGCTAGACAGAGCTGTTGGATTAAATTATTACTGAACCTCCCAACAAACCAGGATGGTTTCGCCCATTTCGCCGTTGACAGTATTGACTGAAATGATACCTTCTGAGGCACCAGTGTTGAAAGAGTTAATATCAGTTAATCAATTTACCCAAGTCCCGCTCGCTACAAGTTCTTACATAGTTATATCCCTTGTTTACACGAGAGTCGGTATGGTTCCTTACAAGGATTGTGGACTCCTAGGATTATCTTGAAAAAAGTGGTGCTGTATGCTATAACAGCCACGGATGTTTCACAGAATGGGATGCTGTGAAAGATAATCTGTAAGTTGCATACTCTTAGCGCTTACGATACTAGTATTGTGTCGTGACTAACACTATCTGTCCTCTGATCGACTTCCACTATTACTTCTGGTGAATCCCCCCAAAGCTATAATATTACACCATCCCTACTGACACAAACCATTAGTATCAGTGTTCGCCTCATCCTTTCTGTTGATACTATTAGCTTTCTACCTCTATAAAACCAGTGTTCTGTTTTACTGTCAAAAGAGGATCGGGTTACCAACCCCCGGAATAGAATTGTTCTGAAAAGGGAAGCATAGTTATAAATGTCTAGCTAAACTTGACCTCCAACTTGTCCTATGGCCATTATATAGGCATAGATGCCGAGAGTGACCGTAAACACAATTTGCTCGCCGAAACCCCAGGTAGTGAAGCATTGCTTGCTTGCTACAGTAACCAAGTTATGCTTTTTTTCTGGTTAAATCGCACCCAGCAACCAAAGCCTCGGGTGGAGGTCCTCTTAAATGGGCAACATTGGTTAAACTTTACTTTATACTTGAGTCGCGGTCACAGAAAAGCCATAGATACTGAAAGTGACCTTAAGTAGAAATAAATATATGGAGTCCAACTTCACACAGCCGTGTTACTGAAGTATCGGTGATCCATTTTATGTGATAAAACTGCAGTTGGAGCTTTGCTAACGGAAATAATTGTGTATTTGAGCACAGTGCTACTTTATTTCCGGTCTTTTTACAGAAAGAAGTAGATCTGTGCAACCGAGCTCTGGACCAGCTTTTGAGGGCGTGGGTGGATCATGTTTCGACAGATTTGAATACCACTGTGGCACTCAATGGCGGCTGCAAAAATGGTTCTAAAATAACATCCAAATCCACCAATACACGCTGTACATTTAGATATAACATGCCGAACTAAAATGAGTGCATAACTGCTGAAAATGTCGACGGTCGTGTGTATCGCCAAGTTGAGTATGGGGGGATTTGGCTTGGAACCCCATGTACAGATTTTAACAGTTCATCTATCCTAGCATAACACAGTAGTAAGTTCCGTCTCTGTGGACACATGTCCCTCGTGTAAACCACTTGCTCCCACACACATAACACGCATGCAGACCCGGTTGCTGAGTTGTCTTTTGTTACAACAGTCGCAGTTGATGCTGATGCAGACCCGAATCCAGGATCGAGAAAATGTCCGACATAGTGGTGTAGAGTTAAAATCCCCCGATAGTGTTTCGGATCGCTGACCGTCAGTCCAAACTTGAAAGCTAACTCAATATACTTCTTTAACCATTTTACTGCCACGCCCACTTTAGCCATATATGGAGGACCTCTATGTATGCCTGGATGCGAGAAGGTTTAATAAGATTTAAGACATACTTGAAACTCTATCATTTGATTAATTGTTGAAAAGGGCTCTCTGAGCCCTTTCCAACAATTAATCAGATGGTAGGTTATATCTGCGCGTACCAGAACGTACAGATAATCATTATAAAATAGGTGACAATGGGCGATCTCGGCAGCGTAAGTGTTAAAGCAATATTAAATGAAACAGATCGGAAACGTTCGTTTCTCATTAGTATTTTTAAGAATCACTTTCGTTTTACGAAACTAATTCTTTAATATAATAAGAGGCCTACACGAACGTTTTTCGTGTAAGTGACTTCTCAGTTGCCACACATGTATACTTATAACGAGCACTTTCATTCAAAGATTATATGAACATTCGGGTATTTTTGCATTACGAAAACTGCGGTTTCGTTAAAGAGTCAACTTTTTTCAAATTGGCGGCTTTCAGGGAAAATGCTGTTGTTCAGGCGACCAACAATTTTTCCCGATACACAGCAAAGATTTCCGGCAAACAAGGGCACTGCAAACATCCGAGGGCAAGGATACAGGGCATCAAAAAGGGCACTCGACTCTGTGTATCAGTTAAGACCAGGAGTTTACATCGTATCATAAATTGTAATGTGACATTAAATAGTATTGGCATCATATGTATCGTCACTTGAAAGCACTAAGGCGGCGTCTGCAACGATATGCAAGCTTTATAACTTACCCCTCTTTGATTGGTGATTATCGACCAGCCTCCGTCATTATACCTGACACCACCTCCACTTTGGCATTGATATACGTAAAATACTTACACAGAATGACACACGTGTGTGAATGGGTTAATCGATATGGCACGAGTGCCAGCGCGGACGGATAGAACGAAAGGCCGCAGACCTCGAGTTTTATCCTTCCGCGATGGCACAAGTACCATATCGATTAACCCATTCACATACGCGTGTCGTTCTGGATTTATTACACGCTTCATGTCTATAAACTCATTCACTAGAAGTCCCCTGAGTTCCAATGTGTTCTGTGTCAGTAGGCACACAGAACACATTGAAACTCAGTGGACGAACTATCAACAAAAAGAACACATTTTATCGTCAACCAAATTAGCGAGGGGAATCCGTGTTACTATTTTTAGCTGTCGCTAGCGACTCAAATTGTAATTGCGGTGCGCGATTTGTAGAAAATTTCAGCGAAATTTCGCTTCTGTTTAAAAATAGTCGGTCAACGATTTCCATTCCGCACCTATGTGCGGAACTGATTTTCATTTTCCGCATGGTTTAGTGTTGCTGTAAATGAGGATTTCATACAACAGGCGTGTAATAAAGTTACAATTCTTGAAACGAAAAGTCTTTTCCGCGAGAGAACTTCTGATGAAAAAGATCACGCTCTGCCATCTTGCATCCCTCAAGCAACAGGGCAAGTGGGAAGCTGCCCCATCTGGCCGATTATTATTTTAAAGAATAAGTTTCAGGTATCCAAAAACAAAATGCGGCGACAAGGCTACGTGGAGGAAAATGCCAATACTGTCTGCGTTTTTTCTCGAAGAAAAAGGTCATTCCAAATTGTTTGTTATTGTTAGATGATACCAGTGACGTAGATAAGGAGGGGGGGGGGGGGGAGCCCCCCACCAGAAGTTTTGTCTGAAATTTTTTGGGACCACTTTTAGGCGAATTTATGCCTAATAACATTAAAATGCTGGCTTTGGGGATAAAAACATGCCATTTTGGGTAAAAAAGACCAATTTTCAGTACATTTGCAGTAAACAACAGATTCTTTCTGTTTGTTTGGGTTTTTGTTGTTGTTACACTGTCGGAAAATTTTCGGTCTGTCGGAAAATTTTGGGCTTGCCCCTCCGCCAGCGAAAAGCTATCTACGCCACTGGATGATACACGGGATACTCCCCAATTTTTAACGGAAACCCATTTGGTAATTCTAGAAAATTCAAGCAAATGTCACGATATCTTAAGTAATACTCCAACTGCCCTGTTTTCTGATGGTGACAGTCTGTAATGTGAATGCGATCGGTCTAGAAGGTATATCGGTGCTTTTTGTCTTTGCTGATCTTGACCTGCACGAAAACAACGCACATGGACATCTCCCACAAAAGAAAGCCCACAGTTTTAAAATTTACCCACTGCAGCCCTGTCGTTGAATTTTGAAGTATTTTGACTGCCTGGCTTTGTTCTTGGATATCTGAAACATATTAGGCCTGAGTTGTTCTCGTGAGATATTCTGTTATCAGTTCTGGTACAAATACGGAAGCAGACTTTCAGGAACCGTTCATGACTACTATCAACTATGTGAGTTGAACACATTTATGTTTCGTGTTCTATACACTACAACCTTCATTGTGATGTATAAGCTATATTATATTTTTTTGAAATTTATGGAAATTCAGGCTTGGGAATTTTATAGTAAATTATTTTCGCTTATTTATACAGCATGGCGTGTTGATCAACTGGCTTCTCATCATATTAGCGTAATTAAGCCCACAAGCAAGGCCCCATGACGTTCTTGATCTGTCATTTCTTCAGAACTCGTTATGATCAATCATGATCGCTGATGCCATATTCTACCATACATACGAGGAAGTAATTCCACAGGGCATTGGAAATACCCAAATTACCACCCTAGGAAAATAATTTCGAAGATACTATCTGGCGAATGAATATATCAGAGCATTTGAACATGCCAAAATTAACATCACCCTAGGTTTGAAGGATTTCGAGTGACTTTATGAAAAAATCACCTTTCACCCAATTGCCTCCGGCTGTGGGATCTTGTGGAAGTCCATTGGGTAAAGTTGTGTTAGGGCTGATAACTGATGTGATAAACACATCGATATAATTTTCAGAGATATCCCCATTCAGTCCAGAGAATAGTATAAAACTTCTTGTAAGTTACGCCAGATTTCCTTTTTCATCATCAGAAGTGTAACCGAGGAGGACACGAAGCTATGTGTTTCAGTCCAGCTAAAAATTCAAGCTTTGATTATCTTCCTTGATATGCAATACAACTAGAAATTTTATCGCGCATCTACTTTTAGCTTGCTAGTTGGCAGTCGCGGAGAGAGAGAGAGAGAGAGAGAGAGAGAGAGAGAGAGAGAGAGAGGAGAGAGAGAGAGAGAGAGAGAGAGAGAGAGAGAGAGTCGAAGGGGTAGTTACCCTTGAAGAAAGATCCGTCAATTTGTTTTTAGCTTCGACCACAGGACAGCAGCTCAAAAGGGACTATGTTTCACTAATTTATTTGTTAGTGAACTAACCTGGTTTGTGCGTTCATGAAAAACGCTCGTCAGGGTCTGGCTGGATGATGTAAAGCCAAAATATTTTCGCACGACGGTCAAAGGTTTCCGAGTATTCCCACTTATTTCTTCTTTATGTACATACTCGTCCATTCAATAAATGGTTGCAAACCGAGAGTTTGACTAAGGAGATGCGATTGAAATGTTGTTGGAGTTGTTGATCTCAATATAAGGAGCATGTGTGGATCCAAGTGGGGGCACGCCCAGTGAATTTTTTTGTAACTTAATTTTTTTCAAAGCACCGAGGTCAGGGGACTCAATATTATCCTCGATAACACGTGGACTCTACTACTGGAAGAAGTGGATATCCATACGTTATCGCGAATAATACCCTGCCCCACGCAAACAGCTATAACTCCTGTACAGGTCCCCCGTGGAACATTATAAAAAAGTTTCCTCCTTTTTTAAAAAAACTGGAAAGAATCTATTCCCTATAAGTAGTAGTGCATGTACCCGAACGGCCCTCATTGGCAGGATCTCATGCAGGATCTCATATGTGACGTCATAGTCACGTGACCTGGTGACGTCATGTTGTGTTGTCATGGTAACCCGCGTGAGCGGCCATCTTGTGACGTCATCTCCATAGTGATACGTGGTGTGAGTGCGCATGCGCAGCGCGTGTTGTTAGGGTGATACGTGTTTCCGTCGTCCATTTTGTATACTGGAGGCCGCCATCTTGGTTACTATGATAGCACGTGATTGCTATGTGACCCAAAACCTTCTAACAAGACAGGGGTATGTTCGGAGGGTGTGTTCGATTGAATCGGAGTATTACGAATTACCCAAATAAACCCGACAATCCCTCCAAATCACCAAAATCTACCCGAACTTTTACTATTTCGAATTCTTCCAGAATTCTCTGCTTCTATCTATATATGCAATAGTTTTCCTCTACCTAGGCATGTTCCTTTGTTCTGGGGTATACTCCAGTAGCGTAGAAGAACCTATTTTTTGGAACAGTTTACCTTATTATTACTATATTTAGCAATTTCTGGTCTATTCTTGTTAGTTCTGACCCTATTCCAAGTACTCTTGTTGTTTCATTTATCTAGATCCTATTTATAGAACATAACTAACCAATCAGATTGCTTGATTTCCCATAATCTGTATGCAGAGTTATCTCCCTTCTGTATAATGAAAGACTATATCCAATGGCCATATCCCATGGAATCCCATTTTGGAAAACGCCCGTGGCTATGGGATCCCTTTTTTGTCGTATGAGGCCATGAGGGCTATGTAAAAACCCTCAATGAGTGCTCATTTATTATCCCTCATACCCTCATTGAATTTTGAGGTTATGAGGACCATTAAAAATCCCTCAGTGAGGAAGAATTTACTACGACTCTTATCCTCATTTCAGTATTTAACAGGTATATCCTATGGAATCCCATTTTGGAAAACGCCTGTGACTGTGGAATCCCTTTTTTGTCGTATGAGGCCACGAGGGCTATGTAAAAGCCCTCAATGAGTCCTCATTTATTATCCCTCATACCCTCATTGAATTTTGAGGTTATGAGGACCATTAAAAATCCCTCAATGAGGAAGAATTTACTACGACTCTTAGCCTCATCTCGGTATTCGAGGATACCTGACATTATATTATTTGAGGATACTAGTTGGAATTTACATCCGGGTACTTCTGTTGGGAAAGGTATAAAAAGGGTGTTGGCACGAAAATAAATTCATTTGTGTCCTGACCGTCGTCGAGTGAAGACATGTTACCAGTTCGATGCAGATACTGTTCCAAGTTATTTTCAAGATCGGATATTGCCAGAAGACGCCAGAAGAACCATCATCGGCTCCACTGCAGATATTGTACGAAGATGTTTACCAGATCATTCAGTGCGCGTAGGCATGAAGAACATAACTGTCCAAGAAGAACAGAAGAGGAGAGAGATACTGGACTGACTGACCAGAATAAAGCACTTTTAGAATTTTTACGGGATGCTGACAAGGTGGAAATCGATGCCGTTCTACGTGCTGCTGATGAAGATTTGATTACCTGTTTATGTAAATGTGCTACCAACATCCTCGAAGATAAGATACCACTGAATTTAGCTGAATTTGATGACCTGCGAAAATACGAACATGTATTGAAGCTGCTAGCAGATGATGGAATTTCTCCAGATATCAAAAGATGTATACTACGAAAGAGTTCCTTTCTCTCGGCGCTTATCAACCCTGTCCTAGCTCTGAAAAAAGGTATAAAAGGAGTGTTGGTGTGAAAATAAATCCATTTGTTCTACGACCACGAAAGAGTGAAGTCATGAAAGTCCATTGCTGCAGATACTGCGAAAAGGCCTTTTCCAGATCAGACAACATGCACAGACACGAGAATGCTTACTGTCCTATGAGGAAATCGGAAACATCGAGCAACACTACAAGATTAGAAAGAAATTTAGATACACTGCGAATCCTCTCTGATGCGGATCGATATGAAGCCAAGACTATGCTGAAGATGGCCAGTGATGATTTGATACAATGTTTATGTGATTGTGCCTCAAGATGTTTCTTCAATACATGTTCGTATTTTCGAGTATCTGCATCGAACTGGTAACATGTCTTCACTCGACGACGGTCAGGACACAAATGAATTTATTTTCGTGCCAACACCCTTTTTATACCTTCCCCAACAGAAGTACCCGGATGTAAATTCCAACTAGTATCCTCAAATAATATAATGTCAGGTATCCTCGAATACCGAGATAAGGCTAAGAGTCGTAGTAAATTCTTCCTCATTGAGGGATTTTTAATGGTCCTCATAACCTCAAAATTCAATGAGGATATGAGAGATAATAAATGAGGACTCATTGAGGGTTTTTACATAGCCCTCATGGCCTCATACGACAAAAAAGGGATCCCATAGCCACGGGCGTTTTCCAAAATGGGATTCCATGGGATATGGCCATTTGATATAGTCTTTCATTATACAGAAGGGAGATAATTCTGCATACAGATTATGGGAAATCAAGCAATCTGATTGGTTAGTTATGTTCTATAAATAGGATCTAGATAAATGAAACAACAAGAGTACTTGGAATAGGGTCAGAACTAACAAGAATAGACCAGAAATTGCTAAATATAGTAATAATAAGGTAAACTGTTCCAAAAAATAGGTTCTTCTACGCTACTGGAGTATACCCCAGAACAAAGGAACATGTCTAGGTAGAGGAAAACTATTGCATATATAGATAGAAGCAGAGAATTCTGGAAGAATTCGAAATAGTAAAAGTTCGGGTAGATTTTGGTGATTTGGAGGGATTGTCGGGTTTATTTGGGTAATTCGTAATACTCCGATTCAATCGAACACACCCCCGAACATACCCCTGTCTTGTTAGAAGGTTTTGGGTCACATAGCAATCACGTGCTACCATAGAAACCAAGATGGCGGCCTCCAGTATACAAAATGGACGACGGAAACACGTATCACCCTAACAACACGCGCTGCGCATGCGCACTCACACCACGTATCACTATGGAGATGACGTCACAAGATGGCCGCTCACGCGGGTTACCATGACAACACAACATGACGTCACCAGGTCACGTGACTATGACGTCACATATGAGATCCTGCATGAGATCCTGCCAATGAGGGCCGTTCGGGTACATGCACTACTACTCCTATATAATTTTGCGGTGGTGTTTTTGCTGAAAAAGAGTGTGGTAGTTTTCAGAGAAGCCACCGGAGGGTCATACTGACCGTCCATTTTATTAAATTTTCCCGGGAGCCCATGGCCTTTTAGAGATATATTCAACAGACCACCTAAGAAGAAGAGGGGCTTCCCAGCCTTGTATGTTCTGTCGCGTTGACTTGTCCAATTATCAATCTGCGACACCACCGATCAGCAGCGATGGCGGCGGCGCTTCTTGTGGGCATAGCCTGAATTTACCCTATACCCCATGGACCGGTCAAACTGTATTTGGGAACTTATGTTTACCCTTGAAATGACGCACAGTTTATCACCAAGGCTTGAATTACAGACGAATGATTTAGATTTTCCGAAGTCGAGAGAAACCCAGTGCTGTATTAACCCATGGCCGGGCCCTTAGGCTTTTAGGTACTTCAGCCCCCCCCCCCCCCCCCCCGGCTCTTCAATCTTTCACCCCACTACAGCTGACAGCCTGACCCTGGTACGGTAGGCACTATGCCGCAGTACATAACCTACTCACAACTTGACATATTACTTAAATAAGCATTAAAATAATATACTGTATATAAATATATGTATAGTATACTTATGAGGGTATTTAAGGGGATAAATACACGTGTACATGTATCGCTACGGCGCAGAGTGCTAAGTGCATTCAACCATTGGAGCCCTAAGGCGTTGGTAACAGTGCTTCAGCAAAAAAAAAAAAAATAATTGCCGGGCCCCCTGTCCCCGCGGGCCCCTAGGCTTCAGCCTAGTAAGCCTTGTGAATAATACGGCCCTGGAGAAACTTACAACACCTGTTGGTGAACCAATACGATTTTGGTGGCTCACGCATTAACATATATTTGGAGAGATTTTTTTTCTTATGCCACTCGCCGCACGCAGGAGAGAAAAGGCATTTACATTTGAAGTAAAAACGTTCAGATTTGCCCTTCGCTGAAAGTCATGACATTTTAGTCTTTGCGTTCGGCTTTTTGAGATGATAACAATGTGTACGACATATTCAAACACCACTTTCGAGCTGCATCTAAATTTCTTGCAAAAGTCAGTTCCAATTCTATTTAATTAAAGTTCTAAAACAGCAGAAAATTTATATGTCCAATTTTTTTTTTATACATGTTCGTGTGTTTTAATCGGAACGACGAATTGATTTTTCCGACCCAGTAAAAATGACTTCCGGTAAGCGATCCCACCGACTAGAACATTTACACAGAACGTTCATATGTCCGGCATGTTTGTATACTCCTGTTTCGAGAAGATTAGTTCCGCTCTTGACTCGTGTAATATTCATTTTTCTGATTAATCGTAGGCCCTGCATCAAATTGAACATTCATTACATTCCCTGGTTGTCGAAACGTCATTTTAATAAGGTGTCTGGCTCAAAAGTAATTACAGATCCTTTCAGATCGTTTCTGCTCTCAATCACGAATTCTGACAGCGAATCAAATATGATTTCACTTATTTTTTATGCCTTTTTACTCATCTTAATATCGAGTGTTATACTGTTCTCACCAGTCTAATGCTTTGAATGTTGTTTTAACCCTTTACCCAACGTAACGGCCAAAGCCGGCAGGCGCTATTCTCAAAAATCGCCAATTAATTTTTATTATATTTTCATTTTTTGTCTCAAAAGCATAGGTTATGACCCCTCTTTGGAACGAGCTCGTCGAGCTCGTTCCAATGATGGGTCATAACCTATGTTTTTGAGACAAAAAATGAAGAAAATTAGTTATTCAAGAATTTTGTTTGCAAGTTTCGTCTTCGTTTCATTTTATGTGAAGGGTTAACGCTTTTTACCTAATCTTAAGATTGATTATCACAGGCCACGAAGCTAGGAGTGTTAAAATCACCCGACATAGGAGGGCGAAGTAGCACATGCATGTCGAAGGCATACCCGAGGTGCGTAGCGCCGAGATGGGGGAGAATGTGGGAGGCGACCCACTCCCCACACTCCCACCTAGGTGCGTAGCCCTCTCCCATTGGTGGGGTTCTGGGACCTTCCACGAGAAAACTTTGTACAAAACAAGCCTCTGATAATGATTCGAGAGTATCTTGGCTTATGATACCCGGCTCTTCTAGCAGCTCAATATGGCATGGATGAGATAAGGTGGTTTTTCGGTGCCTCTGAGAATGAGCGAGAAATCGGGTGTTTTGTAGCTAGAATGTAGTGCAGAAGAGGAATATAATGTCCTAGTGTTGTTCATTCTCGATAGAATCTCTCGAGTTTTCTGCAATATTCGGAATATTGAGAGAATCTGTCAGAAATGGATATCCATACGACTAGGCTTTGTCGGTCAGAATTTTTTTTCGGCGACTATTGAAAATTTCCGACGGAGACTGTCATATGGGGGTGGTTCGCCTCCTCCATGCACCCCACTGGCTACGGGCCTGGATTAGCATCTATGTGAGTATGTATGCGTGCAAAGGAGGACGGTCTGTCTAAGTGATTTCACGAGAACGTAACACAATAGCGTTTTTTTTAAAATTTCCATAAATATTTTCCTTTGCTTTTACCGTGTTCTAGGAGAGAAAATAATGGGTTAAGTATCGTTTAACCACCACCACCCCTTGTAAGGACTTGTTTGTCATCGAAAACAAAGGAAAAGGTAAACAAGTCCCCAGAAACTGGTTAAACAAGATTGAAAAGGAACACTGTTGCGGGTCTTCTTGAACTTTTCATTATGAAGGTTGCCCATGGTAGACCAAGAAGATAACAATGTGCCTGGTGAAACAACGTCGGGGAAAACTGTATCTCTCTTAGGCAACTACCAATATGGAAAGAATTAGACGGCTACAACAGCAGACGATGGCCAATTCCATAGTTTATGTATACTAGGACGTGTTGGCGTCTAAATTAAGTGTTCACCTGAAGTTCTTGACAAACATGGGGTTTTCTACCAGTTGTGTGTTTCTTCCAATTGTGACACACACCATATTGTACATAGGCACAGTTAGCAATTAGTTTACAGCTTGGTCGCGTGATTGTGTTCAATACTAGAACATTTGTGGGCGTATTTCTTGGATAGTGCGGTTATATTCTTAGACAAGAGGAGATAACTGGTTAATTAACGTTTGGGGCTAATGACTGTTGTTTGCTCAAAACTGGATACACCCCAGCATAAATGAACTCTCGTTAACATAATATGACGAACGTAGGATAACAGATAGTTTTATAGGGTTAATAATAGAAATAGTTTTTCGACAATCCGCCCGATCTCGACCATGCATAAAATAATATATTTTGTGAATGTGACTTGTTTGTACTTCAGCGGCAGCGTACATGCCGTGGGTAAGGCGTGGCCTAGGTGTATTTGATGAATTGAAAGAAAGGTCGGGCCTATCTACACCTATTATAGTCAATTTCCTCAACAATATGGAGGTTGCAACTAGTGATCGAGCCTGTGATAATCTATGAAATTGAAAACATGGTGAAAGTGTATGTTTGAGTGAATGTTAGTAATGTGGGGCGGTGTCAAGGTGTTAAACGGTGTCGGGACATAATTTCCTTATTTTTGTAAATATTTTGGTTTACAATTTTATGTGTTCGCATAACGGTAGAATTAGCCAGTATTGTGAAGTGTATAAACGGAAAGATACGTTAAGACTTAATCGGTTTATGTCAATTTATCTTTAAAAAGTGACATGATAATTAGCGATAGTTCAGTGTAATGTCCACATACGTTTAAATGAAGTAACTAGTACACACCAGTTAACTCTTTACCCAACGTAACGACCAAAACCGCCCAGCGCTATTCACAAAAATCGCCAATTAATTTTCATTATTTTTTTGTTTTTGTGTCTCAAAAACATAGGTTATGACGCTCTTTGGAACGAGAATTTTGTTGCAACTGTCGTCTGCTTTTCACGTTAGGTAAAAGGTTAAGGCAAACTGGCCATTATCTGTTACGCCCGATTTCATTTTATAATGTCGAATATAAAACCATATGCACTTTGTAAAGATCAGAAAAAAATCGCATTCTTTTTGGGAGGGGCAGTAAAGTGAGAAATGCAAGGATCGCCAGGCACCCATAAATGTGGTCCCTTATGATCAGGAATGTCTAAGACAGAGAACTTTAAACTAAGTCCAATTTAAAGTGCATCAATCAAGCTGGGTATCTCGGATTTCAAAGGAGGAAATTATTACTAAAATTGATTCCTTTCCAAACTGTATATATTTGAGGGAGAATTCCAGAGTACTGAGTCTCTCAAGCTCCAGAGAACTCAGTTGGCTACGGAGGGCCTGCTCTGAGATTCGGTGAAGGTCCACAAAGTCATGTCAGTGGGCAGCCATATTATGCGGAGGGCTCATGAGCGTTGGTTAAACTTCTATATAGCCATACCCAAGAGCTGTGGAGAGCTGGTTGAGCTCGTGAGATAGAGATTTAGTTTTTAGTGTTAGAACTGTTTGAGAGAGAGAGAGAGAGAGAGAGAGAGAGAGAGAGAGAGAGAGAGAGAGAGAGAGAGAGAGAGAGAGAGCTGTTGATAAAACATTGTGAGAACTAAATTATACGTGAATTTTGATAATAGCAATTGCTTAATATAGGTGAAAGCTAAGTTAACGCTGCGGGAGCAACACCAGTGAATGCATAACTGGCAAGTGTGCGACGACGCCGACGGGGGCGTACCATAAACATAACTTTAAGCAACGTGAGTCCAGGTAACTCTAGGTTTAAGTATTGGCGAAAAACGTGCATAAGCATTACAGTAATTACTAAACCTGCGGAGACGGAGACCGAAGCCAAAGATGTATGCATCACCCGGAGGTAACAGCTAGGTGTGGAAGACAAAGAGGGACCCCATAGTGCGCACTGTAATTTGTATAAACTCTATATATTTTCGGACAGAGGAATTTGTAAGTAAATGTACCACATATACCTCTATGCAGGTACATAAACTATCTTTTTCAGTGCGTTAACGTCAATCGCCTCTAAATATTTAAAACCGTTGGCCGGTTCAAGAGTACGAACAGTTCCAAACAAATGGGGCGCGCATAAGGTGGCGAGATGAATGTTAGAACCGGGGGGTTCAGGAAACAGCATCTGGGTGTCGACTGTTCTGCTGGCGAGAACGTAGTTCTCTGACCTCCCGAAAGGTATATTAAGCACCCTTATTCTGCAACAGATGGTGCACAGTCACCATGGGGCACTTCAGCCTGAGAAGCCTTTTTGAACTATTTCAACAAACCTAAAAAGGTATTACTTGCCAACACATATTTAGTGGTCTTGACATTCTTCAGAACCAGCAATCAACTTAAAAGTAATGCAATCCATTTCAGCAGAAAGTAAAGTTTTTATCACATACTGATGATCACCATCAAATAGCTCATTGTGGAAAATATCGTTCACAATACGTCTAATGTGGAATGACGTCAGAAATCAACGTCATAACGTTGTGAATGAATTGGTTTTGGAATGAGAATTGAATTTATCTTTTCTTATTTTTTATAAACTGTCTGTTATACAAACAGCAGACTACATTTACAGAAAATAAGTACTGAATAATTAAACATTTTCATTTTTTGTGTCGAAAACATAGCTTATGGCCCCTCATTGGAACGAGCTCGTGAGCTCGTTCCAGTGAGAGGGGCCATAAGCTATGTTTTTGAGGCAACAAGTGGCCCCGAAATTCCATATTGTTTTAATTTGAATATAAGGCATTGATGCCACACTCTATCGAAAGCCTTCGGTATGTCACAGAAAACACCACAAGGGTGCAAACTTATATCTACTTCGTCACGGAGGTATAATAAACCCCTATAACAACTGGAAACTGTGCTGTTGTTTGGAAGGATGCCGGATTGTAGCTCATAACAAAGATTATTACCACTTTAGCGGACGTTCCTTGGGCCATTATAGCTAATTTCCTGGGCATTAATACGCGATAAATGCTCAGGTCATCACGTGACGTGCTGGGCCGCTAATGGGTTTTCCTTCCCGTTAGCGCCCGCGGCCCGACACGTCACGTGACCGAATTACCTCCCATTCCCAATCTTCTGTTTCTGCTTTGTAAGTTCGGATGCTTTGCGAGGTAAACAAATCTCACAGCAGTTATTTAAGGTGATTACACCAAATATAACCTATTTACTGAAACATAAGGGGCCAAATAGTGATATAATGTGAGTATATTTATGTATCATTCTGTTTTTGAAGCTGCCAAACTCCGATCCTGGATTTTAACATTGGTTATTTCGTACTTGTTTTCAAAAAACTTCCAAAAATAAACTCCGACAACTCATGAATATTCAATTAGTTTGGCTTGTTTTCATCACATGGTATTGTTTGCAAACAGACGACACGCGTTCATTGTTATTTTGAGGTTACTTGAATGTCTTCCCCTATTAGTGGTAATAATGAAAATAACATGATTTTTGTCGGGCGTTATGGTTTATTAACGGCCCTACAGAAATGATTAACAGCCCTTGGGCTATCAGTGGCCCTCGATTTCGTCTCGGGCCGCTAATAGACCCTTGGGCTGTTAATCATTTATGTACGGCCGTTAATCGGGGGCCGCTAATAGCCCAAGGGCTGTTAATCATTTCTGTATGGCCGTTAATAAACCATAACGCCCTCAAAAATCATGTTATTGGTATATTATTATCTGGAAAATATTTGAAAACTTCCTTAAAAACAGCTCGTTCCATGATTTTTCCAATACAGCACATCAAGGAGATGGAGCGATAATTTTGGTGTTCTTGACGATCCCTTTTTAATTAGAGTATTACTTGCATCTCAGTTAGAGATGTGACAGGATGTGAAATTAATTTCTAACAATTCAGTTTTCTAATACATTCTCATTTTGTATTGATCCAAAAGAACTGTTGATAATTCAACACACTTCACTCAGAAAGGAATACAGCCAATTCCAATGACATGCAAAGAGAAGAAATGAAGATCTGCTAACTCTGAATTTAGTTTCCTTCAACATCCTTCGTCCGATTCCATCAAGGCCGCTACTTTTATTTATTTCGGGAGATTTGAGAATGTAAATGATGTCTTCCCGGGTAAAAGAAATTGTACCAGGTATCCGCCGCAACAGACTCCTTCAGCCTCAAAAGTTTAAAGCTGATAGAGCTGCAAGATCATGAGTATGGCCTTCTCAACACAACTAAAATATCCCAAGGAAACGTTGAAAAGTAACCCCATAGATTCATTTTTTCAAGAAATTCACGACGACAAAAAACTAACGGACTGCATAAGCTACAGATTATTTGAACAACATTTTGAAATTGAATGTTATCTAACACACTTCAAATCATACGTAAACAGATCAATCTTCTCCTGTCTCAGAATAAGTAACCATTCATTGGCTATTGAAAAAGGACGACATTCTCCCCCACCCATTAAACCCGAAAACCGCAAATATCAACATTGCAAAACCGACGAAATAGAGGATGAGAAGCACTTTGTAATTGCATGTTCCAAATACGCAGAGTTACGTAATGAACTATTGGAAGCGATCATCAAGGTTGAAAAATAATTTGCTAACATGAATAACAATGAAAAATTCCTTTTGATAATGAGAAATGAAAATCCTGAAATTTGTAATGTGATTTGCAATGCAATAAGTGCGTTCTTCAAGGGGTGGGGAGTATAGCCTAAATCTATACAAAAAATCGCTCAATGACCGCCATTGAATATATTGAGTCTCTTAATCATCTTCTAAAGAAATTGTTCTTGTATGCTGTTTTATTATTTTATTTTATTTTCAATGTTTTTTTGTAATTTTCTTGCACGCTGTCCGACTGGGTGTAATTTGCAAATTATCTTATCTTATCTATGTTTGAAAGGGGGTGGGGGTTGTTTGTTTTATGAGTTCTAATTGCAGTTTTCATTGAATGTCTCATTTCGGAGAGGGGCTTTTTCATTGTCAGTAACCCTTTACCTAACGAATCGGCCTCATCCCGTATCGGAGGCAAAGATGTTTTGAAGCATCTTGACAACATTCCAAAATTGTGGTTGGACAATGCTTTCAGGTTTAAAGTCGTCGATGTTTTTCTAGACACTGTTCATTGGCAATTGGTTTCATATTGTTACACCGGGGGGAGGGGGGGGGGGGGGCTTCAAAAAATGCTCTACACGGGGCTGAAGCACTTTTTTCCGCCTCGAGATCACCCACCACCCCCTTTTTGGGATGATTTTTTTTTCCTTTTTCATATGGGGGACCCACCCTCTTCAACCCCTAAAATGAATCCTCAGCAAAGAACTCTCCGGTTTGTAGTAATATTACTGAACCGTTTCAGCATCTTCTAACAACTAAAAAGCGAGATAATTCCCTAAAAAATAAAAAGAAAACAAGAGCAGATTTTAAGTAAAACCAGAGATAAATAAGATATATACTTCATGTCTGCAATAATGTAATGGTACCTAATTGTTTCAAATTATATCTTATAGTGTTTTAGCATGGGTTATTGAGCTGAAAAGCTCTATTTTATTCACTAACTTGAGCAGATGTGTAGGATTTAACTCCCTGACACAATGTTGGCAATGTGTGTTTGCCCAGTCATGCAATATATGACAAAACCTAGCGATATTAATTCATCCTTAGTTGGAGTTACAGTACGTGATGAGTGGATTGTAACTAAATCACCCGCGGAGTGGAGTTATCACCCATACTATAACTTTCAAATTTTGTACATATCGACAAAAAGCACAAGCAATGTTTCAGCTAATGGACCTCCGGGTTTAACCCGGAGGTCCATTGCTGAAACTTTGCTTGTGCTTGTTAACGCTTTGCAACAATTTTCCAATTATTCCATGGGTGGAGTCTCCACTCTGCGGGTGATTTAGTGATAATACACTCTCCACGTACTGTATTAGAATCTAACGTGGATTCAATGGGATCTTGGAGGTGAATTGAGATGGGTTGATGAGGTAGAAAAAGGCAATGGCCTATAGAGCATACAAGTACACAATATTGATGCTATCTTTCTAACCCACCAGCGCCAGCTAGCACAATGATATTTTTTAATTTGTTATTAGGGTTTAACGACATATTAACAGCAAGGGTCATATCATGTCGATGACATTTTTACGGGTTGAAGAAACCGGACTACCCAGAAAGAACCACCGAGCAACGACGAGTAGCTGTCAGCTCTCCAACATCGTAACTCTGAAATCTGCACCATCGCACAGGCATGGTTAGATTGGTTGAAGACAAGCGCACCTTCGACGTGCAGTACGCCTTAGTACACAGCGTCATCGTGCCCCCGTGTAGGTATTCGGCCGTGTAGGTATTCGGGGTTAAGTGCCTTGCCCCAGGACACAAGGCGGGAACGCGAATCAGTTGCTGAATTTGTCACCCATCCAACTTCTAACCGCGCTCGACGTTGCTTAACTTCGGTGCTCTGACGAGAACCGGTTACCGCGACGCCAGCGCGCCCCCTAGCACAATGATATTGTGATGGAATTGACAAATTTGATCTTATACCCTGACTTGAACCCTAACTGGATATCAAATTCATCGTGAATCACGGGTTATGGGTACGGCAAAACTATGTGGGAGGGCTGCTTAAATTTGTAAAACACTGTGCAGTTACCGATGCCAGTACCTTTATATACAGTGTAGTAGATTGGGATCCTTTTTGATTTACACAACCTGGTTGGCCGGTCGGGGTAAACTCTAATGTAGTTCGGTGCAAGTTTTAGTATGCTATCACACAAGGCCAGTGCTTTAGTGATAGCCTTTGTCTTTATTACATTTTCAGTATCAAAGGTACTGCGTCAACAAATTGTCGCCTTAGTGCTAGAATGTCTTATGTCCCGTATGGGACGTAGGACATTCCAGCACTCAGGCGACGAAATTCCAAATCCGTATTCGTATAACATATACACATATACTCTGTGAATACAAGAGTATTAGGCCTTGCATCTCAGTCAGAGATGTGACAGGATGTGAAATTAATTTCTAAAAATTCAGTTTTCTAATACATTCTCATTTTGTATTGATCCAAAAGAACTGTTGATAATTCAATGCGCAGACATCAGAGAAGTGCAGTGTAGAACTGCGACGTATAATGAACAAGTATCAGAAGATAAAAACCTTGGGGCAAAATATGATCTTATTTTCAGATTTTCACAAGTGACTTTCTTCATTTGTTTGTTCTTATTATTGTTTTTGTCACATGACTGATTTATTTGATTGAACAGTTCATTTTTCTTTATGCAACACTGGTCGCGGTAACCGGTTCTCGTCAGATCACCGAAGTTACGCAACGTCGAGCGCGGTTAGCAGTTGGATGGGTGACCATTTCAGCGACTGATTCGTGCTCCCGCGTTGTGTCCTTGGGGAAGCCACTTAACCCCAATTGCCTACATAGGGGCACGATGACGCAGTGTGCTAAGGCGTACTGCACGTGTCGATGGTGCGCATGTCTTCAACCAATCTAACCCTGCCTGTGCCGCGGTGCAGAGTTTCGAGTTGCGATGTTGAAGAGCTGACAGCTGCTCGTCGTTGCTCGGTGATTCTCTCCGGGTACTCCGGTTTCCTTCACCCGTAAAACTGTCACGGTCACGATTATCCATTGTGCATAAGTATGGGACCTTTAACACCAATAAATAAATAAATAAATAAATAAATAAATAAATAAATAAATAAATAAATAAATAAATAAATAAATGCAACACTGGTGTAAACCTCTTGAAGACAGGTTAAGGTTAGGTGATATTGACCGCCAACTGTTTGATGATCGCAATCTCAACAAATCGTCCCCTGAGTTCCAATGTGTTCTATGTGCCAGTAGGCACATAGAACACATTGGAACTCAGGGGACGAAATGTCAGTTAGGCTACAGCTGGTTACCAGTCATGCCACTATGCCATATGTGCACTACCTACCCTAAACACCATTAAATCACCTAAATGTGTTTCTAGATAGCTTAAAACAGAAAAAATGTATAAATTTGATGACATGAAAAAAGTGACTTCTTTCGCGGAGAGACCACCCACCCACCCCGCCAGGTGTAGAGGATTTTTTTGAAGACCCCCCCCCCCCCCACCCCGCCAGTTGTTAACCCTTTACCCAACGAATCGCCCGCATCCGCCCGCGTAATATGCAAATTCAGCAGTTGAAAAAATATTATTTTTCAAAAAATTTCAACAAAACCATATCATGTGACCCCTCGTTGGAACGCGCTCGTCGAGCTCGTTCCAACGAGGGGTCACATGATATGGTTTTGTTGAAATTTTTTGAAAAATTAGAAAAAATGATATTTAAAATAATAAATTTTGATATCGTCTGCGTTGGGTAAAGGGTTAAACTTCTTTCTACCTGTTTTATATTTCGCCCTAATAGTGGGGTTATAGTTTTAGTGCTGACTTACGTGACCAATCACTGAGACTGACTGTACTTCTAATAGTGCTGTCAAACCACGATTTATCACACTTTATGATAATCTCCCTGGAAAGTGGTATACATTTTCCCTCAGTTTCCAAGAACGTTGAAACAAAGTTTGACACAGAACCATTGATGTCGTCCTCTTTACATTTTAGGTTCTCCAAATCTACCTCATTGATGAGTGCATTCATTTTAATAAAAGTGGCTTTTTGTAATTCCACACCTCTCGCGTGATTGGGGATTGATTAGGGCGAGTGCAAACTATCTCGACGTATAGCGCAAGACGTTCAGATAAAGATAGTCAGTGGTACCCGAGTGCTATCCAAGTCTGTAGAGTACTGTGTTCTGCTAGTAGGTTGGAGTTTATATCCCCCGTTATCGCCACTGCTGGATTTATTTCTAAAGCTAATTCAATTTTGTCTTGCAGCTTGGACCAGTAATTTTCACTCGATTTTCTCTCCGATCTATGTGCAACATAGAGGATGAATTTTTGCTTATTGCCATCTTCGAATCAGAGAATGTCATCATCAAATAATAAATGTTCAATATGTTTATAATTAATAATTAGCAAATGTCAGCAAAGTACACCGCCAAACAGATCCTGATGATTTCTGTTATATGTAATCGGGACTGAATAATTAGGAATTAGTATGTTACCTACATCGAAATCGTGATCGAGATGGGTTTCCGTAAAGCAAATAATGTTAAAGTCATCAATATCGGCTGCAAGCTTCGACAGTTTATGGCGAATGCTACGAATATTATAATTCAGAATTGAGATTGTACCTGAGTTGGTATTATCTCTGGACGTATACACTGGGGTGAAAAGGGTTAATCGACAGTAGATGTGTCAAATATATAATGAAATCATTCTTGCCTACTTTACAAATTGTTTTTCATGTATGCTGACCCTCAGAGGGCAAAAATGAAATATTAGAGTTTTTGTGGAAAGAATACCATGGGAATTCTTACCCCCTGGACATGTACGTGAAGGGTTGAAAATACCTGTAAGGAAAGAAAATTAAATGGGGTCAAGACAGTAAGAAAGTATAAAGCTTCAGCTCCACTGTCTGCTACATGCCCTTCAAAATAATAATTAACTGGGGATCTTGGAGATATAGTAATAGTAATAGTTTTATTTGTAAAAATATACCCACTCATGGCAGTATGCATACATTAATTTGAACTAAACATTTTTAACAGGTTCGTGTGATTTCATGAATACAGGTACGTAAGATACATAATAAAAAGTCGTTAGTACTTCACATTATGCATCATGTTTATTATGTCTCATGTTTGTATTGTGCAACTTCCATTATGGTGTAATGCATTAAACTATTGAATTGAATTACAGTCAGATATAAACATTAAGCAGCATCTTTATATATTATTAACCACTTGCCCCTAAGTACTCGTGTATGTACGCAGGCCTGAAAATAAGCAGTCTGACATTTGCAGAATGAGGTCTCCAGAGGGTGAATTTGATGATGCTATCCCATACAGTGGGCCAATTTATCCTCTGTATACCTCTTTTTGTTTAGTTCTGAAACCCTGATTCAGCTTGAGGTTCAAAGCGGGTAAATTTAGTGATGCTACCCTACCTCGCAGGGTAGCATCATAAAATTCACCCTCTGGGGACCTCATTTTGCAGATGACAGTCTGCTTATTTTCTGGCTTGTGTGTATGCACAAATACAAACCAGCTCCCTCAAGCATACCTATACACTCATACACACACCAACACACACTCATCGCACCCTCACACACCCCCAGACCTATACCAATAACGTACACACAATTATTTGCATACTCCCATACTTACTAAAATAAAAGTAATCAAGTGTACTTTTACATCTTTAGATAGAAAAGAGAGTACGACGGCTGAAGAGATTGTCCATAGCATTGCAGATGATATTACAAATGTCAGGATTATCATTTCACATTATGAAAAAAGAATTGAGGCTTCTTGAGAGCATTGTCTCAAAATTCTGATCGTTAGAGGAGGGTTTTTTTTTGGGGGGGGGGGGGTGATGGGGGCCCGGTTCGGTACTGTGTTTCTCATGGTTTCAAGGATGGAAGGGTTTAAAATGTCAATCATAATAAAATTTCTGTCTTTGTTGTTTCTTTTTGAAATGCTTTTGCACAATTCGTTGTTTCAACACTGAATGCCTCAAATGTTTAGCCGTGAGTGGTAAAACACAATTTAACCGTCTATTCATTAAAAGTTGAGCCGGCGAACCTACACCATCAATAGGAGTGTTACAATAATTCAATATAGCCAAATATGGATCTTCTCCTTTGACGAGACATTTCTCTAAAACAGATTTTTACAGATCTAACAGTTCTTTCCGCAAGTCCATTAGATTGTGGATATCTCGGTGAAGACAGAACATGAGTGAACTCGTATAACTTGGTAAACGGAACAAACTCTTCTGTCACATAACAGGGGCCGCCATCACTAATCATAATCTCTGGGATGCCGTGACGTGCAAATATCGATTTGAGATGTTCAATCACTGGGGATGCTTTCATACTCTTAAGAAGCATTATTTCAAAGAAGCGACTATAATAGTCCACCACAATAAAATAATTTTTATTACTCCATTGAAATAAGTCAGTTGCAACTTTTTGCCATGGTCTCAGAGGTATGTCATTACTGATCATCGGCTCCCAAGTGTTCGCCGCACGATAAATCTGACAGACATCACACCTATTTATTAAAAATTCATTTTCTTTATTAATTCCAGGCCAAAACAAAATGTCCCGAACACGTTCTTTTGTCTTTTCGACACTCATGTGCCCTAAATGTAATTTATCTAACATTTCTCGACGAAGAGCAAGTGGTGTTAAAATTTTTGAACCTTTGTACATAATACCATTAATTTCAGTTATTTCATCTCTATAATTCCAAAATTCATGTAAGTCACTAGGTACACTACTCATTCAGGCCTGGCATTCTGAAAAATGCAGGAGGGCAAAAAATCGCTCTCCTCAATCAGCTTAGGAGAGCAATTAGCTTTACACAGCATTTTAAGTATCCAGTTGAACGAACTCATTGAAACTGAAACCAACAGACTACATCAGTGATTTTATTAACTTTACTAAGGTAAAGCGAAATCTCTTGGACATCTAGATGTCTCACTCAACAACCGAACACACACTTGACAAGACCTGTGTGTGTACCCAGACCTGTTGTCCAAGAAAGTCATACGCCCACCACTACCACCTTCAACCCCCCTTAGGGGGGTTGAAGGTGGTAGTGCTAGGCGTATGACTTTCTTGGACAACAGGTCTGCTTGAATCTACAGTCACATCCTGGTGCAAGTGCTTCAAGTGACAGGATAGTAGTAATTGTAGTATATTATAGTGTCAGTATTCCTTGAATAATTACCACTCAAACATTGATGTTAGTTGTTGAACTTAAAACTGACAGAAAAAAAAATATTGCTGTGACCCATTTTGCTTCAAATGATTGCAACTGTGTTTGGGTATGGTTGCAGCCATTACCTTTTACCACTAAACCAGTTTCAAAATGAAATTACGTGATGTTATGTGACTTCGAAGTTAAATTACATTTTTGCTTTACAACAAAAATTTAATGTGAGCATAATACATGTAATCTCAATCATCCCAGACCAAAATATTTAGGAGGGCAATTTTTCGCTCTCCTTAATTCTTTCAGGAGGGCAGTAAGGAGAGCTAAAAAATCGCTCTCCTGAAATTGCCAAGCCTGCTCATTAAATCAGGCCAGCCATTTTGAACAATTTGTTTTAGCATTTGAAACTGCTCATCACTGTTAGTTGTCAAACGAATTTGTTCAATCTTATTTAAAGAAATTGGCATTGAGCTGGTAATTGCACGCACATGTAAACCCACAAAACTAGCATCAAGTGGTTCACCTATGTCTAAAAAATTACGTGATAAGTATCGGCCACAGGAATTTTAGTATCCGGTGTGTAATTCAATGTAAACTCATAAGCATACAGCCTCATACGCATACGCAGCAAGCGAATTGGAATATTATGAATTGACTTCTTCATTATAAAATGAAGAGGCCTATGATCAATTTGCACGATAAACTTTTGTGCAAACAGATAGTAATGAAGTTTATTACAACCAAACAAAATTGCCAAACATTCTTTTTCAATTTGAGCATAATTTTGCTGTGCAGACGTTAACGCTTTAGAAGCACGGGCTACAGGCCTGTCATTTTGTAAGAGACATGCACCAAGCCCATTTTCGACGAGGCAACTTGCAAAGTAACAGGCTGATTTGGATCAAAATACTTCAACACAGGACCAGGAGACTTTGTCACTAGCTCCTTGACTTCACAACATGCCTTTTCATGCATATCAGTCCAATTCCTCTCAATTTCCGCCTTAAGAAGTTCACGAAGGACTGCAGTCTTTGCCGAAAGCTGTGGCGCATACGGAGATAAATATGTAAACATCCCGACTTGACCTTGTAGGTGTTTTTTACTGACCGGCGTTTTCATATTACTCACAGCTTGGATTTTCTCAGGGTCCATACTGACACCATTTTCAGTTAGCATAATACCAAAGAACTTCGCATTGTTAGTTTTAAACTGCAATTTATCCTTATTCAGTTTAAGTCCACAATCCTTACAGCGATTCAAAACATTTTTCAAATTCTTGTGATGAATTTCCCGAGTTGGCGCTGTAATCAAAATATCATCTATTAAGGGGTGAACTCCTTTCATGCCTTCAAAGGCCTTGTTCATTCTTTTTACAAACACTTCTTGAGCTGAACAGATTCCGAAGGGCATTGTCAAACATTTATATCTGCCGAAGAGTGTGTGAAAAGTTGTCAATTTTGACGACTCCTCACTCAACGGAATAGTCCAATAAGCAGACTTATCATCTAAAACAGTAAAGAATTTTTCTCCAGCCAGCTTGGAAGGGACATCTTCCAAAGTAGGAAGAGAAAAATGTTCTCTACAAATAGCCTCATTTAAATTTTTGGGGTTTAAACAAAGACGAATCTGTTTGTTTTGATTTAGACACCACTACCAAAGAGTTAACCCAATCGGTGGGCTCATTTACTGGAGTGATAACTCCCTGCGATTCCATTCTATCAAGTTCAGCTTTTATCTTGTCTCTCATAGCTAATGGAACTTTCCGAGGAGCATTTACCACGGGCGTACAGTTATCTTTCAATTTTGTATTATACTCTTGTGTCATACAACCCAGACCATTAAACAAGTCATGATACTCAGTGAAAATATCTTGTTCAGTCAGTTCCTTTGAATCTTTATTTAAGGTCATGATAAATTTAATCAATTTCAGGTCCGAAGACCCCCGAAGCTCTAAAGCTGGTGGTGCATTGGCATCAACAACATAAAACTCTATAATTCTAGAGATGTTTTTGTACGAACAATTTAAATAAATTTTGCCTAACGCTTTAATGTTATGACCTCCAGAACCTGTCAAATTTGCATTTGTTTTTCAACAATTCATTTCCATCTGAAACGGTGTTGTGCAGTGGCACAGGAATTACATTCACTTGAGCACCACTATCTACTTTCATGTTTATAACTTTAGAGTTATTTATTTTTATCGGGACAAAAATTTCGTCAACAGATTTTTGAGACTGATCATCGATTGACCCAATAAAAAAGGTATCATCCACATTTTCAACATGATGAACAACCTTTCATTTATTCAAGCAAAACGGTTTAAAATGATTTTTAATACCACATGCACAGCAAGTTTTTCCAAATGCTGGACATTTACGAGGCTCGTGAGAAAAATCACATTTTTTACATTTATTCCGAGTTGGCACAGAGTTATTTTTATTAGATGATTTATGTGGCTCAGAATATGATTTTTTCTTTTCACCATGTACAGATTGTTCATGTTCCAATTTCATATCTTTCATTTGAATTTTCGATACTTCATAGACACGTGCAATTTTCAGTGCACTTTCCAATGTAAGAGTACTTTCTTGTAAAAGCTTTTCCTGAATTTCTGAAGCTTTTGTACCACAAACAATTTTGTCCCTAATCAAGGAGTCTTTCAAATCACCATATTCACAGTCCCGTGCAAGCCTTTTTAAATCATTAACATACTCATCAACAGTTTCTGTTGGGCTTTGCTGTCGGGTCATGAACTTAAACCTCAGAACAGTTACGTTTGATTTTGGGTTACAGTAATTTTCAAATTTCTGATATAAAATTTCTAAAGTCAAATCATCCTGATTTATGTCCCACGTATTAAAAATATCACGCACTTGCTGACCTACATAAAGTAGGAATCAGCTACACTTTTGCTTGACTGTTTTGCCAGAGAGGGGGGCCCCTCAAACATGAGCTGGATGGTCTGTTTCCATCTTTTCTAATTTTCCGGTAAATTGATGGCATCAAAATTTAGCGGTTCCACTTGAAACCCGCCCGTGCCAAATGTCGCCATTCTCTCGCTATCTCTCCATATATATGGGTTCTGTTACTCTTCTGACACCAGGTTGTGTCTTGCTATGCTTTTCATAGCAACTATACGTAGTTGGACGAGAGACGATCCAACACAGGTGTTGTGTCCATGGATTATTATTCATCAAGAGAGCGAGGAGCGCAGAGAGTGCGCAGTCAGAATGGGTTAGTAAAAAATACGAACCACGAATGAAACGAAAGCCGAAGGTGTTAGTTTACAAGTATACGCGATTCACTGTGCCGATTTAGTAATTATCAGAACATGCACGACACGATGCGCCGAATACGAAATACAATGAATTGTGAAATATACGCGATATATTACAGAAACTTTTTCAATAAATTGTTTTACCCTAATTTATGTTTTTTTTCTAATTCAGTAGGTTTAACAACTGATTCTCAAGAGCCCCTTGAATGATCAAAGGGAGGTTAAGGTAAACCCATTGGATATGCTCAGCTGACAGGGCTTTTTGTAATGAGTGGCGAGGATTTTTTTCCATTTTAAGGGGCCTGTAGTATTCTTTACTACATGTTCTTTTCGCACAGAAAAAAACTGAACCGAAACCGAGGTTTTCCCTGAAACCGAACCGAAACTGAAAAATCAAAACCAGATCTACTGATAGTGTGAAGCTTATTCATTCCCCTTTCCACTGACACTGGGTATTGTTGGATACGTTATGTGAATCAAATTTAAGGAGGTATAACGAAGATGAGTGCTATCGTTTTCGAAAAGTGATTTGTGTATCTTGTTAATATTTATATACCATTGCGGGGGTACGTCAGCATCGATTCAAAAATGCTATCAAATATCATATTTTTCTTTCGATTTCACAGCTTGTGCCGAGTAATCATATTTTTCTTTCGATTTCACAGTTTGTGCCGAGTACCTGTGTCTATGGTTTTTTAGGAGAAATTCAAAATGGTTTCAGGAAAGGACGAAGAGTCACTGATCACCTATTTTCACTCACCCAACTGATAGAATCAACAAAGGCTGAAAAGAAAAAGATGTTTCTGGCATTTCTAGATGTGAAAAAAGCGTACGACCGAGTGTGGAGGGAAGGTATGTGGCGAAAGCTCGAGGGCATCGGACTGGGGGGTGACTTTGTGGGAATCATGAAAGCACTGTATACAGATGTGCAAAGCCAACTCAGTCTAGGGAGTATCACTACAAAACGAGTCCCTATGGATATAGGCCTCAAGCAGGGGTGTATCTTTTCACCGATTTTGTTTGCATTGTATGTTAAAGATTTAGGGGACGAACTAATTCAGAGTGCGGAGGGGGTAAATGTTGGAGACATAAAGATACCAGGCTTATTCTTTGCGGACGACATGGTGTTAATGTCTAGAACTGAACAGGGGCTAGAGAAACTGCTGGAAATTGTTGGTAGATATGGGAACACTTGGCGGCTCGAACTAAATGAAAATAAAAGCAAGGTAATACCCGTTGGACGCAAGGTAGATATGACGAAGAGATGGAGAGTGGGGGAGTTCTCAATCCCCGAAGGGGAAAGCAAACAAATCACTGTAGGAGAAACGGGAGAGTATGAGTATCTAGGGGTAAGCATAAATATAACGGGAAGAGGGGTGTACAGAAATTACTCAGCCAAACTGATTCTGAAGGGGAAAAGAATTCTGAACCAACTAAAACTTTTAGGGAAAAATAGTTTCAACAAGGTCTTTGTGGGGAAAACACTGTGGGAGAGGGTGGGTTTACCAAGTATAACGTATGGCACGGACGTGATTCCATTGAACCAAACCGTTACTAAGAAGTTGGAAAATACTCAAAATGATGCCGGCAGATGGATAACAGGGTCGAGTAATGCTGCAGCTTTGGAAGCAGTAAGGGGGGAGCTTGGGTGGATGAAAATCAAGGACAGGGTAGATTTGGGAAAACTGTGTTACTTTAACTACTTGAGAAACCTGCCTGACAACCGGTGGTGCAAATTGATGCTCGATACCATTTGGAATTCTAATATAGAAACGGGGTGGTCAAAACATGTGAGGGAACTAATGGACAATTACTCTATAGAGGTCACAAACATAGAAGTAGGAATGAAAGAAGGCAAAAGGTTTGTCAAAGAGAGAGTCATGGAAGATTGCAATCGAAACTGGCGAGCAGGGGTTAGCGTGAAAAGATCACTGCAGGGGTTACAATATAAAGAAAAGCCAGCTTTTGAGAAGTACCTAGATGGCACCTTTGGAGGGTCACTGCTGTTCAAACTGAGATCAAGATCACTGGAGCTTCGGGGAAAAATTGGGAGAGATGGGGAAAAGGGATGCCAAATGTGCCACTCTGGAGTAGTGGAGACCCTGGAACATTTTCTCTTGGAATGCCCACAGTATATACCTCATAGAATAAAATTTACTGGAAGAATAATGCAGAAGTGGGGTGAAGAAACAAAGGATAGATGGCTGAAGGGGGACACGAGGGAGAGGGTAGGAATGCTTATTGAAGAAATTGAAAAAGAGGAAGTGAGGGACACTATTAAGCAGTTTATATCTGAATGCTGGGAGGAGAGGAGGGGAAGAGGGGGTGGGGTGCAGGGGGAATGATGGCCTTCTCTTATGAGGACCGCGACAAATCAGCGGCTGGCCAAAGAGTTATTATTATTATGGTTAATGAATGATTGCTGATCCGTAAACATGTGAAAAGCGCTCTATTCTTTACCGAATTCGAGTAAACAGATAGGGTTCGAGTGAAACACTTTCTTTGAATTGTCTATAATTTCAGAATACATTTAAACCCTTTACCCAACGCAGACGATATCAAAATTTATTGTTTTAAATATCATTTTTTGAAATTTTTCAAAAAATTTCAACAAAACCATATCATGTGACCCCTCGTTGGAACGAGCTCGACGAGCTCGTTTCAACGAAGGGTAACATGATATGGTTTTGTTGAAATTTTTTGAAAAATAATATTTTTTCAACTGCTGAATTTGCATATTACGCGGGTGGATGCGGCCGATTCGTTGGGTAAAGGGTTAGCATTTGTGATGAATACAGTTCACTTCGCGTAGCATGACTGGACAACTTTTTGATTTACATAGAGTAAAGTTTTACAGAATTGCAGATGCACATTTTCTGCCGGGGTATTTATCATTGAAGATTAAATCAGGAAACCATATTTCACTTCCGCATAGCAAAATTGATTTGATAAAAACATTGATTAGATTCATGAAAACTTTCACCAGTGGAGCCTTCGTTTCTTCGTAAGATCCTAATAAAAAGATCTCGGTTTGTGCATCGTAATTATTTTATTTCATTTTATGGCAGTGAAAAACTGCTTCCTATTAAGTCTTGTACAAAATCAGCCAGCTCTCATTGTAAAATCAAAACTTCTTCTCAATCATAGTTCTGCCTAAATTAACTTCCAGTAGCCCTTTCGGGCCATCTGCATAAATCTGCCGATATAAGGGGTTTAAACTCGTGAATAGAACTTATGTTTCACGGTTTTATCGAGTGATTAACGGTTAAGTCCCATACAGGCATGTCAAAGTACCGCCGGTACCAACATAACCGGTACCGGGACGGGACAGAGCCTGTCCCGTCGAAACCGGTACCGGTCCTGGGACAAGTCAACAATTGGGTGACACCACAATCAGATGGGAGAAATTCGTATTTAAACCGACCCAGTCCCCAAGATCGCAAAGACAAACATGGCATCGTACCAATTATTCTGCGGCGACATGAAAGTAATCATAAAGCACGAAAATCGTGCTTTATGATTACTTTGGTGTCGCCACAGAATAATTTCTTTGAAGTAGCCGATAATGGTGCTTTCATTGTCTTTAATGCCACATTTGGAAAGTTTAAATGATCGGCCTTATCGAGGTGGTGGTGCAGACAGAACATGCCCCTTTAGAGTATTTTGACATGTTCAAGTATATCGCGTAAGTGTGCCATTCACAATTCGTCCCCTGAGTTCCAATGTGTTCTATGTGTCAGTAGGCACATAGAACACATTGGAACTCAGGGGACGAATTATTAGCACGTTTACCCTCGTTCAGTTAGGAATTTCCACATAAAATAATTTTGTCCCGGTACCGGTGGGTCCAAATCTTCAGTACCGGTGCCGGTTGGAGCATGTGGAAACCGGCGGTACCGGTTGATATGCCTGGTTCCATAGCTCCGCCGGGCTGATTGACTATTTTAGAGATTAGATGATAGCATCTTTTGGTTAGAGTTTTCTCCATTTAAGGGCTTGTGACATTAAGAGCTTCAGATCATGTTAGGCTTTAGGGGATAGGGTTAACAAACAGTACCCCATTAAAGGGTTTTTTTTAATTAAATGATGATCTATGAATTATCGCAAATTATCTAAAAGATATTTCTCGATATCAATTGATTTGATGGATAACGAGGAATATCCCTCAGTAACTTTCTAAAATGACGTCACGCTTCGGCGTATCACTTCCCTTTCGACACTGTTGCAAGAGATTCAGTGCTGGCGTAACCAGCAGTACCAGACGTGCCTGCTATTCCAGGCCGTTCTGGTTATTCTATGACTGAAAAATTAGATGTATCATAATAATAAAATAATAATATAAAATAATTAAATCTTTAGAAAGTGACTCCGAGAATGATATTGAGCCTTGAACTGAGTAACTTTTACGAAAAAAACTTGTTGATCGATTCGCCCAGAAAGTTTGTTTTTTTGGATGAGTCGGCACACTCAATTCCAAATTCCTTGTAAATTGACATTTAAAAAATGTTCTAAAAATTAACATTAATGAAAAATATGAGAATATTCTCATTTGTGGTATTATAATTATTTAAATTTCATCTGGGAGTTGAATAATTAGTTGCAAGAATTATCGTGGGAAAGTGGGACTATTTTTTAATGTTTGAGTGATTTGGCTAGTGCAGGATTGAAACAACATCAGCTGATCTTTGTTATTCTTTTGAAATGTACGGGTTTGCTTTTGAACTGGATTGAATACTGCGAACTAAAATGCCACGTATCATATAATAAAAAGAAAATCTACGACATGTTAGTGAATGAATTCGTGTGGACCTGAAAATAGTTTTCACTCGTGCAAGCACTCGTGAAAAATAAAACTTTCAGGTCCACACTCATGAGATAATTCTCCGTATTCACTAAAATAGCGTAGATACTCTCTATACATTCCATTGTATATTCTGTATGTTTCATTTTAACCCTTTACCCAACGAATCGCCCGCATCCGCCCGCGTAATATGCAGATTCTTCAGCTAAAAAATATTAGTTTTCGAAAGATTTCAACAAAACCATATCATGTGACCCCTCTTTGGAACGAGCTCGTCGAGCTCGTTCCAATGAGGGGTCACATGATATGGTTTTGTTGACATTTTTCGAAAATAATTAAAAAACGATATTTAAGTTAATAAATTTTGATATCGTCTGCGTTGGGTAAAGGGTTAATATAATACGCTTTAATCCTGGAATAAAACCATTTGAAACTTCAAAACTCTAACTAAAGTCCAAGTTATTTATTTTAGATGAAATAAACCACCGGAAGTATCCTTAACACTCTTTGGCTAAGTGCAAATAACTGAACCTGGGAAGACTCTTCAGGTGTTATTAGAAATCATTTGAGCATAAGTCCTAAAAGAACATACAACGTTGGGCCTACCTTACGAACTCCCCAGATTTCAACTTCTACCACTGGCTTTTCCTCTTAGGTAGCCAGGGTCACTTGCCCAGAGACAAAATTCCAAAACATCAAAACAAGAGCACATGCCAAAAACTCTTAGAGCTCAAAGAACGAGCTAATAACCACCATGTGAGTGGAGAAAAATGCAAACCAGAACAATTGCACCGAAATGAGCGTTTATGAAATATCCAAGAGCTTCCAGAGCTCATCCTGATGACGTCTGAAATCAAAGGTACACATCAAATCACTTTCCAGTGGTCTCCCGCATAAGAGGAAAACAATTTGCTAAAACTCCAAATACAAAAAAAAATGTCTTTTTTTTCGTGAGCTCCTGGAGCTCAAAATAAGCGAGCTAAAAAACACTAATGATATATTGGGCATAATATGTTTCATGTTATATCATATAAAAAAGAAAAAAGAACAATTCAAAAGAAGGACAAAATATTTTTTTAGTAAAATTTGGCCACTTTAGACCCTCAGGTCATGAACCGAAACAGTGCAGACCTATAAATTTCACTCTTTTTTAATTTTGTAATACATTTAGAAAAATTTCCAATCCAAAATTGACAACATTTCACTTTGCAACAAAGAATTTCTGTGAAAAGGCCTGGGCATCGTTAGGTCATCAACTCTTCATCTTACATGGGACACAACTATACCTAATGAAAGACTTGCCATAAAACTGTCCGCGTAAAACTATTCCTTCTATAAGATGTCCCCTGGAAACAGTTTCCCAAATTTTGTATCAAAGGCTCATGGCCTTAAAACGAAGAGCCCTACCGACGCGACAACTTAACTGTAGTGTGGCACCATTGGACGAATATCAATACCAAATATCTGTCTCCCAAACCACCCAGTAAAATAGTGGAACAAATCCCACGTTTCTGTAGTAGAGAAAGGAAAGAAAAAACCCAAAATTCAAAACAAACCAAGGGGAGCAACATGGATTCCCCATCATCACGGGGAAACCATAAATATAGTTATATGCTATTTTCGTCAGAGACATTAGGTTCTTTCAAGGTCGCCTTTTGTCTCCTGGTGAAAACCCCGGGAAATGAAACAGTGCTTGTTATTTATTTATTTATTTATTTATTTATTGGTGTTTAAGGTCACACACTTATGTACAGTGGCTAATCATGACCGTCACAGTTTTACGGGAGGAGGAAGCCGGAGTACCCGGAGAGAACCACCGAGCAACGACGAGCAGCTGCCAGCTCCCCAACATCGTAACTCCACACTGCAGCACAGGCAGGGTTAGATTGGTTGAAGACATGTGCACCATCGACGTGCAGTACGCCTTAGTACACGGCGTCATCGTGCCCCCATGTGGACAATCGGGGTTAAGTGCCTTGCCCAAGGACACAACGCGGGAGTCCGAATCGATCGCTCAGACGGTCACCCATCCGAGGACTAACCGGGCTCGACGTCGCTCAACTTCGGTGATCTGACGAGAACCGGTTACCGCAACGCCACCGCGCCCCCAACAGTGCTTGTTGATGATGGTAAATAAGCTCTTTTTTGCAGGTAAAATAGGATCTGGTTACCAATGCCTGGGGCGGAAGTCCTCTAAAATGGGCAGCATGAGTACATATGATAGCTTGCATTGACTTTATATTCATGTTGCGGTCGCGATTGGCTGTTGTTCAGCTATATGTTACCTTAACACTTTGAACTCCAGAGGCCTTTTTTCCGGCCATGTCACAAGCTACGTCATATTTTCATTAAGGGGGATAACTGCAAGGTAAATGTGTGGTGTTGACCAATAAATATTTTCAACGTGCAGCCCTAAGGCCTTAGGGCTGCACGTTGAAAATATTAATTGGGCTACCCCCAAATAATAAATATTGACTCTTCCTATTGCTACCGTGGAACTGACATGGAAGATACCATGAGGGTTCAAAGGGTTAAACACCAATAAATAAATAAATAAATAAATAAATAAATAAATAAATAAATAAATAAATTTCTGTTTTTTGCAAACAGTGTACTAAGATCCCAGCCGGATTTCTGACACTTGAATGACAGTGTCGTATTCCATAGAAGCGCAGAATTCAAGTATACCGTCTGTAGACTTGAATACACACGACTTGTTAATATTTAATGAGTCTAACGTAGTTGTGAGAGCTCAGGGAAATTTGATAGATATATCTTTAGAAAACTTCTGCACGCAGGAGTTCTTCTGACGGTAATTAACGGAGTTCATGCACCACTCACCTCATCTGTCCTAATCTGAACTCACTGTCTCACGAGACATTTTTCCCAATGAATTGCGATTGGATTTTTTGTCTTCCATTAATACGGGTAATTTGTCAACGGTTGTGTCAGACGAAATTGTCAGTTTGTTTCCACAAAGCAGTATTTGTGTTCCAATTACCGATCAACTTTGATGACAGATGCTTATGTTGAAGTCTTTTCATTTTATTCCGGGCGCGATTCTAGTTTCAAAAATGGCTGGGAAGTGGTCTAACCCCGCTTGGCAGAGATGATTCATTTTGTTTATAAACTGAAAACCCCAAAATTCTTGAATAAATGTAGAAATGTAATTTTTGCATCAAAAACATAAGTATTTATTTATTTATTAAAGTTTAATGACACTTTAACAGCCAAGGTCATATCATGTCGGTGACAATTTTATGGGTGGAGGAAGCCGGAGTATCCAGAGAGAACTACCAAGCAACGACGTGCAGTACGCCTTAGTACACGGCGTCACCATGCCCCCATGTGGACAATCGGGGTTAAATGTCTTGCCCAAGGACACAACGCTGGAGTCCGAATCGATCGCTCAGACGGTCACCCATCCAAGCACTAACCGGGCTCGAAGTTGCTTAACTTCTGTGATCTGACGAGAACCGGTTACCGCAACGCCTCCGCCCCCCCCCCCAAAAAAAACAAAACAAAACAACAACAACATAAGTTAGGGCTGGTATTGAATCGAGTTCCCCGAGCTCGTTCCAATGAGTGTCATAACATAAGCTATGTTTCTGAGGTAAAAAATTAAAAACAGTAAAAATTTAATGCAGGGGCGAAGAGGGTCAAAAAATGTTACCGGGAAATGCACCATTGGGGGCCCAGGACCCGTAGAAAATTTCGATTTTTCAAACTGAAAGAAATCTGCGTCCTATCATCTGAGCGATCAACGACAGTCCACACACACACAGGGGGCATTTCGAGGGCATTTTTGTATTCGTTTCGTCGCTTATTAGGCTGAAATGGCTGCAACTATGGGACACGGATCCATGGTGCTGACCATAATTCGGACCAATGGGAGAAAAGTTTGATTTTTTCGAACCGAAAGGGTGGTGTTTTCTGGCATCTGATCGATCAATGATAAATTAGATGGTTGGTGTATCGAAATGCCGTTCCCGTGGTCTGCCAATTGCAGTCCACATAGAGGCATTTTGATATACCGGAAGTCTTTGCAATCAGATCCATTTCGCCTTTTGGTCGTTTTCACGAGATTTCATGTACCAATATGTGTTAGACTGCATCGATTTTGGTGGCCACATGGCCCCAGGCCACCCTGATGGGGGGAGGGGGGGGTGCACCGGGAGATTTACAGGTGGACCACACGGTCAGTCCGCCTCCGTTTTAATGGCGTTTTTTGTGAATAGAGCTGCCCAGTTATGACTTATGTTTGGTATAAGATTAAAGAAAGACCATATATTTATCTTCTATCTACATTCCCGTCATTCCAATCGTCATCGCGGTGACCCATTTGGTAGAGCATGGGACTTCAGATGAAAAGGTTGTAGGTTCGATTCTGACCCGCGCCATCTACAAGACGACATTTAACCCTTTACCCAAGGTAACGGTTAAGACCAACCAGTGCTATTGGTCTTTCTTTAATCTTAATTAATTTTCATTATTTTTTATTTTTTGTCTCAAAAACATAACTTATGACCCCTCATTGGAACGAGCTCGGTCATCTCGTTCCAATGAGAAGTTATAACCTATGTTTTTGACGCAAAAAATGAAAAAAGTGGTTATTCAAGAATTTTGTTTGGAAGTGTCGTCTGCCTTTCGTGTTAGGTAAAGGGTTAATACCCAAAAGAGGGAACAAGATGAGCAATGTATTGGGGCGTATAGTGTACAAATACTGGAAAAAGTAGTTTACAATTTGTTGCTTTCACATAACCTTGTACACTGGAAATCACATAATTATAAACTTGACAACGTGACTAGCACGGGACAAATTGTAGCTTACAAGCTGTTGAAGCTGGCCCGTTGTAAAAACTAAGGTTTTCGTAAATTGTTGTATAATTAACCCTTTGAAGAGTGATCTCAAATTTTCAAAATTTGAAGCAGCTTATTTTTCCAATAGTGAAACTTGGAATTTAAACAATTCAGTCCTGTTGTACAGAGCTCATTGAGCTCTACCAAACAAGACTAATAGGCTAAATCCAAAGTTGCATCATTAGAAAATTTGCAGGTTGAAATTTCAGTAATTTGACATCAGTGGGAAGAGGGTTAATAATTCTTCTTCGGACGTAATTATGAGTACAAAGTTTAACAAAGTTTACTTGTATAATTTGACAATAAGACAAGTCATTAAACAACGCAAACAAAACGTGATCCGGAACAGGTCCACTATTATTATTATTATTATTATTATTATTATTATTATTATTATTATTATTATTGGGGTTTTACGACACTTTCGACAGCCAGGGTAACCTCGTGTCGGACAGTTTGATGGGCGAAGGAAGCCGGATTACCCGAGCAACGGCGAGTAACTATCAGACTCCCCAATGTACTAATTCCGCACAAGCAGGGTTAGCATTGGTTGAAGACAAGTGACCCGTCGACGTGTAGTACGCCTTAGTACACAACTGTGAGCAGTCGGGATTAAGTGCCTTACCTAAGGACACAACGCAGTTACCCCTGGTGGCGATCGAGCCGTGGACCTTTCAGTTTCATCATTGATACCAAATAACACAATATTATCGGTGATAACACATGGACATCCACTACCAAAGGCTTTCTTTTCTTCAAACTTTGAATGCTGAAATATTTTGGTTGGAAAACATTGCGGTCATGGGCAAAGAAGCCAGTGAGGGCCGCACTGACCTTCCATGTTTCAACATTTTCCCACAAGATGCCCAGGACCCCGCTCACAAGACTTGGATACCCCTTCTCGTGTTCGTCCGTAATTCGCCTCTACGATCGTTGAGTGATGCTTTGCACCATGACCTACGATTGAAATGTGCCCCCACTCCCAATACAGAATTCTGAGCCTGCCACTGCATCTGCCGACCATTATTATTTAATTATACACACAGCTGTCTTTTTGGCTTCTATGGATATACCTACAAAACCAACAACCGACCATTGTTATTTAATTATACGTACAGTTGCTCCTGTATGTTCTATAGATACACCTATAACACCAACTGCCGAACATTGTTTTTTAATTATACACTCTAAAATCTGTTGGGTTAAAAATCAACCCAAATCGACTGGGTTGAGTGAATATGAACCCAAATTGGGTTCATATTCACTCAACCCAGTCGATTTGGGTTGATTTTTAACCCAACCGATTTAGAGTGTACGCACAGCTGCATTTGTATGCTCTTTGGATAGACCTATAATACTAACTACCGATCTTTATTATTCAGTTATACGCACATCTGTCTTCGTGTGCTCTGTAGATACACCTATGACACCAACTACCGACCTTTATTGTTTAATTATACGCACAGCTGCCTTTGTGTGCTCTTTGGATACACCTGTAATACCAAGTGCCGACCTTTATTATTTAATTATACATACAGCTGCCTTAGTGTACTCTATGGATACACCTGTAACACCAACCGTCGACCCTCTTAATCATATGTAGAGATGTCTTTTTGTGTTCTGTGAATACACCTATAACTGCACCGACCGACCTTTATTATTTAATTATACGCTCAGCTGTGTTTGTGTGTTCTGTGGATACATCTATAATACCAATTGCTGATCACGATTATTTAATTATACGCACAACTGTCTTTGTGTGCTGTATTGATACACCTATAATACCAGCTGCCGACTATTGTTATTTAATTATATGTACAGTTGTCGTTGTATGCTCTGCGTGATACACACATAATACCAAACTGCCGACCATTATTATTTAGTTATATGTACAGCTGTCCTTGTTTGTTCTATGGATACAACTATAACTCCAACTGCCGACCTTTATTATTTAATTATACGTGCAGCTGCCTTCGGGTGCTCTATGGATACACCTATAACGCCAACTACCGACCTTTATTATTTAATTATACGCACAGCTGTCTTTGTGTGTTCTATGAACACATCCATAACACCAAGTGCAGACCTTTATTATTTAATTATCCATACAGCTGCCTTTGTGTGCTCTATGGATACACCAATAACTTAGTGTTTAGATCAGCTGCTGTGCTCCTTCTCTTCCCATGGCACTTATATAGTCATCATACATGTTCCTCATTATCATTGTTCCATGATTAACCCCTCATACCCTGCATTTTGAACATTTTTCTTGACATTTTTAATTGCGGTTAGTTTTCTGTTTAGCTCGGAATTTCAAGTTTAACTTAGTGTTTAGGTCAGTTGCTGTGCTCCTTCTCTTCCCATGGCACTTATATTCATCATACATGTTCCTCAGTATCATTGTTCCATGATTAACCCCTTATACCCTGCATTTTAAACATTTTTCTTGACATTTTTAGTTGCGTTTAGTTTTCTGTTTAACTCAAAATTTCATGTTTAACTAAGTTTTTAGGTCAGCTGCTGTGCTCCTTCTCTTCCCATGGCACTTATATTCATCACACATGTTCCTCAGTATCATTGTTCCATGATTAACCCCTCATACCCTGCATTTTAAACATTTTTCTTGACATTTTTATTTGCGTTTAGTTTTCTGTTTAGCTCAGGATTTCATGTTTAACTAAGTGTTTAGGTCGGCTGCTGTGCTCCTTCTCTTCCCATGGCACTTATATTCATCATACGTGTTCCTCAGTATCATTGTTCCATGATTAACCCCTCATACCCTGCATTTTAAACATTTTTCTTGACATTTTTATTTGCGTTTAGTTTTCTGTTTAGCTCAGGATTTCATGTTTAACTAAGTGTTTAGGTCGGCTGCTGTGCTCCTTCTCTTCCCATGGCACTTATATTCATCATACATGTTCCTCAGTATCATTGTTCCATGATTAACCCCTCATACCCTGCATTTTAAACATTTTTCTTGACATTTTTATTTGCGTTTAGTTTTCTGTTTAGCTCTGGATTTTATGTTCAACTAAGTGTTTAGGTCGGCTGCTGTGCTCCTTCTCTTCCCATGGCACTTATATTCATCATACGTGTTCCTCAGTATCATTGTTCCATGATTAACCCCTCATACCCTGCATTTTAAACATTTTTCTTGACATTTTTAGTTGCTTTTAGTTTTCTGTTTAGCTCAAAATTTCATGTTTAACTAAGTTTTTAGGTCAGCTGCTGTGCTCCTTCTCTTCCCATGGCACTTATATTCATCATACATGTTCCTCAGTATCATTGTTCCATGATTAACCCCTCATACACTGCATTTTAAACATTTTTCTTGACATTTTTATTTGCGTTTAGTTTTCTGTTTAGCTCAGAATTTCATGTTTAACTTAGTGTTTATGTCAGTTTCTGTGTTTTACTTTTAAGAGGTTGTGTTTAGGCAAGCTTTGTCGCATGTTATGAGCCTGTTTGAAACAGTTCTAGTGTTTGCCAAAGTTACTATCAAAGGGGAATGTTGGTGAGCTATAGGGCGTTGGTGTCCTTCTTAGTGCCGTTACGTTGGGTAAAGGGTTAAAATGGTTAACTACAGGGACAGTTTTACAATGCAAGTCAGGTATGGCCCAGGGTATGGAAATGCCGAATAGTCAGAAATTCTGGCACGCAATACGTGACAATCAGACGCTGCCGCATTTAGGTCTAAAAAATTGGCGGTTGGACAAAAGAGGTGGGTCTACTGTGAATGACTTAAAGAAGAAAAGGCGCCAGGGTGTCCTTCCACTGATGGCCCGGTGAAGGCTCGTTCATGATTGGCAAGGATGGAGGAGTCAGTGAATCCCCTTTCCCAGAGGGCAATTTTTGAAACACATGTATGAAGTGCACTATTTTCTTGAGTCCATAGAAAATGTAGCAGGGGGTTGATATGATGGTGGGGATATTGGAACGGTAGGCATTGAGAGATACCGATAAAGAGTTTGTTTCTGAATGACGAACACGCGCGACAGGGGAGGGACAGAAGATGTGGTGCGATACTGAGTCTGTCAGGGCAAAGCCAGCCTAAATATAGGGGCAAGGGGCTTCATATTTAAAGATATTGTAAGTTCAAAATATATTCCGCATCAAGGCGAAAAACCCACGTGAATTTCACTTCTCTGTAAAGCTGGACATAGAAAAAAACACACGTGGTGTATATCCAGCTTTAGCGCAGGGACCCAGGGGAGAAACGGTATGTTAGATAAGGTCTAATCTCGTTTAGTTTCTACAGTAGTCGGAGTCTTACGAGACGTAATCGGTTGATGTCAAGATGTCGTCACGGTAAATTGAGAAACGAGATTCTAAAAGATAGAAATGTCGTGTCATCATAAGTTATAACAATCATGGCAAGAACGAATCGGTTTTCTAGACAAGTGAAGTCAGCGTTAAGTCACGCGTGAGATAACTTGTATTGATTCTGCCTCGATACACGTCATCTCCCACCGTTTTGACAGGTGGACAGATGAGCGTCGGTCCACCTGACAGTTTAGGGTAAAAAGTATATATACCTGGAAGAACAGAGCATTAGACACACACTTGGGGTCACACACGCGTTGGTGAAGTCCAGGACAGGCGGACTCTGTTTCCTGGCATAAGGGTACCTTCGATCACAGGACCCTGAAACGGCTGGAATCGCCAGAGAGGGCATTCCATGATTGATTTAGCTTAAAGTTGATAGGCGGCTACGGGGCCGAATTCGTGAGAAGGAACACCCCAGGTGGAACGTTAAAGTTTAGATTGTCGAGTAGCAGGTATCGTCCTGCAATAGTCAGAAGTGTAGGTTAATTGTATTGTGCGTATTAACCCTTTGAAGCGTCAGCCTGATTGCGTTCTGAGTAGTTTATTTTGCTGTCGGAACATCGTAATACCGACTGGAGATCGGTGTGAGTGACAATTTCGCCCTAGCACAAAAAGGGGCATCTGTGAATCGTGAATTCAACCAGGAACGGTGGATATTTCAATAGGACTTTCACGGAGGACTTTCAAAAGGCACATAAGGTATGAGTAGACAATATCTGACCCAAATCAGAAGTACGGTGGTTTATAGATGACGAACATTGCTGGTCGGAACCCTCCGACAGCCAGAGGTACAGTTACGCGCAGACGTTGACATTTGAGCCTAAGCGGGTGAAGCTCTTATGGCGAGCTCACAGTAATAACATTTCAGATTTGTGAAGCTCTTATGGCGAGCTCACGGTAGTAACATTTCCAGTGTGTAGACTATAGTGCCAGTACAGGGCTATAGAATGACTATATGATTTTTTAGAATTATTTAACCGTAGTGACCCATTTTCTGTGAAAAGAATTGAATTGTTGATTGTTGAAATATTGAAACGGATTTATTTTTATGTGTAAATAAAAGAATCGTTGTTACTTTAAATCATTCTTTCCATTATACAGCCTGAAGTGATTAGGAATCACACCTAACGGAAATCGAACCTATTTCAGGACAATTTGGCAGAGAAGGAATCACGGCGTCGGTCTAACTCAGCTCTCTGCGCCGAGTTCGCGACACTTGGATTCCGACCCTCCACGTTGGTCTAATTTTCCCGCAACTTCATCAGCGGGACTAAATAACCCCACGTCAGCCCAGGCCTTACGGGGCCTTAGGTGTTCCCTGACAGAGTCGCAAATGTAATGAAGTTCATATGGGCCAAGTGCACAGAGATACAGATTCACAAGATTACAAATTATATAGCATCGATAAGCGAGTGAAAGATAAAATGCAGAATCTGCAATCGTCAATTATGGCCAAACAGAAAATTTGTAATGTACATTGGGTGTTTTGCACTAGAAAGCGCGCTTTACTCCAAGGCCGTAGCCTAGTAACATTTCCAGGAAGCAGCGAATTCTTATACATGGTCCCATATCTTTTAATTTGACTACAGGTTGTAAAAAGTGTGGAAAGAGGGCTCCAGCAAACTTACCACACCTTCAAAACAGAGCAGACTTTCCAAGGCGTGTTATGCAACCTTATAATAACCATAGATCAACAAAGATATGAGTACCTTCTTGATTTCAAAAACATTGTTTTGTATTCAACTTCACATTGAGTCCCGATAGAAATGTTTGCTGGAGACAACCTCCCTCTGAGTTTATGCTAGAAATGCTAACCCAGAATGTTTTGATCTCTTATGTTGTAAACGGGGATTACAATTGGTAAATCTGTAGACTTGGAGAAAGTTATGAAAAACTGTGACATAGGTTCCAAAATCTGAGGGTACCCGAGCATCCCATGACTACGCCATTGACTTCGTCTGTTACAGTTAAAACTAGAAGCCCTGTCACGAACTGTGCGCTTATCTAGGCTTAATTGCGCATAGGAATTGCGCGCAATTGCCATATCGAATGGCATCCAAAGCACGGCAGGTTCTCCTGGTTACTCATAGCAAACACAGGCAATGTTTCTGCCAATGGACCCCGGGTTACCCAGAGGTCCATTGGCTGAAAAATTGCTTGTGCACAGACCATATGTACAGAATTTGATAGCCTTACTATGGCCATAACGCGTAGATTAACGCTCAGATCGACGTTCCATTTGTGTGCATTTCATGACAGGACTTCTAGTTTTAACTGTATCTCTTTATATAAGTTGGACAATTTTTATGTATACTGTGTAGCCGACACGAAAATCTGCAAATTCCAATTTCTAGCAATTGTTTTCTTCTATTCGTATTGGATAAAGGGTTAAAAAATTTAAAAAAAATCACTCTGCAAAATGCTCTTTCCCAAGGGATGAGCGACCTTTCGCCGTCTGGTTAGAAACCGAGAATTTTGAAGCCTACAAGGAAGATCATTAAATAGTTGATTCGGAAAACTCACACCTGATTGCTCAACAGCCATTAAAACATTTTATGGCGCACAGTTTCCATTAAGTTTGGTAGCGGCAGAATCATTTTCGTTACCACAGACAGCGATTTGTAATTCACAATATTGATTTGAAGAAAAACACAACTGCGTAATTTATTATAGAACGGAATTAAAAGCTTGTTCATAATCCCACATCAAACGGCGATCAATTTCCCTATCCAAACACCGAGAACTCCCCCCAAAATAATCGAAATATCATCGATCCTAGAAGAAACTTCATGTTTTAACCCTATACCCAACGTAACGGCCAAAACCGGCCAGCGCTATTCTCAAAAATCGCCAATTAATTTTCATTATTTTTTTCATTTTTTGTCTCAAAAACATAGGTTATGACCCCTCGTTGGAACGAGCTCGTCGAGTTCGTTCCAACGAGGGGTCATAACCTATGTTTTTGAGACAAAAAATGAAAAAAATTAGTTATTCAAGAATTATTTTTGCAAGTATCGTCTGCTTTTCAGGTTAGGTAAAGGGTTAAAAGGAAGAGTCTTTTCAACTGTTAGGCGGTCTGTAACAACTAGTAGTGTAATAATCAACCAGTAGTGTAATATTAACCAGTAGTGTAATAAAAATTAACCAGTAGTTTAATAATCAATTTGAATGCCAAAATTAAAGTGATGCGATCATATCATGTTTTGCCTGAACGTTATAATGGTCGTCTATTGGAAAATATTTAGTTCCGTGATACCTAATAAACATCCATGAAAACCAACAATTTTTCAACAAAATTTGAAAAGTTTTCGGGGTGGCTCAAATCATAGTTTGGGTACATCTTATCGATTTTTAATAATTTTATCGTACGTTTAAAGGCATTTTGCAGGTCAAACATCATTTCGTGGGTTCAATACTGCGAGGAAAGATATTTTTATGAGTTTTTTGTGATGTGCGTATTTTCTGGTGTTTAATTCACTTTCTGCATTTGTGGCTTTATGTAAATTCAAAGTTTGCCCATTATTTATGATAATGTCGTGCTTTTGAGAGACTTCTTACCCCAGGCATATGTTGGCCAGTTCCATGATAAGAGAATAAATTGTTAAGGTAACTTATAGGTGCTGAAGTATCATAATCAAGGACGTGTCTCCTGCATGTTGTCTTCAGTTATAATATTTAATACGGCCCTGACGGATCACTAAAGATCTCCCACACCCCCATCTCCCGCTTTACGCATCTACCATTACGTAGAAGGGGGGGGGGGGGGGGGGGATCTTATTGTTGACATTATATGATGTTTAGTTAACCTTTACCCGGTGTAAAGGAACATCGATGTCAGTGGCTGCTAAAGAAGTATTAATTCTATTAGTTCTGGATGAAACATTGTTTTTAACTTTCTATGTGGCAAATCTCAATTCAGTGATAGTTATGTATCCTCAAAGCTTCTAAAACTGAAAGTGAAAGTTTGTAACTTCGTGCGCTAGCAAGACATCGAGATTGCAGGATTCTCTTATGCGCGGGCCCAAAATCGGCCGGACCCAATAACGACGGGCCCTGGTGTCACTACACCGGTCCTCTCCCCTCTCGACGGCCCTGGACTGGTTCAGAAGTAATGGTAATAGCGGTAGATGTATTAGTGCGGTAGTACCAGTAGTGGTAGTTGTACTAGTACTAGTACTAGTATTGACAGTGGTACTGGCAATAGTACTAGCACTGGTAGCTGTAGTGGTGCTATTACTAGTGTAAGTACTAGTACTGACAGTGACACTAGTACTCGTACTAGTAATAGTACTGGTAGTAGTGCAAGCATTAGTACTGGTAGTGGTAGTTGAACTAGTACTAGCAGTAGTTGTATCAGTAGTAGTACTAGTAGTAGTACTTGTACTAGTAGTAGTTGTTGTTGTACTAGTGGAAGTACTAGTACTGACACTAGTACTAGTACTGGTAGTGGTACTAGCACTAGTACTGATAGTGGTAGTTGAACTCGTACTAGTAGTGGTGGGTGTACTAAGACTAGTAGTAATAGTGGCAGTAGTAGTACTACAACTACCGGTAGTAGTTGTACTACTACTGTTAATGATACTTGTATGAATAGTCCAAGTGTACTAGTACTGGTATTTGTGCTTGTACTAGTGCCGACTGTGGTACTAGTGCTAGCACTGGTAGTCGTAGTGGTACTAGTACTAGTAGTGATAGATGTACTAGTACTGGTACTACTGTTAGTGGTACTAGTACTGTTAGTGGTACTAGTACTGGTAGTGGAACTAGTACTACTACTAGCACTGGTAGTGTAACTAGTACTATTGCTATTAGTAGTAGTTGTAATAGAACTACTACTGGTAGTAGTAGATGTACTAGTACTAGTTCCAGTAGTAGTAGTAGTAGTAGTAGTAGTAGTAGTAGTAGTAGTAGTAGTAGTAGTAGTAGGAGTAGTAGCAGCAGCAGCAGTAGTAGGTAGGTGTAGTAGGTAGTAGTAGTAGTAGTAGTGGTATTAGTTAGTAGTAGATATTAGTAGTAGGTAGTCGTCCCCGAAGACTGGTATCCACTAGTTCCCAAAAGACTTGTCTCCAGTGGTCCTTACCAGTCCCCATAGACTGGCGTTGGTGATCCCCAAATACCTAGATGAGGATATGATGAATGGCAGATTGTGCCTTAATAGGGAGTTTCCTCATGGTCCTCATAGTCTCGTGCGATGAAAAATGGTGCCAAATGTCAGTCGGAAGAGTGTCATACCTAGCTAGGACTAGCGCTAACTATAAGGTCATAGCCAGGTACCTAAATAGATTAAGAAAGGGCAGTCGATGGTCTAAGCAGTCAAAAAGGAGGTTTCTATACAGAATTCAAGGCACATAAAGACGAGGATTCTGGTGGAAGAATCCGTACCTAATAAAGTCCTGTAACAGAGGGGAAACGAGCATTTGCCTGCAAGGCCACCCTTAGTAAAAATACTCTAGCACAATCGAACACCGCATTTTTAAGGTCACAAAGCACTACGTGGTACTCTGGGCAGGTCCGTGTCCGTTAGAAACGAGGATTCTGGGAGAATCGGGGCCAGGGAAAGGCCAAAAACATAGAAAACGAGCTTCCTTCGCGAAACCGAGCCAGATAAATAGTTGTCGGTCTCATTTGGGTTTTAATTATACTCCCGTCCAATCGAACTTACCCTCAAAACATATCTTCGTTCCATTAGAGGCCATTGAGTCCATATAGCAACCACGTGCTACTATAAAAAAACAAGATGGCGGTCTCCAGTATACAGAATAGACGGCGCAAACACGTGTCGCCTAATTACACGCGCTGCGCACGCGCACTTACATCACATATCCCTACGGTAATGACGTCACAACATGGCCGCTACTATAACAACACAACATGGCGTCCCTGTGTCCCGTGACTACGACGCCCCTTGCGCCTCCCCCATTCTCCCCCAAAATGGGGTCATTTATCCACATGACACACTTCTAATGTAGTATAAGAGTAATGTTAACCCATCAAGCAATTCTGCTGAAACAATATTTTCTACATGTTGAATGAGTTCAAGCTTTTTACATTAAATGTAAATCATCACAGGATCTAAATAGCTGTCTGCCATTGGTAATCGAGAACAATCACTTGACATGGCAGACGGAAATGGCAGTGGACCTCCAAAGCAACCACTCTATTCCCCTCGCCTTAGATACCCTCTACTCTCTTACCGACCTCCTCCTTCAAGATGGAAAGCAATAACTGACCGCAGATTTTAGGTAAACCCCCCCCCCCACACCCACAGCACCTTCGTAAAATATGGTAGAGTGTCTATGCTCAAGGAATATGATGAGCACCACTTCCAGAAGAAAAACAAACAAATATTAGAATTCAAAACGGTCAACTGTAGACTGGAAAAGCCACGCATAATGATACAGCGACTGAAATGGGTGGTTGTGAGAGAGACCTTCAGAGATTCGCCGGAGCCGTATTAAATATTATAATTGTAGACAACGCAGGAGATCACACAATTCTAGTCCTTGAATACCACACTTTATCACCTATAAGTTTTTTGGTATGATAGAACCTGACAACTTATGACTGGGGTAAACAGTCTCACAAAAGCACAACATTACTATAAATAATTGACCAACTTTGAATTTATTTATTTATTGGTGTTTAATGTCACATACTTATGCACAATGGCGAATCGATACCGTGGCAGTTTTACGGGTGGACGAAGTCGGAGTACCCGGAGAGAACCACCGAACATCGACGAGCAACTGTCAGCTCCTCAACATTCTAACTCTGTTCAAGCTCCACTCAAGCAGGGTTACAGCTGTTGAAGACATGTGCACTGTCGACGTGCAGTACGCCTTAGTACACGGTGTCATCGTGCCCCCATGAAGGCAAGCGGGATAAAGTGCCTTGCCCAAGGACACAACGCGGGTCGTCCCGGACGGGGATCGAACTCGGGACCTCTATCACTGAAGTGCAACAGTCTACCACTGAGCCACCGCGATACCCCATCTTTGAATTTATATAAATCCACAAATGCAAAAAGTGACATTAAACACCAGAAAATACGCACATCACATAAAAATCATAAAATACCTTTCCTCGCCGTATTGAACCCACGAAATGATGTTTGACCTGCAAAACATCTTTAAATGTTCGACAAAATGATTAAAAATCGATCAGATGTACCCAAACTTATGATTTGAGCCACTCTAAAAAATTTTCAAATTTTGTTGAAAAATTGTTGGTTTTCATGGATGTTTATCACACTACTGGTTAAGTTTATTACATTAAAGGTTATTACACTACTGGTTGATTTGTATTACACTACTGGTTAATTTTTATTACACTACTGGCTAATATTACACTACTGGTTCATTATTACACTACTGGTTGTTACACGGTCGTTTTGTATGAACGCGCCTATTGAGCTTATTGATGTGATGAGACACCATCTTGTTTAAAAAGCTGGTAAAAAATTTATTTGGAACAATTTCTTCATGGAAGAATTATACATACTTTTCAATGCAGCTCTAAAAACATAGGTTATGACCCCTCGTTGGAACGAGCTCGATGAGCTCGTTCCAACGAGGGGTCATAACCTATATTTTTGAGACAAAAAATAAAAAAAATAATGAAAATTAATTAGCGATTTTTGAGAACAGCGCTAGCCGGTTTTGGTCGTTACGTTGGGTAAAGGGTTAAACACCCTTAGATAAATAAATACCAACTGCTGGTACTCCGGCTTACTGGAACTGCTATTGCAGTTACTTATACTACGATCGTTTTCTGCGTTTTTCTGCGATTCCTTGGGAAAAGGGTTAAATTAGGACCAATGCTTGGGGTGGACGTCCTCAAAGAGATGGTAACACAGGAGTAAATGATGGGCTAAACTTAACGTTATACCTGTTTTTGCCGTCAAGCTACAGCCTTAGACACTGGAAGTAACCCTAAACACCAATTAATAAACTCTTGTGGCCCCCCGCGAGATAGAGACGGGGGCCTTTTCATAATGGTGGTTGCCTTTAAAACTGGAGCAAATTTAGTGTTGTTACCGTGCACAGCATACAGGATTTCAAGTAGTACATACGCCATAAATTAAATGAAGGTATAGCCTTTTGGGTCGATTTTAAAAGTACGACTCTGTAGATTTTTTCATTACATTTTTTAAGTTTCATCCCCACCATCCAACGATACACACATGCACGCCCAACATGTGTGACTTGAGAGACACCATGTATGTATATTGTTCATTTCTCACCCCTATCAATTACAATGATGTAGCGTTCACTTAACCCTTTACCAAACCTGAAAAGCAGACGACACTTGCAAAAATAATTCTTGAATAACTATTTTTTTCATTTTTTGTCTCAAAAACATATGTTATGACCCCTCGTTGGAAAGACGAGCTCGTTCCAACGAGGGGTCATAACCTATGTTTTTGAGACAAAAATGAAAAGAATAATGAAAATTAATTGGGGATTTTTGAGAATATCGCTGGCCGGTTTTGGCCGTTACGTCAGGTAAAGGGTTAAAATAATAATACATAGACTACAAAGAGTACGTTGTGTGGAAGTGAGAGTTTGAAATTATGGTATTTGGTACACAGTCGCGCTCTCTCTCTCCCTTTCCCTCTTTCTTCCAGCGTTGGGACGTCCTTCAAGACGCCCCCCCCCCCTTCTAGCCGGGGCCCATCCCCTACGCCACTGCTCTTTAGAGTTTCACACTCCCGGTGTTCATTATCAGATCCATTGAATCACTGAAACTGAACTTGTGTATCTATATAATGAAACAATACTTCACTCCTACGGAGAACTTGTGTTAGATGCAGGGGTTGAAAGTGCGTTACAATTATTGATGGCATAATTAACTTATACTGCCACTGATACCATCACGTACCACTAAGTAAAATAACGTCCAGTCTACAGTTTTGTAGCAGCCAATAACGTACATGTACAGAGTATCACATTTTTATTACACATATGTTCTGTGTAATCCCCATCCACAGCAACACTTAACCATGCGGAAAATGAAAATCGTTGACAGACTATTTTTAAATAGAAGCGGAATGTTACTAGAATTTTCTCCAAATCGTGCAAGCAATTACAATTTGAATCCCTAGCAATAGCTAGAAATCGTCCCCTGAGTTGCAGTGTGCTCTATGTGCCACTTGGCACATATAACACATTGGAACCCAGGTGACGAAATAGTAACACTGGCTTTCCTCGCAAATTTGGTTGACGATAAAATGTGTTCTTTTTGTTGATAGTTTTCAAATGAATTGCTGAATGTCCTTCTTATATTTGTTTTTGCAGACGTGAAGGCGTGTAGTAAACACAGAACAACACACGCGTGTGAATGTGTTAATCGATATGGCATTTCAACAAAACCTTATCATGTGACCCCTCGTTGGAACGAGCTCGACGAGCTCGTTCCAACGAGGGGTCACATGATATGGTTCTGTTTAAATCTTTTGAAAAAATTATAGTTTTTCAACTGCTGAATTTGCATATTACGCGGGCGGATACGGGCGATTCGTTGGGTAAAGGGTTATTTTGTTTATCCATTGGCTTGTCGGGGGAATGACGTTGAGTTACCATATAAAGCACACCATGTAAACGTGTATTCCGCATTCCGACTGAAAGTAAATCATCTTAGCATTCACTACACTGAGAAGTTCAAGGAATAAGGTGGAGATGACCTATTTATCGATATAGCCTATAGTTGCGCCTGTTTACACGAGAAATCGACCCGCCCTAACTGCATGGTTCGATGAGTTCTCGTTCACGCCGAGTAGAATTTTGCAGAACGGTGGATGGACCTTTTCGAAAGGTCAAATCTGGAGGCCAAAGTTCACTTCCATGGAGAATTATCAATTTTATAAGGGAATCAAACAGTTTTAAAGATATTCATATTGTGGTTGACCATCTTTTTTAAAAGTTATTTTGTAGATTGAACAGCACCACTTTGATTCCTTTTAATCCTAATTCTTTTTTTGCAGCTACAGGTTTTCCGTTACTTGTAAAGCATAAACTAAGGTTATACTGTGGTATATGTTCGATTTCATATGATACGGCATGAAATTTAATATGACGTTTTAATTTCCGAATATACTGAATATCTTCACCTTTGTTTCACCAGTGTTAACCCCGAGCAGATTTCTTTAGGTAGAATCTTCCAATTTGTCTAGACATCGTTTTATTCCAAAAGGAGTGTCGAAGATCAGAACTAAATCATCCGCGAAGAGTAAGTGAGTAACACTTTGAAGCCGAGAGACCGCTTTTCTGGTCCAGGAACATGACACATCATACGTTCATCAAGTAGGATGACTGCACGTTGCAACACTCTTCCAATTACTTCCATTCAACTGGCATGGAAGATACCTCTAGGGTTCAAAGGGTTAAACGGTGTATTATATATTTTCATGCGGGCAAATTGCTTATCAAACTCGAGTCCTATATCATCAATAAAATGTTTAAACAACTTGGGCGATATATCACAGCCTTGCCTGACACCTATTGTCCATAGCTGGGCAGAAGTTATTCCTTTGTGAGTTTTTATTCGATAAAATCTCGAATCATATATAATGCTCTAAAATTGCATATGTGATTCCACATAAACCTACATTACCAAGTTTTCTGAACGGAGTATTTCAGTTGACTATGTCAAACTCTTTCTCAAAATCTACAAGTATAGTATAACCTGGTTTATTCATTTTTATATTTATTTATTGCAATTTAAAGAACGAATACGCTGTCTATTGTTCTGATGTTTTTAAGAAAACCAAATTGGCTGTCAGTAATCATAAAATTTTCTTTCAAAATTTTTTTTTATTTTTTCATTCAAAACTTTGTTAAAGAGTTTACATGGGTATTGCTAATAACTGTTGGCCCGTAGTTGTTCGGGTCATGTTCGTCGTCTTTTTATCCCCGCATTTTCAAAAAAGCGGGGATACAGTTCTGATCTCCGCCCGCACGCCAATAGGGTCGTCCGTACGTCTGTGCGCCGAACATCAAGATATAATTTTGAAACTTACTACTCCTCTAAAATATGGTATGCATATGAGAAAAATATACATGGTTTGAATTTTGTCGCCAGTTGGTCCATGTGGCACCACTTGAAAATATAGCTAAAATATAGTTTTTGGCGAAAGGCTCCTTGCGTATATAATTCAAAGCGCTTAAAGTATTCTTAAAATATAATGTTCTATTAGCTATGCTGGTAGTGAAATCACGAACTAAACCGATCAAACAGAAAGAAAATATGGAGACTACAGTATGTGGGGTGGATTACTAGTAAATTGCTGCAGCATAGATTTTTCACTTAGTAATTATTTACAATTTCTGAAGACAAAACACAAGAAGCACTTATAAACTTGTACCCGGTGGTCCATATGATGAATGTTTGCAAGTGTTTCGTGTATTGCTATGAATAATTATAATACTGTTCGAGTATAGAATATATGGCGCTGCAATTAGTTAGTAATCCACTCTCTTCATTCTGTATATGTAAGCTGAATTTCAATATCTACTTTCATCGTTACATATACATGTATCCCAGTAAAGGTTGGGAATGGTGTTAATGATCTCTATTTACTAGTATAGCATTGCTGTGCACGCTGTTTTCTACATTAATTGAGTTACGCTTATGGGGCAGTTTGAGTTAGATAGGGACGAAAGTACACTTACTCATCGCGCTATTTCTTCAAACAGTGCATAATACGGCGACAGCACTTTTAGATTCAGCTATAGGGTCGGTAGATGTGAATAGAGGTTTCGGAGTTTTGATGAAATGAAATGAAACTTTATTTTGCAGCATACTCATGAACAGTTTACATAAATACAAAATAATAATAAAAAAGTGTATACTGCATGGAAATGTAATAGCCAGAAAGGCTGTCTTCCTGCCATTCCCAGACATGATTTATTTTGTCCTGACATCAGAGTGGTTTAGTTCAATGTCCTCCCCGATTCACAATAAGTGAACCCTTAGAGAGGCTTTTTGTGAAGCTTTCCCCATGTTCGGAGGTAATCAGAAAAAACAAGTGGTGATTTGAAAAGTCTTAGATTTAGGATTAATTGTAGAAACAGCGATAGTTGGTAGGATGTGATCACTTTATGCTGGGCCACAATCTGGACAGAATGGATTGATGCAAGTAATGTCAGAAGAATATCCATTCAAGAATGAATTAATTATTATCTTTTTAAACAGAGGCCTGCTATATTGCCTTACTTCGAGATTTAAATCATTCCAAATTTTCGGGAAAGAATGAATCGGGAGATCAGCAGAAAAGCGAGTTCTTGGTTTGAGGGAGCGCACATTCCCCGTTTGTCTTGTTTCCATTCCAGAAGGGTTAGTGTATATTTCGAAAGTATTGTCAAAGTATTGTCAAATGACATGGGAAGTTTATTGTGGTACCAGTCATGCATAAAAAGATGCACATGTAGCTTATTCAAATCTTCAAACTTCAGCATTCCACAGTTTTTAAATAAAGGTTCGGTGTGCGAAGTATATTTTCGATTTGTTATGATACGGATAGCCTTTTTCTGGAGTGTTGAAATTCTCCTGGTTGAGGGTACATGGCCCCAGACAAGTATACCATACAATATATGGCTAGGTATCAATGACTGAAACAATATCTTCAGGGCTTTCAAAGGAAGGATTCTTTTTGCCCTATTAAGGGCAAATATTGCCCTTGCCATCTTTAGGCAAACTGCAGACGTGTGTTGTTTGAACTTTAAATTTTCGTCCAGGTTGACCCCTAGGAATTTGATAGAGCTTTCCTCAAGTCTGTTAGTAACAAATTGAATGTTTATGTAGTTCAAAGATATATTTTTATTGGCGGCATTATACGAGTCGTTCTGCGGGTGTAACAACATACATTTGGCTTTACTAGCATTAAGACATAATCCATTTGCAAAGCATCATTCACTGATTTTATCGAGTTCAGTATTGGTCTCATCTAACAGAGTGTCTAGGTTCCCACTCGACACATGAGCTGTGGTATCGTCTGCAAAAGACAGCACCTTAAGCAGGGTGGATTGGCTGATGTCGTTAATGTATAATAAAAAGAGAAGGGGGTCTAAAACTGAACCTTTTGGTACACCAATGGAAACATCCATTACTTCCGATGTGCTGTTCATGAAAGATACAAACTGACACCGGCTTGTTAGGTAATCTTCGAACCAGGAGTTCGTTCGCTAAACCTTCTATACCGTAACTCTCGAGCTTCTTGAAAAATCTAGAAAAATTGATAGTGTACAATCCTTTGAAGTTTTATCATTTGCTTCTGCAACACTGTTTAATAGATGCAAAATGGGATGCAAAATCGAATGACCCTTCCTAAACCCAAACTGATACTTATATATAGCGTTCTGCTCGTCAAGGAAAGTGTATAATCGTGAGTACATTAATTTTTCGAGTATTTTTGAGAATGTTGGAAGAATACTGATAGGGCGATAATTGGTGAAAAGTTCAGGATCCCCAGATTTAAAGACAGGAATGATCTTGGCTAACTTCATTCTGTCTGGTACTCTACCTACTGCGAAAGATAGATTGATAATATGAGACAAGGGGTCTGCTATCTCGTATATAACCTTCTTCAGCAGTTTGGTAGACATATCAATACTATCAGTACTTGGTTTGCCTTTTAATTTATTAACACAGGTAACTATTTCTTGTGTGTTAGTAGGTGTTATAAAAAATGAATCCCCATTATTACGATTGCAGAGAAATTCTGAGAAGTGACATTGTGTCGGGGGCACTTGGGCACTTATATTCATACCAATGTTAGCAAAAAATGTGTTAAATCTGTTCTCGATTATTCTAGGGTCGATAATTCAATATTCCCGTCCATGAAGGAAGGCGGTAGTTGTCGGTTGTTATTTGACTTGTATATTGCCTCTCGCAAGATGTCCCACGTTTTTTTTAATATTATGTTTGTTTTCAAGTAGTACTTGATTATAATAATCTGCTTTGCACTTTCGCCTCAAGCGGTTATATTCCTGGCGAAATGTTTTGTAATCCGATGTGTTTTGGGTGGTAGGAAATTTTAGTTTTTTAACCCTTTACCCAACGTAACGGCCAAAACCGGCCAGCGCGATTCTCAAAAATCGCCAATGAATTTTTATTATTTTTTCAATTTTTGTCTCAAAAACATAGGTTATGACCCCTCGTTGGAACGAGCTCGTCGTGCTCGTTCCAACGAGGGGTCATAACCTATGTTTTTGAGACAAAAAATGAAAAAAATTAGTTATTCAAGAATTTTTTTTGCAAGTGTCGTCTGCTTTTCATGTTAGGTAAAGGGTTAACATACAATTTACTTTTAGTTTGGGACGATCGCAATAAGCCAGAGCTCATCCATGGTTCTCGTTTTATATCTTTCTTTTGAGAGGGGGTTGCTTTTAGGGGAAATGCTTGTTCAAATACTATGTGAAATTTATCCAGGAACCGATTATATGCCGAGTTAGGACAAACGTCATTGATAACATCAGAAAAATCACAAGCCGTTAAGAGTCTTTTAAAACGGATGACATTCCCAGTTTTCATTATCCGTCTATAAATAGGCGTTGCAACTGGAGAACGTTTATCTAATTCATCTACATAGAACGTGGCAAAAATGATCGCTGACGTCTGTAATTATAATTCCGGACGTGAACTTTGTAATATTATTGCTGAATATATGATCAATTATGGTAGCGGAAAACTCCGTAACTCTGGTAGGCTTTGTAATGGCAGGCAAAAAAAAAAACAGCAGTAAATAACGTGTCAATAAAGGTATTCGTTTTACTGTGGGTATTTACACTGAGCAGATCTATGGTAAAGTCACCCATGAGGTAGACTACAATGTTATCCCTGCTTAAAGAGTCTAGCAGTTCATTTAGTTTGACGAGGAACAAGTCCAGGTCTGCTTTAGGTGCTGTGTTTGGCCTGTAGATAGTCCCTACAATACATTTTTTCTTCAGAGATATTTCTATAAAGAGGGATTCAAAGACATGTGGTATGAAGACTGACAGATCATTTCGTATTTTGTAGGGTATACTATCATTTATGAACATTCCTACACCTCCCCTCCCATCATCGTTGTCAGGACGTGTACGGGACACTAGCGGGTGATAACCCTCAAGCCGGTAATCAACGCCAGATTTCAAGTTAAATATTTCTGTCATTCCAATCACATCGAAAAAGTTATAATTTGTCTGCAGGTCAGCCAATAAGTTGTGCATATTTTCAAAGTTTGCATTCAAACTACGACACTTGATGTTGAGTGGGGAGAGAGTTTTCATTTTGCTTGAAATTTCATCTTTAAAGTGTTCGGGCGTGAAGTAGTGGCAACCGGAATCACGAGAATTGAATGGGAGGGCGAGGTCTTCTTCCTCGCTAGAAATAATATCATTCAGTTTTGTCATGAAATCAAAGGTGACATTATTTTGGATCTCATCAAGAGAAATTGTATTAGCCACAATTGATTAAAGGGGCAAAGAAAGCAACCGATGGTCCGAACATGCGTAAAAACTTATCTTGATTTTCAAGGACTATAAGAAAACGTACAAGAAAATGGTAAACTATATAGCAAAATTCCACAGGTATTACTCTGACACCAGGAACTGATGGATAATATTCATACATAATGGGTATGTCAGGTTTTTGGAAAAGCACCTTCTCATAGAAGTATTAAGAAATTATGGTCCTTAAAGATGATCAATTGTCAGTCACGAATGCGGTCGCCTTGTAGATTAAAGCACAGTCAACGAGCATTGTAGTTCAACCGTAGTGCATCCAATGGTGCCACTTTTGTAGTTAAAGAATTGGTTTCAGGCGAAAGACTCTAACAGTATATAATTCGAAACGTTTAAAGTATGTTCCGATGTTCCTGTTGGGCCTATAGCGGGCACAGACGGTTTCAGAATTTTCATTCAAACCCCCCTCCCCGGTGGCACCACGTTTGTCGTTAGAGAGTTGGTTTTCTCCGAAACGCCCATACGGTATTTAATTAGAAACGTTTAAAGTATGCTGTGTTGTTCTGGTAGGTTCTGTAGATGTTCGTAAAGGTTTCTGATTTTTTATTCGACTCTCAATGGCTCATGTGGTTTACGTTGGTTGTTAGGGAGTTGGTTTCCGGTGAGAGGCTCCTAGGGAATATAAATCAAAACGTTTAAAGTATGTTCAGGTATTCGGGTAGGGTCTTTAGGCACTATAACGCTTGTCATTAGGGTGTTGCTTTTCTATGAAAGGCTCCTATGGGCATGTAATGCGAAACGTTTTAAATACGTTCAGGTGTTTAAATAGAGTCTGTATATGTGCACAAAGGCTTCGGATTTCTGATTCGCACCTGCGTGGCTCCGGTGGCACAACTTCTGGCATCAGGGATGTTGTTTCCAGCAAAAGTCTCCCTGAAGACAAAGAACCAAGTTTATCGTACATAGTTTTTAAATACAATTTAAATTTTCTTTCAAAGTCATTTTGTATGTTTTTTTTGCACTGAAGAATTTGCGAATGAATGTTTTGTCATATGATACCTGTTTAAGTGATTTGATAGTGTTATACACAATGTTTTCTAACTGTTTACGTTCGCTATCAAATAATTATCTTTCAGAGTTTTTCTTACACGTTCCACGTGATCTTGGTGTGGTGGTTATTAGGTTTATGGTGGCTAATATTTCACTGATTACATTTTCTGTTTCCCCTAGAGTCCTCACTATAGGTCTTTATCATAAAGTGCTAATTTTGGCGTTTTATATTATGGTTGGCGAGGGCATCAGTAACATTTATTTGACTGTTGGCTGTCCACTTGAGCGAATACGTGTGGCTATGATATTGATATTTAGAACATTCCTTGGATATTTTGTCATGATATTTTAACCCTGTACTTAACATGAAAAGCAGACGACACTTGCAAACAAAATTCTTGAATAACTATTTTTTTTTCATTTTTTGTCTCAAAAACATAGGTTATGACCCCTCTTTGGAACGAGCTCGTCGTTGTGACGCAACTTCTTATTTCATTAACCCTTTACCTAACATGAAAAGCAGACGACACTTGCAAACAAAATTCTTGAATAACTAATGTTTTTCATATTTTGTCTCAAAAAGATAGGTTATGACCTCTCATTGAAACGAGTTCGACGAGGTCATTCCAAAGAGGGGTCATAACCTATGTTTTTGAGACAAAAAATGAAAAAAAATACTGAAAATTAATTGGCGATTTTTGTGAATAGCGCTGGCCGGTTTTGTCCGTTACGTTGGGTAAAGGGTTAAATGCAAAGTTAATTGGTCATGGCCTGATCAGACTATTCCGTGGTCGTTTTCACGCAGAAACAATCAACAGCTGATCTAGAGAGTGTATTAATGCATAATCTACGACGATGGCACCATTGTATTGGAAGCTCGTTCCAACTCGTGTTTATTGGTTCTTCTATTTGGGATCTCCCGGTACATTCACTGTCACTGATTTCTTTGCCCATTGGATTTCTAGTATTGGGAAGTACCGGGACTAAAAGATATAAAAATAAATACAAGTAAATGCGAGTATGCAGTTTATTGAAAACGAAGCTATCATGCCCACCTGTGAGCACAAAGAAATGTGAAAAAAATATTGTAATGGTGTAGGGGTGCATGCACCGTTCCACATCCGCATAAGTCCGCTGCTAGAATCGAAGTTTGCTTGAAATACATAATAAACGGGCTTTACGAAATAAAGTCCGATGAGTCTTGGGAAGATCTCATGCGTCCCCTACAGTGGTCAGTTTAACAGTTTTGCTATCTCGCCGGAATTTTGTGGTTCTCTCTGGCTACTTTGGACGCCGCCGGTATCAGAGAAAGCCGTAGTATGCAGAGAGAACGGTAAGTAAGACTTATGAACATTTCAAGCAGAGAGGACGTGGCAACCGTTACTTATTCCCAGTTTCTTATTCGACATTCGTTATCAACCGATAAAATCAGTTGATATCAAATGTCGAATAAGAAACTGAGAATAAATAATGGTTGTCACTTTCGCTCAAGCAGAATGAAGTGGGTATTCATAGAAGATGCATTGCTCCTCCAAACACCACAATTAGAGTGAGTGTTAGAACATATATCGCAATGTATACAGCAAGTAATGTAGAATAACACTCATTTTAAATATAAGCAGCGTAGTGACGTGGGGCCTGAATCCAGGCCTGATTTGTTGAAATACATACTGCAATAGCCGGTACGGGACACGGGTGGCGTAAACTACTTCGCTCAGTGACACGAAGTAAGGCCGTTGTTAATCAATCTTGATTCCAAGAGACAGATGCAGAATACGCTAATTATTAACTATTAATTATCTGCACGCAAGTATTCATGCACATCAGCTGAGCTGTGGTATAATCTGAGATGTAAATGAACCAATACTTTTAGTGTAGATACTTTCCAAAACTGAAGTGTGAAATTTGTATAAAATGTTTCTACCACGTTAGTCCAAGCTTTGGCCCCAAGTTCGTAAAATAAATTTATGATGTCGTCGCCTGAGTGCTAGAATGTTCTATGTCCCCTATGGGACATAGAACATTCTAGCACTCAGGCGACGATGTGGTACGCCCTTTCGACGCGCCATTTTATAAATAAATACCACACTCAATGACATTCGGAACAACGTCGCCGAATCTGTCAATCGGTTACAAACGAAGCAGCACGGTCGATTTATACCACCTGTAGTTTGTTGCAGTTCGGTGAATACTGTTGTGATAAAAACCGCGCCATCCTTGTCGTGACCCATAAATAACTAAAATGTGCTATTCTTTCATTTTCCAATACATGCGTGCGCTTGACGTAAATAAGCATAAATTAACAGAGGCCTGCGCTAGGTTCGTATTTAGTACCCCTCGATCGGAAATCCCACAAGCTGATCACTTTGTCTCAAGGAATACCTAAAATAATGGTTCTGTTTTCTTCGACTGTCTGTTATATTCTGTAAATCGTCACAACCCTTATATCACTGATCCAGATGTGTGTGAAAAATTACACAGAGAGGATTTAAAATATTTTGAGAGGAAATGCATTCAAAATTCAATTAGCTAATGTGATTGGATTATTTGATTGGGTTTATTGAAATAGGGATACCGTTTCTACCAAAATTATCATTATCTTGTGCATCGTATAAAGTATTAAACAGCACATTATTCTTTAAAAATCGATAGAATAACAACACGGCGGATTATGTAACTGCATCGAATTGCGCACTAACGAACGATTGGTCGGGCAGATTGGCCACAGCACACTTTCATTTAAGCACAACTCGTTCCAAATTCTGAAATGCAAGACTTTGGGAAATTTGATACATCATTACTTGATGCGTTGCTCATCATTGCGTAATAATGCATCACACAGTTTTGTTAGATAATATACACTACATAATATCGTTTTTATTGCATAATTTTTAATGTATTGCTTTAACCCGATCGCGACTATTATCGAATACTTTATTATGATGTTCTACGCTACTATGTGACTAACTGTTGGAATGATCTCGAGGAGCCCTTTGCAGCAATTCTTTAGGTGCGGGGCCATCGGTAATGGGGGTGGGGTGGTATGTGGGCCCACCCTGATCTTTTCGTCTGGATTGGAGACTTAGATATCGATTCTCTTTTGTATGTAATCATGTACTTTCTTACGAGACAAGATTTGATGCTAAACAAATGGTGCCCGATACGGTCTGTTGGGACCCGGTATGACCAATTTGGAGTTCCGATTGAGTACGTGTTAATTAAAGAAGACGTTGTGCCAGGACTACTACATGTATATTTTATTTATTCACATAATAAATTTCCAAGAAGTGTTGAAAAGTTCTAAAAAGTATCTAAAATTCCAACGACACCAACAAGTCATGCCTTCGACGAAGGCATGCCTTGGTAAAGAAGTTGGAGTATTAGTCCATCACAGTCGGGACAGATTAGGTATACACCCATACCCCGATCAGTCATCCTTGCAACAACCTCGATCAGATGATAGAATTACAAGGTTGTTAACTTTTAGGCATATATATAGGTTATTAATGTGATAAAAGGGAGCATGATAGGATAAGCCTTAATCGCATAATGCGACTTTCACACCAAAGGCGTTGTTTATTTCATGATGCGATTGTGCATTCCAATGCAACAAACTCATGACCGGAACACTGTATCGTATTCTGCTATATATGTAGCGTAATCATTCACACTATTCCCTGCACCTGGAAACGCTGTAAAATAATTTCCATTGCCATGCGGTTCTATGTGAGTTATTGTTTAAACCCCGTACCTCGCGTAATTGCCATTTCGTTCTAGCCTACTAACAAATGTTTACTTCAGTCTTGCCAAACATGTATGATCCCTAACTCGAATATTAATATTTTATTAGAAATTTCCCAAGAGAAAATTCGTTTGGGGAACACAAATTCGTTTGGGGTGCAAAGAAATTCGTCAATTGGAGTGTCGGTGGGGGGTCCGCGCATGTATCATAAGATCGCACATACTAATTATTTTCTTCAGCTGACGCTTGTGGGTTTGGAGGTTGCCTTTACCGTGTTTTTTATTGCGTTGTTGACCCTTGGTCATTTGTTATATTATCATCGACTTTTCTGCCCCTAAAGCATTGCAGGTGGCGTCTTGTTCACCCAATGGACGATGCAGAATATCATAAAATTGCGATCTTGACTCGTTATGTCTCATCGTTTGTGTTCATCTCACGCTGCCTCATGTCGTTAACCCTTTACCTAACGAATCGGCATCATTCGTCCGCGTAATTTACAAATTAAGTAGTTAAAAATATATATTTTTCAAATTTTTTTAACGAAACCATATCATGTGATGTGACCTCTCATTGGAATGAGCTCGTTCCAATGAGGGGTTACATGATATGGTTTTGTTGAAATATTTTGAAAAATTTAATTTTTTCAACTGCTCAATTTGCATATTACGCGCATATTACGCGGGCGGATGCGGGCGATTCGTTAGGTAAAGGGTTAATAAACCTCACACAGTCACACACACATACAGTTCGGCTAATGTGAAATTGATGCGAGATTCTGTCACGAAAATACCTCAGAATTTATTTTCTGAATCAGGTCTCCCAGTCCAAGGCCATGTCTTGCAGCCTAAATCTGACTCCTTAGGCCTTCACTCTTCTGGTTGTGCAGGTGGTGGCTTTTCGCCGCGCTCAGTCTAGGGCCACGTCTTCGGCTCACCTAGACGACATCCCTCGGTGCACTCTAGTTCAGCTTTCCTAAAGCAAGATGTCTCCAAGAGCCTGGGACTGCTAGAGTCGCCCATTTTCAGAATGATTCAAATTAAATACCCATCTCAATACGATGTCGATTCCCACCATTCGTACCCTATTCGCTTAAACTTTTATCCAGTCCAGCTCGGCCCCGTTTCGAAGTTTTCTGTTGGGTCTGTTGATCAAACTCCACGCTCTGTCGGTTGCTTCTCCCAACCTTCCTTCGAAGCAAGGGAAACACTGTCACTTTTCAACTTATTATCCACTTTTTGGCGGTCCTCATTCCGTTCTGCCGTTGGCTTGTCAGACATCTTCAAAACTTGACCGAACACCACAGAACATCTCAGTCGATCACCTGATCGAGACTCCGCGTTCACTACACTGCACACCTGCTAAAAGGGGGCGCGGTGGCGTCGCGGTGGCGTCGCGGTAACCGGTTCTCGTCAGATCACCGAAGTTAAGCAACGTCGAGCGCGGTTAGTAGTTGGATGGGTGACCATTTTAGCGACTGATTCGTGCTCCCGCGTTGTGTCCATGGGCAAGGCACTTAACCCCGATTGCCTACATGGGGGCACGATGACGCTGTGTACTAAGGCGTACTGCACGTCGATGGTGCGCATGTCTTCAACCAATCTAACCCTGCCTGTGTTGCAGTGCGGAGTTACGATGTTGGGGAGCTGGCAGCTGCTCGTCGTTGCGCGGTGGTTCTCTCCGGGTACTCCGGCTTCCTCCACCCGTAAAACTGTCACGGTCATGATTAGCCATTATGCATAAGTATGTGACCTTAAACACCAATAAATAAATAAATAATGAATGAATGAATGAATGACAAGGCTGGGATTGTGTCGGTTAAGGTGTTAAGAAAATAGTTGTCTAGTCAGGGGCGGCGGAACGATTTTCAGAGTGGAGGGGGGGGGGGGGGGGGGGAGGGCTGGATCGGGCGATGGATGGTCGTCGGTAAGAAAATTTTAAATTCCAGGGTCCCAAAACCCCATTTCCATGCATCTGAGTGGATATTTTTAGATTTTTCAGGAGATGTATTTGAAAGATTTCACACTTTGAGAGCCGTTAAAAAACGTCGGTAAAGCATACAGGTGAGGTCTATTTATCAGCTTTGGTCGTAACAACCAAAGCTGATAAATAAACCTCACCTGTATACTCTACCAAACGTTTACAGCAATTATACTGTCCGTGGATTATCTTGTTTGGGGGCGGATTTGGTACTTGTGTGTCTGTAAGATTACGATCTATTTCAGTTAACCAATGTTTTAACAGACAGTATATATTTTAGCGTTTGCAGCCACTTACTGCAAAAAAAAAACAAAAAAAAATCGATCCGATATGCATCGAAACTGAACCAGTACGAGAGAAACACAGCTGGCGAAAATATGGGAGAGGCTCTGGATCTGCACCTTGTTTCACCAGTCATTGGTTGTGTTAAAATATCTGCATACAAAAAAACATGGCCGGCAAAAAAGTGGAAGGGCTGAACCCCCAGCCCCCCCCCCCCGGTTCCGCCGCCCCTGCTAGTTGTTACAGCGATTGGTGGCGATTGCTATGAGTACCCTCCCCAGAACTGATTTCTCAGACATCTTGTCTTCTGATATTTGAACACATCCATCATTCTCATTGGAATCTTTTGAGCTGCTCAAAGACGCAGATAACCAACGTTTCGTTGAGGAAAGGCATTCACGGGTAACGCAAGATGCATCTTTGAGGGAAGGGCCTGTGGAGTATATCATGTGTCGGTGGACTGCTGTTTCATTGGCTCCCAAAGTTCAAATGTAAAACGTATGGTCATATTTGTGATTCATGTCGTCCCCCCGAGTTCCAATGTGTTCTATGTGCCAGTTGGCACATAGAACACATTGGAACTCAAGAGACGATATGTCAATGCGTCACATCTAAATATGGTGACGTCACAGATGGCTACCACAGCGGCATGCCCACTAAGGCTAATACCTATTTCAGGCGCAATGGATTGAAGGGAGGTATAGAATTCATCATAATGTGCTCAGAGTTAGGAAAGAGGATTGTTTTGCCAATAATAAGAAAAAAACAATAATTCGTGAACATGTTGAGCAAATACCTCAAGCATAATGGTATTTTTTACTTTGAATGCAGTGGCAGATGATGATATATGAATTACTAGAACGGCTGCCACGTGGATAAACTTATTTGTTCTGTGTGGTTGCCGATGATACCGGTCTCTCAGTTTTCTGATTGTATTATGTTCATCTAATTGTAAATCTGTTTACTTCGTTCCCAGGTTAACCATAAACAATTCTAACAAGAAGAGAAATATTTGGCACATTCAGTATTCTTAAAAACAAGTTGGGTAACGTTCTTTGTGGGAACTTTCTGTTCCTGCACTCCATACAGGGTGTGACACGACATCTAGGCCATTCGATGTCTCAAAGCTACGACACTAGAACTCTTTGAAAACAACAAGACTTTTCGGGAGGGTGTCGAAATCATGTTGAACAGACCAATCGATGAAGGTTCTAAAAAGACATTGTTGAGGCAGGAGAATTCTCACTAATATGCCTTTACAAGGGTGAAACTCTAGGCAGCTTGGATATGCTTCATGACAAACTATTCCCAGAGAAGGTAGCAAAATCATCAAATGACTATCGACTCTGCAGCTCTGCCACCTACATTAGCTTTGGACAAGCATCACAGTTTGCTAACATATTTTCGAGTCCACAGGAAATAGATGTCCTGACTGTAACCGATTTAAGTTTGGATTAACCCTTTACCCAACGTAACGACCAAAACCGTTCAGCGCTATTCACAAAAATCACCATTCAGTTTCCTTTTTTTCTCTTTTTTGTCTCAAAAACAAAGCTTTTGACCGCTCAGTGGAACGACCTCGTTCCAGTGAGGGGTCATAAGCTACGTATTTGATGCAAAAATGAATAAAATGAGTTATTCCAGAATTTTGTTTGCAAGTGTCGTCTGCCTTTCATGTTTGGTAAAGGATTAAGGGATAGTGCTCCCTAGCTACATATTTCAGATAAGGCACCGGTCCCTGCCCATCTGCTAAATGTACTAAAATGTTTCCTCCAAAGATGCTGCAAAACTTCACAGTGCAGTTGTACGAAAGTCGGTATGGAATGCAATCTTATGTCCTGCAAATTACATGGCTCCCGATTGAGAAGCAGTTGAATGTTTCCAAGGAGAAAATACACATACTCGTGTTGAAATTTTCAAATCGTCGTTTCGAAATTCAACACCTTTCAAACCGTGTCCCTTGTTGGCAATCATACGGTCGTTGATGCCGTGTTGTTTGTTTCGTATAATCAACTTATCAAATAGCGTACAGTATATTCTCGAATGTTAGTTTAAAAGTTGGAAAACAAATCTGAACATCAATTTTGACAGAATGCCTTTTCTATACTTGTTATTACCAAACTGTGAGAGAAGAAAATGTTTGGCTGACAATCGTTTCGGATAATTAACCAATGTTGGTTAAATTGGGTGCACTTCAGTGGTTGTCTTGTTGGCAATTCTTTTCAACAAATGCGTCAAATATTCAGGATTCAGACAACCACCCATTTCAGTTGAATAGAAAGGACTGTAGAAAAAGTTCAGGAACAGATAATCTAATGAACACAATGAGGACACTTGGGATTGACATCCCCCACCACTGGTCTCATTATATCTTGATACGTTTTTGAGCAAAGCATTTGACTTTTTTTTTTATCTTTACCCTTTGTGCTAGGCGGTCCGTAAGCCATGAGCAGCCCTTCCTTTATCCAACAATTATTCGTGACTAGACAGTAATATGACTTGGCAAGCTTCAATGATTGCACATCGAGTAATTTTCATTTCCACTTCCCCTACCTTAAAAATCTCCGTCGGTACGTCTGAAGTAGTGCGGCAATGGGAATGCCTCAGAAAAGCAGGTTTTCCATCGTGCCTTCAATTTGGACTTTCAGTATGTTGTGGCCAATATGTTTCTCTAACGAAAAAGTATTAATCAGTTCTGTTCCATTTGTTTCTAGGACTGACGATTTTCTGTATTTTGATTGGAATAAGATACCATGTAGACTATTACACACTGGATAATACGCGAATATTACGAGTGACGGGATAAAGGAAGAATTACAGATTCGTTCTCTCAATTAGTCATTCCGTCAATGTGTGATGCCTCTAATGCGAGATTTGCTTAAGAAATTAACCCTCTTCACACTGATGTAAAATTCCGAATTTTAAGCAACAAATGATTCCATTTCAATCTTGCTTGATTGAGTGCAACGAGAGAAATTGGGGCATCTATACTCGATGCAAGCGTGATAAGCCAATACATCTTTTTATGACAAGGTTAACATTTTAAACGGTTTTCTTCAAATTGTAGGAAGGTATAATACTTTTACCCAAAAATATTGCCAAGAGAGGAATTTTCTTGCAGAAGTATTAAAATATATAAAAAAAACCCTTTACCCAACGCAACGGCCAAAAACGGCCAGAGCTATTCTAAAATATCGCCAATTAATTTTCATTATTTTTTTCATTTTTTGTCTCAAAAACATAGGTTATGACGCTTCGTTGGAACGAGCTCGTCGAGCAATGAGGGGTCATAACGTATGTTTTTGAGACAAAAAATGAAAAAAATAGTTATTCAAGAATTGTTTTTGCAAGTGTCATCTGCTTTTCATTTCATGTTAGGTAAAGGTTTAATGCATAACATAATGTGAGTGGTAAAGAAATATGTGTTTGATAGAAAGAAGTTTGGTTTTATGTAACAAATGATGCACGTGGTTGCGACCAGATGGCATTTTTTTGGACCGGTGTAACAGGAATGGAAGTCCGTAGGAAAATTAGTCCCTCTGGACTATTATTCCGCGGAATTATAGTTCTAGGTCTAACATTCTAGGAATGGTAGTCCGCCGGACTACTATTCCTAGAAATGTTAGACCTCGGACTATAATTCCGCGGAATAATAGTCCAGAGGGACTAACGTTCCTACGGACTTCCATTCCTTTTACACCGGCAAGTCAAGCTTTAATGTGCATATTCACCTCAGCATCGCTTCGGTCAATATACACATTACAGGTGGCTGGACGGTGTTTTTGTGTAAGTTTGTTAGACGGATTTACTAAATTGTAACAGGTGAGGATCGCAGAGTTAAATAATTCATCACAGCGATTGTTATCATGTTTAAAATATGAATGCATTGCATGTTGGACACATATTCCAAATACCGTTCACAGAGTGGAGTGTCCCACTGAAAACTTAGAGATAATAAAAACGCCCCATAAAACACGATAACATTATTGATAATCCATTTCGGTATTTCAGCGTTCGTGATAAAAACACATAAATCATTGGTAATTTGTTATCAATCAGAACAGTATTTTCCCATTCTGAGAAATTCGTGAACAGTGACTGAGGAAGAAACCTCCATTTCGTGTTGATTGAATGTCCTGTGAACGTCACTTGTCAAGATTGACGGCCAAGGTACGAGTGAAGCCATTAAGTGTATTTTATAAATTTATTACATCTCGCCGTTGAGAGAGATATTGGGGATTCATCACAGACAAACCGGTTTAAAGGTGAAAAATGGGATCATAAATGTATTTTTCCTACATTTTCGTCGCAGTTTTCTTTTTATATCTGTAATTAGGTGCCATATCGTTCGTCCACTTGACGCCTTCTTGGTTTTTATAAGTTCGTGTTTTCACACGAAATTGCCACTTTGTCGCTCTCTTTAGATAACACGTCTATACGCTTGAGAAAATTATTTTCCGGACGTTATTGTAAGTTTGTATAACCACGTAAATTCTTATTACATTCATTCATTACTTTATTACGCTCAAACCATTTCTTGGTACAAATAATTGCATTACATGAAATGGAGAATGAGCACCAAAGAAACTAGTCAAAAGAAAACAAATTGTGCGGTACAAAGTGACTGTAGACTTTTCCCGCCATAGTTATTGGTAATGGCTATATTACAAAGATGTTGTGACGAAGGTTTTTTTTTTTTTACATTTTGTCCGAACTACGTTAACCCTTTTCAATGTAACGCCAATACCGACCAGCGCTGTCAAAAAAATTACCATTCAATGATTTTTTTCCATTTTTGTCTCAAAAACATAGTTTATGACCCCTCATTGGAACGAACTGATTGAGTAAGTTCCAATGAGGGGCCATAAGCTATGTTTTTGACGCAAAAAAAAAAATGAAAAAATAGTTATTCAAGAATTTTGTTTACAATAGTTGTCTGTCTTTCGTGTTAGGTGAAGTGTTAAATTACTGAGGTTTCCAGATAATCAATTTTATCTCAGGGCAATACTGGTTAAAGAGTGAAGTCACTGGATTATTTGCTATTTTCCAAAATATCTTTTAAAATTTTGTGATGGAGTGGGCAAAAGTGAGGGTAAAAGAATGGATGGTGAACACCGTGAATTAATTTGAAATACAAGTACAGTTCCGACAGGCATGATAGCATAGCATTCACCCGGGTATCCGACGTTTCATGAATACGAAATTCTACCCACTATATATATGACCGGTTCTTCATTAACCCTTTACCTAACATGAAAAGCAGACGACACTTGCAAAAATAATTCTTGAATAACTAATTTTTTTCATTTTTTGTCTCAAAAACATAGGTTATGACCCCTCGTTGGAACGAGCTCGACGAGCTCGTTCCAACGAGGGGTCATAACCTATGTTTTTGAGACAAAAATGAAAATATTTTGAAAATTAATTGGCGATTTTTGAGAATAGTGCTGCCGGTTTTGGCCGTTACGTTGGGTAAAGGGTTAATTAAATTTTTGATGATTATTCCTATAATTTGTGTTTGCAATCTAATATTATTGCGACCGTGGAAATACTACCCACCCCGTGGAAAGTTACCAGTCCAGTCCTTGGCTGCCGTACTGCATGTTTCTTTCCATCAGAGAGATTGAATAATACCATTCTATCCACTATATATATGACCGGTTCTTCATTAACCCTTTACCTAACATGAAAAGCAGACGACACTTGCAAAAATAATTCTTGAATAACTAATTTTTTTCATTTTTTGTCTCAAAAACATAGGTTATGACCCCTCATTGGAACGAGCTCGACGAGCTCGTTCCAATGAGGGGTCATAACCTATGTTTTTGAGACAAAAAATGAAAAAATAATGAAAATTAATTGGCGATTTTTGAGAATAGCGTTGGCCGGTTTTGGCCGTTACGTTGGGCAAAGGGTTAAATAGTTCCGACCACTGGGTGACGAAAGTCAAGAAGTGGCTTAACAGGAATGCAAAGACTGAACATCTGGCCCTCTTCAACACGGCTGTGTAGTTTTGTAAGCAGTGAATTTCTTCACCAGATCAACGCACTGGTGACAGGGGACCAAAGACAGACGAGTATCACACGCTTCGTTATTTCATTTTACATTCAGTTGTTACAGCCAAGTTTTGAAATGACACACGGAGAATAAACGTCCGTCCCAGTCCTCTGCACTGGCGCGTCGACTGTGCTAACACAACTACTTGTAGATGTGTAAGATGTCCTTTAGACGAATAGAGAAAGATTTTGAGGAGAAACCAGGGTGTGCGTGTGGAGGGCGGCGGTGGGGGGGGGGGGGGGGGGGGTATATCTTGTGCTTTAATCTCCGCTTGTGTTTAATCTATTTGTTACTACGTTTTCTGTTATTGATAATAATACATTTTGATAGGGTTGTCAATTCCTTTTTATTGGTGTTGGATATTAATGCTGAAAATTTCATTATGTTTGCGTGTGTTTAGTACGATTTATGCACATATTTCTTTCTGTGGATAATAACACATGGGCAGCCTAACATGTAATGATTTTCCTTACCTATGCGTATAGCATAAGGTGCAGAGTGGCTCGTCTCTGTGTGTCCTAGTTGAGTCACCGGTTTCTATTCGAAGACGATGATTGGAAGTTCTGAACTTCAGAAATATTCCTACCTAGTCGGCAGGAAGTTCATTCAAGTATTTCACAAATTCGAGTGTTGCTTTAATATGTGGTAGATACAGCCATTGGGTGAATCACTCACCTCCATGCTCTATGACTACATAAACTGGCCAACAAGCTTAGCTCCGACATACGCTATTAACCCTTTACCTAACATGAAAAGCAGACGACACTTGCAAAAATAATTCTTGAATAACTAATTTTTTTCATTTTTTGTCTCAAAAACATAGGTTATGACCCCTCATTGGAACGAGCTCGACGAGCTCGTTCCAATGAGGGGTCATAACCTATGTTTTTGAGACAAAAAATGAAAAAATAATGAAAATTAATTGGCGATTTTTGAGAATAGCGCTGGCCGGTTTTGGCCGTTACGTTGGGTAAAGGGTTAAATAGTTCCGACCACTGGGTGACGAAAGTCAAGAAGTGGCTTAACAGGAATGCAAAGACTGAACATCTGGCCCTCTTCAACACGGCTGTGTAGTTTTGTAAGCAGTGAATTTCTTCACCAGATCAACGCACTGATGACAGGGGACCAAAGACAGACGAGTATCACACGCTTCGTTATTTCATTTTACATTCAGTTGTTACAGCCAAGTTTTGAAATGAGACACGGAGAATAAACGTCCGTCCCAGTCCTCTGCACTGGCGCGTCGACTGTGCTAACACAACTACTTGTAGATGTGTAAGATGTCCTTTAGACGAATAGAGAAAGATTTTGAGGAGAAACCAGGGTGTGCGTGTGGAGGGCGGCGGTGGGGGGGGGGGGGGGTATATCTTGTGCTTTAATCTCCGCTTGTGTTTAATCTATTTGTTACTACGTTTTCTGTTATTGATAATAATACATTTTGATAGGGTTGTCAATTCCTTTTTATTGGTGTTGGATATTAATGCTGAAAATTTCATTATGTTTGCGTGTGTTTAGTACGATTTATGCACATATTTCTTTCTGTGGATAATAACACATGGGCAGCCTAACATGTAATGATATTCCTTATCTATGCGTATAGCATAAGGTGCAGAGTGGCTCGTCTCTGTGTGTCCTAGTTGAGTCACCGGTTTCTATTCGAAGACGATGATTGGAAGTTCTGAACTTCAGAAATATTCCTACCTAGTCGGCAGGAAGTTCATTCAAGTATTTCACAAATTCGAGTGTTGCTTTAATATGTGGTAGATACAGCCACTGGGTGAATCACTCACCTCCATGCTCTATGACTACATAAACTGGCCAACAAGCTTAGCTCCGACATACGCTATTAACCCTTTACCTAACATGAAAAGCAGACGACACTTGCCAAAAAAATTCTTGAATAACTAATTTTTTTCATTTTTTGTCTCAAAAACATAGGTTATGACCCCTCGTTGGAACGAGCTCGTTCCAACGAGGGGTCATAACCTATGTTTTTGAGACAAAAAATGTAAAAATAATAAAAATTCATTGGCGATTTTTGAGAATCGCGCTGGCCGGTTTTGGCCGTTACGTTGGGTAAAGGGTTAACCATTAGGGTTATGACAGTAAAAATTATCCCAGATGTAGCAGGGACCGCATGAAGTTAGAATACTTATTAAGTAGTCCATCCAGACATATCTACTAGTATGGGATATATGCTGCTTATATGCATACGTGAAAAGACATAGTGAAATTTTAGTTCTGCTGTTACTGACCTGTCAAGCCCAGTATACGATCATTCTTGACTTAACTCCTTGCATGCTGCAGGAGGATATTCCTTCCCGGGTCAGGGAACCCATTGCTATTACCATAAGTCAAATTTGAGGATATTTAACCAAATTTCCCCTTGTAGTTGTATAGATTTGTTAACCCTTTACCCAACGTAACGGCCAAAACCGGCCATCGTTATTCTCAAAAATGGATAAATAATTTTTATTATGTTTCCATTTTTTGAGACAAAAATGAAAAAAATAGTTATTCAAGAATACAAGGGTATACTCCAACTTCTTCATACACCGTGAAATAAAGGGTACCATTTTTTACGCCGACGATTAATTTTAGATATTTAAGTTGCAGGTTTCGAAACATATCTAAATTTTCAAAACTTCAGACTTCACTCCCATACATAATTATCAGCTTTATGATTTTTGTTCAAAAGGTACACTTGGCTGGATTTTGATAGTGTTGCTTTAATGTGTGGTAGATACAGCCATTGGGTGAATCACTCACCTCCAACCCTTTACCCAACGCAGACTATATCAAAATTTATTATTTTAAACATCATTTATTCAAATTTTTCAAAAAAATTCAACAAAACCATATCATGTGACCCCTCGTTGGAACGAGCTCGATATTTTTTCAACTGCTGAATTTGCATATTACGCGGGCGGATGCGGCCGATTCGTTGGTTAAAGGGTTAAAATTCTTGATTGTGTTATAATGCTGTACATTGCATTTATTGCTCGTTCTAGATTGTTATTTATCGACTTAGCCATTTTTTGTAAAATTGTATGCGGGCGGGCAGTTCTTTATTTTATTTTTTTTTATTTTTGTAATTATTTCTTTGCCATCAAACGTTCATGTTCTTGGTTTGTTTTATGTTTTAGGCCTCATAATCTACAGAATAGCATGGGTTGTGATGTATTTCGTCCCTTGGTTGCAAGAAGGCTTTGCATGCTTAAGCATTGCAAAGCTTCCTTGCACTCAAGGGACAAATTGATCAGAATTATTAACTACGGTAAAATTTTTTTTTATTTTTGTAAGTTTGCGTTGCTATAAAAAGAGAACATGCGGCAGCCAAATGGACCGTACGGGAGGGCCTGAGAAACTGATTTTTTAAACTTTTTTTAGGCCTAATGCGAGAAAAGTATTCCTAAATATTTTATCTCATTTACTTCTTCGACTTGTCCATATTGAATTTTAAAAATAAATATTCTCCGGTTGCGATTTCCAAAATTTATCATTTTTGTTTTGGATACATCAATTTCCCTTTACAGGTTGTTCAATAACCCACGAATTTATCAAGAACAAACTGCAAATGTTTTGTACTTTTAGCAAGTATAACGGTGTCATCACCGTACAAGAGTACGCACTCGCGGACAAAACATAACGTCTCTTTTCCATTGAAGATTGCATCTCGGATTATCTAGTCACATCTTTTTCTATCAGAAATTGGTCCAGATCGTTTAAAAAGAGTGCAAAAAGGAACGGTGACAGCTATTCTCCCTGCCTCAATCTCTGTTCACATGGAAAAGCATCAGAATACTCGGTTCCCCATGCGAACTCGTTATTTAATTCCAGTATATACGTTTAATACAACTGAAACAGTCCCCCTATATACCATTATTTATTAATTTTTGTTAAAGTGATCGCCAGACTTTGTCTAAGCTTTGCTTAAAATCATCAAACAACACAGTATAACTTTTTAGAACACTTCTTAAACACTCATCATACTAAATGTAGGGAAAATGTGGAACAGCCTTTTCTAAAACCTGTACAAGCCTTTAGAACTCTTCTTAAAACAGTAATCTGTAATATCTTCTTTGCTGATTTTCTTATTCAGGCGATCATTATATTCTGAATCAAATACTGGGCCACCTGAAATGTCGATCTCCGGGTAAGAGGTGTGATTTGCTCTTTTAAATAAACGGAACAACTCTTCTAGTGAATCGTGCGAGCTTGGCAGTTCCGGTTTAATGGACTAGTCCAACATTTCCAGTACGTGTTCTGATTTTAGTGCAGAGGTTTTAAAATTTGTTTGCCTTTTGCTTACGATGTGCGTTACAAATTTTTAACCCCTTACCCAAATTAACGGCCAAAACCGACCAGCGCGATTCTCAAAAATCGCCAATTAATTTTCATTATTATTTCATTTTTTGTCTCAAAAACATAGGTTATGACCCCTCGTTGGAACGAGCTCTTCGAGCTCGTTCCAACGAGGGGTCATAACCTATGTTTTTGAGACAAAAAATGAGAAAACTTAGTTATTAAAATTTTTTTTTTGCAAGTGTCATCTGCTTTTCATGTTAGGTAAAGGGTTAAATATATTTTTAAATACATGTATTTTACTTTTCCTTCTTCTCTCCTTCTCTCTGTTCAAGTTTGATTTCGATTTATTTTTATCCTTTTTGGCCAGGTAGAACTTGGATCTTACTGTTTTGCATTCCAAGTTAAACCATGGATTATCAGGTCGTTTAAAAAGGATTCTTTTTAAATCTCCTGAAGGCAGCAGATAAAATATGTCGCCGATCATGTCAACCACGGAACTTTAAGTACTCAACCCGCAAAAACAGTTAAGGGTACACTTAGGGAACAAAATCCCGAGAGGTCATTTACTTTAGCTATGACTATTCTTTGTGTGAACAGTTCACGCCGATTCCTGGATCAAAGCTCTATGGTTTCTGAAAATGTTTCTGACGTATAAACACCTTCTGTCACACTGTCCAGCTCGGGAAGCCTCTTAGTGCTTGTTATTGGAGAGGTTACAGGACAGTGTACATCTGAGTACAGGTAATTTGATACCCTACTTGTTTGGGTAAACCCTTGTTCAATGAATGTGTGAATGAAAACTGTATTTTGCCTTGTCTCAAAAATTGATTGAAAATAAGCAAAAGAAAAAAAAAAAACACTTTGCATTTTCACCCAAATTGAGAATTAAGAAATGGATTTTCAGAATCAGCAAAAAATTCTGATTTAGAAAACACCCACAGACCTTTTGTCCCCCAGACATGTAACTAAAGTCCCGTAGCTCTCGGACCATATGCTTTGAAGTCAAATATTGAAAAAAAGAAACTTGAATGGCTATTTTCAACAATATACTTGCCGAACATGACCTTTGCTTAATTATTGTATTTAAGACCACTTTTAGTATCTATGAAGTATACCTAACCAGTAAGTTTGTCTTCCACATGTTGCTGTTGAGCGCATTGCAAGATTCCGAATAGTAAACACATGACTCCGTTAACACATTCACTCTCTTTGCAATAAGACGTTACAGGAAAGGTACGAACGTAGCGGAGACCGGTGATATAGCCGCAAGCATTTAGCTCCAAGATTGCCATTCCCATACCCAAATTCGGCGGTATAACCGGGGGGGGGGGGGAGGGCACCAAAAATTTGCAAGACGTGACGTGGGGGTGGGTGGGTCTCTTGAGTGCGCCAAAAATGTGCATTTCCAACTTGTGCAATTTTTTAAATTTTTTAAAAATATGTCAATATATCAGCTAATATATACCATCTTTTGTGTTTCAAACCTTAAAGATGATGTTGTACATCACACTCTTAACATAAATACAACATCAGGACGCTTTATATGTGAGAATATTGGGCTTAATCTGGGAAAATGTCACACGTTAGTAGGGGGTGGGTGTCTTGTTCGAAATGTAGAAAATGTGCAGACAATATTTTTAGAAAATTCTTTCTAATGCACTAAATTCAACCCAAGTTATTTATTTATTGATTGATTGATTGATTGATTTATTTATTGGTGTTTAACGACACTTTAACAACCATGGTCATATCGTGTCGGTGACAGGTTTACGGGTGGAGGAAGACAGAGTACCCGGAGAGAACCACCGAGCAACGACGAGCAGCTGTCAGCTCTTCAAAATCATAACCCACGACTGTACTACAAACTGCACAGCGGTACTGCATACTACACAGCACAGACAGGGTTAGATTGGCTGAAGACATGTGCACCTCGGCGTGCAGTAGGTCTCAGCACACAGCGTCATCGTGCAACGTGGGCAATTGGGGTAAGTTTATTTTGGATTTTAATTGGAGAGTGGGGTGGGTGTCTGAGAACGGTAGTAGAAAATTTGCACGTAGTGGGTGGGTGTAAAAAGGAGCAGAATAAAAAATAGGACGTCACGTCTTGCAAATTTTTAGTGCCCCCCCCCCCCCCGGTATAACCGCAAAATTTACTTTAGGAACTCGCATAGATATCTTTCGGCTATACAGTCAGCCCAAATTTAAGTTCCAGTGTTATGTGCTAAAAATACATTTTTCAAATATACCTTGAAGTGGTTACAACAAGGTTTGGGTACTCTGCTGCCATTTGAACTGAATTACCAAGCGTTTACCAGCTAATAAAAATAGGCCGATGAAATCGTCAGATGTGTACCTATACGCACAACCAGTAGAAAGCTGTATGACGGAGGGCCACCCTGGATGCCGACATTATGTACACCATACATGGTATGGGTACATATAGAAATGGATTGGAGGAGAGCCGAATTTGATGGATAAAGGGTTAATATCTCGGGACCAAATTATTAGATTTACATAAAAAACTATACAACACAGCACATCAGTAACCTGAATACATATATAAAGTAACCTGATAAACGGGTTAATATTTATTGAGTTATCGCATGCCGAAGAAATGGATTGGAGGAGTTCTCAATTTGAAGGATAAAGGGTTAATATCACAGGATCAAATTATCAGATTTACACCAAAAACTATACAACCCGGTACATCAGTAACCTGAATACATATATGAAGTAACATAACAAACGGATTGATATTTGTTGAGTTATCTCATGCCTAAGGGATTGGAGGAATTTTCAATTTGAAGGATAAAGGGTTAATATCTCAAGATCAAATTATCAGATTTACACCAAAAACTATACAGCTCGGCACATCAGTAACCTGAACACAAATATAAAGTAACTTGACAATTCAAACAATATTTTTCAAGTTATCGAATGCCAAAGGGATTGGAGGAATTTTCAATTTGACGGATAAAGGGTTAATATCTCAGGATCAAAATAACAAATTTACACCAAAAACTATACAGCCCGGTACATCAGTAACCTGAACACAAATATAAAGTAACTTGACAATCCAAGCAATATTTTTCAAGTTATCGAATGCCAAAGGCATTTGAGGAATTTTCAATTTGAAGGATAAAGGGTTAATATGTCAGGATTAAATTATTAAATTTACACCAAAAACTATACAGCTCGGCACATCAGTAACCTGAAGACAAGTATAAAGTAACTTGACAATCCAAGCAATATTTTTCAAGTTATCGAATGCCAAAGGGATTGGAGGAATTTTCAGTTTGAAGGATAAAGGGTTAATATCTCAGGACCAAAATAAGAGATTTGCACCAAAAACTATACAGCTCGGAACATCTGTAACCTGACGATATAGATAAAGTAACTTGACAATCCAAGCAATATTTTTCAAGTTATCGAATGCCAAAGGGTTTGGAGGAATTTTCAATTTGAAGGATAAAGGGTTAATATCTCAGGACCAAAATAAGAGATTTGCACCAAAAACTATACAGCTCGGAACATCTGTAACCTGAAGATATAGATAAAGTAACATGACAATTGGATTGATATTTTTTGAGTTATCTCATGCCAAAGGGATTGGAAGAATTCTCAATTTGAAGGATAAAGAGTTAATATCTCAGGATCAAATACCAGATTTGCACCAAAAACTATACAGCTCGGCACATCTAACCCAAACACAAATATAAAGTAACTTGACAATCCAAGCAATATTTTTCAAGTTATTGAATGCCAAAGAAATGGATACAGACGCCGGACGAACAGACGGACGGACGGACGGACGGACGGACAAAGGATGGACGAACGACGGAGGGCCACCCCGGATGGCGGCATTATGTGTACCATACATAGTATGGGTACACATAAAAATCATCATCAACAAAATTTTAATTAATAAAGCATCGTGTTGTACCCCGTGCTTCATTAGTTAAATCTGTGATGATTATTTCTGTAGTTAGTGTTTGGAATATAATATACTATTCAAAAAAGTAGGAGATATCCAAACTGATGTTGATATTTTCGGAAAATGGTATTGGATACGCGTGATTGGACACATCAATATGTTACCAAGTATGTCCACGAAAACTTCGTGCAGGTTTTTCGCACAAGCGCCGCGTTAATGTCTGTGGAGGTACGTTTTGAAATTTACATTTCTAATGGACTGGCTTTTTCGGACGTCTCATCGTTCTCTTCTTGGTATAAACTCGTCCATCATTAGTTTCTGGTCGAAGCGTAACTTTGGAGGTATGCGAAGACTGACACGTGCCGAACGTTTACGTGCCGTTCGCATGTTGGAAGCTGGCAACAGACAGACTGCAGTGACTCAAATTCTCAACGTTACTGAATCGGTGATTAGCAAGTTGAGGTCACGCTACCGCCAGACAGGCAATATTGATGACAGACGTCGGCCAGGTCGTCCAAGGGCGACAACAGCTAAACGGGATCGTTTCATCCCAGCCACAGCATTACGTAACCGCCACCAAAGTGCCTCAGAAATAGGACAGCAGCTGCACCGTGCGACAGATGTGCGAGTCAGTGGTCGGACTAACCGAAATCACCCACACAGCTGGAATTTGTAAGCTCGACGACCTCGAATAATTCCACGTTTGACTGAACGTCACATCGCAGCAAGCTGTAATTGGCGTAGAGCACGACAGCGCTGGAACAATCGTCGGTGGAGCAACGTCATGTTTTCCGATGAATCGAGGTTCACTGTCGACTTCCACGACAGGCGATACAGAGTGTGGCGACGGCGGAACGAACGATACCATGACGTAACCGTTAGGCAGCACGATTGTTTTGGTGGTAGATCGGTTATGGTGTGGGGAAGCATAACAATGACAAGCAGAACAGCATTACATGTCATCCAAGGGCGTGTCACAGGGCAGTACTACCGTGACAACATGTTAGCAGCTCATGTGATGCCATTTGCGCGACGTCACGACCGTCGATTCATTTTCCAAGATGACAATGCAAGGGCACATAGTGCCCGTGTCGCTACAGAGTTCCTCCAGGAGCAAAACATCACTACACTGTCTTGGCCAGCACTAAGCCCAGACCTTTCACCAATCGAGCACGTCTGGAATATGCTTGGCAGGCGCCTACGACAACGCCAACAGCCCCCTACCAATGTCCAAGAACTCGCCGCTGCACTGCAGGAAGAATGGAATAACATCAGCCAAGCTGATATTGGACGTTCGGTGAGGAGTATGCCACGTCGGATCCGCGCATGTCTCGCGAACCGAGGAGGATTTACAAGGTATTGAGGCCTTGGACTGAATATGGTAAATTCTCTGACTGACCATCCATGTCTTCTACAGCTCGGTGCGTGGAATGTGTGCTTGTCAGACACCCAACTATCGCTGAAATCATTCACCAGATGTCACAGTGCAATGCCTCAACTGTCTTTTTGATGAAAATATAAATGTATTTCTTCTCACTTGTATCAAATAACCTCTACTTTTTTTTGAAGAAGTATATTATTGTGTTCATGGATATATTGCCCACCCGTGGAAAGTGACCAGTCTATGGCGGCCATACTGTAACTATACACTTGTACATGGATAGTCTGTTAAACTACTTCGTGTTACAACAATAAAATCAAGGTTTTATTTTTGAATTGCTATTATGTCTGTGATATGAAAATATTTTCATGGCCCAATCATAACATCACAGAATGAATGAACTTGTAGCCAATTGGAGTTAGTGTTTGGTTCTCATAGAGTTTTCTGGTTACAGATAGAATATTTGAAAACAACACATAATTCTTTGGCAAAGGTGCTCTATCAAATATTTTGGCATAATTGGGGACCACTCTGGCGTAAATGAACTTGACGTTTTGTAAACGTACACTTTAATGTGTTAATAACTGCACACAAGTTTGTTGGTATGATGTACATTTCAAAGTCTATTATGCTTAACCTTTGTTACCTTGCGTGTCTGAATTTGTTTTGTCGTAAATAAGAGTTCACCCTGGCGCAAATTATATGTAACATATAATCTAGTGGTTTTTTCAATGGATGGTGTATAACGCTACCTTCTGACAGCATTAAGTTTCTTTGTTGTAGAGTTAGGAACTACTTTTTCAAATCTTCCAACTGCAACCGGTAATTCTATGAGACACAAACACAAATTCGAGAATCTCAATGACAATCTTCAATAACTGGTAAGAACTTGAGGGGTTTTTTTTCTGAGACATCCGTGTTGTGTCTTTATAAGCCACGCTGGTCTTCTGTGCTTCATTTATTTTCAGAGTCGCATTGAGTCAATACGCAGTCATGTCACCTCATCAATACAAATACTGTGGTAAACAATGTTGTTTCTGCACTAACAAGTAGGGTTTGATATATTCCCTGGTTTTCTAGGAACCGGGAACGGGAATGAAATTACTCTCAGAACCGGGAACCGAGACATTTCCCGGGTAATATCAAGTAAATTTACGAGGGTAACATGACGCATTTATTTTAATGATACTCGTTGGCAATCTCCCATCTTTAAACAGAAAAGTTCTTTTCCTAAGATAAGTATGAAAACCCAACCCCGCTTCAACCTCTTCTTTATTTTTTTGATCACCTCTACCTTATCCAACATCAACACCCTCTTCACTGCCGTCACCACTCCCCTGACGGAGTGACGGCAGTGAAGAGGGTTCTGATGTTGGAGGAGGTAGTGAATAGTGATACTAATGATTCTGAAAATGAAGACGAGCTTGGACTTTGAAGCGGATGAAGTGTATCTTGCTGTTGAAAGAGAGGGTGTTGGGTCCTCCAGAACCGATTGAAAGTTACAGTGATTTGTTGGAAATGATTTTTCAGGAATCAGGACTGTAAAAAATTCAGGCGTTGAAGGGCTGACGGGATCCTACAAATTTTCAATTCAGAAAACTTTAGTTCAATACACTAACAGTGTCACGCTTCATTCCCAGTTCCGTGCTGTAGATTTCTCGTGTATCGGGGCCGGCTTTCGGAACCGGGAACACGGGATTAAACCCTACTAACAAGCAAAGACACCAAGATGAATACTGTCCAAATAATAAAACTTTAAAGAAGCATCGAACTCTGAAGAAAGTGTAGATCAATCAGACACAGAAAATAGTATGAAGTACGATAGAAGAAAGACAAGAGAGTAATAGTAAAAAAGAAAGTCTCATAGAAGGATGGGTTTGATTCATTTGACCAGATATCACTAAAATCTTACTTATAACGATGCGTACAAAGAACTGAAATCACGATATATGAATAATGGGTTAGATGGAAGAGAAGCAATAGAAAAAGCCGTGGAAAGCTTATTACCAAGTCTGAGACAGATATGTCGTGACAAATATCTAGAAACTTTGAAGTTTGTACACGAGTTTCTCAGAGACTCAATTCACAAACAAATCAAGGAAACTGCAAAGCGATTACGTGAAAAAGAAGATTATGGCAGACATAAAGCCAACAAATATTCAGTGAAGAAGGGAATATATTTAGTCTAAACAATATTTTATTTGGAAGAACAAATTCTTAACTTTTTACATACAATGACAATCTTATATGAACAGTAATATAAAATACAAAAAGAAATACTGAAAGTAAAATATATTTGATCCACCAAGTCAAAAAAGCAATTAGTTTTAAGCCGAAGGATTCTGAAGAGGAACAAAGGGAACAGTTTCTAACAAAACTTCAAGCCCCTGCATGACAAAAGATAACACGCCAGACCCCAGCTCAAGATACACTCAAAAGTAGAATCTGATGCAGTGTGATGTAAAATAGTCTGTGCCTTCGGTGCGCGGTTAAATAGAGAGTAATTGCTTGACTGGACTGGTTACGTGAAATAATTCATGAGAGGTGAGGGACGTTGTACAAACACGAGTGCGCGAATGCGCACGAGTGTTTTACAATATAGTCCCTCTCCTCGGATGAATTATTGCACGTAGCCAGTCCAGTCAATCGATTACTCTGTTTATTACTTTTCATTATTAACGATAATTATATTATTTAACCTTTTACCTAACGTAACGGTCCAAAACCGACCAGTGCTATTCTCAAAACTCGCAAATTAATTTTCATTATTTTTTCATTTTTTTGTCTCTAAAACATAGGTTATGACTCCTCATTGGAACGAGCTCGTCGAGCTCGTTCCAATGAGGGCTCATAACCTATGTTTTTGAGTCAAAAAATAAAAATAATAGTTATTCAAGAATTTTGTTTGCAAGTGTCGTCTGCTTTTCATGTTAGGTAAAGGGTTAAAAAAGCAAAAAACAAACAAACAAAAAAAACAAACAAACAAAACAAACAATGAAGTCCCCATTACACCCACGGCAAAGCGTCTTCGTTTGCGCGCACGGATACATGACACAATTGTTGATTGCATAATTCACTTGTGAAGTTATCGTTTATAATCAAACCCGGAAATCCCAGTAAATCACACTTTGGAAAGTAATGACTCCACTTGACCACTAGTGTTGATCATTTGGTACACCAAGCTACTGTGGGTATATTTTATTTATACCATTATTTATATGATTGTTACATTATTAAGAGGCGCTGTTATTTACTGAGCAGCAGCTGTACATACGTGCGAATTTGTTTTTGTTTGCATGAGCATCGGTGGGCGGTACTTCCGCTGTCAATTTTATCGCCAAGACGAAATGGAATAATGATAACATAATAACATACTACTTCGAGTTATGGATGCTTTATTAACATGAGACAATGCTTGCTTTTTAATTTTTGGCATCTTGTGAGGTAAACCCTTTTGAAAACGCAATAAATAATTGCCACTTTCATTTCACTCTTTGCGAGGACGTGCGATAAATTTAGACAAGTTCGCATTCAGGTCGACGTCACCCAAGGTCAACTTGGATGTAGTTCTACTGTGTAAATTTAACTACTGAAATCCCATTGCTGGAGTGTTCACCGCAGTTGGTGTATAAGGCTAAAATTTATGTCATAGGCTTTTCATATATAGTAGAATAGGTAATCATGGTATAAACTTGAATACAAGTATGAGCATATGTTATGAACACTCGTGAGCATATGCTCACAGGTGCACATGATACGTGCTCTTATGCCCATTCGAGTATTCTTCAATCCTCTGGGTGTATTGCTTTGACACCTTATCTGGCCATTGAGTATAGTAATCCTCCAAACGAACTTCATTTGCTAAATCACCTCCCTTCTCTCTCCCAGAGATTATCAACGTCGTCATCCATGCATAAATCTGACAGTGAGATAGACATTAACAAATTCAGAGAAGTGATATTAAAAATGGAAACCATACAATTACAAAATATCCTTGACTGTTCTCAAAGCTTATTGTCATTAAATGGAAACATTGTTTTCAGGAGACTAAAACCTAAACATAGAAAGCTTATATTATGAACACAAATTCTTTCATCAAGAGAACCAGGAGTACATTGGGTCGCAATATATTTCAGCCAATCATTCTGTCATCTTGTTTGATTCATGTGGTTTACCACCAATAGATAAAGATATTTATTTCCAAATGAAACAAAATACTGCATTTTGATTGGCTGAGAGGTACGGTGTAACTTGCAATCCACGGTGGCTTTTTTACACCGTTTTTAACCACAGTGTAAAAACAAGAATATACAAGAGCAAGCTATATGGCTAAAAGTGTACCCATTTTTAATTATTAATTCATACCTTCTGTTCGGTTATGTTAGAACAAAAATAAAAATACAGGAAATTTAATATTTATGTGCAATAAAATATTACAGATATGGATGTCATTGGAACTGGCTCATGAGCCAGTTCCAATGACATCCATATTTGTCTGGTTTTATTTAAGAAACTTGCAAAGTACAAATTTTCTGTCAGTTTTTGCCCACAATGTAGGTTAAAGTATTAAGTACACCAAAAGGTTTGGAAATAAATCCGTTATCCTTGTGTTTTCCAGGGTGTATGGGAATTTACACCGGTTTTGGGAACTCATACACCCTTCGGCTTCGCCTCAGGGTGTATGAGTTCCCAAACCGGTGTAAATTCCCATACACACTGGAAAACACAAAGATAACTAATATTATAATCGAATAGTGAAAAAACACAGATTCTTGAACAACAAATACAACGAGACTGTAAAGTGTTCTTAGTCCAGTGTATGGAATGTACTGTATATGTGCTTTCAATTCAGGTGTCCCCCCCCCCCCCCCACGGTGGTATCTTTTTTCCATTATACCTTTTTATTTCCCCTCACTTTTTGTTATGAATGACAAGGTTTTCAAATAAAAAGACAAAATCATCCATCTAATTTTTATACATGGGTGCCACAGAAAACCATGTAACACAGAGAAGTTTTTTATTTACCTTATACGCGGTGGCTCAGTTGGTAGAGGTGCAGGCTGCAAGCCGAGAGGTCCTCGGTTCGAATCCCACCTGCGGCAACCGCGTTGTGTCCTTGGGCAAGACACTTCATCTCCATTGCCCGCGTGGGGGCACGATGACGCCGTGTACTAAGGCAGTACGCACGTCGATGGTATGCATGTCTTCAACCAATCTAACCCTGCCTGTGCTGCAGTGCGGAGTTACGATGTTCGGGAGCTAGCAGCTGCTCGTCGTTGCTCGGTGGTTCTCTCCGGGTACTTCGGCTTCCTCCACCCGTAAAACTGTCACGGTCATGATTAGCCATTGTGCATAAATATGTGACCTTAAACATCAATAAATAAATAAATTTATCTTATACAGTACAGGCGCCTTGGACTGATCGTAACCCAGGCGCGTGTGGTGATGCGTTTAGCAGGTAATAAAAATAAAAAACAAATCACCCGCTGCCTCATTTTAATCAATGAAGGGCTGGGCTGTACCTGGTGCTTCATTAATTAAATTTTTGATGATTATTCCTATAATTAGTGTTTTCAATCTAATATTATTGCGACCGTGTAAATACTACCCACCCCGTGGTACCAGTCCAGTCCTCGGCTGCCGTACTGCATGTTTCTTTCCATCAAAGAGATTGAATATTCCCATTCTATCACAAACGTTTTTTCAACGATAGACTATTATCACTCAGTTTCATAAAAAAAATCTTGATGTACAGGTTTTCACGGATATGCAAACTCATATCTTGGTGTACATTTTCTATTGTGTTAGGCATGTCACGATGTATTTTGGAATGAGCTCTCATATGTCCGATCCACCAACCAGGCAACCAGTGTCTTTTTTCCCCTTTTTGTTTGGTACTGTAAACACCGTAATTATTAACTCTTCGTCGAGAATGAGCACCATGATTCTAAACCTAATACTGATGTTGCAGTATTCTGTATATATCTGTTTAATGCAATATCTACTGTCCTTATATATTCCTGTACAACCAAATCTTAAACTATTTTCTATCTCCGACACCACCTTGGACTCAACCTGTAACCAACACTTAACCAAAACACGTGGAAATAGCACCAAGATCCGAGAACCTCACATATTTTACTATCCTGGTGTTACATAATGGATAATATCGAGCTTTATCGTGCTCGGATTGGTGCGTTCAACAGTGGGGTCTACTGCCGCAGCATTAAACACAACTTGCAGAAGAAGCAAACTTTATGTGTATTATGCGATATCATCGGAAGTTACTCTTCCATGACGTCCCTGTTTCTCTACCTCGTGTTCGCAGTGGACCGAGGTGGCGAAACAGTGAGGTCATTGTTGAATACCTTATCTTCAAGCAATGTTGGCCTTGGTATGGTAACGCCCTACAGGACTGTTGGATATACGATGGCTGCAAACCAATCTGTACGAATCACCCCGCCACATAAACCCCCGGTATACTCAACTCCTATTATAGGTCTATGTTTGCTTGTTTTTATTATGATAATTGTATTATCTGGTGATGTAGATGTTAACCCTGGTCCAGACTATGTGGACTCACGAAGTAAAGATAGTAAATTAAAAATATGTCATCTCAATATACAAAGCATCAAACCTAAATTACATATTATCAAGTGCGAAGCTCTTTCGTAGATATCCTGGCTCTCTCTGAGACATGGCTAAATAATAGTGACCCAACGACATCACTCCTCCTACCTGGATTTCAAGAGCCCGTACGCCGAGATCGGTTAACGAGGGGAGGTGTGGTAGCTCTTTACATCAAAGAAGGCATTACCTTCCGACGAAGACCTGAGCTTGAAATGTTAAAGATCGAATGCATCTGGGTTGAAGTGCTATCAAGCCACTGTAAACCTTTCTTATTAGGCGTGTTCTACCGACCGCCAAACAGTTCACAAGAAACTTGGAATATTATTTCCACATTCATTGAAAAGGCGAAAGACGCCTCCATTTTCGATTTAATTGTTACTGGGGATTTCAATGATAATCAACTACGACCTCGGGGCGATTTTGCAGAAATCTCAAAATGTTTTAACCTAAAACAGCTTGTGAACGAACCGACATGCTTTACAGAATCATCGGCATCATTACTGGACATTTTTGCCGTAAGTAGCACAGTGAGTGTATTATCTTGCGAAGTCTTAGACCCCTTTTTCTCAGAACTGACTCGTTACCATTCGCCTATCTCACTCGAAATCGACTTTGCAAAGCATGCATCCACTGCTTTCAAGCGACGCGTCTGGACGTATACATTGGGAAATTACACCGACTTAAATGCTGCTATTGCGAATGAAGGTAGTGGGGTAGAATGTTCAGTAGCTCTGATCTTGATAATGTAGTCAATGACTTTACTGATAAATTGCTATTTTTGGCATCCAGACACATTCCAAATAAATATACGTTCTCGAGGCCCAGTCGGTCCAAATGGTTTCACAATGAATTGAGATTACTGACCAGGCAGAGAAAGCGGCTGTACCGAGCTGCCAAGAGTAGCGGCCTCCCTCAAGCGTAGAACAAATACAAATGCAAACGAAACGAAGTTGTCTGAGCAGTTCGGAAGGCCAAAATGTGTTACCTGGCAAAAGTCCAAAATACACTGCAAGGGCTCGAGACGCCGCCTTCACAATGGTGGAAAAAACTTAAATCGTATCTTGGGAATGCTTCACCTGGGATTCCTTCCCTCACTCACCACAACCAAATATATACGTCGAACACACAGAAAGCCGAAGTGTGTAATGAATATTTCTGCTTTTTATCCACTGTAGATGGCTCCACGGCCTCTCTGCCACCTCTTACCCGACAGAGTAATGTAATTATTAATAGCATTATCTTACATCACATGGAGGTTTTTGAGGCACTTAAATCAATCAATCCCTCTAAAGCGTCCGGACCAGACCTCACAAGCCCCCGCATCCTTAAAGAGTGTGAAACTACATTGTGTGATCCACTGTCGGTCCTTTTGAATATCCTCCTTAATAATTGTTATTTTCCAGTATGTGGAAAAGGGCTAACGTTTCGTCAATCCTTAAGAAGAATCCCTCCAATGTAGTGACCAACTATATCATTGATTAGCTGTGTTGGTGAAGTGCTTGAGAAATGTGTTTTTAAGCGCCTCTGGAAATTTCTCTGAATCTTCATCTTGGAGAGCTGTCTGCTCTGGAGTTCCACAGGGGTCGATTCTTGGACGCCCTTCTGTTTCTGATATACATCAATGACATAACTGAAAACTTAATTAGTAGTATACGACTCTTTGCGGATGATACGTCCTTATACCTTATTGTGGAAAATCCGACTCAAGCTGCTGATTTAATTAACACTGACCTAGTAAGAATTGCAAGCTGGGCTAAAACGTGGCTGGTAGATTTTAACTCACAAAAGACGGAAAGTATGCTCATATCTCGTCACAATAACCCACCCACACACCCACCTTTATATCTCTTCAGTGTACAAATAACCGAGGTAAGTAACCACAAACATTTTGGTGTTATATTAAATAATAATTGTACATGGAATAATCATATCGACCACATCTGTTGGAAGGCCTGAACATGAATAGACTTGATGAGAATGCTTAAATTTGTTCTCGATAGAAGTGTACTTGAAAAAAAGTACTTTGCCTTCATCAGGCCTCTTTTGGAATATGCCGACACAGTGTGGGACAACTGCACTGAAACTAATGCCGCTGACATCGAGAAGATTCAAATAGCTGCTGTCAGGATCGTTACAGGAGTAACCTTAAGCTCTAGTAAAGCCCTCCTTTATACTGAAACTGGTTGGGATACACTTCGGGATAGACGCCGGAAACACAAGCTAATGCAGTTCTTTAAAATGTACCACTATATAACACCGCCATGTCTATCAAATAAGGTGCCCCCTGTCATATCAGCAACCAACCCGAGCCACGTGCTACATGCAAGTGACAACCACCGCGTCCCCTTCTGTCGCACACAATTATATCGGTCGTCATTTATTCCCGATGTAACTAATCAGTGGAATAACACCCCATTGTCTGTTCGACAAAATAATTCGATTGGCCACTTTAAGAGATTCCTAAATCGTGCAAACCAACGTCCACCTTCATTTTTCAGTACTGCTAAGTGTCGTTCGGCACAGATATACCATTGCAGATTGCGACTGCGTTGTAGTAACCTTAACTCTCACTTACATGCAAACCACCTGACACCATCGCCTAACTGTCAGTGTGGGACAGACGAATCGACGGACCATTTTTTGCTGTCATGTCAGCTCTACTCGACTGTCCGGGCCATCACTATCGGGCAAATACCGTTTCCTGTGAATTTAACTACTCTACTGCACGGGTCCGAGGTCTTAAGTGAAGATGCCAAATCGCTTAGTTTTTGAAACGGTCCAGGAATATATCATGGGAACGAAACGGTTCGCGTAGGTGAATTGTACCCTTACCCCCTTGACCAACATAGTAGCTAAGACCGTCCTGTGCTGTACACACAAATCATCATTCAGATGTTATTATGTTTTCATTTTTTGTTTCCAGGAACATAGCTTGTTCTTGTGGCAAGGGTTGTGAAAGTTCAGCTATTCAAGAATTTATTTTGTGATTGTCGACTGCTTCCCGCGTTGGGTGAAGGGTTATCCATGTCGTGGTAAACTACGGCTACACACACAGATTGATGTTATCCGTATGTAACGCCATCACCGCTCTTTGAACTTCTTCAAACTTTGACTCCGACCTGCTGTCACTGTTGGTTACTTCGCGATTGCCCCGCCACTTCAGTAGTTACTTCCTCTCAAGGGTTTCAATGCTGCATTAATTATTAATTAAGTCAGTGCCCTCTAAGCAGTGTTTTGAATTTAGTTCAATTTTTGACATGGTTAAGTTTGATTTCAAGTTGGTTTCACTTCTCTTATCTTTTCAAACCTCTCCTCTTTTCTTCTCTTATCACTCTTCAGCACCTTATTTTACTCTACTTATCTAGATATTCTAAAATCTTTTCACATACAGTTTAAACAATCTGTATTTTGTGTTCCGCCAGCAGTTCATGCTATATGTACTCAGTAACTTAAAGACCCACGGGAGACGACTAATATAAGCATTAAGCTTTCTGTTGAATCCCTTCATCATTTTGCTTCATTTATTCATATAACTGTATACTGCATCCATTATCTTAAAATTGTATCTGTATGTTTTTGTTTTTTTTCTGTTATTGTTGTAAACTATATTGTATGCAATTGCAGTGTTTCTGTCAATAAATATTGTTTAAACTAAATTCATTCATCAAGAGAACCAGGAGTACAATGGGTCGCAATATATTTCAGACAATCATTCTGTCATCTTGTTTGATTCATGTGGTGAGATTGAATATTTCCATTCTATCACTAACTTTTTTTCAACGATAGACTTTTATCACTCAGTTTCATAAAAAAATCTTGATGTACAGCTTTTCACGGATACGCAAACTCATATCTTGGTGTACACATGTTTTCAATTTCACAAAAATATAGCTCCGAAAATTGACATAAATCTTGAATTGTTTCTGAAACAACTTCTGTGACAGTTGTATCGAAATGTAAGGATAGTCCCATTGGCCTTTTTATACTGAGTCCCTATATCCTAACAGTAGAATGTGTCACTTTTCCTTTTTACTACGTTACTGGGTTTGAATTGTATGCGTACCTATGAAAATTGTGCATTGTGAATAGTTCTAAAAGTTGCTTGTTAATCATACGACCAGTGATATTTGTAATACAGTAAAAACTCATCTCTCACAGACAGTTGACCACAACGCGTATCAGAAAATTTTTCCATTTTTGTTTTTCTTCTTGTGCTTTGTGGAAGCATAAGAAAAACAAACGAAATAGTGTTCTTTTTCATCTCACATGATAACATTTTTAAGCAATAATGCAAATAACATCAGGTGGTCCCAGGCGGGGAACAACATGCCCACCAGTGTTTTGTGAGAAAAAAAGGGAAAACATTTTAACACATTGTCTCGATTTCCAAATAATATCCACACACGTTATACATTCAAAAGGAGGGCGATTCAGTTAAGTACGCCCCACTAATCCATGTGTGGACATCAGCACATACCCGAAATTTTCAGACCAGTTGAGATTAGAAGCTCAATGAAGTAAATGTGAATCTTATTGGCCACCGACTGGTCTATGCCGTGATCAGAGATTCACGTTGGCTTGTTGAGTGCTCTTTGAGTTGCAGCTTGCTTGTCTGGTCGTGTATTCGTTGCAAGTTTTTTCTTGATGGCTTCATCTTTCTGCTGGTCAATTCAGTAATACTTAGTGAGTCAAGCGGTATATCATCCCCTCGATGTGCGACAGAGCAGAAAAACTTAATTTTTATTTTTAACAAGCACGGCAGATATGACCTCAACCTCGGCTGATATGAGGCCGATCTCGTCCGATCTAAACCAAGCTAGAGTTGCCCCTATTGATGTGTTACTAGGCGCAACCAATATGCTTACATACGTGTCGTTCAGTGTTATTCATCGAACGCAATTAGGAAAATTGTCGTTAACAGGAATAATTGAGTGGTTTGAAGCTGAGTTGTTGAGTGGTGGGGAATTAATGATGATAAAAAGTAAGGATTAGGTGGATGAAGAGACAAAATAAGAGAGTTGTACAAAAAAAAAATTCAACACAAACTAAGATTCAGGATTGTAAGAGGAGATTCGACGAAATGAGAGAAGAGATAGTTCAGCTATCTGATTATCAGCTATGGTGACGGCGACGTCAATAACGCCATCCAGAAATTCAACCATAACCACTGAGAATTTCCCGGTCGTATCAGATATGGTTTGTATCAGAGATGAGATTTATAAACTTATAAAAGATGGAATAGGAAGGCTTGATACATGCCCGGATATTAAAAGATATTAACTCGTTGAGTGCTAGAAGCCACTATCAGAGCCTTCAGAAAAATGAAGGCACCAGAGCAAAAGCTTACATTTTACTTGCTATGTTTGCTATTCAGTCAAATACCAATAATATTTTGTTTATATAAGTTTGTTTATTACAAATTATTGGAGAGTGCTTGTGGGCACTCTCCAATAATTTCTAATAAAACAAATTTCGATGAATAAATTCAGGCCGCCAAAAATAATATATCACTCAACCAGTTGAAAGATCGAGAAAAAACGTAAATTGGGAATCGTTTTGGATAAAGGGGCGAAAACAGAGAATTACTGCCTTTGTAGAGAACTGGAAATGAAGGTGAAAATAAAGTTTACATCGAAATCGTTCACCGTAATTCTTCTATCGCAACTGGCGTTACCAGATATTTAAGGGAGTAGTTTGGAGCTGGGTTCTCGTATTGTGGGGAATTAATGATGGCATTAATTAAGGATTAGGTGGATGAAGAGATGAAAGAAGAGAGTTGTACAGATAATTCAACGTAAACTAAGATTCAGAGTCGTAAGAGGAGATTCGTAGAAGTAGGAGAAGAGATAGTTCAGCTATCTGAACGTCGAGGCTTCCCCAGTGGGGAAGTCGCGACGTTCGGATAGCTGAACTTGGAAAAGAGGATACTTCGGACTTTTTGAAAAGAATGAGAATTTGAAAAGAATGAGAAACAATAACACTGTCAGAAAACTGTAACAGATCTGAGAACACTTTGTAATTATTAGTTTTGGTTTAATAAATTAAAAGGTTATTACTTGATTAAATTCACTCTGGCTGAGATATCAGCCCTCTGTAACTTCATATCAGCATTCGACCTTCATCTCAAACTGATATGAAGTTACCTCGAGCTGATAGTTCGGTTGATATGAAACTAGACAAGTGATAACCTTTAATTATCACACACATTGCACAATGGCTTAATTATTATCACACTTTACACAAGGGCTTAATTATTATCATACCTTGCACAAGGGCTTAATTATTATCACACCTTGCACAAGGGCTTAATTATTATCACACCTTGCACAAGGGCTAAATTATTATCACACCTTGCACAAGGGCTTAATTATTATCACACCTTGCACAAGGGCTTAATTATTATCACACCTTGCACAATGGCTTAATTATTATCACACCTTGCACAATGGCTTAATTATTATCACACTTTGCACAAAGGCTTAATTATTATCACACTTTGCACAAGAGTTAATTATTATCACACCTTGCACAAGGGCTTAATTATTATCACACCTTGCATAAGGGCTTAATTATTATCACACCTTGCACAATGGCTTAATTATTATCACACTTTGCACAAAGGCTTAATTATTATCACACTTTGCACAAGAGTTAATTATTATCACACCTTGCACAAGGGCTTAATTATTATCACACCTTGCACAAGGGCTTAATTATTATCACACCTTGCAGAAGGGTTAATTATTATCGCACCTTGCACAAGGGCTGAATTATTACCACACACGTTAGACGTGGCATCAACAATTTGAAAAAAGTACGGATATATTTCCAGGAAATCTGAGTTTGTTTTAAATAAATTATTAATTCAAAACATCACCCAAAACAAGTTCGACGAGACATTAGCATTCACTCGCACAGAATCATTTAATCACCCCCTCCCAAACAGTGAATCCTCCAAATCCGTTGGATCCGCCTTTGTAAGACACAATGCCATATTCATGAATGGCATTGAATACGAATTCAACAGAAACAAATTAGCATATACTCCAGACATCCTTTGGTACACGCGATTTTTCCAAACGAAATCATCTTGTTGTATTATTCAACTAAACCTATAGATCGCAATTCTCTCGATAAAACGTTCAGATACGGATTGAACGTGTCCTAAATAATTCGTCAAGGCAATGCGTTACTTTAAAAGTCAAAATTATCCCAGCGCGACCAACTTGAACATAAATAATCATTACGCATTGCGAAATTGTACAATAAGAGACCATAAACATTTTTCAAACATGAATAAAGATGACGAAGTTCGATCTTTTCGTTTTAAAAAATAATAGATTGATCGCTAAGGCTAGGAAAATTAATCATTTGATTCTCCGGCACCGGCGCATTTGTTTTTTCGGACTGCGTTCGTCATTTTTATTTCGGAGACAAAATTCAAAAGGTACAAAACGACCATGTGATTTTAGCGGTATCACATCGCGATTTGCAGTGAATTTTGTCGTAAACATTGATAATGTATATTGTTATTCTCTTCTTGAAATGCGACACGATTCTCATATTTGTACAAAATAAATATTTATTTAACTGGTTGAGGACTAGATTATTTTTGGTAGTCTGAATTTGTTCATCAAAATTTTTTCTATTACAAATTATTGGAGAGTGCCAACAGGCACTCTCCAATAATTTGTAATAGAACAAATTTGTATAAACAAACTATTATTTACGTTTAACTGAATACAAAATATGGGGAAGGAAAATGTTACTTTTGCACTGGTACCCTCCTTTTTTGAAAGGCCTGATGGTCGCTCCTATCACTCAATCCATTAAAAAACTCCTTATTATATTTGATCTCCATTTTAGTTGTTCTATATTGATTTTGTGTTGTGTGATCGCTGTAACCGAAAAAAACCCCCAAAAACCCCAAAAACAAAAACACCGAAATCAACATGGAAGCTCTAGTATTTAATTTTAGGCTCTCACAATTGGATTTTAGGCATCGGCGACCATTCCATCAGGAACAAAAAATAAAAATAAAAACCGCCCTCCCTCATTCGTTTAAAAAAAAATGCCTGAGAATCAATTATTTAATTTTGTTTGGCCTAAAGGCTTGGAGATTATTTATATGTTTTTGTAACACTTTAACAGTTTTCTATATCCCGTGTCTTTGCCGTTGTTTGTAGGCAGATTTTGGTTGTCTATATATTGGCACACAAGCCTTGCCAAGAAATAACATGCAAGTTTACCCACTGGCTGCACGTTTGGGCACCTGTTCTGTTGCAGTAAAAGTGAGGAAAGTGGGGATTAGGCCGTGAAGGGTAAAGATTTTGCCTAATGTAATGCCCATATACGACCAGCACTATTCAACAAAATCATCACTCAAATCGTTTTTGCTTCCAAATTTTTTATTTCATTCGGTTTTGTTTATGCATTATGTTCGTGAAAATATTTCACCCCCCATCATATAATTTTATACCTCAGAGTTTCTTAATTTTGGTGAACTATTACGTGAATGTAGGGTTCTATATATAATCGTTAACGCTTTTCAAGAATTGCTTCGGCATTTGTTGTGTATCAACTTACCCTCCCACCCCCACCTCCACCCCCCCCCCCCCCAAAAGAAGAATCCTTTTTAAACAAAACAACACAAAGAACGAAAATACCATGAAACGCCCACAGAGTAAAAATACAATTAAAATGTCCACTTTGAACTAATAAAAATATTTATACATGTATAGAAAGAACTGTCTGATTTTACCACTTTATGTCAAAATTCTGTCATGTAAACTAAAAAGTCATTCTGTTCTATAAGGTCCAGATAAAGGGGTCAAAGTATTAAATGGAGAAATTGCTCTATTAAAAGCTTTAGGCCGTAGGCCTTCATCAATTTTGCTAGCTTCAGAAAATATTTTTTGAAGCTAACAAAACTGATGAAGGCCTTTGGCCGAAAACTTTTAATAGAGCAATTTCTCCATTGAAAAGTCATTGTTTACAATATTCCGTTCATAAGCTCTTTAAAACAAGGTGTCAAAACCCTTGTGGAAAAAGAACAGTGAAAAGAAAAAAAGGAAGACAAAAACAACCCACCCCCACCCGAAAAAACAACAACCCCCCCCCCCCAAAAAAAAAACAAAGCCCCCCTCCTCCCAAAACAAAACAAATAAAATTGGGATGTGGCTTGTTAGCTTCAATTGATAAAATGAGGCAGGTTTGTTCAAACTGATCGGGAAAAGGTTCAAAAAGGGTCCATCATTGCACAAACAAAGATGCTCAGAGTATTCTTCTCTATTGTGTATTCAAAAATCGACCGACGATTTCTGAGGGGTTTGTAAGCAAACAAATTATCATTGTTTATCTTCTCATATACTCAACCCTTCATCTAATTCAACTAGTGGACGCAACTTACACAAAATATTTCTTGCATAACTAAATATTTGCTCGTAAGAGATAGCTTATGGCCCATTACTGGAATGACCTCAACGAGCTCGTCCCTATGAGGTGTCAGACGCTCTGGTTTGTGGCTAAAATTGAATAAAAAATGTTAAAATTTAATGGCGAGTTTTGAGAGTATTGTTGGAAAAATATGTCCTGTACGTTAAGTAACGTGTCAGCTAAACTTTCAAAAAACGTAATGGCAGGAAGTTGGGAAGTTGTGACCAACTTACTCCTCACTTGAGCCCCACTGTTAACAGTCACGTGTAGGCCTAGCCAGGGTCGCTGCTAAGGGGATTGGGATAGGAGAGTGTCCTTCTCTAGATTCTCAAGTTTACCACCACCCCGGTAGACAAAATTTCGACTATAACTACATAAGTTCCAACAATTGGAAAATTCAATTGGCAACCACCCCCTCCCCGAGTTAAAATTTTCCGACTACAAGTTTTAAACCCAACTCACACGATTTTGTTCTTTTGATTATTTTAAAAAAAATCAAAAAAATTAAAACAAAACCATATCATGTTACCCCTCATTAGAGGTTACATGATATGATTTGGTTGAAATTTTTAGAATTTATTTTTCAACTACTGAATTTGTAAATTTCCCAGGCGGGTGCGACCGATTCGTTACATAGATGGTTAAGTTGCGGAATTCCATTTATTATATTTATTTATTTATTGGTGTTTAAGGTCACATACTTATGCACAATGGCTAATCGTGACCGTGACAGTTTTACGGGTGGAGGAAGCCGGAGTACCCGGAGAGAACCACCGAGCAACGACGAGCAACTGTCAGCTCTCCAACATCGTAACTCTGAACTCTGCACCGCAGCACAGGCAGGGTTAGATTGGTTGAAGACACGCGCACCATCGACGTGCAGTACGCCTCAGTACACAGCGTCATCGTGCCCCCATGTAGGCAATCGGGGTGAAGTGTCTTGCCCAAGGACACAACGCGGTTGCCGCAGGTGGGATTCGAACCGAGGACCTCTCGGCTTGCAGCCTGCACCTCTACCAACTGAGCCACCGCGCCCCCGCGCCCCCGCGGAATTCCATTTAAACCCCCACTGACAGTAAATTATCCAACTATGGCTTTGGTATTTACAAATTCCAAGTGCTAATCAATATTTAGGTGGGGAGGATTTTTACTACTTTTCGAACAATATATGAAAGACTCACTACGTTTCAGTCAAAAAACTCCATATTTTTGTCAAATTCTAGACATGTTTGAAAAAAATTCCCCCAACGCTCTCTCTTAAATTTCCAACTTCTTCCAATTTAGGGTTTTAAAATTTCCAACTATTGTAAATGTGATGAATGATGGAGGTGGGAGTAAGGGTGATACCCCCCCCCCCCCCACACACACACACTCACCCCTATTGCAACGTCCCTGGTTCTGGCTAGGATACTTCGGGCATCACTGCCACTTCGTCTTGTCACTCCTCTTCTTGGACATTAGATCAAAGTTTGGACTTTCATTCATTTTATCTTGGCCGTTGAAAATGCAAACTAAGTTAAGAAAAAAAGCCTCTACAGATTTCTAATTACATTGGAATGTCTATTTACTGTGGTGCTTATAATTTGAGACTTGTAGTAAAACAAAGACAACAAAGAATATTGTACTTGGTGCAATATTCGAAGTGAAGCAGAAAATCACAAAATATAAATTTACCTCAATGATTCGTACGTCAAAATTGCAATGACTGTTTTTTGTTACCGTTTGCATACTGGTCTTAGCGCTGTCAATTGTTTTGTCCTTGTTTTAAAACAAGGATCGAATGGAAGAATCACATAGTGTTAAAATTGAAAAACGATAAATACCATGTTACTTTTGTGGCGCTCAACGCGTCCAATGAGTAACATCATCCATTAAAGTTTTTTCCCCTAACCCGTTACAAATAATAAATAACTAACACCATGGGAGGATCCCAGAAGACGTGCACCCACGGAGCCCCCTATTCTTTGTACCTCAGTGCATTGCAGAAACATCAGGACCAGGGAACACGGTATTATCAGCGATAACACATGGACATCCACAACTACAGCTCAAGCGAGGGTCTCCTGTAAGCATCTATAATCAGGCTTCCATTTGTCAAAATTCGAATGAGTCAAAACACAATTACAGTTATATTTTGGCTGGAAAACATTGTGGTCGTGTGCGAATAGGCCAACAGAGGACACACTGGCATTCCCCCGTAGTGACCCCCGATCGGAGTGTGGAGTACGCCCTCTTGTGCTCGCACCCACTCGTATCTACGCATGTCAAATGATGTCTCACACCTTAACCCATTGAACCCGAATGGCCCCTTTTCCGGTCAGGAACATGATACGTCAAAACGTCATTAAATAGGATGGCTATTCACTAAATGTGTGGGGTGGACCCATTAATATTTTCAACGTGCAGCCCCAAGGCTGCACGTTGAAAATATTGAATGGTCTACCCCAAATAATGAATATGTACTCTTCTACTCTCGTGTTTCGAATAGAAGTGTGGTCTGCAATATAAGTGCGGGGTAGAAAAAATGGCCATAATTAATAAAAGTGCAGACTGGAATATAAGTGCAGGGTAGGAAATCCCATCGGAGCATGTGACATATACATTAGAAGTCAAAATAAGTTGTAAGATAATGGTTAGATGACCACTATAGGCAATGTCACAGTATGTGTCCTGCATTTCCTACAATGTTATCACCTGGTTCTCACCGTTCTTGCATTATTTTTTTGGAAAGCCCACATAGAGCCTGGTGCTACCAATGTAGGAAAAGTGGGACACATGTTGACAGTCAATATGGTGCCAAGTGGTGATCCTGCAACTTACTTTGAATTGTACGGTTTTTAGATTCCTTACCCTTGAGGCCAAAATAAACATACCTGTACAGTTTATTATAGAGGTACCGGTAAGTAAATGCATGCGATAATTTATTTGCTGCAGTCAAAATGCACAATTTTTCCCTCAGATGTGTTCCACTCTGTCGAAAATTAAATAGAAGTGCAGACTGGAATAAGCATGGTGCAGGGTGGAAAATTTTCGGGAAAATAATAAACATGTGTGCATGTTTATTCCAAACACAAGAGTAATTGCGGTTATTGGACTGGCATTGAAGATACCACCAGAGTTCAAAGAGTTAAGCCCAGATTGAATTGTATCCATCCTCTCCAAATCCTAGAGTCGACACTGCTTGTACTTTCGAGTTCTGGAAGAAATGAAAAAGTTAACTTACCGTTGATATGCTCCTACAGATTTTACTCTTCAACAAGACACAACTCGCGTCCGATCCTATTCGGTACCTTTAAGTAGTCTTGCGGAGTAGCTGGGCAACTTTTATTTTATTTGCATATTGATTAAACGTCATGATGGCAGATTTTGTAATCTAAGCGAATTTAATAACGCTATTTTCTATTGATCACATATAAGAGATGTTTTCGATAGCATAAGAATTGGTTACATTCCTATAGTGCCGGCTAATGTGCTTCACTTAATTTCCACTGTGTTCTACAATGTGTATTGACAATATAGGAGAACTTCCTTCCAATTCCAACAGTCACTGTGGTTTTCTGATAGATGCCGATTGATTTTTGTCTTTGAGTGGAGATATGCCTGTTTGTCTTTCAGAGTTCACTCAGGTTTTATCCATCTACTGTGCTTTTGAATATCAGTGTTTTGAAGACAAGTCTGCTCATTTGCATGATAACAAATGTGTCGTGATGACTAGCTGTCTCAGGAGAAAACCAATAAAAGATGGGCAAACACTCGATTCGTGTACAGCAACGATATATAAAATGAAGAACAAAAGCGCTGTCGCATTTTCACCCCTGCCTTTGAAACACTGCGTTATAATTTTCTTCGACGGTACGTCCAACTGTCCGTAGGTCCCTTTCAATACATTTTTCTCTGTTAGACAAGCGGAAACCTGATGCAGCTGTCCAGTAGGGTACATTACTGTGATAGAAAAAGCAGTGTCTTTTGCTGTCAGACCGCGATGAGATCGCGACATACGAAGGGATGTCAAAAGGTTTTGAGCCTAACACAAATATAGCTGGAATATGTGTACAGAACATATTCATTTTTCAACATAGTCCCCTTGTAATTCAATACACCTTTTCCAACTGGTCTGCCAGTCGTTGATGCCGCATCTGTAGAAGTCCATACGTTGGTCCTGTAGCCAAGCCTCCACAGCAACAGTAGGTTGATCGTCATCTTGAAATCTTTGACCACGTAAGTGTTTTTTCAAATTTGGGACAGCCCCAGCATATTAACCTTAACGGTTACAAAAAGGAAAAAATCCACCAGTATGTGTTTTTGAAAGCCGGAAGTCATCCATCAACCTATAATGGGAGAGTGGATGATGAGCCTTGGCCATCTGATCTGCCTTCAGGGGGAACAGATGACGGTGTGATAGGGAAAAAAGCAAAAACAAAAAAACACACGCACGCACTCATACTCGCAGACACACGCCAAACCCCTTAAAAGGGCTGTTAAATCTTTATTCGGATGTTTAATTAAAATCTACACTATTCTCTGCCAGGCAAGCTTGTTTCAATCCTTGCTTGGTATTTGGTGGTTTCGTGTATATGTTAACTGAAAGGAGGCAGGTTGTTCCAATTCCTCATACGCTTTGTCTGCCATTTCCAAGCGTCTTCTAGATAGGAGTACTGCAAGAAAATTAGCGAGTGTTCAGTCACACCTCGTGATAGATTTCCTGGTTGTCCCACATTGCTTGAAACAACATGTTATAAGTCTTTATCATTATCTGACTGTGGGTTCACCTGAGATGGTGCTCATTTATCAACAGTTATCACGAGGTTGTTATTAAAAAAGCTTGTGTTTAACAAGTACTGTTACATAGTAAAAAATCGAAGACAGAAAAAGTATATTGGAGATGTGTTGCAAGAACATGTCCGGCAACATTGCGAACACATAATAAAATAATATACTACTCAAAGTTTGCTAAGCACCAAATATTGGACACTTCATTGTGAAATTTTCTTGTGACATATTTGCGATATTGTTGGTGGATATGAATGAGGAATGTATTGAGATGGTCCCCAGTGTTTACATTAGCTCTCGACAGGCAGACTTTTCGTGACAGTCATGTAAGCATGTACTCCTTGATTTTCATGATGTTTTCGTGTACTGTCTACATGTACATGGCATGTGTAGGGTATTCAATCTTTATTTCAACACAAACCCTTGTGATTTAATGATTGAATGCAAATATAAGAAGACATTTGTCTGAAGCAGAAATGTGGCGTTGTTATAGGGACGGTGGAGCAAGGGGCTTCCTATCATCAGGTTGGTGAAGCCCTTAGTGTGCACCATACGGTGATCACCAGAGCCTGGGCAAGATTTCAGCAGCATGGTACACCAGTAAGACGGTATGGTGGTGGCAGAGACAGGGCAACATCTGCAGCTGAAGACCGGTTTTTGATCATTCAGGCCCGTTGGAACCGCTTTGCCACAGCAACCTAGCTTCGCAGTGACCTTCAGAATGCATCCGGGGTAAATGTTTCGACCCAGACTATACGGGCAAGGTTGCACGAAGGTGGTCTCCGATCTAGAAGACCATGTATTCGCATTCCGTTGTCCAAGAACCACCGCCAGGCACGATATGAATGGGCTATGGGCCACGTTGGATAGACCAGAGAAGATTGGCGACCTGTCCTTTTTACAGATGATTCAATGTACTGCCAAGACCACACAGATAGGCGTTCGAGGGTATAGAGAAGACCAGGAGAGAGATTCCATGCAGCCAACAATGTTGAGCATGGCCGCTATGATGGAGGGTCAATCATAGTCTGGGCGGCATCAGCTGGGACGGACGTACATAATTCTGTGTCCTTGAACGTGGTACATTGACTGTTCAACGGTATATTGATGAGATCCTGGATGTCCACGTCAGATTGTATGCAGGTGCAGTGGGTGATAGATTCATTCTGATGGACGATAATCCCGTCTTCATGTTGCCCATGTTGTCGGGGAGTACCGACAGAGGGAGGGGACTGAGCATATGGACTGGCCAGCAAGATCCCCTGACCTCAATCCAATCGAACATGTCTGGAATGAATTGCAGCTTGCAATTTCAGCCCGCCCAGTCCAGCTAAGAAGTGTCCAGGAGCTTGGTGCCATGCTGGTCCAAGAATGGAACACCATCCCACAAAGGACCACCCTAACCTAATTGGGAGCATGGGAAGGCGCTGTCAAGCTGTAATTAGCAGTAATGGGTCTCATACTCGATATTGAAGCTATACCAGTTCGTTCCGTCAACTTTTTGGCATATTGAAAAATTTCCTCTTTTATCAAAAATATCCATTTTCCATGGTTATCGTATTCAAAAGCTAAAAAATAATGTCAAACACATATAAAATCTTAATTTCTGTACTTAAAGCATTAAAGATATAATTAAATAAAAAGTATATACACTTTAATTTCATAACAATATTTCAACTAAAACGTAAAACAGGTAGTTGGATGTACTTGGTGCTTCGCAAACTTTGAGTAGTATAGTTGGCTTCAACCATCAGCACAATCACGAAGTGAACAACGCAGACATTAGTGTGCGAAAGACTCTAAATAATATTAAAAAACGATGTAGGGCAGAAGAAAAATCAACACCCGTGCCTCAAGTGTATAGACAAGAACTTTCAAAGTTTCGTACACTTGACTGGAATGACGATGTTCAAAATTTGGTAAAAAACGTACCCACGCTTCAGTCGTGTTATAGTGCGCTATATCGCCAGCGGTCAAAGCTGATTCCCAAAATACCCAAACCAGCGTCAAAAAATGGACTTGAACAATGAATGGACTGAAACATCAACAGAGGAACGATTTCTATCTTAACTTACACCCTTCAGTGATGTTTGTTACTTTGAAACAGCGGTACGAAATGCAGTTAGACATAAATTCCATGGTGTGAGCATCAAAGGATGTTTTTTTTTTATTATACTCAGTGTCTATGGCGCAAGGTACGCAGAGCCGCTGTTTTGCGATTAGTGTCAGAGGGAATAGTTGAAGACGTGTGGTTTTTTGCGCTCGGCGAGTTTGGAATGTCAGATTCCAGTGTTAATACCACACCATTCACTGACTATGTAACTACGCAGTGGGTTGAAGGCGGAATAACATCATGGAATCATTTCAACACCGAAGGCCCCAGGATAACAAACCATTTTGAAGGTTGGCATATCAAAATGAAAAAGCAGATCCAAACTGCTCATCCTAATATATTCAGCCTTATAGACCACCTAAAAACTATCCAATCATTCAATGAAGTTTCTCAGATGCAGCTTTCGGCAGGCGGTCTTCCTGCACCCAAAAAACCCCACGGAAATATAGAAATATCGACAGTAGGCTAAATATTCTCAAACAAAGACTATTGAATGAAGAGATAGAAATTTTTGAATATGCAGACAGTGCTTCAGAAATGTTACATATAGAACATTAAATACTAATATTCTTTTTTGCAATTAAAATTGTATTACTCAAGTTATTTTGAAGTAAGATGTCTCAAGATGTTGTTATATTGTGAAATAAAGTGAAACAAACTATAAATCCAAATGCTCCGTCACTGAGCCCAATCAGAAATTCAAGTTTTGATAATATCCCTTCATATGCAATTCAACTTGAAATTTTCCGTCGCGCGAGCGGGGGATAACTGTCCTGGGTCGGGGCGGTCCGCTAGTTACAAATAAACAAGTGACTAAACTTGACTTTATACTGATGTTGCGATCATGAAAAGGCCATCGATGCTGACAATGGTCTTAAGCATCGTTTTTTTTAAAATAAATTTTGAGGTTCAGCATCTTACCTGGATGTTAACTTTATAAGCACATCTACTGCGGACCCTTCTCCCCTCATTTCTACAGCAGTGACCGAGTCTGCGTCCTTGTCCAATTTTATAAGTAAAAGTATTTAGGCGAATTCTATTGAACCCTATTGGCCCATGGCCTTTATACAGCAATTGTTGGTTGTTCAGGACCACAGCAGCAGCAGTTAACTCTGATATTGTGTTCATGATGCACCAATATTTTTATCCAACCAGGAGCCAATGCTATAAAACTTTTACAATTGTATTTTATAGAATAGTTTTTTCAGCCTATTTATATAACTGACTAAAATGAATCATTAGCATTTTAAAAGATATGGCAATTTGCCAGTTGGCAAATTGCCACATCTTTGAAAATGCTAATGGTTCCTTTCAATCCATTTAAAGTCTTAACCACAAAATACAATTTTAGAAAATACAACTGTAAAAGTTTTATAGTATTGACCCCAGAACGCTATGAACTTCTCTTTGTAAGATGCTTTGGTTACCTAATTAATTTATTTATTTTTTGGTGTTTAAGATTATATACTTATACACAATGGCTAATCATGACCGTGACAGTTTTAGGGGTGGAGGAAGCCGGAGTACCCAGAGAGAACACCGAATAACGACGTGCAGCTGCCAGATCCCCAAACACCGTACCCCGCACTGTAGTACAGGCAGGGTTAGAATGGTTGAAGACATGCGTACCATCAACGTGCAGTATGCCTTAGTACACGGCGTCATCGTGCCCCCATGTGGACAATCGGGGTTAAGTGCCTTGCCCAAGGGCACAACGCGGGAGTCCGAATTCATCGCTCAGACGGTCACTGCCCTCCTGAAAGAATTAAGGAGAGCGAAAAATTGCCCTCCTAAATATTTTGGTCTGGGGTGATTGAGATTACATGTATTATGCTCACATTAAATTTTTGTTGTAAAGCAAAAATGTAATTTAACTTCGAAGTCACATAACATCACGTAATTTCATTTTGAAAGTGGTTTAGTGGTAAAAGGTAATGGCTGCAACGATACCCAAACACAGTTGCAATCATTTGAAGCAAAATGGGTCACAGCAATATTTTTTTTCTGTCAGTTTCAAGTTCAACAACTGACTTCACAGTGTGAGGGGTAATTATTCAAGGATATTGACACTATAATATACTACCATTACTACTATCCTGTATCTTGAAGCACTTGCACCAGGATGTGACTGTAGCTTCAAGCAGACCTGTTGTCCAAGAAAGTCATACGCATACCACTACCACCTTCAACCCCCTTCGGGGGGTTGAAGGTGGTAGTGGTATGCGTATGACTTTCTTGGACAACAGGTCTGGGTACACACACAGGTCTTGTCAAGGGTGTGTTCGGTTGTTGAGTGAGACATCTAGATGTCTAAGAGATTTCGCTTTACCTTAGTAAAGTTAATAAAATCACTGATGTAGTCTGTTGGTTTCAGTTTCAATGAGTTCGTTCTACTGGATACTTAAAATGCTGTGTATAGCTAATTGCTCTCCTAAGCTGATTAAGGAGAGCGATTTTTTGCCCTCCTGCATTTTTCAGAATGCCAGGCCTGCACCCAACGAATGATTAACCGGGCTCGGCGTTACTTAACTTCGGTGATCTGACGAGAACCGGTTACCGCAACGCCACCGCGCCCCCTTTAGTTACCTAAACATTATTGCTCACATTAGTATATAGGATTGCTGTTCTGCCTTTCGAGTCTGCGACTCGTTATGGGGAACAATTAGTTTTTGATACACAAGAGATATTTCCGATGGTGGTTATATTGATATATACAATACAAAACGTTTTGAACCAGTCCAGTTTTCCCAACTCCTTCGAAAATATATTTGGCCGAATGTTTTATGAAGTATAAGACATGGATCCCAACAGTTGCAGTGTTCAATCGATGATCGGAATCGGCCACCACAATCGGCCGATTGTGGGCAATCGGAAGACAACGGCAACGGCTCAACCGATTGTTGCCAAGCATTTTGTGATGATTCATAAACCGCATTTTATTATCTTCTGCAATTGTTCAATTGTTAATGTAAAATAATGTCAATGATACTATTCAAAAAAGTTGAAAAACAACCACAAGGTGCATTTGTAATCTCTCTGGACGCCCTTTTACGGGATATACAAGTTACGACATGTAAAACTTACAATTGAGCGGGAATCGCCTGTTCATACCGGAAAAGTGAAGGTTGCACTCCATTGACTTAGGTCACAGTAAAAATTACCAGTTGCGCGAACTTGTATGGTAAACGTGGCTCTGAGAGCCACGTTTACCGCCCAAGTGTGCGCGAGTGGTAATTTTACTGGATCTGAGTCAACGGAGTTTAACACTGTGAAATATGTTCAAGTTAATACAGTTCTTTCGAGTCACGACTTATCAAGCAGTGAACGGACTGTAAACACTGTAAAACATGTTCAGTTTAATGTAGTTCTTTGCGAGCCTCGACTTGTCTAGTAGTGCATGGTATTTTAATCGGAATCGGCATCGGAATCGGCCGATTGTGAGATCAAAAAACCAGTAATCGGTCTGCGGCCATTTTTGGTAATCGGTTGAACACTAAACAGTTGCTCGAAGAATTTTGAAGTAGGTCGAAGTGGACACTTGTCTGCCAAGGCTAATAAGTCGGCCAGGGGATAGTGCTTTTATAGTCACAACTTTACTAGCAACATGATTGTTTTGCATGATATCGCTGTGGTGCACTTCACTGCAATTTTCTGGGAGGAAATTGGAATAAATAATCCCAAATTACAAATATCAGTGATAAGAGAAATCCCGTCCTGGGCAGGAATATCCGTCAGCAGCAGCATGCAAGAGGTTCAACACGTCTATACAGCCCAAGGTGTAGAATATTATCTACTCACGGGAGATCCCGTGCCCCCCCCCCCCCCCCGGACAATATTAGGCTCTATATGCACTACACTAGCTAGAAGGATGGCTGGACATTTTAGTGCAATATTCTTGTCCAAGAATGGGATCAAATTGGCCAGCATGAAGTTCATACTCTCATTCAGAATATGAGGTAGGGGTGTCAAGCGTATTTCCAAGTCAGAGATGATCACACTGGATACTTACCAGCGGCGTAGCCACAGGGTGGGGGTGGTGGTGGGAATGGGCTGGAGTTTTGCTCCCCTAAAATTTTTGTTGGCCCCCAGTTGCATTAGCCCAATGCAACTTTCGTATAACATAGAGCCCTAAAATTGTGTCTAATATCGGGCTACATACGCTACAAATGCCTCAGATTCATTCCGAGAGCACTGAACTTTACATGGTTACGGCATTGAACTTCAAAACGAGAGGTCCATGGTTCGATCCCCACTAGGGATAACTGCCTTGTGTCCTTGGGCAAGGCACTTAATCCCGATTGCCCACATGGGGGCACGGTGGCGCTGTGTACTAAGTCGTAATGCAGGGAGGAGGTATAACAATCGGAGGGCCCTATTTAGGACTATGGAAAGCCCCCGGCCATCCACAGCGACCTTCCAAATACGTCCCCCCCCCCCAAAAAAAACAACAAAAAACAAAATGGGTAGTGCAACCCCTATCATAGAATCCAGGCTGCGCGCCTGAATTACTGACTAGGGAAAATGTACATTATACTTCCATGAATTTGCCTTAACTGGTAGAGTGCTAAATTTTTTGGGGACACTAAAATTTGTTCAAATGTCTTTGCATTGTTACAATTTATGTGAGAGTGCCTGCAGGCACTCTCACATAAATTGTAACATGGCAAATCTATACATACTAAATAGTTTCACTTTAAAGATAATGTGAAGCATATCAACTGCATATGAAGCCTTTACGTTACGGTACTTGCACTTCAGTGTGGGCTTCCAACTCTACCAGTTAAACGATCATTGATTTGTCAATAAATGAATTGGTTCTCACGTGGTTTTTTGTTGCTTCCTATTATTGTTTTAATTGTTTGCCATTTAGACCTAAATGTTTGGGGTGGTTCAAAGAAAATGGCAACTAGCGTTGACTTCTTTGTGGCGTTCTATGCGGATTACCACCAAAAACCATTGCGGATTAGGGATTTCACCCATCCAATAATTAACTCGCCTGACTGAAAATCTGGATGAGCTATTATGATCACTCACCGTCCGTCGTCCCTGAAAATGGTGTTTGCACCTACTCCTCCTAAACCGCTGAACCAATTTTAGTTAAATTTGAGGTGCTTGCTTGTTCTGCCATCGCATTTTGTTTTTGTTTAAATCAACTTGCCCAGCCCCATAGGGAGGGGTGGGAAAAATGCTCCATTTAAAAAAAAATATTCTTCTCATGAACCAATGGGTACAATGACTTGATATTTGGTATGGAACTTCCTTTGAAAGGTAGAATCTAGCTTGTTCAAACGAGGTTCGTGGAGCAATATTTGCCTTTGTAATGAGAGGGGCGAGATTTTTGGGCCCGCCCGAAATTTCTATTTTCTGAACCGAACCTCCGATTTAAACAACATTTAGTATGTGGTACTATTGAGCCATAAATACTCGATTCATGCAAAACAATTCCCGTGCCCACGTGGGACCCCAGGAGCTAAAAATAGAAATATTTTCACACGCCCATATTTCCCAAACCACACGGAACAAAGAACTGTTATTTGGTATGAAACATCCTTAGAACCAGAGGAATAATCTTTAAAAATCTGCTTCTTGAGATATAATCAGAATCTTTTGGTATTTGGCATACAGCATCCTGAAACACATTTGGCCACAAGTTGTTCTCTGGAAATATTATTGTATTATCAGTTCTGGTACAAATACGGTAGCAGACGTCCAGGAACCAGTGGTGCCTGCTGTCAACTCTATGAGCTGAATACATATGTGTTTCGAGTTCTATACATCACAACCTTCATTTTGGTGTATAATTTGTGTATATTTAATTTGAATTTAAGGAATATCAGAGGTGGCAATTTCAAAATAAAAAATTCTCTTACTTATAGAGCACCTTAAGTTTGTACCGGTGTGACAGGAATGATAGTCCGTAGGAACGTTAGTCCCTCTGGACTATTATTCCGCGGAATTATAGTCCTAGGTCTAACATTCCTAGGAAGAGCTCGTTCCAACGAGGGGTCATAACCTATGTTTTTGAGACAAAAAATGAAAAAAATTTGAAAATTAATTGGCGATATTTGGGAATAGCGCTGGCCGGTTTTGGCCGTTACGTTGGGTAAAGGGTTAACACTGAAAATTCCCATACACATTTTTTCGTCAGAGAGCCATCGGCCAATGGCACTCTGGCGAAAAATTGTCTTTGGGAATTTTCAGTGTCAAATCAGTTCGCCCAAGTACACAAGACACAAATTTGTCAAAATATTCAAAACCCTATGGGATTTTTCAGTGGAATAGATTGCGAAGTATTTAATGACACAAATTTAAAGAAATAATTTTCAAATAATCATCATCTACCATCACAGACAACAAATGTTTATCATTTTTCGTCTCCCGAGTCCGAATCTATGATTATTCCCCGGCGCTTGATGGGCCTTTAACCCTTTTACCCAACATAACGGCAAAAACCGGCCAGTGCTATTCACAAAAATCGCCAATTAATTATTGGAGCTCGTTCCAATGAGGGGTCATAACCTATATTTTTGAGAGAATCTTTTTTTGCAAGTGTCGTCTGCTTTTCAAGTTAGGTAAAGGGTTAATGAATGATCATAATAAGTGGAAGAAGAATCAGACCATATAATAAAGGAGTTTAATGACGCTCATGTAAATTTGAAAAGAGTGGATTAAATAGTTCATATTTGAAAATGCCCCCGTGAGCAGGGTCCCAAGCCACCAGTCACATTAGAAACGAATCTAACGCTGTATAGACCTGAAACCAATCTAGCCTCAAATGGCTCGTCGTCTATTTTTAGATTTAATCGGATTGAATATTTCGATTGGACGGAAAAGCGAAGCTCAGCGGTTCGCTTTTCCGACCAACTGAAATATTCCATTCGATTAAATCTAAAAATACCATAAACATTAATTTTCTTTATCAGCGCAAGAAATGTTTTTCAATCAACAATCGAGACTTGATTTGATTCAACGTTTGATGGCATTACTATTAGATATGTCGGTTTTCTAATGTTATGAATGAAAACTCAATGGTTATGATTAGCCATTGTGCACAAATATGTGACCCTAAACACCAATAATAAATGAATAAACAAATAAATAAATAAATAATGAAAACTCATCGCAGTTGTAGTTTTATGATTACGCCGAGTTGTTCCCCTAATTGTTTTAATACATTGTATTGTTATGCCTTCAGGATGAATTAAATACTTATTGATTGGAATATCTATAACTGGGTTACGGAAAGAATATCTGTATTTTTGTGAGTGATGGGACATCAACGATAGGTAGTGCACAAACTCTATGAAAAAGGGATAAAACAAAGAACCAATAACTTATTGCTTACAGAATCAGACTGGTGGCTTGAAAGCTGGTCCTGTGGGTTATATCGGCTCTTGATTGCATCAAGGCACTATCTACAATAATTTCAGCAACCAAGGCAAGCCATGCCATACATACACAGAACGACACACGCGTGTGAATGGGTAATCGATATGGCCCGCGAGGAAGGATAAAACAAGAGGCCGCAGGAGTTTTATCTTTCCGCGATGACACAAGTACCATACCGATAAACCCATTCACATGAGTGTGTCGTTCTGTGTTTATTACACGTCTTCACGCCTATAAAAGCAATTATCAAAAGGACACTCGGCAATTCATTTGACAACTCGTCCCCTGAGTTCCAATGTGTTATATGTACCAGTAGGCATACAGAACACAATGGAACTCAGGGGACGAACTATCAACAAAAAGAAAACACTTTATCGTCAACCAAATTTGCCAGGGGAACCCGTATTACTATTTTTAGCTATCGCTAGCGATTTATATTGTAATTGCGGGGCACGATTTGTAGAAAATTGCAGTGAAATTTCGCGTTTGTTTAAGAATAGTCTATCAACGTATTTCCGTTCGGCACATGTGTGCGGAACGGATTTTCATTTTCAGCATGGTTTAGTGTTGCTCTAGATGGGTTTTTCATAGAACAGGCGTGTAATAAAGAGATAATAATAATAATAATAATGCAATGTAAACGTCTAGAATCCACCACAGTGCTGTCTAACAAGAGTTGTCTATGCGCTAAAAGTATCGTCCAGAAACAATGCTTGACACGGGATTTTATTTATTTGATTGACAGAAATAATCTGTCGGCATTGTAGTTCAAATTTATTTGTAGGAAAATAAAATACACACGGAACAGTTGTGACACAACTTCTTATTTAACTGACACGTACCATAACACAAATTGGTGAAACTGACGTCCCAGCTGCTCGAATCTGGCAGCACAACCTTCAATTTATTGGGCGGAATGTTTGTGTGGTATAAGTCCAAGTTAGCACAGGCACATTAGGGTTCTCCAGGTGCAAAAATCGGAGAAAGTTGATTTTTCAGTGATTGATGAGGACATGTTTATGAACAACATAGCAAAGTTCCCCAAAAATTCGAATTGAGCTTTTTGAGATATTGTCATGTTTCGGCATGGCTCAAATTCTGACGTAATTCCATCAGATCATATGCGAATGCAGTCATGCAGACTAATTCAGGGGCTCAATCTTCACAAATTCCCATCTATCGTGGAGCAGGTGTCCGTAGATATGTACTATTGATGCTAGAGCTTACTACCAGTCGATATTCCGTAATTGTGATGGCATTATTACCGAGAGAGCATAGAAATTGCACGACGATTCAGAATTCTTCCCATAAAAGAGAGCGAGTAAAGATATTCACATGACAATGTGTTAATTCAGGTAATGAAATTGATAAGATATATCGAAACATCACCACTCTTACGATTTTATGGTCGAAAACTTAATACTACCCCATAAAACGTACCCCATGGCTTCGAGTGTCTGAAAATACTACATGTATATAACAAATAATCATGTCAGGAAATCTCATGCGAACAGCACAGCAGGACTGATAACATGTTGTGATGTATCCATCAAGGGAGCACCCAGGTTCCCACCCTCGAACAACAACGACAATACGACGGCGACGACACTGACAAATTCTGTTGGAACATTTAGGCACTGAGCATGACTTATTTCAAGGGAAGATATGCAATGGCGTGAGCTGACTTGATCGCAAAAACATAACGCATAGCAGCAAACAGACGAGAATCGAAACACCGAAAAACGAATATTCACGTCAAGAGAGTGCTATTAATCTCTGGTTATTCATCAACTTCGACTATGTCGGAATTGCCGGTTGGGTCTGTGAGTCTGTGTTTGCTCGAAGAATCAAATTTACACCTGCACAATCCGGAGCACGACAAACCTGCTTTCTTACATCCACAACTGACCAAGTTCAAGAGATTTCCAGGTGCAAAGGGCCGCGTTGTTGCAGTTGGTCTAAGAACTCCACTGGTCATCGACCATCCTCACTCTGTTGGAGACAGTGAGCACCCTTACGAACCTGTACGTATGTTTGGAAGGCATTTTGGTGTGCTGCCAACTCGTTGGTGGAAGGGAAGCAAGTTGAATGCACTTATTCAGATTAAGTTGGGCTAAAGAACGCTCATAGCAACGTATCGGTAATGGTCGAGGGAAGTGAACTTTCTCGCGCAATATAATATCAACGCCCCCACCCTCGACGAGACAATCCCTTAAGTTGTGCTGTCATGTGCCGTGAAAGAACCAATAAACTTTTGTAAATCTCCAGCATGTTCAGAGACTATTAAGCTGAAAACTTTCTTTTTCCCTAGGTGAAAGAGCACTGAAGTTATGTCACAGTCGCTGATATCATGTACCAGCAACACATTTTCCTTCCATCTACCCAACTTGCTTGCAATTTCTCCGGCTGAGAAGAGGACTTTGGATGTTACAGAGAGCATCACGTATATAGAGGATATGGAATGAGTGTTTTTCTCATATAATATTTATGAAACGAGTCTAAACAATTTCCGTTTTGGCGAGCCCAATCGGAAAATTCGGACGAGTTTCACAAATATTATATGAGAAAAACACTCATTTTATATTCTATTTATCATATGACACACACACGCACAAATTAGCCACTTAGTATGACTTTTTAACCCATCACCTAACTTGAGTTGCAGACGGCACTTGGAAAAACATCCTCGTATAACTAAAAATTTTCATTTTTTGCTTCCAAAACATAGGTTATGACCCCTCATTGGAACGAGCTCGTCGAGCTCGTTCCAATGAGAGGTCATAACCTATGTTTTGGAAGCAAAAAGTGAAAGTATAAAAAAAATGAATGACGTTTTTCTTGTTGGTAAAAGATTAATTCAATATAACCCACCCTAAATAGGACAGATAACGTAAATTCTCCCTTCTGAAATTATGCAAATGTGACCTAGTTGTATTTTGTTCAGCCAATCAAATTGTCTAGTTTTGAAATTGACTAATGAAATCTCCCAACTCTAATTATGCAAATTATGAAAATGTGGCCCAGTTGTATTTTGTTCAGCCAATCAAATTGTCTAGTTTTGAAATTGACCAATGAAACTGACGGAAGGCTTTATTTATCACTGATTAATATGAAAGCAAAATATCAAATGTTTTAAAGTGAACACAACGGACGAGTTATATGATAAATGCTCGATTCTGAATGATAGCAAGAAGTTAGAATAGCCAGTAAGTCGGAGTCTGTACTAACAACTACGACATTAGTTTCACGCTTTTGAGCCAAGTACAGCGATGCCAGGCCGATCCGAACATCAGCATTTGCTTCTGCTTGCTTCGATTGGACAATAATGCTGGTAAATTCCAGCGTTAACAGACGGATTAGTAGTGTTTTGTTCCGATGATTGACCAGAAAATCAGATTGGAAGATGGTTACTGCCAGGTCGAGCGAGATGCTGATATCCGCGGAGTGTCCACCCTTATCTCTGCGCGCTTGCGCGATAACCTTTGTGTGATAGCCACCAAATACAGCAATGGCACATGATCCAAAATGTTTCGTTATATATTTATTTATTTATTTATTGGTGTTTAAGGTCACATATTCATGCACAATGGCTAATCATGACCGTGACGGTTTTACGGGTGGAGAAAGCCGGAGTACCCGGAGAGAACCACTGAGCAACGACGAGCAACAGCCAGCTCCCCAACATCGTAACTCCGCCCTGCAGCACAGGCAGGGTTAGACTGGTTGAAGGCATGCGCACTATCGACGTGCAGTACGCCTCAGTACACGGCATCATCGTGCCCCAATGTGGACAGTCGGGGTTAAGTGCCTTGTCCATGGACACAACGCGGGAGTCCGAATCGATCGCTCATACGGTCACCCATCCGAGGACTAACTGGGCTCGACGTTAACTTCGGTGATCTGACGAGAACCGATTACCGCAACGCCACCGCGCCCCCGTTTCGTTATATAATTTGAATATGTGGTGCAGATATCTCCATATGGCAACTGTTTGGGTCATACGACTGCTCCCAACAGAAAACCATCTATGATTAAAACAGGGTTTCCTGAAAGGTCGTCCCGTTCAGTGACATATGACTTGTGTAATTTGCCAAGGACACTCTTCTGTGTCTTTCTCATTCCACCAGAATCAAACATTGTGGACGCTTTTGATGCAAGCTCATACTCAAGATATCCCCCATTTCGGACTGAGACTGAATCACACACGTGATGCTGCTGAAAAGTATTGTGGGGTCGACTGTCACGCAATGTAATTGACCAGTGATGCGATTGATTTGACAGTGTCGGCGCGACGAAACGTGATGCTGCTGAATGCTTTCCCTACAACGTTTGATACAGCTCCATTATCAATTGTAACTACCTGGTCAAAATTGACTGATTTGCCTGCCACAGTGTCAGATGATAGCGAAACTAACTGCAGTGAGTTTCTATTGCAGAACGGAGAATGTACTCTCAACTAGTTGAGGAATTTGTTTATGTCACTGATGTCATTTGCTTGTGCATAGTGCTCCCCGTTATTCCCCTGCCACGTGTGAGACCACCAGCTACCTTGAACATCTGCATAATGCATTGTTCTGTGGCTTGGTCAGAATAAATCCCATCTCAGAACTTGGCAGACCATTGAAACGTGAAGAATCCCTTCTCCGTGAACGCCTTGAAGTCGTTTGTGGAGTCATTCCATCCATAGGAGGCAGAAATGAATATAGACAGAGTAAAAGAGCAAAATGTGACTAGGTCTATGCGAACTGTTTTTTTTTTTTTGGGGGGGGGGGGGGTAGGAATGGGGGTAGGGTTATGTATTTACAAGTATTCACCACTTACGATAGACGGGTGAAGGAGTGATGTATAGGTTTCAAAACAGCTTGTTCCTGATATCGAATGCGACAGTTTGCCTGAAAAATCATCATTTTTTTGACGGAGGGGGGTGGGGGGGGGGTGGGGAGGGGTCATGTCCATAGCTACGAAATTCATTCGAAGTTCACATTTTTGAATGGGTGTTTCTGGACCGAGAATTGTGTATTGATCAATACCGAGTGGCTTTTGAATGTTTTTAGGCTGAACAATTGTCACAGCATCCAATTATTTCCATGATTGTGTTAAAGAAAAAAAGTTTGTTTTTATATGGAAAAATGGTGTAACTCACAAAGCTCAAGATTTTAGGTGACTTTACGTGACGCATCCGCGATGTTATGACCTAAATAATGTAAAAAACACCTATCTCCGATTTATTTCCTTACTTTTCTCCTTCCGCGTCTAGAGTGTTTGGACTAATTACCAAATCTAGTCTCGTAAGAAAGCACATGATTACTAGCAAGATCGAATTTGATACCTAAGATTCCAATCTATGCGGAAATCTCCAGGCTGGAGAAAATGTACCCCTACCTCTCCCTTAGCAATGCTCCTGGTTGTCGCAATGCATTACCACCAAAGGTTGGTAGAGGGAGAGAGGCACACTAGTATTTATATATGTCCTTTGAGTTTGCTCTATTGTAGTCACCCAATACTATATGGTCTTCTAACATCCTTGCTTGCAGTCTTGTGCCGTTAATACCTTGTTCCATAATTATTCAGTACACAATGTGTCACATTGTCCATTTTCACATAAGCACATATCGACACATCCAGCATGTGCTACATGTAATGTCTACAATAGAACATAAAGACGTCTAGGGGCGTCGGAATACTTTATAAGGAGATGGGGGAAGCCATAGGTAGAAACCGAGAATTTAGTGGGAAATCAGAGCCAAGTAAACAATTGTCGGATTGTTTGTGGTAATTAGATTCACTCTAGTTTAATCGAACTTACCCCGTGTGCCCCCTCGGTAATATAGCACCATGTGATACTGTTTATATGCCCAAAAAGGGGCTTCGTTAAGTCCGTTTCGGTAGTTTGGGGTGGATTTTGATTTTTAGAGGGATTGTCGTGTTGTTTGTAGTAATTGGAATTACTCCTATTGCATCGAACATACCCTCTGAACATACCCCTGTCTTATTGTAGGCCTTTGGGTAATATAACAACCACGTGCTACCATAGAAACCAAGATGGCGGCCTCCAGTATACAAAATGAACGACGGAAACACGTTTCACCCTAACAACACGCGTTGCGCATGCGCACTAACACCACGTATTACTATGGGGATGACGTCACAAGATGACCGCTCACGTGGGTTACCATGACAACACAACATGGCTCCACTGCGTCACGTCACTTCCGGTTTCCGGCACCGGGGTCCGACAACCTTGTACTCAAACGTGCGAGGCATACTACTTGTGGCTGAGCAGCCCTAATCGAGTCGGGCTGTTAACCCTTTCAGCACTGGCACCCTGGGGGTCTCATTCCAGTCAATACTGTCAACGGGGAAATGGACGAATCCATTGTGATTTATTGGGAGGTTCAGTAATAATGTAATCCAACAGCTCCATAGAGCTGTTCGATTAAATTTTTTCCCAACCTCGCTTCAGATTTTTGCTTTTTATATCGTCTGCTCATTCACTATCATTTTTTTCTTCACGCCAAAAATTATGCACAGCGGGTTGAAAGGGTTAAGATAACTATTGTGCAATCAGTGAAGAGCAGTGCTCTCCAACGTCATGTCATTAATTGTTATATCTACAGCAGTATTTTGTCTGCTCTGTATACAGCAGTATCTGGTCTCACGGGGAGAATTGTTTGAATTTTTACTTCTCCACTCCCAGCAGGGCTGATTGAGCAAGAAGGTCTGCCCATAATCCAAGCAGAACTTCTTGCTCAGTCGGGGCTTACTGGGGCAGGGTCATCTGGAAAAAACAAATGCAGGTCCAACAGTAGTTTATTGGCATTGATTGGATTGAATGCATTCCACGAACACACACCATTTACTAGGCATCTTGAGAATGTTTGTGAAGGAAAACAACGAAAATAGTAAAAGGGAGCAATATAGCTTTTACGTCATAAAATTATGAAGACATTTGCGAACACACTGTATCCAAGTATGTGTTCGAGAGTTATAGCCCTTGTTGGATTTCTTGTAATTACATTACCATTTACTGTAAGCCTGAAGGCTGCACGTTGAAAATATTAATTGCTCTATCCCCAAAGAATAGATATGGACTCTTCCAATTTCTGCCATTTAACTGGCATGGAAGATACCACCTGTGTTCAAAGGATTAATATGGAAACTCTGCTTTACGGTTATGCTTACTTCAACGTAGAAACCAACTCCGATATCTTTCTCATCTTCCATAAATACATTGAGGTTACTCGCAGATTTGGTTGATACCCTCGGTAGTTTTCTGGCGTGTACTTAGATATACACTTCAGTATTGGTGTACATCCAATCAGTATTCTGAGCGCGGTGGCTCAGTGGTAGACTGTTGGACTTCTATACTAGAGGTTCCGAGTTCGATCCCCGTCCGGAACGACGAGCGTTGTGTCCTTTGGCAAGGCACTTTATCCCGGTTGTCTACATGGGGGCACGATGACGCCGTGCACTAAGGCGTACTGCACGTCGATGGTGCACATGTCTTCAATCGCTGTAACCCTGCTTCAGGAGAGCTTGAACAGGATTAGAATATTGAGGAGCTGACAGTTGCTCGTCGATGCTTGGTTGTTCTCTCCGGGTACTCCGGCTTCATTCACCCGTAAAACTGTCACGGTCACGATTAGCCATTGTGCATAAGTATGTGACCTTAAACACCAAAAAATAAATAAATGAGTATACTCATTGTTCGATTTTAGGGACTTTAATGTAATCTTCTCTGGCAATCTATCCATCCTTCTATCTAAACTTCTATCCAAACTTTCAATCATATCTCCATCTTAACTATTCAGGTACTAATCAGTTTCTGGTTACGATTTGTAACACGAGTTCATTTTTCAACGTACCGTGCTACTTACACAGAGAGTCACAGGCTAATATGTTGAAAAGATCTGCTCTGTTCGAATTTACTGGAGAATGCGTCCTGCAACCACCCTCCTTTTGATTAACAAGTGTTTACATGTCGCTCCCTGAGTGCAGCGAGTCGGCGTCTGCAACGCTTTACCGCTGCAGGCGCGTTGTTACACCCAACGGATGATATATACTTTATTTTCAATCCGAGAAAACACAAGGTAGATGGACACAAAGCGCTATTAAAATGACTTCCACCCGGCTCATTCCAAGCGAGCGAGAGTGGCTGCTACATGTAGTACTCGACCAGTTAATCCGTCCTAACCCTTTCTTCGAACTACACATTCAACATTTTCCAATTTATGTTATGCTTCACTCTATGACACCTTATTCTACAGATTCCTATCTTGCTATTTTGATGGAAAAATATCATCTTTCCTCGTGTTAACGAAAACGGCATTTTCCTGATATGGAGACAGCTTACATAGTTTTCAATTTGCTACTGGATCCATTTTCAAAATTACAATTTATGTTCAATTAGTGTAGTCTCTATTTGTACCTTATCCCTTCACTAAATTAACATGAAAAGCAGACGACACTTGCAAAAAAAAAAATTCTTTAATAACTATTTTTTTTCAATTTTTGTCTCAAAAACATTAGTTATGATCCCTTATTAGAACGAGCTCGACTTTGGGTAAAGGGTTAAATACACGTTTGGAAACAGGCAAAAAAACCCAGTTTTAATCCCACATAAGAGTTTTTTTTGCATGCCCAGTTTCAGACGTTTTGGTCATCGCCGGTATCTCGGTATCACAGCTGCAGTACAGTGGACTTGTCACTTTCCACGGACGGGCAATATTTCTACCGACGCAATAATATTAGATTGCAAACACTAATTATCGGAATAATCATCAAAAATTTAATTAATTAAGCACCGGGTACAACCCGATGCTTCATTAATTAAAATTTTGCTGCTGATGATTTTTAATATCTGGTAAACGCATGCGTGGACATCATTGCCCGTGCTTGGATAACGAACAGTCCACGGCAACTGCACTGTACCTTCGCGAATGGTCAACCGGAAGTGGTACTGAGACTGCCTTTGATCTTGAACCCTCAGAAAAAGTAAATGCACTATGTCTGATCAGGTTGTGGAGATTCAGGCCTTGTTGGGCCACCAATAAATCGCAGTGCCCTCCAAAGTCATGTTATTAATTGTTATATTATCTATAATAATATTACTTCAGTTTTGCATAGAGCAGTATCTATGCTCACGAAGATAATTATTTTTTTCAAACCCCTCTACCCAAGTATTGGCAGATTGTGCAGGAAGTTCTGCCTGGAATCCTGGCAGAACTTCTTGCTCAGGCCGATACTGGATTGAGAGTTTGTAAAAATGAACACAGATTCAACAGCAGTTTGTGGGCATTGGTTGACTTGAATGCATTCCATGGAGAACACACCCTACTTAGAGGACTGTTGAAACCAGAAGTCCTGTCACGACTAGTGCAGAAAACGCTTGTTAGTTAATGCGCTAACTAGTGCAGAACTGTCAAGTAAACCAAGTTAGACATGCGATAACTCCTGCGCTGTGTAACGCAGAATGTAGTGCACAGTTCATGAGGTCGTTAAGTTTGATCTCCGACGCATAACATTAGGAAAGAAATTTGTGGTTTCTGGACTCGGACAAAACAATGAAAAATAGTTCAGGAGAGCAATTGGCAATAACCACTACACACAGTGCAATTTATTACAGTCATGCCATTGGAATCAAAATGATATATTTCTACCCTTCTGGCAAAGACAATGATTTTGTTGTCCCAATTTGAAAGCCAGCGTACAAACAAGAGTTGGTTAACACTGCCACACCCAAGCCTGATACTGATATTGTGTGATCACATGGCAATACATGGCGCTAGTCATCACCCATTCAGTACCTTCTTAGCCTTTATCATAGCCCCAACCAAAATAATCCAACCGTGAGCCGATTCCTCGTGAAACATATTCTGATACTTAGTATTGGACTAGTAGTCCCCTTAACCTTCTTCATACCGCATGTACCATAAGGTATCTGTTTATCATGGTAATTTACCGAGTGGATAAGTGCGCTGGTCTTTCATGCCAGAGGTCCCTGGATCGATCCTCGGAGAGGAAACGTTCTCGAGGTGTCCGAACACTCTCTCTCGGCATCAATTGTGGGGTTTATGCTGACACAGCGTACCGTCCTATCGGGTGGTGAAGTAAAATGGCTGTCCTTTGTGCAGAGAGAGAGATGCACTCCATGCAGGCTAAAATCCTTTCGTAGTATTCAAGAAGAGCGAGGCGCCGAAGTTACCTCTACGAAGGACACCCCACACACCTGCGCCATTGGGCCAAGGAGAGGCATTAATATTAGTTGCACAACTTGTTCGCCAACCCTTGTAAAACAAATAAGGTTAAAAACAAAAACACATGATTTACCATACCGAGGGAAACTCAAAATACCGAAAATAGGAAGTGAAAAATATTGAGCCATAAGCTAAAATATAATACCACAGAATATTAATCCAAAATGGCTTACAAGAAGAGCCTATGGACTATTTATTTTCTGTGGCACTCGTCAAAGGGATATTTTCTCTCAGCTTTTTATTACATCAAATGACTGTTGACGAGTGCCTGTATTATTTCAAATGTATTGACAAGTACTACATTCTTTCTTCGTTAAACGTATCATATGTTGTCATCTTCCTGAGTCTAAAGTTTAATATGCGCTTTCTGGGTCCTTGCTACACAACTACAGCTGGGTAGTAACACCGAAAATCCGATTCGTATTGGAACTGGTGTTGGAATGTTGTCAATATTAAATACCTTACCGATACCGAGGAAATCATCCTTAACATACCGATACCCACTCCGAACTTGAAATGTCAATACCTCCCAACTCTAACTGATGTCGAAATAAGGACATTTCGAGCAGCATTTTTCCCCATTACACAACTAGGAATTTGACCAACTCATTCTTTTTTAACCCTTTATCTAACATGAAAAGCAGACGACACTTGCAAAAAAATTCTTGAATAACTCATTTTTTTCATTTTTTGTCTCAAAAACATAGGTTATGACCCCTCGTTGGAACGAGCTCGTTCCAACGAGGGGTCATAACCTATGTTTTTGAGACAAAATTGAAAAAAATAATTGGCGATTTTGGGTAAAGGGTTAATAGAAATCAAAGAGTTCTGTCAAACAAGAAGGAATGGATTAAATTCCTAATTACATTATTGGGAAAATTTGCAGCTTGAAATTTATATTTTTTTGCGTCAGTGACTCAAAATGGCAGTTGTACATTTTGCGCAGTTTTTCAGCAAGATTTCGTAGTGTTTGTAGTTTATCTGTGTTTACTTTATTTGTGCTTTTGTACCCCGAGAAAGGTCATCGGCATGCTGAAGCCTTTATCTAACGAAACTGCCATATCATACTTGCGCTAATCACAAAATCGCCTTTCATTTTTTTTCCAATATTTACCAAAAACACTGAGCCAATATGACTCCTTATTGGAAGGAATTCGATTCAATGAGGGGTGGTATAGCTAAATGTTTAGACAAAAATGAATATTGGGTGTTATTTAAGAATAATGTATTGTAAATGTAGTCTTCTACTCGTGTTAGGTAAAGATTTAAATGTTCATTGCTATTTTCATTGTGCTGCTTGCTTCTAAACTCCAAACTCTGAATTTTGGGGAAAGCTTCTCCGACCAACAGCAAATGCTTCCTCAGGGCTGAAAGTGGAAAATAATTTTGCTTTCTTGTATAGAGTACCTGCAAGAGGTTTTTAATTTCTCACTCGACCAAATTAGGTACATGGAACACAACAGTGGTACAAGAGTTGCCATGTTGGCAAATGAAAAAGACTGTTTTTATTTTATCTTCCAGAATACGGAATGTATTATCAACAGAATCACTACCGGTTTGGGAAAATGATGCTTTGTCATTGTTTGCAAAGCGTGACACTTCACATCAACGTAGCCTTCGCAACGAACCAAAACTGCTTAAACATTTGAGTGAGATTTTATGTAAACATCGTGTCCATGTCAATGGCTACATTGTCGTCCATCCATTCTGAAAACTGTTCACGGATCAATTTTGGCTGAATCGTTTTCCCCAGAAATGTCTTGTCATGTTCCAGTGTTTCTGTACAGTTAATCTGTGGCATCTGATACTCCATCTGGTATTTGAAATCCATCTGAATATGATTATTATTGCACATTGGTGACACACTAGACCCCAGGTCGTTATAAACTGTTATTTGAAGTGGTAAGAAAAGTTGGGAAAATACACTTTGTAACTTGTCTTCACTTCTTTTTTTGGGTGCTACAAAAGTTGGTTTAGTCTTCTTACATTCTTTACCAGTTCCATCGGATTCTTTGAATGAGCTAATACAGTCTTCACTACGCTCGTCACTTGGCGTGAGGTCACTACTCGACTGTGTTTTGAAAAACTCCCTGGATACACTTGACGAATCGGACGCAAAATATATACTATCCGGAAACAAAGATGACTTTTCAGAGTCATGCCGGTCACTAGACGAGCCTGAACTGAGTCTATCGCTGGACGATTGGGACATTTTCTGCGATCGGGCGGGTGAAGATTCTTCCGATTTTTTAACCTCGCCACCATTACCTGTATCAGTAGAGTTAACTTCCGATTCATCACCCATATTAACACAGTTATTGTCAGATCCTTCAAACTTGTCGTCACTGTTCAAATCTGAGCCCTCACTTCTTCCGTATTCACTTTTGTTATTGTACTGACTTACTTGTTTCATATGGATAAATTCTCCCGCTACCCCATCAAGAGAATCACTATACCGATCATTCTGTCTACAAATTCCACGATCGTCACTATCGTTCCATTTCAGGTTTTGGATTTCTCCCTCGACAGTTTCGACAACTTTCCCGGAATATAGAACATCATCTTGTTCAATTGCCACGTCTGCTTTGTTAGTGTGTTTGTTGGAATTGAAAAACAAGAGATCTGCTTCTTCATCCTGCAAAACAAAAATAACAAGTTATACGCTCAGCAGATACACCTTCAATGCGTTCATGCTTATAATTCACCCGGGCAGACCGTGGTATAGACCGGAACACCTTAGCTACACGGTATAAACGTTGCCCTGGTCTTATCAGCAGACGTATCTCGTTTTGCATCCATTAAGTCCAAGACGTTATAAGTTTATTTGATTTATGCCGTTTCTATTAGCTTAGCAGTGAAGCTAAGAAACTGTGCTTTTCTAAATGCAACTTCAACAGAAATTGGACAATGGTGGCAGATTAGGTCAGGTGTTATCAGGTCTAGGACCTCACGTCCCAATACACTGACTCGGCTTCTGACAGCAAAGATATCAATCATGGTAGCAGACGACTCGGTAAAGAATAATGATTTGTCTGTCTCAAGTTGAAATAATCAGTTATATCCTTGATATGCTTCTCGGAAAGATGTTTTGGTTATCGTTAAAATCACCGACTAGAACTAGTCCAAAACGTATCTGAAGTATCTTTAGCTTTTTCGAGAGAGGCAGAAGTAGTATCCCATATGTTTGGGTGTTGTTCGATGGGCGATGTAAGACTCCTAATAATAATGACATTACATGCTTTGTCAACACTTTCGTCTAAAGGCACCCCGTGTTTGTTATTTCAAGGTCATCTCTGCGTCGGAAGCATATGTCCTCTTCAGTATAAATGACGACACCAACCTCCCCTTGACAAGCTGTCGAACCTCAAAGGTTCTTGGACCCGTGGATCACAATATCAGATGTTAAGTCGGAGCTTTGCAGCCAAGTCTCGGTGAAAGCTAGTTATCGGGGCAAATAAAAAAATAACAATAGTTAAAACAAGGAATTTTCATATCGTCTGCGTTGGGCAAAGGGGTAGTCGGAACTTTTCGAATAAAATTACTTAGGGGAAGTCATTACGCGCATCATCACGCCAAAATTGAATGCCATTTGTGATAAATATAGAATATACCCATAGTAGCTTGGTGTTCCAAATGTTCACCACTCGTGGTGAAGTGGTGTTAACCGCGAGCCTTTGGCGCGCGGTTAGCACCACTTCACCACGAGTGGTGAACATTTGGTACACCAAGCTCCTATGGATATATTTTATTTATACCATGATAGTCAGATTATTAAGAGTCGCTATTATTTGTTCTCGATTTTACTGAACAGCAGACGTACATACGTGCGAATCTGTTTCTGTTTATATGAGCATCGGTGGACGGTACTTCCGCTGTCAATTTTATCGCCGAAACGAAAAGGAAAAAGAAACGGAGCCTTCTTCGTTTTAATAGCATACTATTTCGAGTTATGGGTGCTTTATTAACATGAGCCAATGCATTTTTGTTCTTTTTTGGCATCTTATGAGGTAAACCTATTTAAAAACGTAATAAATATTTGCCACTTTCATTTCACTCTTCGCGAGGCGACGTGCGATAAATTTAGACAAGTGTGCATTCAGGTCGACGTCACCAAAGCTCAACATGGATGTAGTTCTACTGTAGGTGTAAATTTTTACTACTGAAATCCCATTGCTAGAGTGTTCACCACGGTTGGTGTATAAAGCTAAAATTTATTTCATAGGCTTTTCATATTTATTTATTTATTTATTTATTTATTGATGTTTAAGGTCACATATTTATGCACAATGGCTAATCATGACCGTGACAGTTTTACGGGTGGAGGAAGCCGGAGTACCCGGAGAGAACCACCGAGCAACGACGAGCAGCTGCCAGCTCCCCAACATCGTAACTCCGCACTGCAGTACAGGCAGGGTTAGATTGGTTGAAGACATGCGTACCATCGACGTGCAGTACGCCTTAGTACACTTTTCATATATAGTACAATAGGTAATCATGGGATAAAATCAAATATGGCGACTGAAGGAACAGTTAGAAGATCTACATGTATGTTGAACAGAGATGTTGGATATAGACAAATCTTTAAATTCTTTATCGGATCAACGTTAGGTCAATCATGAGATAAGACATTCACAATGACTGCATGACCGGTCAGAAGATATATGCCTGACATACCGATTGGATATACGCATGCACTGCTGACCGGAAGTGATGCGTTCCCTACACCCCGTTAGCAGGTACAATTCAGTTCGTACATCACCTATTACAAGAAATATTGCGCAGGATTCGCCGGAAGACATGTACCACTAAAACAGCTATGGCATTTAAAGGGTGACAGGCAGACTCTGAAAAAGTGTCGAAGTTTGGCAATAAGGGCTGTATAAAATATGTTCAGTGCAGAGGTGCACAGCAAGTGGGAAATGAACCGACATAATACTTCCCAAAATAGTTTTTTTTTTCCCACACCCTCACATAACGAAATCGTAATCAGAATACAGTCCAGGGAATGAAAATTCTATCAATTGACCGAAGAGAAATAGGAATTGCATATTAGAAAGAGAATCGAGAAAAGCTGTTTTTCGAAAATATATCCTACGAAAACAAGCGTTAAGCTGTTAAGCAGCGATGGATAAACATATTCGAGCGATTTGCGACAGATGACATTCCGGTGACGTCACCTTTCAAATGTTTGATTTCGTTGACGTCATGTTGCACATGATAGAAGAAATATTATCCCCGAGTGATGTTGGGTGGGATGGGTAGCTGTGGCAATTGAAGCGAAGTGGGACGCCATGTTGGTTCATAAAATGCAGACGACGAGGAAATAATCCGGAAAGCATAAAATATTCGAATGAGGAGAGTCGCGAGGGGTGGGTAAGATAGATTTGTCCCATCCAGATATCTCACACGGGGCACGCGTTTCTCAATACGCGAGTGGTGGGCGAAAATGGCGTTTTGTGACTTTTCTGTATATTTGTTTAACTGGTTGAGGGTCAGATTATTTTTTGTGGGTTGAATTTATTTTTCAAAATTTGTATTACAAATTATTGTTAGAGAGTGCCTGTACATTATTATTGTGCCTGTACAATAATTTGTAATAAAACAGATGTATATAGTTTGAAATAAAACAGATGCTTATGAACAAAATATTATTTGCGTTTAACTGAATATGAGACATGAGCAAGGAAACGTTGGCGTTTGCTCTGGCACCCTCATTTTTTGAAAGCTCTGATAATGGCTTCTAGCACTCAACCAGTTAAAACTGTCTGCAGTCTCAAACGAAACAGTTGGGGATATCACAAAAACGAAGATAAACTGAAAAAAATATTCCACGCACAAAGACAGCGAAACTAAAGAGAAACGGTACAAACACCTTTTTCAAAACATGTAGGCCCTCCGATTAGCTAATAAATTATCAGAAACCAATTCAGTAGTGTCCTCAAAAGAGAAGTTCGTTCACAAATATATAAAATGTGTCATTCTTCTTCAAATATTCTACGTGGCCTTCAGCGAGAAGATATTTTATTTCTTCTACTCAATTTCCATTTTAACTTGCAGTTCTACAGCGGCGTATTGTCGCCATTGCAGTTGAATATAATAAACTGTTTTAACTGGTGGAGTGCTGGAAGCCCATATTTGGGCTTTATTCTGAAGTGCAAGTACCACTACTTGAAGGCTCATATTCAGTGGATGTGCTTAGTATTATGTGTGAAGTGACATTATTTAGTCTGTAAGAGGCAAAAACAAGTCTACAAGATTTGATGGCCAAAAATAATTTAGCACTCTACCAGTTAACCGATTACTAAACTGTTATAATGCATTAGCTAAACTGTTATAACAGTTTACTAAACTGAGTTTTGACTAATACTTTAGCTAAACCGTTATAATAGTTCACCAAACGGTTATAACTGTTTAACTAATCTGGTTGCGCATTAGAGCCTTCATAATTTAATTCGCTACTTTACTTTTTTTTAATATATTATTAGTACGTCTCGTATAGGTTTCCGGATCTAGTTAGAGGATCCCATCGGGGGACCTCATGTGACGTCATAGTCATATAACACAGTTACGCAATATTGGGTATTCATGATAGCCCGCGTGAACGGCCATGTTGTGACATCATTACCATAGTGATATGTGGTTTCAGTGCACATGCGCAGCGCGTATTGTTAGGGAGATACGTGTTTCCGCCGTCCATTTTGTGTATTAGAGGCCGTCATTTTGGCTTCTGTGGTAGCACGTGGTTGATATGTGGCCCAAAACCTTTAATAGGACAGGGGTGTTCCTTAGTATAAGAGTAAATCTAATTACCCAAATAGACCAGACAAGTTTCCCAAATCACCAAAAAAACTACCGAAACAGGCTTTATTTGGTACTGGTTACCCCAGAATCCTCATTTTTTTCCAATAATAGGCGTGCTTCTTTGTATAAAAGTCAAACTAATTACCCCAATAGACCCGACATATACTCCAAATCACCCCAAAACGGTCTAAAATAACCGAAACAGACTTGGCGAAGCACAATTTGGGGCTTATAAGAGTAACACATAGTGCTATAAGATGCGTTCTATTGAACTAGAGTATCTTTACTGGCTCGAGTTTTTCCAAATCCTCGGTTTCTACCTGGTTTTCGGATTCCCCCACAATCCGCTGCTTCTGCCTATATTGGTCTATTCTATAGCTTATTCTCTCCATGCCTTGGCATATCCAGTCTATGTTATGACTTTTCCGGCCTCCCTAAAAGTATTCTGAATTCTCTAATTGTGTTTGTGTACTAGTGCACAAAGTGTACACATCACAAGTAGACATAGCCACATGTTGAAAGCGGCAATATGTGCCTGCGTGCTTATGCACAATGTATGCACATCACATGCAGCGCATAGGCATATACTGGTATTTCAGGATACCTGTGTCATGGTGATATACTACACTGGGGGACAAAAGTTTGGAATATTGGCATTTGCAACTCAATTTATACTGGAAACTAATAAAAATGAAAATCAAATAAGAAACTGAAGGATCAGTCATCACTCCATCCATTGGAATTGTTGACATGATCAAACACAGCGTGTATAATGCATTGAAGCGTGACTTGTGAGATGTGGGTCAGTAAAAAAAACTGACGAATGCAAGCTTAGTGTGGCATATGTTTGATGGTCTATAATATTGTGTCAATATGGTTAGGTTAACAGAAGGTCAACAATGGGAGCTTGTATGGAGCAGTATCGGGGGGTCTTGAGTATCTACACCTCTGCTGTATCGAATATGATCAGTCGTTCACACTCTTAGAAACACAGTTTTGAGTGTTGATTCAATTTGTATGTAAATAAAATTACATGCTCTCACGAAAAAACAAATAAGAAAAAAACCCAAAACAAGCAACAAAACAAATCGCCACTACTCCTGGGCATTACGTGATAAAGAAGGAGGTATACACACTACTCAAAGTTTGCTAAGCACCACATATTTGACACATCATTGTGAAATTTGCTTGTGACATATTTGCGATATTTTTAGTGGGTATGATTGAGGAATGTATTGAGATGGTCCCCAGTTTTTACATTAGCTCTCTTGACAGGCAGACTGTTCGTGACAGTCATGGAAAGGATGTACCCCTTGATTTCCATGATGCTTTCGTGTACTGTCTACATGTACATGACATGTGTAGGGTATTCAGTCTTCATTTCAACACAAACCCTTGTGATTTAATGATTGAATACAAGAAGACATTTGTCTGAAGCAGAAATGTGGCGAGCTGTTGGGATGGTGGGGCAAGGAGCTACGCATCGTCAGGTTAGTGAAGCCTTGGGTGTGCACCATACGCTAATCACCAGAGCCTGAGCAAGATTTCAGCAGTATGGAACACCAGTAAGACGGCATGGTGGTGGCAGAGACAGGGCAACATCTGCAGCTGAAGACCGGTTTTCGATCATTCAGGCCCGTCGGAACCACTTTGCAACAGCAACCCAGCTTCGCAGTGACCTTCAGAATGCATCCGGGGTAAATGTTTCGACGCAGACTATCCGGACTAGGTTGCACGAAGGTGGTCTCCGATCGAGAAGACCATGTATTCGCATTCCGCTGTCCCAGAACCTCCGCCAGACACGATATGAATGGGCCATGGACCATGTTGGATGTACCAGAGAAGATTGGCGACCTGCCCTTTTTCTAGATGAGTCAAGGTACTGCCTCGACTACACAGATAGGCGTTCTAGGGTATGGAGAAGTCCAGAAGAGTGATTCCATGCAGCCAACATTGCTGGACATGACCGCTGTGGTGGAGGGTCAATAATGGTCTGGGGCGGCAACAGCTGGGATGGACGTACAGAGCTTTGTGTCCTTGACCGCGGTACATTGACTGAACAGCGGTATATTGATGAGATGAGGGGATTGACCGTATGGACTGGCCAGCAAGACCCCCTGACCTCTATCCAATGGAACATGTCTGGAATTAGTTGCAGCTTGCAATTTCAGCCCGCCTAGTCAAGACAAGAAGTGTCCAGGAGCTTGGTGCCATGATGGTCCAAGAATGGAACAACATCCCACAAAGGACCATCAGGAACCTGATTGGGAGCATGAGAAGGCGTTTTCAAGCTGTAATTAACAGTAATGGGTCTCATACTCGATATTGAACCCATACCAGTTCGCCAGTTTTGGCAAATTTGAGAAATTTCCTCTTTTACCAATAATATCCATTTTTCATGGTTATCGTATTCAAAAGCTAAAAAATAATGTCAAACACAAACAAAATCTTAATTTCTGTACTTAAATCATTAAAGATATAATTAAATAAAAAAATATATACACTGTTCATAACAATATTTCAACTAAAACGTAAAACAGGTAGTTGGATATACTTGGTACTTAGCAAACTTTGAGTGGTATACATAGGAATAGGTTTATCTCACTACATTATTATCCTGTGTAACTTACAACATAGGAATCAGTCTCAGTTGTTTCTACGTGTTTCAGCAATTCATCTAGCTGGGCTATGACTAAGTCCGACTGTGGCATGTTACCGAGACTCAGACGATCTCTGTTTAATTGTTGACAGGGTTTCTTTTTGGAAATCTGGAATTTTGCTTCCGGTTTCGGAGTAATCAATTGCGGATATGTTGTCAAATCAGGTAAACTGGACGATCTTTGACTTGAATTCATTCCAGAGTCTCCCGGAAGTTTATCGTTTCTCGAGAATTTCATCTGAAAAAATGTAGTAAAAAAGCGTTAACCCTTTACCTAACGTAACGGCCAAAACCGGCCAGCGCTATTCTCAAAAATCGCCAATTAATTTTCATTATTTTTTCACTTTTTGTCTCAAAAACATAGGTTATGACCCCTCGTTGGAACGAGCTCGTCGAGCTCGTTCCAACGAGGGGTCATAACCTATGTTTTTGAGACAAAAAATGAAAAAAAAATAGTTATTCAAGAATTATTTTTGCAAGTGTCGTCTGCTTTTCAGGTTAGGTAAAGCGTTAATCTATGAAGGACAGTAATTAGTTTTCGGCGGAATCGAAAACACGAAACAGAAAAAAACATTATCAAAAATTACTCCCAAATTACACATTTAGTACTCCTTGTTACCGTCTCTTCCACCTCTAGACACCAGCGACCTCGACCTAAGTTTGAACATCAGAGCTCTCCCAATTGTGCCATCCGGGTACGTCTCAAATGATGGATTTTCTTTATCACACAAACCGCCAAATAATTCTTCCTTTGACCCCTTCTCTCCAAATTTTGGTTTGGTTTGAAGACTCAGTGATTCACTTCCTCAATCCTGACGAGTCTCTTGCCTTGGGGTGTCCCTCCTTTCTGGCGAGAGATCTCTAATGAACAGTTTTCCATTAACTCATTCACTTGCCCATACCACCCTGTCTTGATATTAAAGTTTTGACGACACTGGATTAGCAGTAACAATCTTTCAATTACAAGTGCAGACCATTCCTGCAATAATTTTCCAAAGTAAATACGATTTTTCGAATTTTTCTTCTAATACTAAGCCTACGGCCTTTGATTGGAACGCCATCTTCAAACTCTTTCCGTGAGGGGTCATAGGTTACGTGTTGGAAGGAAGATGAAAAAGCAACCGAACTCGAATGCGTATTTGTGTGCAAAGCAACTGGCTTAACTTGGCAATACGTTAGATATATCACTGAACATTAGAGTTTGTACTACACAGACAGTCCGGAACATCAATGTGAAAAAAATCAGCAATAGGCCTACGCCATGGACGTCTCGTGTACTTGGTTTCGGAAGAGACCTATTTGAACATCTTTCTTAAAATCCCAGACCTTCAAAATCCCCCTAAATAGCGGCTGTAATAGCGGTATTGTGCCCCATTTATACAGCGTTAAACAATATTTCGCCACGTGGTGCAATGTGTAGGCAAGAGTTTGGTCTACAATTCAGAAGCACACAATATGGTTAAGGGCCAATGAGTAAACATTGAAGAATGTAACCGATAAGTTTTATTTTTTATAAGGGAAAGTAACATGCGTCCACATGAACATGTCGCCAAAGCTTAAGATCTAAATATATGTCATTAAATATCGTCATTTTCAATTAAACTCGATGCGTAATTTCGGGTTTTTCACCTTAAGTGGAAATATTATGATGTTTCAAGTAAACATCAGTGGTGTAGCCATGGAGTCCCCTATAAAATTTGAAAACTACGGTCTGCATAGGGCGTCAGATAATGAAATTACATTTGACACAGCACGCTTGGTGAAAATTGACATTTTTTCTAGCCTCAAAATGTCTCCAAATAATGCCATCTTAGGCATATTTTCCCAAAATGTCTCTGTGAGAGGCCAGAGAAAGGCCTCCCTCGTAGAAATATATGTAAAAAATATACCCCGGCAGCATCAAAACAAGAACGACACCACGTCCATAGATTTCACCAGGCAATTTTTATAATATTCAACCGCATAAAAATGCATGAACCACCACAAAAAGGATCTCTGTGCCCACCTTATATAGATAAACATTAATTCAAGGTGGAGGGACAAGAACAACGGGAAGATCCATGACAAACTCGCGACAATTTAATTTTCTATACGAATTAATAGAAAGAAAATTATCCAAAATAAATGCCGAAGAAGCAGAAAAAACGACGCTTTTCTCCCCCACTGGTGCCGAATACTATAAAACGCTAACAATTATGATGTATTTTATTTTAGTGTTTTTCGACTGTGACTAAAAATGACTGAAGTGATACAGGGGCATTCCAAAAGACGTGGCACTTTACCTGTCAACTGGTAAATTACTACGTCCAATGAAACACAGATATTCACTTAAACCATTTATCGTCATAGATAGATAAACACATTTCTGGAAAATATAATGGTACAATCTTAATAGTACTTGTCTCAGATCGCATAACGGTGGATCAGTGGTCACCAATGCGACCAATTTATACCGATCTTAAGGACAAAACAGCAGAAGTCAGTCTTTATCACTACAACCTCTATTCTATAGCATCGTCATCAAACGAATTCTACAGCGTACTTACCAGACGTGAACAGTCCATATCATCCTGGGAGCTTGATGAGGTTATGTTTCTATCAGCCTGGCTGTATATACAGGCCTCAATCGCTGGAGGTGAGTCAATCATCGACGTGTGCATTGGCTTTGAAATATTGCTATCACTGACTGGAGTATTTTGACCGAAGCCGAAACAAACTTGTGGTGGGAATGAAGCACCTGCAAAAAGATATATTTACAAACAATATGAGAAAAAACAATTTTCTTTTTAGACATACGGCGTGAATATCTCTCTGGGTTGTCAGACTCACCAAGGTCCTGCGAAGCTTCGAAATTCAATTCGATTCGAAATCGGCCCTATGATTCGATTCGAGCCATGCTGATTCGAAAAGTTTCGAATCATCGAGGTGTTCTCATAATCCTACCAAGTGTCTCCTCTTGAACTTTTTTGATCATCAAATGCCAATACTATAAAACTTTGACAATTGTACTTTCTAGAAATGTATGTTTTATCTATTAACCCTCTACCTAACATGAAAAGCAGACGACACTTGCAAAAAAATTCTTGAATAACTAATTTTTTAAATTTTTTGTCTCAAAAACATAGGTTACGACCCCTCATTGGAACGAGCTCGACGAGCTCGTTCCAATGAGGCGTCATAACCTATGTTTTTGAGACAACAAATGAAAAAATAATGAAAATTAATTGGCGATTTTTTAGAATAGGAGCGGCCGGTTTTGGTCGTTACGTTGGGTAATGGGATAAAATAGCCGACTAAAATGAATCATTAGAATTTTAAACGATATGGCAATTTGCCAGTTGGCAAATTGCCACATCTTGAAAATGCTAATGGCTCATTTCAACCCATTTAAAGTCATAACAGGAAAATACAATTGCAATTTTTTTATAGTATTGGTCCCAGGTCTCCTGTACAGGAGCCCTGATGATAGAAAAGTTCAAGTGGGTTCCACTTGAGTTTCTGCTTTGATTTCGTTCTGGAATATTCCGCTTTTTTGACTGATTTGTCGAAAAAAACGAGTCGCGGTTGAATCTAATACTTAGTTTAAACAATATTTATTTCAGAAAACATGTTGAAGAACAGATTACATATTAACACAATAGTACATAAACTGAAGTGGATTCAGCAGTAAGCTTGTTTAGCTTATACAAGGCTGTCTCCGAGAATCTAATACTTGAATGTGGACTGACAATATTTATGGTTGTATCGCACGAAGGAGCAATATCTTCAACCCGAAAAGCCGTGAGATTTAATGCGAGAAATTCAATTCGAAATCATCTGCCTGAATTGAATTGGGATTACATGCATGCAACTCGAAATCTGAGATTCGCGTGGCTTAAGACTCACATATTTGTAATTTCGCGAGTGTCTTGAGATTTAGAGCCTCTGGTAGGCGAATCACACTCTGACCTAATCCATTACAAAATATATGTCGAATTTAGAAGAAAGCATTTCATGTAAAAATTGTCCCTATTTGTCAAGTAATCTTAGTTTAGGCAATATTTTTGTTTTAATGCAAAATGACGTTATATGTATACAGCATCTGCAACAAAAAGAAGATGAAACAGAGCGAAATCTAAAGGTAAACACAAAATAACAAAAAAAACAAAAAAAAAAAAACAATCTTGATGAGGAATAAAAGCTCACTTTTAAAGGGAATGTAAACAGAAACAATATGACTAAAAGAAGAAAATGACCAAATAGAACACTGTACAAAAAAGGCTGTTAATTCAATTTTATGATGCATTTTCAATTCCTATGCGTGTGCCAAGAGCTGCAAAGCCTTTTAAAATAATTTAAATATTTAATAAACTCACTTTCAACGATCAGGTTTTCTAGGCATTTATTCTCATTGTTGAGAGGCCCAACCTCTACAAAATCAATGTCAACAGATCTGTATTTGTATGGTGTATACGGGAGTCAATCATCCATGACACTGACTAGGCTTGTTATGAAACTACTCAAGTTTTGCCTAGGTATCTGGGACAAACACACCAGAACATAAACATCTAGAACATCACTGGCTGGTGCGGGCTACCATACGTTTTGAAAAACTCCAAGTTATTAAGACAATCTAGATGGCCGGTGTTTGTTCACACCAGTTTCATTAACATTTTTACAGAAATTGTACTCATATTTCTTTCATGACACACAATATCAAATTTTCAGGTCTCAGCTCATATACACAAGAAAAAGACAGAACTGTCAATGTAGTTTTTGTAAAAGCTGTATTGCACAAGAATAATAATAACTACCTCGAAAAATGCTCTTTGGAAGTAAGATTATCAAATATTTAAATTATAAAATAACTTTTGACGACCTCAGCGTACCTTATTTATGGTATAGAATGCAAGTGCACTAAAAATGCATAATGCACTAAGAATAAATACACAGAACGACACACGCGTGTAAATGGGTTAATCGATATGGCTTGAGTACCAGCGCGGAAGGATAGAACGAGAGGCCACAGTCCTCAAGATTTATTCTTCCGAGATGGCACTAGTGCCATATCGACTAACCCATTCACACACGTGTGTCGTTCTGTGTTTATTACACGCCTTCACGTCCATAAAAAACAATTATTATAGGACATTCAGCAATTCATTTGACAACTGTAAGCAAGAAGAACACATTTTATCGCCTACCACATTTGTGAGGGGAATCCGTGTTACTATTTCGTCCTCTGAGTTCCAATGTGTTCTATGTGCCTACTGGAACATAGAACACGTTGGAACTCGGGGGAAGGTTTTCAGCTATTACAAGAGATTCAATTTGTAATTACGTTGCACGATTTGTAGAAAATTCCAGTGAAATTTAGCTTCTATTTAAAAAATAGTCGGTCAACGATTTCCGTTCCGAGCATATGTGCGGAACAGATTTTCATTTTCCGCATGGTTTAGTGCTGCTGAAGATGGGGATTATGTAGAACTGGCATGTAATAAAAAGAAATTCCACACAATGATTTACTCCAAAGTGTTTCTCTTCACATTCAACTTACAGCAAGCGACAGGCAAACGGAGCGACAGTTCATTCGAATTCAAGCAAGAGGTTCCAACATCTGAAACTTTGCTTATGCCTTGTTTACCTGCATTGTTGCTAGTGGCAGTTCAGTCCATTGTACGTGTGATCTAGTGTTAATCCATTCTCCACGTATCACAGTACTGTGATCACAAAGTGGTATTTTCTCTACCGGATCCTCACACAACACACTTACACCATTGGATGGGGATTTCATGAACAAAATATTGCGAATTGAAGCCTGAAGGAAGAAAGAAACAAATGACATCTGATTTTCAGTGTTGTTGCATTTTCTTCTCGATGAGACAGTGTTGTCGGGAGAAGAGCGGACAGAGAATGTCGATCGAGATCCGGTCAACATTATCTGTTCACTTTTCTATACCCAGTACTGGAAACGTAGCGTCATTGAAAACATGCCTCTTCTAAAACATAGGTTGTGAATCTTCATTTGAACAAACACAACGAACTGGTGTCAGTCAAGAACCAAAAGTTGTGAATTGGGGAAGGGAAAGAATAGCTGAGCAGATGTGATTGTGATTCTTTGTCAGAGGCGGATTCATACATTGATGTGGATTGGGGTGTTAAACCTATTGTCCACGATAGTGGAAATAAAACTTTACTTTTTCCATTACGGCGATCGAGAACATCCCTGACTTATATCGTCATGAAAATCTACTTTCGATACAGTTATCTCCCTTGAAATTATTAAATGAGAGGAAAGTCCAGTTCAGAAGCAAGTAATCAGTAAACAATAAAACTCTCGGAGCTGTCTATTGTTTTCGTTCATTAACCCTCTGCACGCTGGTGTCAAAATATTAAAACTTCAACATGCAATTATTTCCCATAATGCAACTAGGAAATTAACCAATTCAACCTCTCATGGAGCTCTGTCAAGCAAGATTGAATTGGGTAATTTCCTAGTTGCATCATGGGAAAAATTAGCACTCTGAAATTTAGAGATTTCGACATCATTTTGCAGGGGGTTAACAGTGAAAAAGGACATTTGATCTTTTATTGCAAGCTAATTACATCAAACCAGTTCACAGATAACCCATCATTCAGAATATCAATCAGTATCACACCAACCAACACTACGCGTCCACTTTGGCTCTTTGTAATGCGAATGTGCTCTACGGTAATTTGCCAGTTTTTAATGTTCCCGGGAAATGTTTTTAGCAACCCCCCCCCCCACACCACCCCAAATAACGTTTGTACTAATGGAAAAGAGAGTGTCCGTATTTATTGTCACGATGCGCACACTGTTGATGTAATAAATAGAAATACTATACACAACATAAAAAGATGATGAAAATGTCGTTTTCTTATTTTAAATGGGTTTCTACAGAGAATAATTGTCAAGCATTCAAACTCATTGATAAAAAAATATAAAAAGCCAGCATCTGTATTTTTGTACTCCTCCACAAGAAAATGCATGAAGTTTTTGAATTTTGAAATGATGTGTACATCGATGATACAAGTTCGTTAATATTTCGAAGTTCCAATCTTTATGTGAAATTCCCATAACCCTTGTATTAACTTTACTAAGAAAATCAAGGTGAGCTAACTTTCCCGCAAATCTCCTCCAATTACGAAAATTGTCAGCCATGGAGTAAAAAATATGAAAAAATCGCAACTTACCAAATTGATGATAATACGGAAATCGGACCTTTGAGCAAGATGCAGATGTGAATGTTCTATAAGCAATCGGTAACTGTCTGGTTTGTACGTCTTGGATAGGTACGTCGTTTGATTCGTAGCGTAATGCACTATCTTTCGTCTTCTGTCGTTTGTTGTCTGGCGTACCGCTGGCCTTACTCTTTATATGAGGCGGTTTATCTGCGTTTCCACGACAATCAGTCATCATCAGCTGATCTACTGGTCCCGAACACGAACCCCAAGAACTGCTCTTCAGTGTCGACCGCGATCGTTTTGGTATAACGCTGTTAATTCCACCTCTGTAAACTTTGCGCTTCTCAGATGTGATAAGATACAACCGTTCTTGGATTTTGGTATGCTGTCGAAGACTCTCTTCTGTCAGTGGACATACAGTGGAGCTATTTGAATTTACGGGTTTGTGCATCGTCTCTACATTATCTGGACCATGCATACTGCTGTATTTAGTAGAATCGTCTAATTCCTTTTGTGGGCTTTCTTCACGTTGCGCCTCAACTGTTATTTGAATGTCATCTACACTCTCGGGTTTGTGCAGTTTATCAGGAGGAGGTTCTTCCAATGCTTGGTCGTGGTCCGACACAAGAACCTGGAAAATAGAATAAACTTACAAACAAAATAGGGAAATTGGACACAACACGCCTTCATCTGGACAGTATCAGCAGAGGAATTCGTCATAGGTCATTTGATGTAATAAAATGTTTCATAGAACATAACCCCGCTTAAAATCAAGAGATACGAGGTATGACACTCGCAAAACCGCAAGTTGGAGAATGGTGCGATGCAATCTTATATTTGTTTACGCTTCAGTGAAATATTGGCGGGTTTATATCATGTACTACATGTACCTATTGTGTTTTAATATTGCTATGTATTTATGCTGTTATCGCTGCTCTAACCATTTATTCAATGTTCACGATATCAAAATTTTTATTTTGATTTACAAAAAAAAAAAAAAAAAAAAAAAAAATCCGAAAACATTCAACTAAACTATATATGATTTGACCAGCCTCATTGAAACGAACCCGATGAGTGGGGTCAAATGAAATGGTAATGTTGAAATATTTTTTTTTGAGATGCTCAGTCTGTAAATTACGGGGCGGATGCGGCAGATTTGCTGGGCAAAGGGTTAATTATTTGATATTACCTGTTACAAAATGAAGTGATAGCAATATTAAAATGCGGTTGGTGAAAACTTGCCACATCTGTCAGGATGTGAGAGAATGGTAAAGCTGAGGCGAACCCCTTCCTCACTCCCGGTTTTGTGAGTGTCATACTTTGCTTATTTTTATAGAGTAGGGGTATTTTTCCCAGCTTCTTCTTACATTTGATTACTGGCGGGGGCGTAGTGTTCGTGGGGACGGCTTTCGCAAAACGTAGGCGATCCATTGGAAGGAAATTAAAGGATTGCACCCACTTTAACTTAGGCATTATTATCTAAAGGGTTTTTTCTTAAAGTTGAAGTACCTGTGCTCCTCAAACTTGTCGTGAGAAAACGATTATGCTATAAATACGTGAAAGAATGACACATTCTGGATCTTTGAAAATGAATTCACTTCTGCGTTTTCCACTCGTTCCGATGGTAACATTCTCGATGGTCGAAACGTAACATTCCGAAAATCTAAATGTAACGTTTTGTTAGTAGTTTGTATCAGGGTAGAATCAACATACAAAAACACATCCTGTCGGAGCACATGCCCCCTGGAACCTGCCCGCCCAAGTTCCTACGTCTCTTCGTCCCCGCTATGTGAAATACTTAATAATATATTACTTTTATTATTAATATTAATATTTTTTTTTTAAACAATAATTTTATTTTCATAAAACAGAAACTTGGTTTGGCGAACAGGCATAGCCTATTTAAACGCCTCACCATACGCATGTATTCAGTCACATTGAAAAAGAACGGGTGCATGTGCAACAGAAAAGTAAATGCACAGCATTCATAATAATTTTGTATTTTTTCACGATTTAAATCATCCAATTGCATTACCTTTTCACAATATTAGAGGTTAAGTTTCCAAAGGAAGCCGGCCTTATAATTACTAAGAATAGCAAACTACAATTTCCACTTGCTGATGTGTGAAAAACGGACACGGGAATAGTTGTTTGACATCAAAATTACGTATGGGTCACAACATTTAGTCTTGTTATGCCAGCTCGCGGTGCTTTTATATCCATATTGAAGAAATTGCAGTACAATCAAACGTCCCTCCGTGTCTATATGTCTCATTTTCTCTCGTTTTATAATAAACTTATTGTGAAATTTATTTTTTAAATGTAAATTTAATTATTTAAAGTGAGAAATACTACTGTATTCGATCTACCGATAACGGATCAATCAAACGTCCCTCCATGTCTATATGTCTCATTTTCTCTCGTTTTTAAAAATAGCGACTGCACTATAACGAAATTGTAAGAAATGAATCACAGCTATGAAGGAAAAGATGCGAGATACATTTATTTGTTGGAATTCTATAAAATCGGACGTTTCGGACATTTTCTGCACACTCAAGACAAAGTGACAGTACGAAGAAAAGCGTCTATCGCTGTTGTCTGTGTTGTCAAGGAAATTATACACAAACAGGGAGACAACTGTGCACGTTTGTTACAACTTACATTGCGTTTTGCACCAGTTTTGAAAATGTGCCGGCGTTCAAATTTGATTGTTATTTTGTTTTCGCTGGCATAATAAATACGTTACAGGTCGTTCAGGTGGCGGATACGGTGTCATATGAGGCTCGGCAAAAACAATATTGGACTCGGCGTACCGCCTCGTCCAATATTGTTTTCACCTCGCCTCATATGATACCGTATCCGCCACCTGAACGTCCTGTAACTTATAATATCGGGCATTTTGATGTTGGTGCACTATGCATATTAGAGTGATCAAACAGGAGTATTCTAGTGAGATGAGTTCTAACGGGAGAAACCGCCCGTGGACGTTGGGTGTAAAACGTTGATTACGCACAACCTCTACAAATGACGTTTGCATTTAACACGTTTCCTTTGCCGCAAGGAAAAATGCCAGTAGCGAACCATTGTGGTGTACCAAAGCTAACTCATGTAAAGCGTCGCGTTGTGATTATGTACTGTTGAAAAGCAGAAAACGTTTCTTCATTCTGCAAGTCAGATGATAAGGGATCTCCGTATAACAATGTATTGATAGATACGTCTGGACTCCCCAAGTTGTGGAAGAGGACACTCCTTTGTGATGTATATAACGGACAGTCGCACACATAGTGTGTCGTACTTTCATACCCATAATCACACTGGCAATGAAGATTTTCTGAAATGAATCTATCATATTTATGAGCATTTAAATCGATCGCTACATCCTAATCGTAGTTTTGCATGAATAATTTGCCCTTCCCTGGTACCAACAAGATATAATTTTGGAACTACAGTACGTGGAGAGTGGATTGTAACTAAATCACCCGCGGAGTGGAGTTATCACCCAAAGTGTCACTTTCAAATTCTGTACATATGGACATAAAACACAAGCAATGTTTCACCCAATGGACCTCCGGGTTTACCCCGGAGGTCCATTGGCTGGAACTTTGCTTGTGATGGTTATGCTTTGCAATAAATTTGCAATTATTGCTCGGGTGGAGTCTCCACTCTGCGGGTGATTTAATGATAATCCCCTCTCCACGTACTGTACTATATCTTCTTGTTTTAATTTTTTTTTGAACGTTTGAACAGTCCTGTAGCCCCTTATTTCAGGATCAAGCTCGTTCCATAGTCTAATGGTGGCAGGTACGAAGGATTCAAACAAAGTAATGGTTCTACAGAAGAGGTTATCAAGCTGTTCATTGTTTCTGAGGGAATACGACGATCGTTCTGCAACTGTGCGAGGAATCAATCTGTTTAAATAACTTGGGGCAAATCCATTTTTCATTTTGTAAAAAAGTGTAAGTTTATGTCGCCTACGACGTTCTTGTAAAGAAATGAAACCCGTTTCACGATAGAGCAATTCGTGGCGAGTTCCACAAGGAGCACCACAGCTCGTTCTAAGAGCGTCAAGTTGCAGATTCTGGAGGTTATTAGTTTTTTCAAGCGTACAGTTATCCCATATGACATTTGCTTAATCAAACAGGGGAAGAATGAAATGGGTGCACAATGTTATCAATGATGACCGTGAGAATCTATACTTCAAGCTACGAAAACAATTAATCATCGGGCTAATCTTGTTAACGACTGATTTTATATGTAAATCCCATGTACCATTACTCTGGAAAGTAATACCGAGATGTTAATGCTGCATAACCTACTTAATTGGGTTATCAAGTAGATACAAGATTGGTTTGGGATTTGGAGTAGATACAAGATTGGTTTGGGATTTGGAGTAGATACAAGATTGGTTTGGGATTTTATATTAGTATATAACTTAAACAGGACATAACGGAGAGAGACGGTTACTCGCTTGAAGGAATATCAATCAACAGTTCACCAATCTAAATGCTAGGAGTGTGAGGGTGTGTGTGTGTGTGTGTGGGGGGGGGGGGATCTCCACGGGGATCCACGTGAAAGCAGAGAATTGACGAAATACGAATTGTTAAAACTTTTCGCCAAGCAAATAATGCATTGGTTCCAACGTATACAGTAGGTAGAGAGTGGATTGTAACAGAAACACCTGCGGAGTGGAGTTATCACCCAAAGTATCACTTTCAAATTATGTACATGTGGGCAAAAAACACTAGCAATGTTTCAGCTAATGGACCTCAGGGTTTAAACCGGAGGTCCACTGGCTGGAAGGTTGCTTGTAATTGTTATGCTTTGCAACAAATTCGCAATTATTACTTCGGTGGAATCTCCACTCTGCGGGTGGTTTAGTGGTAATACACTCTCCACGCACTGTATGTTATCCAGGGCGAATAGAACAAACCCGTGTTACCTTTTACACAATTGCTTTTTATCACGTGCTGAATAACATTATTACACATTTCTAACAGTTATATATATAAATACTTCATCCAGAGAAATGCTATGTTTTGTCTAGGTAAAGATTACGTTTTAACCAGGAAAATGTTACCTTTCGACTACAGAAAAGTTACGTTTTGACCACAAAATTGTTACGTTTCCATCAGATAAAAGCTACGTTTTGACCAGGAAAATGTTACGCATTGACAAGGAAAATGTTGCGTTCTGAGCAGGGAAACCTTACGTTTCGACCAGAAAAATGTTACGTTTTAACCAGGATGAAGTTACGTTTTGACCAGAATAATGTTACGTTTTGACCAAGAAAGTTTACATTTTGACCAAAACGAAAAGTTACGCTTTGGCGTGTTAACGTTTCGACTAGTATTCTGTTCACAAACAGATCATTGTCTCTTTATCGTATCAGTATAGGCGGGTACTTAAAATTAAAATAGAATAAAAAGTTACCTTTGTGCTACTGTCTAAGCTCTGAGGTTTCGACATGAGAACATAAAATCCTCTGGTGCCTGAAAAATATTTGAAAACAATTCTTTTCATTTTGTCTCTAATTTGATACACACTTTCCAGTAACAGCGTATTCTCGTTGAAAAAGAATATAATTAAACCACAGTCATATTCGTTTGAATTTTGAGGGATCTGTTGCACGTTTGTATCTCCTCTGAAGTGATTAACATGATATTTCACTGCAACTCTTCTTTATCGCAGCGAGGTGCCAATGGACCGACTCTCGAAATCTGAACCAATCCAACAACATCCCGATGTATGTGTGAAAACATAAACCTTTGGAGAAACATGAACGACACATTAGACTCGTAATGTAATATTCAAGGAAATGCAGTCTGGGTAACTTTTTCTCACTTTAACAGATCGTCCTCTGAGTTCCAATGTGTTCTATGTGCCTACTGGCACATAGAACACATTGGAACTCAGGGGACGAGATGTTGAGGCCGACTATATCCGCAAAGCGCCAGCCAATAGACATTATCAACATTTCCCATATTAAATATTAACGACACAAGCCTCACCACATAACCTTTATTTACAATAAACACGCGTGAAAGGAGTCACTGTCATTCTTTTCATATTTCATCTTTTCCATCCATAACGTATAACTCAATTATGTAAACTCAAAAATGACTGACACTGGTAATACTGTATATATGTCAATGCATTTAGAATGTTAGACTGTCATAATGGTAGCCCATAGTTTCGTTTTCCGAAGCAACGAAAATACGCATCTTGATCCAATCTATACGCAGTCACATTTCCATGTGTTTCTTGCCCAACATTTCGTTTCAACTCAGATTTACCATATTACTAATAATCCAATTGATACATACCATCAACGTTATTTTTAGCACAAATGGTCGCGCGTAACATACCAATATCGATTTATTTAACTTTTAAGCATAGCTCGCCTCGGCCATTTCCTAACAAAGATTGTGCACTGCGAACGTCCCATGTGTGATTTGTTTGGAAACAAAGGTCACGTGAGGTGGCACAAGTAATCAATTTGGAAAATGCTGATCTTCTGTATTGTATCCGCTGGAAAACCCGCGGACAATTGGCCACACATCGCAACTGGGATGACTTTGCTCCTCGAACATTACCTCGTCTGTATTACCCGACCTCTCTACTTAGTCAAACAGGTCTCGAGTTCTTTATTTGGCTTTCATTAATGAAAACAAACATTAGATATGTTACTTTGCAACTGGAGTGCGCGTACATTATCTACCCTATTGGATCAGAAGAAAAGGGAAGCCTCAATTTCGCTTAAATACCTGCCATGCAGCCTGCAACCGCGCTTAAATTAATATTGTAAATTTGATGCGAGGCGAAGCAGAAGGTAGCATTTTTCTCTTAGCCATTTTCATCAACTCGTCCCTTGAGTTCCAATGTGTTCTATGTGCCTGTAGGCACATAGAACACATTGTAACTCAAGGAACGAACTGGCAAGTTTGTAAAATTCGGCGTTCAAAATCTGTTTCACTGCAGACTGCATTAACTGCTGTATCTATACGACAGAGATAATAAATTCCCACGGAAACCTGAATCGAAATACGTTATGGATGACAACATTAAACAAAATTTCAAAAGTTTAATTCGACCTTTCAAGTTTTCTTCACACTAAATTCAAATTCAACTCCAACCAGGGTTTAAGGACACGACTCGGGAGAAAAGCTTCATAACACAAATTCAGATTATCCAGATACCACGCACTACATTCATAAAAACCTTTCTCTTTGCACACACAAGTTTTATATGAGGTTTTCTTTTTCATTTTATGTTATAAACGTGTAAAAAATCACTTCTCCCCGTTTTGCCATACTTGCATATTTATTTTTAAGGGTGTATTTATTTTTAAGGAGCCCACGCATTTACGTTTCACTCAGAGTGGGCAGATTTTCCCAGCAAACAAGTGGGTGCATCCCTCCTTTCACCCACCCGCGGTCATATGACGAGTATCGGAATAAGCCGAGGGGAACCTATGACAATCGGTTGGCGTTTTGCGGACGTTGTCGGTTCAGACGCAACCGAGTGAATCGACTTTCGGGTTTTGTCGAAGTAACCGACTCGACCCGTGGTCTGCCTGTGAATGAAGAACTTCTGTGTTGTCACTGACAGGGAGTGCGACTAACAATGTGACTGTCACGCGGAATTTGAAAATTGTTTCAGTTCTTCAACTGAAAAACATTGAAATTTGGAAAACAGTTTCGTGTCAATCGAAAAAACTTTGAAAATAACGGGGCACTGCATGAGTTAATAATTTATAAGGAAAGGATCACAGATGTCATTAACGTCCCCATACCACCACGTCAACCCTTTACCTAACATGCAAAGTAGACGCACTTACAAACAAAACTCTTGAATAACTAATTTATTTCATTTTTGTCTCGAAAATATAGGTTATGACCCTCATTGGAACGAGCTCGTCTGAGACAGAAAATGAAAATTAATTGTCGATTTTTGTGAATAGCGCTGGCCGGTTTTGGCCGTTACGTTGGGTAAAGGGCTAAACATATATGCAGTTTATAAGGATATTGAGTGGGGTGGGGTGGCAAATGCGAGGAATGGCATGTTCATTATAAGGCACCTTGAAGGTCTGGATTTTTCGCCCTCATCTATGGTAACTGGGGTGAACAGACATTATAAACTTAAACTTATAGATAAGTACTGGGGGCGCGGTGGCTCAGTAGGTGCTGGCTGCAAATGGAGAGGTCCTCGGTTCGAATCCCACCTGCGGCAACCGCGTTGTGTCCTTGGGCAAGAAACTTCACTCCCCATTGCCCATGTGGGGGCACCCTGACGCTGTGTACAAGAGCGTACTGCATGTCGATGGTGCACCTGCCTTCAACCAATGCTAACCCTGCTTGTGTGGAGTTAGTATGTTGGGGAGCTGACAGTTGATCGCCGTTGCTCGGTGGTTCTCTCCGGGTGCTCCGGCTTCCTCCACCCGTAAAACTGTCATGGTCATGATTAGCCATTGTGCAGAAATATGTGACCTTAAACACCAATAAATAATAATAATAAATAATAGATAAGTACTGGAAGTGTATACTTTCCCCTTTTGCCATCAAACTTCCTTATAAACATACATATATAACATATAATATGTATAATAACTCACCTGATCCAGAACTGGGTCCTGATAGATCGTCTAAACCTGACACAGGTTCTATTTCGGAGAAACTGTCATGTGAAACAGAAACCTGACTATAGAGGTACCTGAAAAAGTATACGTTGAACTATTGGTGGGGGCTTTTGTTTACTTTTCAATACAAGTTGGAACAGTTGCAGAACCACAGCAAGAAATTGTCTCTTTCATTGGTATAACCAGCGCCCTGTGTTGCTTCTTGGGAACCTCTCTAAGGGAACTTTACACGAATTATTATCAGAACATTTAGAAATTTAGTAAAAACAAAAAAGATTTAAAATCAGTCAAAGCCGGTCATTTGGTAATTATTTAAGAAGACCGCCTATCTTTCATATCCCCCTGCGAGAAATACAGAGATAGGGGTCGGGAGCTCGGACTGTGAAATTAGGAAACAGGTAATTGTATATTATCTCACAGTCTAGTTTCATTCTCAACATAAGTCAACCAAAGTTGCCCAGATAAGCTTCAGTACCACGTTCAGAATGCAGGTGCTTCCCAACGCATTACTACAGTTTGGTAAAAAACGGAAAAAATAATTTTTTTTCACTTGTTGCGTTTCAAATAAGTCTACTGCTGTTCAGAAAAGTCGAAGGAAAACAGTGACTTACAAATAATTTAAATTTCTCACAATGAGGCAAGAAAAGACATTTGAGGAGATTAGTTTGTAGTCCTGAGCTGAAAGATGATACCCTATTTCGTGTAGTTTGCATCCACAGAACTGACCAGGTACTAGACCCAGGCACTACACGTTTTCTATTTTTAGCACACTACTACATCAGTTTTCTTTTCATACTGGGCGAATAAAACTGATCAGGCTAAATTTAAATATCGATTCACAGAGGCACAACATACACAAAACGACCCGGAAAGAAATCATTGTGGAAAAATGTATCGCTTTTCCATTGTTGAAGTCACATTTTCTGAGGCGTTCATTTTATTCCTTTAGAAGATGATCCATATCTCGTTTCGAAGAGAATGATCCATACCTGGGTACAACTTTCATGAGAACGCGTCCGGATATGAAAAATCGTTTGTTTCGCTGCTCATATTATTTCGCTATTCAGTTGTATTCAGTTGTATGTTTTGGGCAGTAAACGAATAAATAATGGAATTCATTTGAATCTTCGGCGTTTGGTATCCCGTACTGACTAAATCGGTAATGTATATGTGTGACAAATGTGTGGAAATTATCAAACTGCGTTGTGAAATTTCGAAAATTTTAGCTTTCATTCGCAAGTTGCGCGATTCTAGAATACACAGTTACGTTTGGGAGAAATGTTTTGTTTACCCTTGCCGACCGATTCAAAATCTGTCTTCTGCTCATATCAATAATCCAAGTTAGCCGTGTTTTGGAAGAAGAAAATGTTTTTTAAAAACTACATTGTATTTTTTCTATATAACGCTGGTTGGTAGGGCTGCTACCTTGGTAATAGATTAACAAATCGGACAGATGTTTTTCTTGATGGGTGTTCGATATAATATAAGGATTAGTGCATGTCTTGTCGTTGACTACGCCCATATAGTGCCCAGTGAGGTGGTGTAGTTCCCTCCGCTTCGCGGCGGGAACTACACCACCTCACTGGGCACTATATGGGCGTAGTCAACTCCAAGCCATGCACCATTCCTTAAATATAACCATACATTATAAACATTATATTGGCGAGTGGTTGCAACAGTTTCAATTCTTTATCTAACACGACACGAATACCAGATGACATAACTAAAAATTTTCGTGAATGACTAAATAATTTCCGATGAATGGTAATAGGTAACCTTTGTAGGCAAAAATTTCAAAAAAAAAAAAAAAATCTGAATAATGAATTTTTGTGAAGAGTGTTGGCCAGTTTTTACTGTTACATTCAACTTTTACCGAAAAAGCCTAAAATCCTTACAATAAAAAAACGGATGAAAAATAGGGTTCTGGACTAAAGTTGTTGTGCTTATTTCGGATCAGTCTCTATTTCAAGAGGTCGCGAAAACATATGCTAAAATGCACGAAGACAACACTCATGGCAGTAGGGAGACAGTAGTTCTTGGCGTATTACAGTGAGCGTATACCAGATATAGGTAAGAGTGCATATTCTGTTGAGATGCAGATCATGCAGTTCTCACTTGATTTTAACCTGTGATCTGCGTCGTCATCTTTGCCCCTTGACCTAAACAACCTAAGCCTTAGAGTAATATAACCACCCCCCCCCCCGCAAATATATTTTTGACATGTGGCGTAAGGATGGTGCTGCTCCTAATTCATCTGGTTTGTTTTGTTTATTTCTTCAGACTTTTACCTGATCGAAAAGGTCAAAACAATTTCTAGTTCTCATTGATACACTCTAAAATCAGTTGGGTTAAACATCATATCAAATGGATAGAGTGAATATGAACCCAATTAGGTTTATATTCATTCAACCCAGTTGATGTGGGTTTATTTTTAATGCAACTGATTTTAGAGTGTAATTTAACAGATTAATCTTTTAGACAAGTACCGATATGTTTAGTGTACCCATTCTTAATATGATTGGTCAAACTCTCCCACCTCCTGGACCACTGATGTAAGATCGTTCTTTATTTATCATAGACAGACCGACAGACGGAAGGATAGACGCTTTCTCTCCCTCTATGTAATGCTTACCTTCGGATGCAATCCCTGTAATTCATTTGATGATAACTCAGCGAGGAGTCACTTTCGTCTGTGAAGAATTTCATTTCTGATTCCCCACTCTTCACGTTTCCTATGTTTCCCGTAGTCGCCTGTAGGAGAAACGAAGAAAAATATATAAGTTTTGAGTTTCAACATTATCCTCTTGTTAGAGTAATACTGTTTCAACAAAAATCAACAAGCAAGGTGATGTGTATGATCATAAAAATAGAGCAATGTCTATAAACAAGTTTTCCAATAAAATCCCGAAAGGAAGAATTAATAATTTTTTAGAAGATAATTATTTAGTCATTGATAATTTGTTTTTTGAGAAAAGTGCAGTACAAATGAAAGCATTTGTATTTTTAAAATCTCATAAACAAATAGGCGAAGACAAGAAATCTAAAAACAACAATAAAAAAACCCTAAAACAAAATCAAAACAGAATACAAAAGAAACAAAGAAAAGGAAACAAAAAACAAACCAAAAACTCCCAAAACAACAATCACCCAAAAAACCAAAACAAAAAGAAAAAACGAAAGAAACAGAGAACACAACAAAACAAAAACAAAAACAAGAAAGAAAAAAACAGAAAGACAACCCCAGAAAAATTAACGACTTTGGGGCTTATTGTATACCTCAAGTTATTTCCAAATAAGAACGAAATGCGGAATTGGTCCCACACATTTACGGACCATTTGTGCTGGACAGGGATTTGTTTTATATCCTACTTCATTCCATATTTTCCCCTGATGATATTAAACACATTGTTAATGATAAATATAATCAGTGAAATTAAATGGCAAGTTCTCAATCGCCTGCTATTTACGTGTGATCAAGCACCGATATCGGCCGCACTGTTTGTACTTCAAAGGTGCTCAGACAAGCTAGAGGAACATTTAAGGAGAAACAGACCTTTTGTGAATACGGATAAGACATTTGCTTTTATATTTCACAGCCATAAAGTTAAAATTCCCGCAAGGTTTTATATCTTACCTCCTACAAGTATCTGGTAATTTCATTGGTTCAAAGACGTCACATGCAGACTGCATATAAAACCATATACTGCCTGTCAACATCAATATACGCTGACAGCTATGGGTAATCTTCCCTTTGTTCATTGATTATTCAAAATGGCGCTTCAAGTTGAAAGATTGAGAGTTGGAAGCCCATATTTGGTCTGAAGTGCAGGTTAGGCAACTTGAAAGGCTTCATATTCTGTGGATGTGTGTCATGTTACCTTCGAAATGAAACTGTTTGGTATGTATGAATTTGCCTTGTTACAATTTGCCTGTAGGCACTCTCCCATAAATTGTAACAAGGCAAAGACACGTGAACACATTGTGAGAATTCTCTCATTTAATTTTGATCGCTGTTGTTATTCGTTCTGTGCATCGATGCAGCAGTGGGTGAGATATATTCGTTACACAGTTTGTTGGTGTCCTAATATGGTATATATCGTGTCCGTTAATTCCATATTGGACTCGAACAAGTCCAATATGGAATTAACTGACACCATATATACCATATTAGGCCACCAACAAACTGTGTAACTAATAATATTAGATTCCAAACACTTATTACAGGAGTACTCATCAAAAATTGAATTAATGAAGCACCGGTTTCATTAATTAAAATTTTGCTGATGATGATTTTTATTATCTGATAAACGCATGCGTGGACATCTCTGTCCACGCATGCATTACGACTAGTCCAAGGCAACTGTACAGTAGCCGATGGAAGGACGACAGTATTTTGTGCACGGAAATGACTGCTGGTATGAAACATCACAGACAGACGACGAAAAAAATGAAAACAAGAGAATGTAGTGATCATGCAAAAATTAAATTTGATTCGAATTAAATACCAATACCACGATACAGGTAATTTAGGAATCTGCACTAGTTAGAACAGGGAATCGTTTGGGCTGATTGTAAAACCGAGGAACTTTGGTTATGTGCCAGTTATTATTTGTTCCCCGATTTCTTCGACAAATTTCTTTCGTGTTTTACCCCGAAGTTCTTTGTAACTATGAATGACTCTTGGACATTCAAAGGTCAATTTATACATCGGTCTAAAGCGCATTTCCTCCTCTTGCACTTAAATATACAGCGGAATGGGAATGCGCCAACAGGTTCAAATTTGAGACAAGTAGAAAGTAAGTGGGTTGGTTACTCTTGGTGTGTTTTGGAAAGAGGAGTGGTATACTTTTGTTATATGTATAGATCTATTAACCCTTTACCTAACATGAAAAGTAGACGACACTTGCAAAAAACAATTCTTGAATAACTAAGTTTTTGTCTCAAAAACATAGGTTATGATCCCTCATTGGGACGACCTCGACGAGCTAGTTCCAATTAGGGGTCAGAACCTATGTTTTGGAGACAGAAAATGAAAAAAATAATGAAAATTAATTGGCGATTTTTGAGACTAGCGGTGACCGATTTTCCAGTTACGTTGGGTAAAGGATTAAGTGGGGCAAAGAGGATCGATCACAAGAACTTATCAAATAACATTCTTCTGAGTTTTCAACTTGTGCCGAACTCATGTGGACCTCACCTGTAAAAGTAGTTTTTTAAACTCATTGACTCCTTTCTGTTGCTCTTCTGTTCGATTCAAATCCGTTTTTCTGCTGGATCCAATGAGAATATCGGGATCACTTGGACCACTATAAGAAAAAAAAAAAAAAAAAAAAAGGGAATTCATTAGTTCAGAAAACACTATAATGTGATCGCGTGAGACCATTGAAAAACTTTATCCCCGTTAAAAAAACGCCCACATACGATCCGTGTTTGCACCAACCCGGCGTATATGATGGTTACACCGACACTGTTGATATGATGACTGAAGAACTTGCAGAACAAAGACAACAAAAAATTAACCCTTTGCGCACTGATGTCGAAATAACAAAATCTCAAACTGAAAGTTTGTTAAATCCCTGCAACAAGGAATTTATAAATTACCAATTCAATCTTGCTTGACAGAGCTCATTGATTGAATCAGCTAAATTTCTCGTTGCGTAATGGGAAATATTTGCTACTGGAAATTTTATTAATTTGAAATCGATTTGTATAGAGTTAACACTTTACCTAGCCTGAAAAACAGACGACACTTGCAAACAAAATTCTTGAATAACTAATTTTTTTCATTATTCGTCTCAAAAACATAGGTTATGACCCCTCATTGGAAAGAGCTCGTCGAGCTCGTTCCACTGAGGGGTCATAACCTCTGTTTTGAGACAAAAAAATGAAAAATAATGAAAATTAATTGGCGATTTTTGTGAATAGCGCTGGCCGGTTTTGCCGTTACGTTGGATAAAGGGTTAAACTGAGTTCATTGTCCAGTGCAATCGTTACGTCAAAATTATTCTGAGTGTTAGCATGCCTTATATTTCGACGAGAATCCGAAAATCCATTCACGCAAAGATTCGTACAACGAAGCCAGCGAGAATCCATGTAGATTCTCGCTGCACCTCTGCTAGGATTCGCGTGGAAAGAATTAAGTCAATTTAACCCTTTACTTAACATAGCAGAAGCAAATTAACCACTACAAGGCTAACATAACTAGAAATATCTTAACACTGTGTTTATAAATTTGTATAAATATGGCTGTCATTGGAACCGGTTCAATGAGTCCGTTAAAGTGACATCCATATTTGTAAGATTTTATTGATAAACAGTGTTTATTTTTTTTTTAAATTATCAAATTCAGTTCATATGTTAAAAATTAAAAATCTGTATTGGGTTAAGTGCTAACCTGTGTTATCAGTATACAACATCCATGGTGGCCAAATGGGATCCTTGGATACTCATAACAGGTATGTATTCTCGCAACCATTTTCGCGAAAATCCAAATGGATTCTCCCAAATTTAGATGAAATATATGCGTATGATTCAAAATGGACAATGGACTCAGTTTGATTTCTTGTTGTCTTCGTTCGACGACAAGGCTCGACAAATTAGAGGCTCCACATTTCGAAAATCCAAACTCAGAAAAAATCCCCAATTATAACTGTATCGCAGAACTCGCATCGCTTCCAGTATGTTACAAGTGTCACATGCATTGGCGTTGCTCACTCAACAAGCTCGCCAGTTTCATTTGAAATGTTGCTTTATTGTATACACCGAATATGAAATACTGCGAGTGTGGAAAATCGTATTGCGAATATGAAACTTGCATTGGATTCGATGCCAAACGGGAAGGCTGCTTTCAGTGCGGGCCTGAAAATAAGCAGTCTGACATTTGCAGAATGAGGTCCCCAGAGGATGAATTTGATGATGCTATCCCACACAGTGGGCCAATTTATCCTCTGGGTACCTCTTTCTGTTCAGTTTTGATACCCTGATTCAGACTGAGGTTCACAGAGGGTAAATTTAGTGATGCTACCCTGCTATGCAGGGTAGCATCACTAAATTCACCCTATGGGGACCTCATTTTGCAGATGACAGTCTGCTTATTTTCTGACTTGTTTCAGTGGTGCCATTTCCACAGAACTTACTAATCACTAATCCAGTTTATCGTTATTTTCACGTGGTTTTTCAAGTATATCATCTCAACTGTCTGACTTGTTTCAGTGGTGCCATTTCCACAGAACTTACTAATCACTAATCCAGTTTATCGTTATTTTCACGTGGTTTTTCAAGTATATCATCTCAACTGTTATATGCAGGACCGTAGTTTGCCCAAAATATAAGAGGAGAGATAATAACCTCTTGCCCGACGACTAGATGAAATTGCCCGACAAACAACATTAATATCATAGCGTACAATTCCTGTCATCAGATTACTGTAGCTCGAGGACATGCATTTTTCTAAACTTCTGAGAGAAAGGCATTGGGTTATGTATGTATGGGACCATTTAGTCCAAACTTGGCCCTTCAGTGCGTTATATAATATTTTATGATTGCTCGCCCTGCATGGCGAGCAACCATAAATAGAGGATATTCACGAAAATTTGATGAATACCGAAAATATCTCGTGAGTGGCTACAAAGAAATATGAGGATCTTCACTCGCGACTGCGTCGCTCGTGAAGATCCTCATATTTCTTTGTAGCCACTCACGAGATATTTTCGGTATTCATCAAATTTTCGTGAATTTTCTTTTTATTTAATGCTCTACGACTACAAACTCTCCAATTTGTGGCCTTTATTTGCCATTAAGGCGCAAAATTTATGTGCTGAACCGGCGTCCATACAAAAATTACAACAACCAAACTCCAACCATTGGAATGTGTGAATATCCGCACAAAAAGTAGTCCCGTCTTATTTCTCCCCTAACTTTTACGATTTACCAAGGCTGGCGAATTGAAATAATCGCAATGTGTTTCGAAGAAATAGAACAATAACAAAAAACACCACTTTCTTATTTTCAATAACAAGACACGTCATTTTATTTTTTTTGAACTCAATGCACTGAAGACGTGTGAAGTTGAACTGAAGAAATTTGAAAGTGATTTCGGCTTTTCGCTGGAAGGTGAATGAGAAAGTCAAACTTTGAAACCGCTGATTTAATGAATTGATTTAGTCACTGTCACTATCAATTATTCGAATTCGTTTGTATTTGGGACTCTGAAATTCATTACTGATGTGCTGACTCGTTTAAAGTACATGTGATTCGTCATCCGAACCTACGATGAAATATCGATTTCTAAATATCATTTTGATATTTCGTTTTGCCGACCGACAGGGGAATATGACTTAATTTTTCAGCGTGAATTGATGCCTGAGCATTAAATAAATTGAAATATTCGAGTTTATGCTGCTTTGAAAATCGCCCTTCCTTACTTCACGCGTGTTGCTACCCTCAATGCAAATGTATATTTAGTCTAAACCTTAATACTTGTTTTAGACAATATTTTGCTCGTTGTAAGATAACTAAGGATGCCCACTCCCGTAAGCCAGAGGAGGTATAATATAAATCTACTGTGCGAATAAGAGCATTGAATCCCCCACCAAGTAGATGGCACTGTACTTTCAATGAGTCACCCTGAATGACTTTCTTGTGTTTTATTTAATTTGGTTTGTTATCCAAAACGTTTATCTTGGGGAAAGTTACTTGCCGAAACGTTCAAATGTAGAAAATGTTATACCTCTTTCGTGCTTCATGATGTAGGATATTTATAAATGAGGTTGTATTGAGAGAACACCGAGTAATTGTGGTGACTGTAAGGAAGTTGATGGAAGACATAATCGATTTGAGATGTATTATTCATAATGTTCAGAAGAATAGGAGGCAATACGACGGTGGCGTAGTGGTTCGTGTCCCCCATATGATGGTTTGGGGGTGGATATATGCAGTACTATTATAATAAAAGTGCCGTGTGTTTTCCAGCGTGTATAGGAATTTACACCGGTTTGGGAACTCATACACCCTGAGGCAAAGCCGAAGGGTGTATGAGTTCCCAGACCGGTGTAAATTCCCATACACACAAGAAAACACAACGATAACGGATTTATTTCCAAGAATGTTGGTGTAATTAATATTTTGACCTAAATTGTGGGAAGAAAACTGACAGAAAATTTGTACTTTGTATGTTTCTTAATAAAACCAGACAAATATAAGCCAGTTCCAATGACATCCATATCTGTAATATTTTATTGCACATAATTATTAAATTTCCTGTATTTGTATTTTTGTTCTAACTTAACCGAGCAGAAGGTATGAATTACCTTTTAGCCATTTTGCCTGCTATTGTGTATTCTTGTTTTTACACCGTGGTTAACCACGGTGTAAAAAAGCTACTGTGGATTGCAAGTTACACCGTAAATCTCAGCCAATCAAAATGCAGTATTTTGTTTCGTTTGGAAATAATATACAATACATCCTGTCCAAAGAGAAACGCGAAAACATTCATATTTCTGTTTTTTTATTTTATAATTGAGTCTTCATTTTGTAGTATTTTATTAATGAAAATTGTGTCTCAATGTGTCAAAACCAGATCGCAATCCTGTGTCGATTTGCGAAAACACATCTACATTGTGCTCTTACCAAATAATTTCATGCTTCCCCATAATAAACTCAAGGCGATTTGTCGAAGGGGAGACAAATCCACACCACTCCGTGTTGACAACCACGTGATGGCCGTTCCTTGCAAGCATTCTGATTGGACTGCAAATCCTATTGTTACCCTTTGTATCGACCACTGAAAAATAAAATATAGAACGGCATTGATTGTGTGCTGTCGATCTTTCTTTCTTCTTTTAACAGCTGTTAAACATTTCAACCCATTATGCATAAAGTTTTGCATGACAAAAACAAGAGCATTCGATGAGAAAAAGGACGCACACAGCGCTACAATTGGGTAAGGAGAAACAGCAATAATTTCATCCTGTAGCCCTATTGGTCTGTATGATTATATTACTACTGAATATCCCTACAGATACAAAACAGATTCGCCCATTTCGTCCCCTGAGTTCCAATGTGTTCTATGTGCCAGAAGGCACATAGAACACATTGGAACTCAGGGGACGACTTGTCTGTAAACGATAATCACCCACATTTTAGCTGTTCAGTGCAGAAAGGTTAATGCAAATTGGGGTGCGATCGAAATAACATTTCTTTATTGGGGTTTAACGACACTTTCGACAGCCGGAGGAAAGTGTCGTTAAAGGTCGAGGAAGCCGAAGTAACCGGAGAGAACCAATGAGCAACGGCGAGCAACTGCCACACTCCCCAATGTACTGACTCCAGACCAGCAGGGTTAGCATTGGTTGAAGGCATGTGCACCATCGACGTGCAGAACGCCTTAGTACACAGCGACACCGTGCCCCACATGGGCAATCGGGATGAAGTGTATTGTTCAAGTACACAACACAGTTACCCCTGGCAGGGGATCGAACCGTGGACCTTTCGCGTTGAAGTCCAGTGCCATAACCATTTAACCACCGCGCTCCCGATCGAAATAGAATTCAAATGTGCGAATTGAACACCTGACAGAAGAAACAGTTTATATGCTCTTTTCACTGCAGTAAAAATAACCCCGTTTAATTTATCTGCGAGAAAGTGAAGTCGTGTCCGTTCATTGTAGTAAGCAAGTTCTGTTTCACTGCAAAAATCGGACCCGGTTACCTATACCCGGGGTAAATGTTCCCTAAAGTGGGTAACAAAGGTCTTAACGATTGGCTTGCCTTGGCTTTACTCCTGTGTTGCGATCATGATGTGGTCATGCTGAAAATGACCTCTCATCCATACACAATTTATCTTCACAATAATTCTCATTTACACCGTAGGTGAAATAATTTTACATCACATGATTCATATTTAATCATTTAACAAAACATCCTTTCTATTGATGGACCCATCAGTGGAAAAGATTTTGACGTCTGACTTGACCCACTGTGATGGTGAAGTACAATATACCTATTCTGGTCACAAAATAGAAGTCGTGTCAAAAATTTTCAATGGCAGATTTTAGTATCTTGTTGTTGCTCGGTGGTTCTCTCCGGGTACTCCGGCTTCCTCCACCCGTAAAACTGTCACGGTCACGATTAGCCATTGTGCATAAGTATGTGACCTTAAACACCAATAAATAAATAAATAAATAAATAAATAAATAAATAAATTAGTATCTTGTTTTACTTTATTTCTGTTGTTCTCTTGCGTACACAGGAAATTTATTTCGTAGTCTACTGTGGCAATTAACCGGTAGACCGCTAAATTATTTTTGAAAGGTGATTTGTAAAATGTTCTTGCAAAGGGAGACTGAAATTAGCCAAATGTTGTTCATAAAATGGTTACAATTTATTGGACAGTTCCCGTTAGCACTTTCTTATTTAATTATTTATTTATTATGGTTTAACAACACTTTAACAGCCATGGTCATATCGTGTCGGTGACAGTTTTACGGGTGGAGGAAGCCGGAGTACCCGGAGAGAACCACCGAGCAACGACGAGCAACTGCCAGCTCCCCAACATCGTAACTCCGCACTGCAGCATAGGCAGGGTTGGATTGGTTGAAGACATGCGCACCATCGACGTGCAGTACGCCTTAGTACACGGCGTTATCGTCCCCCTCCCCATGTGGACAGCCGGGGTTAAGTGCCTTGCCCATGGACACAACGCTGGAGTCCGAATCGATCGCTCAGACAGTCACCCATTAGCACTCTCTTAACCCTTTTCCCAACGTAACGGCCAAAACCGGCCTGCGCTAATCTAAAAAATCGCCAATTAATTTTCATTATTTTTTTCATTTTTTGTCTCAAAAACATAGGTTATGACCCCTCGTTGGAACGAGCTCGACGAGCTCATTCCAACGAGGGGTCATAACCTATGTTTTTGAGACAAAAAATGAAAAAAAGTAGTTATTCCAAGATTTTTTTTTGCAAGTGTCGTCTGCTTTCCATGCTAGGTAAAGGGTTAAGAATTGAAATTAAACAATTTTCATAAACTTTTTTTATAATCAACATGCTGATGCAAATAGTTTAGCCCTTTACCTAACGAATCGTCCGCACCCGCCCGGGCAATTTACACATTAAGTAGTTGAAGAAAACAATTTAAAAATATTTCAACAAAACCACATCAGGTGACCTCTCATTGGAACGAGCTCGAGCTCGTTCCTATGAGGGGGTTACATGATATGGTTTTGTTGAAATATTTGGAAAAAATGACCCCCCCCCCACTCACCAAAAAAAAAAGAAAAGAAAAAAAAAAAGATTAAAATAATAAATTTTGATATTCTGTGCCTTGGATGAAGGATTAACCCTCTACCCAACGAATCGCCCGCATCCGCCCGCGTAATATGCAAATTCTTCAGTTGAAAAAATATTTTTCAAAAAATTTCAACAAAACCATATCATGTGACCCCTCGTTGGAACGAGCTCGTCGAGCTCGTTCCAACGAGGGGTCACATAATATGGTTTTGTTGAAATTTTTTGAAAAATTTGAAAAAAGGATATTTAAAATAATAAATTTTGATATCGTCTGCGTTGGGTAAAGGATTAAAGCCACTAAAGTGGTTTACATCACTTTTCAACGGAGGGATGATAGTGGCTCCCAGCATTTAAGTTAATGTTTTTGTACATATGATGCCTGAAGCGAAAACATAACGTTCAAGGAACTTCAAGATCGAAATTGTATGTGTTTTTTTCTGGGTGGAGAAATGTTGAGTTTTATTTACGTATAAACTTTCGAGCACAGAGTAAAATTAGGTGTTGTAAACAGCAGCACACTAATGAAAAATATTTAGATACATACACTCTTCATATATTCTATAGAGATGTGGCAAGTCATCGGCGTAGTACAAGTCATATATTGGTATTTTCAGAAACTCTTGTGGCAAATAACCCAGGAGTGGAACAATGCTAAAATAAATAGTAAAATATTCCATATAGAATTGCATTCCCAGACACTCAACAGAAAACCAACGTTAAGAAGAGCAATTTTCAGATGTATGGCATTTGCGATGTCTTCTCTGATTACGCATTATTGATTAAAATCAAGGGCGCCAGAAGCAGGAGAGGTGGGGTGGGGTAGGTTTGACATGATGTCCCGGGCTAGGGGCAAGGGGGAGGACAGCGCGTGCCTTTTCGCCAAAAGTGCTCTTGTGGAAAATGCTTCTCTTTCCGAGAACTGTAACTGAGAAACTCTCGAGTAATGTTTTCTAACCTATTCTATGTGTACGAATGTCAATAGAAGAGGGGGGGGGGGGGGGTGCGGGGGGGGGGGGGGGTGTCGGGTATAATCACACCAAACAATGCAGCTATACAATCTTCAGGGTAAGTTCTCAAGCTATATATTACCCCCGTGGGCGGAACAAGGACCTTGTACGGCTCAAAGGACGATCTACATATATTGTCATTACTACCGTGTGTCACATTACAATTTATGATATTTTGTAAACCCCCTTTCTTAACTCGTATCCATAGTCGAGTGTCCTTTTTGTTACCCCACGCCCTGCCCTCGGATAATTCTGGCGCCCTTTATTAAAATGAACAACATCCTTAATTATTTGAAGGTTCACTCTATTAACCCGGTATGCAGAAATCATTGCAAGATGAAACATTTGGCAGTCCCCCAGCGTTCAAGTGAACCACGATAAGTGATGCATTGCTTGATTCCTGTGGTAAACAAGCCACGTTATACTGGTAACCATCGCCTTGGATGCGACTCCTCTAAAGTGGTAAACCCAAGTATAAACGATTGGTTAAACGTCACTTTAGTCTATCACGGGGTAAGCTATAGATACCGATAGTGACAATGCACACCAGCAAACAAATAAATAAAATAAACAGTATATAAATTTATCAGTTGATAAATAAATGAATAACATAAATCAATAGCGAATTCATTGCGATCTCGAGCCAATACTATAAAACTTTTACAATTGTATTTTCTAAAACTGCATTTCCTATCTATTAATGTAACTGACTAAAATGAACCATTAGCATTTTCAAAGATATGGCAATTTGCCAGTTGGCAAATTGCCACATCTTTGAAAATGCTAATGGTTCATTTTAACCCCGAAGTACTGTACGCGAGTGAGAAATGAAGAAAACTATTTCCATTTTGTTGGCTATTTATTTATTGGTGTTTGAGGTCACATACTTATGCACAATGGCTAATCATGACCGTGACAGTTGGACGGGTGGAGGAAGCCGGAGTACCCGGAGAGAACACCGAGCAACGACGAGCAGCTGCCAGCTCCGCAACATCGTAACTCCGCACTGCAGCACACGCAGGGTTAGATTGGTTGAAGACATGGGCACCATCGACGTGCAGTACGCCTTAGTACACGGCGTCATCGTGCCCCCATGTGGACAATCGGGGTTAAGTGCCTTGCCCAAGGACACAACGCGGGAGTCCGAATCGATCGCTCAGACGGTCACCCATCCGAGGACTAACCGGGCTCGACGTTGCTTAACTTCGGTGATCTGACGAGAACCGTTACCGCAACTCCATCGCGCCCCCCATTTTGTTGGCTAAAGGTGAATGGTAAGTATATCTGTATTCCAATTGTTGTGATAAACTTGACGTCAAATTCGGAGAGTATCTCACTGTTACTGATTCCAGTAATATACAGTAATCACTGGCTGCACATGGTCGCAGAGTGAAAGCACCAGGTTCTTTCTATAAACATAAATGGCATTTCAGGAATCAGTGTTTAAACTTCATAACATTTTGTTTTACTCTCATATTTTGGCTTTTATTCATTTCCATCTGAACATTTGCTAGTGGTTCACTCATTTGCTTTACCCTTTAGATCATAATGGTATATTCCATGCCATTTTCGAGCCGCCGACTGGTAGAGTCTATATTCGTTACATGAGGGAGACCAATCAATATTTTCAACGTGCAGCCTTTAAAATCTTGATTTGTCTACCACACAAATTCACTGGGCAACTAAATACTTTATGAATTCAGGTCGTATCACGATCCCAGGCCGAAAAACGGCATTTCGCTTTATAAAGGTTAAGATGCAATTTTCTAAAATCTCTTGATATTGATGTGAAAATCAAAATAAGCTGACATTAGATGGAGTTGTTTCCTTTTTAACATCGTTACACGCAAATATACCTTCCTTCTCCGAGTATGAAGAATCACAAAGATTCGTGGATGCAATCCAGTCTGTAATCCATTTTTGGAAAACTTATGTTACTTGGTTAATTTTAATATTCATTATTTGATGTGGTTTTTAACTGGTAGAGTGATGAAATATTTCTACCTCTGTACTAACCATGTAATGTAATCTGTAAACCATGAACCATAATTGTTCATAAATATTAAATTGTTTTAGTTTACCGGAGAATGCCTGGAGGCATTCTCCAGTAAACTAAAACAATTTAATATTTATGAACGAAGTGTATTTAACGGTGGTGACTTATTTGTAAAACAGCTACTGAAGGTGAAAGCCACTACAGTGGATTCCAACACATAAGTAACCAATACACCTTACCCAGGATACCAATGCTTTGATTGATCCCAGGGTGTACATGGTTTTGACAATCTGCGTTGATGTAGAACAGTGAATGATCGGAATACATAAAGTTTGACTTAATAACAACAAAATACAAATATACTTACTTTGGGTGCACTTTGCTGAACATACAAGATGAAAGATCATGTCGTGTTTGAAATATTGCAGATTTCGGAAAGCAATCTGGGACTAAAAATAGTAGAAAAAAAGATTTCGGGTGATATTCCGTTATACAGATGATTATTCCAATAACTGATGGTCTCTAAAGACCATAAAATTCGACGCATTCACTCAGGCACTAACCACCCTTTCGATGTATCGTATTGAGTTGAAATTGTCTAACTAACCCTACACAGTTTTAATCTGGAATTGAAGTAATGCTGAAACAGTTGACCCTCTTGTGTAACCGGCTAGCCGCGGGTTATAATAGGATAATATCACGTTATCCACGGGCTATTCCTATATTTACTATGAGATCGAAATAGTCGGGATTTACGATCAGTACTCGCAGAAACTATTCCCTAGTACGTATAGAAACGAAACGTTGTCAACACTCCACACATGTGCGAACTAAGGAAGGGAGACTTTTGGTACTGCACTTGACAGCAAAAGTAATAAAAAAATTCAGTTTGAACACAAGATAAGTTGACTGTTTTGGGCTAATTTCTCATTGAGTCAATAAAGCTAACTGATTCATTATGAGCTAGAGAGAGAGGGTAGCCCCGCTCATGCGATGGAAAATTTCTAGTGGCATTGCATATCGTCCCCTGTGTTCCAATGTGTTATATGTGCCTGCTGGCACATAAAACACATTGGAACTCCGGGGACGATATAAAGGGAGATAATCAAAGCTTGAATTTCCTATCTGGACTGACTGAACAGACACACAGTCCCCATTTATATTACAAATAACAACATCAAGCGCACTCTGGTATCGATTGTTTTTTACTCAACTGGAAAATGTAAACTCCATTAAAAATGACATTGTCTTTCTTCGATCAGAAATTATTTCCTCGGGTGGTCTTAGCACTCATGACAACAGTGCAGTGCTTTGGTTTGCGCACAATCCCGAAACTATTTAACTGAGCCTTCTATAGCTCCTTTGTGATTAATGGTCTGTGCCAATTGCAAGTGATGTGAGCTATGCTAACAATGCTAAAGGGCGATAAAGATAGAGGCATCGATATTTTTCTTCAGCATGCGATTTTGAAACAGTAAGGTCAATGAGCATAAATAAAAACATAAAATCGTCGACTTTAACCCTTTACCCAACGCAGACGAAATCAAAATTTATTATTTTAAATATCATTTTTTTAAATTTTTCAAAAATTTTCAACAAAACCATATCATGTGACCCCTCGTTGGAACGAGCGCGACGAGCTCGTTCTAACGAGGGGTCACATGATATGGTTTTGTTGAAATGTATTGAAAAGTAATATTTTTTCAACTGCTGAATTTGCATATTATGCGGCCGATTCAGTGATTAAAGGGTTAATGTTGACTCACGATTCAAAGTGGAGGTTTTTAGGCGGGGCAGGCCCCTGTGAACCCACTCTTAAATTTTTCTTAATTTTCTAATAAGTGCTTACATGTCTGACAGCACAATCAAGTGTTTTTATTCGATAAACGATTTAAGCACATAATAATTTTAACATGCATTTTTACAGAAAGTTTTTCAGTTCTAATAAAGCAGAACTTCAAACACTAAATATACAAATTTATCGACACGAATGCACCAGGGAGCATCGTATTAAATAATACCATGGTACAACATGCATTGTCCAAAAATACCCAGCAGCCCATATTTCGGGAAAACTTGAGTACAGAGCCAAAATTCGGACTGAGTTCAACTCTGGACTCAGTTGAGATTTTGGCTTGAATCGATATTTTGAAAAAAAAAAACAGAGTTAGCAATGGTTGAAGACAAGTGCACCATCGACGTGCAGTACGCCTTTGTACACAGTGCCACCGTGTCCACACGTGGGCAATTGGGAGTAAGGGCCTTGCCCAAGGTCACAAAGAAGTTACCCCTGGAGGGGATCGAACCGTGGACCTTTTCGTTTGACGTCCAATGCCGTAACCACTGAGCCACCATGCTCCCTGGGTGTTGCATCACAACTCTTAAATCATCACCGCTTTGAAAAGATTCTCCCAGACCTTTGGGTCTGTTTTTTCCTGTCTTATCCAAACAGGATATTTGCAAGATCTTTTCTTGAATAAATTGGAAAAAAAATTGCCTCCAAAACATAGCTTATGACCCACGGACGCGTTGCAATCAAATGAGGATTAAAATACTATGTTTTAAAGGCAAAAATTGCAAAAAGTAATAGAATCTGAACAGCGATATTTGTGAATATGTATGCGATATTTCGCTTATAGCCATTGTATTAGGCCAATGGTTGAACTTGTACCACCGGCTCGGAGCAGGCACTGGTACCGATTGAGAAGCTCCATGTGCCTGCTGATATATTGACGACAATGCCCAAGTTAGGAGTAAATGATTTTGCACATCCGGCCTGTCAAGCTCTCTGACCACCAGTATAATTCTGTTCTGAATTCAACGCTGGTTTGGGCTATTTGTTTACCCATTTTTCATGGAGTTTGCGCGCAGACTACAGTTGATGAAAAACGATGTCCTTTTACTCACAAAAAATCAAATATTGTTTTGTGCTCCACATGTAGATATTCAAATTAATAAGTATTTAATTCACCTTGAAAACATTAAGATATAAATACTATTAGCGGAAATACGCGACGTGATCATAAAACTATGGCTGTGGAGAGTCTTCATTCCTTATGGTAATGTCGTCAGAAGTTCCGAGTCGGTCAAATGAAGTGTCAATTGAGCAACATTTCTTGCGATGATTCACAGAAAATGAATGCGTAGGTTCGCTTTTCCGACCAACTGATCTAAACATAGACGATGGATTATTTAAGGGCTAGACTGGTTTCGGGTCATAATAGCGTCGATTTCCTCACATAATTAAACTGTTGGCTAATACTTACGCTGCCGAAAAAGACTATTGTCACCTCTTTTATGATGAGTATCTGTACGTTCTGGTATGCGCTGATCAAATCTATCATCTGATAAATTGTTGGAAAGGGCTCAGAGAGCCCTTTTCAACAATTCATCAGATGATAGAGTTTCAAGTATGTCATAAATTTTATTAAACTTCCTCGCATACAGGCGTATATAGAGGTCCTCCATATATGGCTAAAGTGGGCGTGGCAGTAAAAGAGTTAAGGGCTTGCATATGCAAAATCAATTTTTGTGTGAAACACTTGGCATGGAGGTATACTTCTATAGTATTATTATCTTGTTTAAAATTAGAAAATAGAAACGATTTACCCAAATGCAAGCCCGAAAGGGTACGCAGTACATTATGAGGAGTGTGTCTAATATAGAAGGCATTCTAAGAAAGGAGTGAGAGTAAAAAAAAAACATGTGAATTCCAAACGCTAGTAACCTTAACCCTTTACCCAACGCAGACGATATCAAAATTTATTATTTTAAATATCATTTTTTCAAATTTTTCAAAAAATTTCAACAAAACCATATCATGGGACCCCTCGCTGGAAAATAATATTTTTTCGACTGCTGAATTTTCATATTACGCGGGCGGATGCGGCAGATTCGTTTCGTAAAGGGTTAACCCTTTGAACCCGGTGGTATCTTCCATGTCACTTCAATGGCCTCTCTCGGAAAAGTCCATATCCATTATCTGTGGGTAGACCAATTAATATTTTCAACGTGCAGCCTTGTGGCTGCACGTTGAAAATATTGATTGTTCTACCCTGCACATTCGTTTAGCGCCCATCTTTGTTATGAAATAGTAACGTATCACGTTCGTGGACCGGAAAAGCGGCCCTTCGGATTCAAAGGGTTACATTGCATATTTGTGTGTAAAGATATACCTGTATAAAACGACATTACTGGGATACAGATCAAATTTACAGCTGTTGCTTCTTCAGCCATGCTCTCAGGCGATGGGGGTTCGTTTTGTTCAATCAAAACCGATTCGTATCCACCCGATTTCGACTGAGTTGCGTTATCCGAGCGGTTATACACTGAGAGCGACACTTGCATGGTGATAAACTGATCATCGTCCTGCATTCCAAAACCATTCATTAAACCATTACGTTTTCTAAAATGCAAAATAAAAATAAAATATTACAAAGATTTTTACCAGACTATACATTCTATGTTTTAGTCTTGAAATTCAGCTGAACAAGTGAGATTCACTTCACAGGGGGCAAAATCATCCCAAAATTGAACAGGCACTACGGAAGGCGACATAATTCATGTGCATGGTGCTGGTATAGTTCCCTATGCGAGAGCAATATACAAAAATATCGGTGTGTTGTCCTGAAGCCTCTTAAGAGACCCTGTTGGAGTCTAAAGCAGGGAATACGGAAGCTCAGCGAAATGCCAGTTTCAGAGTTAAAAATCGTCTATATCGAACAAACTACAAAGATATACAATAGGCTGTATCGTGTATTGAAGCATCTTTTGACGACTGTATGTTATTGAAAGAGGCATTCAAGATGTTCTGTCGGGACTGGCAAATTCCATTGGGATGGGCATTATGGGTGCTGACTTTCCGTTTGAAAGCCCCGAGGTGGTCAGTTCTAAGATAAAGAGGCATTAAAAGATTTTTCTTCTTGCACAGCGGAGAGGCTCGTCCAAGTATGGGTCGAATCAAATAAAGCGTTCACTAGCCAAAATGAACGATTGGGTTTTCAGAAAAATATATTCGTTCTGTTTTGTTGTCAGTTTGGATTTACCGAAGAATGGGTCAGTTTCGGATGATATATCAAAATTTTTAAGAGAGTCGAATAGTGGATTCCTGAGGGCAGTGTACCTTGGACAGATGAAGAGACAGTGGTGAGTGAGTGTTTTCACGTATTTTGATGCTCTGTTACTTTTTTCAGTTCATTATATCAACTGTGTACGCATCGTGACATATAATACAGAAACAGTCTTTTCCATTAACCCTTTACCTAACATGAAAAGCAGACGACACTTGCAAAAAAAATTCTTGAATAACTAAATTTTTTCATTTTTTGTCTCAAAAACATAGGTTATGACCCCTCGTTGGAACGAGCTCGACGAGCTCGTTCCAACGAGGGGTCATAACCTATGTTTTTGAGACAAAAAATGAAAATATTTTGAAAATTAATTGGCGATTTTTGAGAATAGCGCTGGCCGGTTTTGGCCGTCACGTTGGGTAAAGGGTTAATATAAAAGTCTAGGGGTGAGATTTGGTAATTTTCTTCCTGGGAAGCACAAAAACATGCCAATTACTGTAAAAAAACACATTCACTAAACAAAGAGTGAAAGTGAACATTTACTTAGTGTCCGTAGGTATGATACTGATAGATATACTTAATGATGTATTATTTGTGATGTAGTTGCTTCAAATTGGCTTGTTGCCATAAAAAGCCAAGTTTCTTGTTGTTACGTTTAACTGGATGAGAGCTATATTATTCTTGGTGATCTTAAATTGTTAATAATGGGAAACTGACTACTAGAGTCCGAGAATACCTGGCTATCCGTTATCCCGGAATACCCTCTAACCGGTTTCGTACAAGAGAGTACTTTGTCAGAGGTAGAGTATACTGTTGGTGTCGTCCTTTTATAATAACTTGTTTGGCGAATGACTTGGCGGGTGACTTGGCGAATGACCAAGTTATTTAAAATTTAGAACAAATTTATATAAACAAAATGTTATTTGCGTTTGGCTGAATATGAAATACGAGACCGGAAAAAGTCGGCTTTTGCTCTCAACCAGTTAACCCTTTACCTAACATGAAAAGCAGACGACACTTGCAAAAAAAAATTCTTGAATAACTATTTTTTTTTTTATTTTTTGTCTCAAAAACATAGGTTATGACCCCTCTTTGGAACGAGCTCGATGAGCTCGTTCCAACGAGGGGTCATAACCTATGTTTTTGAGACAAAAAATGAAAAAAATAATGAAATGAATTGGCGATTTTTGAAATTGTTGGCACTACCCCGATACATTAGACGGAATGGGTTGTTTCGAACACATTTGCAGACTGAACGAAGAACAAAAAGACGTACATTACGTAAGCAGTGAGAGACTCATAGAAAGCAATCGATGGAAAACAAAGTACCTTAATCTAATGAAGAACCATTTTTCTGGAATATATGGCTTCATATCTTCCTGCGGGGTAGCTACAAATATAGGAATATGAGATTAATAACACTACCTTCTTTACGACTTCAGTCACCATATGGTATCTTCCCAAATGTTATTAGATAAATGAGCTTATGGATAGGTCATATAAACTGTTTCAGAATTTAAATGAATGGAGGCTGAAGGTATCAGTTAGAGAGGGGCAGTATTGGAATTTTCGGTTCGGTATCGGAATCAGTATTTTTAGGGGGATATACCTCGGTATTGGTTCGGTATTCAGTATCTGGCTTGACTGAGATGTGCTGATAGTACCAAAGAGGAATTCACATCAGGAAAAACAGAATAAGTTGTTGTAGTACCATTCTACCACAATGCTATAAATGACACTGCCAATGAGCTCAACACTGGCATTCATTTACGACCACAAATCATATCTACAGTAATTTTGTGACTTGAGGGTTAACAAAACTGAAAAGAAAATCAGTCACTTCTTTCATGAAAATGAACCTTTCAGCTGTTATCAAGCCTCAACAGCGACTTTCAAATGGCGAATGCAGGAAAATTTGAAAATTCAGATGGTTTCAGTATTCAACGATTGGTTTGGTTCGGTTTTCCGATATCCGCATGATATCGGTATCGGTTCGGTTTTTCGGTACATTGCTCATCTCTAGAATTGGAAATACACCCTCGTTGTATTTAACCTCTTCCCAACACGAATAACTGAGGACATGAGTAGAAACAACTCTTGCATAACAAAACCATAGCTATGACCCTCTCATATGAACGAGATAAGAGAGTTCGTTCCAATGAGAAGTCATAAGATATATTTTGATGCGAGAAAGTGAACAAATAATAAAAAGTAAGTGAATTAAACCGGCCTCAATGTGAGATAGGTGTCACCGTGAGGGTGAGAAATTACAATGCTATTTCCAATCATCCTTGATCTATGGGGTGCCAAAGCCGGAGGAAAATATTATATTTCGCATTTTTATCGTTTTTTATCCTGAGATTTCTGTTTGAATTGGGAACACAGAAAAATCGTCAATCGACAAATTGGGGTTTCAACATACTTGATTGCAGAAAATATCATCTATCTGAGATCCTGAACAGTATTCAAACACAAGCATTGACAATCATAAATATTTTTTGAACAATGCATGTAAATGTTCTAAAATTAGACAAAATTTCAACGCTTTTTGTAAAAAAGGGTTTCCGAAGAATCCTTATAAAACCGTCAATTGTGGGAGTAGAGCTCTGCAATATGGATGAGAATTTGAAGCACCATATCTATAATAAATTGGTGCAAGGATTATAAGAATCGACAGGTCCAGTTATTCCCCAAAACTTACCCTTCTTTCTAAAAGTGATTTCTGTCAGTAATTACCCGCCGAGCCAGGGGGAACTTATTTCCGGCTTTTATTAAACTTTTGATACTCTAACAGCTATTATCAGTTTGAAGTGTATCCCTGGTGGTTTTGTGTGAAGTAACATAATTTGTTGCAAACTTTTCAGGAGCCTCTTAACTCGGAGGAGTATGTCAGGGCAGGAACTGTCTGACTCCCCAACGTACTAACTCCACTCAATCAGGGTTAGCACTGCTTGAAGACAAGTGCACCATCGACGTGTAGTACGTCTTAGTACACAGCGCGTGGGGGATCGGGATTACGTGTTTTACCGAAGGACACAACGGCTGTTACCCTTGGCGGGGATCGAAACATGAACGTTTTAACCCTTTAACTAACATGAAAAGCAGACGACACTTGCAAACAAAATTCTTGGATAACTATTTTTTTTCATTTTTGTCTCAAAAACATAGGTTATGACCCCTCTTTGGAACGAGCTCAACAAGGAGGGGTCATAACCTATGTTTTTGAGACAAAAAATGAAAAAATAATAAAAATTACTTGGCGATTTTTGTGAATAGCGCTGGCCGGTTTTGGCCGTTACGTTGAGTAAAGGGTTAAGTTCAATGCCGTAACCATTGAGCCATCATACTCACTTGGGCATTTATTGCATTTTCTAATCTTTGTATATTTTTGTAGAGCAAACAAGAGAGTTTTGCCAAACGAACACTCCAAAGCGTGTGTATATTTTAGTCGGGCAAGAAAGGACGTCTGCCCAACTTAGTACTTCATAATTTCTTTCCCAACCTCTGCCCGACGAAACACATGAGTGCCCCCCCCCCCCCACCCCGAATTTACGCTCCTGGTTAAGCCCTCAAGTTTCCTATATTTCAACTAGTATGGGTATGATTTTATGTGCACCCGACATATGACCTATCCGCGAATCACACTGTCAATATACCAAGTGGTGATTGAAAGCATTTGAAATAAAATGCTAATACCTTTATCAGTTGCAAACTCGTCCATCACCAAAGCCAGCGACGACTCAAGCAAACCAACATCTTCAGGATGTACAAATTCTTTGATTGACCTACTTTCGATAATTTCCTGAAAATAGGAATTATAATGTAGACGTTTCATATGAATATTTACGGAAAGACAAAATTGAGACATAAAATTCCTGAGTTGGTAGGTATGCAATTGGCTGTTCCTGTGACATCGGGAAGGGTCGTCTGTCCAGTACAGAACGAAACATAAAGGAGGATAATAGTACACTCTTCCAACACAGTATGAGGAACAACGTCCCCGAAACATAAAGGTGGATAATATTACACTCTTCCAACACAGTATGAGGAACAACGTCCCAGAACTGTGCAATCCGATCTGTAACATAATCCGGCGCTTCTTCATATTACGGGAATCTGAAGTCCCGCAGTGATTTATCATTTATGGTAATCATTGCGATGCCTTCTTAATGCATGACTGTATGATTATATACCTTATCATGGGGGTATCCGTCGTTTCTTCATTGTCCAAATTATTTTTTCATCCCTTTCGTTTTATATTGTTTCATAATATTGTCTTAAGAATGCTATTGTAAAATGGGCAATCTGCTTCAAGTGGGGGTTCATTGCTTCAATAAATTGCGTTCTATTCTACAGATGTAAGGAAAACTAGACTTTATGATTCTGGAGAATCATGGGTTTTCCCGATGAGATTCCATGATTTGTCATGACCCCACAGTGTCTGATAACATGTTTTTAACTGTCTCACTGAAGTTCCTTCATTGATGTTATGAGAAAGTTGAGTACAGTAGTCTCAAATGACACAGTTTGATAAAAAAAATGTTTAGGTAAAAACCATCATTAACGGTGGAGTGGGTTAATGTCAATATCGTCGTCCAACAAGTCAATGACCGACAAAAGGAGTTATGTTTCTTTGACACGTACCCACTGAGTGCTGTGTCTATTTGAAAATGGTCCATTGTATCTCAAATGTATCTAAAATATTGACATCTGGCAGCTTGTAGAGTGTTAACAAGTGCTAACAGGAATATTTATTCATGCAACTGGTAATGTCACACCAAAAACTGTGAATGGTCATTTTTTCTTTAAAATCTACAATATGTTTTCAGAGAAATCCAGGGAGAACATGAATTTTAAGCTTTTGATGGGTATCATTACTTATCCAGCCCAAAACGGGTTAAGTGTTGTTTTTTGAATACTCTTATTACTTCCAAAATAATTCTCAGTGAATTCTACTTCCAATTATTTTGATCTCTCCTCTCAACTTCGGTGCTGTGGGTACGCAAACACAGCCCATTTTATCAACATTTTGATGTTTGAGAACCTGCATAGGGTTAACAAATGCTTACAGGAATTTTTTTGTACATGCAACTTGTAATGTCACACTAAGATCTGAGAATGGCCATTTTTTCTTGAAAATCTACGAGATGTTTTTAGAGAAATCCTCGGATAATATGAATTTTTACCCTTTTGAGGGGTATGGATCTGTAACCAGCCCTAAACGGGTTAATGCTTGGTTTGATGAATACCTTCATTACTTACAAAAATGATCCTCGGGGAATTCCACTTCCAAAGAAGGAGGTTATGTTTATCTCGCAGGTACACATTGCGTACAATGGGTGCCCAAGAACAGCCCATTTTCTCAAAATTTATATGCTTTGCAGCCTCTGGAGGGTTAACTAACGCTTACCGGAATAATATGTCTATGCAACTTGTAATGTCACTCCAAGACCTGCAAATGGTCAATTTTTCTTGAATACTTACTAGATTTTTTGGAGAAATCCACAGAAAACTGGAATTTTAAGCTTTTAAGGGGTACATCTTAACCAGGCGAAAATGGGTTAAGACCTCGATTTTTTGAATACCCTTACTACTTACTAAATTTTTCCCTATCAGTTTTTCATCCGGTAAAAGAAGTTATGTTTCTCTGTGGCATTCCCATTTGTTGTTGTTGGTGTCCAAAAACAGACTATTTTTTCAAAATGTTGACATTTAGCAGCCCATGGAGTGTTAACAAATGCTTACTGGAATATTTTATCCATGCAACCAGTAATGTGACTCAAAGACCTATCAATGGCCATTTTCTGTTGAAAACTTACAAGATGTTTGTAACGAAATCCACGGAAAACATGTTGTTTTTTAGCTTTTGATGTGTATCGCTATTAACCACCCCATAAGGGGTTAACGCTTGGGTTTTTGAATACCCTTATTACTTACAAAAATGGTCCTCAGTGAATTCCGCTTCCAACAAAGGAGATTATGTGTATCTCTCGGGCATACATTGCGTGCTGTGTGTGTCCGAAAACAGCCCATTTCAACAAAATTATGATGCTTGGCAGTCTGTAGAGAGTTAATAAACGCTCACCGGAATATTTTGTCCATGCACCTTGTAATGTCACACAAAGTCCTGCAAGTAGTCAATTTTTCTTGAAAACCTACGGAATGTATTAAGAGAAATCCACAGAAAATGGGAATTCTTAGATTTTAAGGGGTCTCTCTCTTTAGCCTGCCCAAAATGGGTTAAGACTTCGTTTTTTGAATACCCTTACTACTTACAAACATGTTTCCATATCGATTGTGCGCTCGATAAAAGAAAGCACTTTTCTTTGTGGCGTACCCGTTGGGTGCTGTTGGCGTCCCAAAACAGCCCATTTTATCACAATTTTGACTTTTAGCAGCCTGTGGAGGGTTAACAAATGCTCACCGCTGTATTTTGTCCATGCAACTTCTATTGTCACATCAAGGCCTGGGAGTGACAATTGTTTCTTGAAAATCTACAAGACTCGTTTAGAGAAATCCACGGAAAACATGAATTTTTGAGCTGTATGGGGGTTTTGCTGTTTAACCAGCCCAAAACGGGTTAACGCTGGGTTTATTGAACACCCTTATTACTTACAAAAATAATCTCCGGTGAATTCCACTTCCAATAAAGGAAGTTATGTTTATCTCTCGTGTATCGTTTGGGTGCTCTGGGGGCCTGAAACCGGCCCATTTCATCAAAATTTCGATGTTTGGTAGCCTTTGGAGGGTTACCATATGCATCGCCTGTCGTGCATATCAAAGGTCATGGCACAGACAGGTCTAGCAATGATGAAGGTTTAAAAACAATCTACAAGACGTGTTTCGAGAAAGTGCCGATAAACACCAATTTTGACAGTTTTTTGCCAATTCTAACGAAATATGGGTTAAATCGAAAATTCCGCTTCGGTACATTTTTAGATTTTGTGCCCCTCTATGTGTGTGCAAAATTTTGCGAAAATCGGTCCGAAAATGGCCTCGGAATCGTGCGGACAAAATGTGTGGACCCCCCCCCCCCCCCCCCCCCCGCCAAAAAAAAAAAAAAAAAAAATAATCCGTAGAAAAACAATAGTCTTTTCCAGAGGGAAAAGCCTAATAATTGATCTGGATATCTGTCCGCTTTCCGATAACCACCCAGACGTCTCTCGCCTCACATTTTCTGATATTCACCCATAATTTACGTGACTTGAGGATTGTATAATACTGGTTATGCTCTCTTGCTTACAAAATATACCAAAGCCACCTTTAGACAGTTAAAAAATTATACTAGTTGATAAGGACGAAATTTACATGATTTGGGAGAAAAGTGCTTCCGACTGTTCGGTAAACACTCACCTCCATACCCTGTGTCTTGCATTACCCACCCCTTATAATGCGGGGACATGGCAACCGTTCCTTATTCCCAGTTCCTTATTCGACATTCGTTATCATTCCTTATTCGACATTCGTTATCATTCCTTATTCGACATTCGTTATCAACCGATAAAATTGGTTGATAACGAATGTCGAATAAGGAACGGTGAATAAGTGGTTGCCACGCCCGCAACTGCATTCATGTTCCCCGAAAGTTGAGTGATGAATTATTTTTGTATGATGTCCCATTAGGGTTTTAAAAACTTACCGTATGAAGTCCCAAAACGGATTTAATTTTGTCATCTACGTTTATGGTGGAAAGGTCATCTGTCTTCAACTGCCATACAAATTCATTCTGAAACACCAAGGTCAAAATTAAAACTGAAACTTTCTGTCTTAACACTCTACCATAACGATAATGTAAAAATAGTACTTCAGGCAATGTTCCACAATGCTTGCAACAGAAGAAAAAACAACATTGGTCAAACCATTTTTTTTTCTTCTTTTTATTGGGGTTTAACGACACTTTAACAGCCAGGGTCATATCATGCCGGTGACAGTTTTACGGGTGGAGGAATCCGGGGTACACGGAGAGAACCACCGAGCAACGACGAGCAGCTGTCAGCTCTCCAACATCGTAACTCTGAACTCTGCACCGCGGCACAGGCAGGGTTAGATTGGTTGAAGACATGCGCACCATCGACGTGCAGTACGCCTTGGTACACAGCGTCATCGTGCCCCCATGTAGGCAATCGTGGTGAAGTGCCTTGCACAAGGACACAACGCGGCAGCGCGAATCAGTCGCTGAAATGGTCACTCATTCAACTACTAACCGCGCTCGACGTTGCTTTACTTCGGTGATCTGACGAGAACCGGTTAGCGCGACGCCACCGCTCTCCCTGATCAAACCCAAATGGCGGAATGATCTATATCACATTACCAGTATGATTCAAGTTTGGGGCATTGAATATTTATGTATTGTGGTACATCACGTTTAATTGGATATTCTTCACAACTTACTAACTCTCTTAATATCTAACTTCAAGACCAAACCAAACCCATAAATATACTATACCTCGAAAACAGCTGACCTTTCTTTTCACTGGACGCGACAGATTTAAATTTGTCCTTTTTGGTGCCCTCCACAGTATGGTTATAATTTGGTCAATTTCGGTGTATTTCTTAGATTTCAAACATCTTCGGACTGGAAGATGTTTGAAGTAGAACAAATAGGCCGAACAGACCAAAGGTAGAATTCATTGACCAAATGTAATTAAGTCTTTCTGCATATTAACATATTTGAACCTGTTGAACCTGATGTGTCTTCCAAGTCAGTCCATTAATACCAATTGGAAGAGTGCATATTCATCACTTGGGGGGGGGGGGGGGGGGGGGGGGGGGGGGGACCATTCAATATATTCAAGATGCAGCCGTCTTCGGGCTGAAAATATTAATTGGTTACCCCACATATTCACTGAGCAGAAATCCAGCTTGATGAAAGGATGACGTATCACGCTACTGTGTCGGAGAAAGCGGCATTTAGGGGTCAAATGGTTAATACACGCAAATTGTAAAACAGGCCACGATTTGTGCCGATCGGAAGTATCTGGAGATTTTATTCTATCAATCTCCGTGACCCTAAAGTGGATCATCTTCAGCCGTGTTTGACGGTCATCTTTTTTCAGGCCAGTCCGCTCCTTTCAATAGTATTTATTTATTTATTTATTTATTTATTTATTTATTTATTTATTTATTTATTTATTTATTTTATTTATTTATAGGGTTTAACGACATTTTCGACAGCCAGGGTCACCTCGTGTCGGACAGTTTTACGGGTGGAGGAAGCCGGAGTACCCGGAGAGAACCACCGAGCAACTGTCAGACTCCTCAACGTACTAAGTCTACACAAGCAGGGCTAGCATTGGTCGAAGAAAGTGCACTATCGACGTGCAGTACGCCTTAGTACACAACGCCGCCGTGCCACCACGTGGGCAATTGGGGTTAAGTGTCTTGCCCTAGTACACAACGCGGTTACCGCAGGTGGGATTGGAACAGTGGATCTCTCTGCTTGCAGTCTGCATCTATACCTACTGTGCCACAGCGCTGCATGTTCAATAGTAACAATCCATCTTTTTCATATAACACATTCAACTTATTACTGTTCCTTTTACTGGAAACGAGTCATTAAATGCAAGAGTTCTGGAAACCCATATTTGAGCTTTACTCCGAAGTGCAGGTGCCACAGATTAAAGGCTTCGGAATCTGTGGATTTGCATCATATTTTTATTGAAGTGAACTTAATTAGTCTGTATGGATTTGCCGTGTTACAATTATGAGAGGGTGCAGGGACTCTCCCATAAATTGTAACAAGTCAAAAACCTTCAACAAATTCTGATGACCACCAATAATTTAGCACTCAACCAGTAAAACCAATACGTAATTACCAGGTGCAGCATACAACGTTAAAGATAAACTTTCCAAAATAATCATGTGTTACACATTGATCATAGAAACAAGAATCTTTTTAACCCTTTGCGTAACATGAAAAGCAGACGACACTTGTAAAAATAATTCTTTAATAACTAATTTTTTTCATTTTTTGTCTCAAAAACATAGGTTATGACCCCTCATTGGAACCAGCTCGACGAGCTCGTTCCAATGAGATGTAATAACCTATGTTTTTGAGATAAAAAATGAAAAAAATAATGAAAAAATTAATTGGCGATTTATGAGAATAGCGCTGGCCGGTTTGGGCAGTTACGTTGGGTAAAGGGTTAACGAAAATTCAACTTATCAAATTTTATCTGCGTATTTTATTTGAACTAAAAAGGATTTGTCCCACCAGTCCATAAGAAATGTACCACATTTAGCATTTTTCTCTGCAGGAAAACATTGTATAACAGTTCTGCTTTGAATTATCGCATAAATCTCATTTGGGAAATATTTTGTCTTGTAAGCATCCCCCATCCGAAAATACAATGCGCAAGACGTTTCCAATATCTTCTCTTCACTGTAAAAGTCAATGATTTCATTTCTATTTTCTAAAAACTACCTTGTTGTCCTTGCCGAGTTCCAATTTTGAAAAATATTCTGGTACTGAACTGATTATCCTTGGTGCCAATGAATTTGGACTTTTAGCACGCAATATGGAACCCAATGGCAAACAGGTGCTATCTATAAATATGGAAAAAATATAATAGTTATACATGCCGGTAAACTTACATGTGTCGATCACTTTCGAGTAATTGCATAATTCTCATCAATACACTGTTGCCTTGTTGTAAATATTTTTTACCTTTGAACTGAATGATATAGTACGTGCTAGAGAGAATAAAGCTCGCAGTCCTCCAGATTAATTCTGTTAAACATTCGACGCTATTTTGTTAACCCCGCTTTTCGTTGAGTTTGCGAGCATACCGTTTATGTAATATGATGTCTCTAAAGTCACAAAGATATACATATGTTCTTTCGAGCTCCAGTTATAGATACTACAAGTAATAAGTATTTAATTATCCTTTTAACACAGTTATAGGAACAAAGCGTCGTCATCATAAAACCACTGGTGTGACGAGTCTTCGTTCATAATCTTTAATAAACCAAACATCTCTGATGCTGTTGGTTAACCCTTTACCTAACATGAAAAGCAGACGACACTTGCAAACATAATTCTTGAATAGCTAATTTTTTTCATTTTTTATCTTAAAAACATAGGTTATGACCTCTCGTTGGGACGTGCTCAACGAGCTCGTCCCAACGAGGGGTCATAACCTATGTTTTTTAGACAAAAAATGAAAAAAATAATGAAAATTTTGAGAATAGCGCTGGCCGGTTTTGGCCGTTACGTTAGGTAAAGGGTAAGTCATTTAACTGGTTGAGTGCTAAATTATTTTTTGATGTCAAAATTTGTTCACAGGTCATTGTCTTATTACAATTTAAGGAAGAATGCTATGGGCAGTCTCCCATAAATTGTAAAAAGGCAAATTCATACAGACTAAATAATTTCACTTTAAAGATAATGTGAAGCACATCCACAGAATATGAACCCTTTGAATTGTGGTACCTGCACTTCAGTATAAAACCCAACTATGGGCTTCCAGCACTCTACCAGTTAAAGGTTCTGTCAAATCAAGTCTCGGTTGGGGAATCATTTCTTGCGTTGCTTCAGCGAAGATGAATTGAATGTTTATCGTATTTTTTTTATTAGATTAAGTTGTTGGGAATATTCCAATTGGTCGGAAAAGAGATGGGTTCGCTTTTCCCATAAACTGAAATACTCCAGACGAGTGAATCTAAACATAGGTGATGGGCTCTTTAAAGGTTAGACTGGTTCCATTCCTTTATCAGCATCGTATTCTTTGACTGGTAGCTTGAGAGAGAGAACGTGAAAATCAAATTTTCGATGTTGGTAAGAAACGATGCAACTGGCACTAAGGACGTAAGAATGGGATGATGTCAGAGACAATGGAAACCAATTCCACGTTACTCAGAAGACAAAATTACCACGACTGCCAACTTTGAGCTCCATATCTGACCGAGAAGTGCCATGTCGGTTAGAAATGGCGTCACTGATATCAATAAACATAAATGCTCTCCAAAAACATTTTTTGAAGGTTTTCAATTTTCTGATGACTCGAGATCACCAATCGCGTTTTAAAGAGTATACTTTGTTGCCATGGATATCGTCCTCTGTGTTCCATTGTGTTCTATGTGCCTATTGGCACATAGAACACATTGGAACTCAGGAGACGATATGTTGATGATGTGCTCATTTTTCGCGACAATACACATTAAATATTTACGACACATTTCATTTATTACTGATGAAAAACAAGTGCCGACATTGGAAAATTGATACCGTATTACTAGTTTTCGTGCTAAGCTTTCGTTTGATGTTTAATGGTGTGAAAGCTGTTACTACAGTCGGCTTTCATGTCATCAGACGTCATTGGTGGGAAGGGTTAGCTCGTTAGATGACTTGGCGCCATCTTGGAGGGTCAGATTAAGTTGCGGCGTTTTCGTTGAGTCATTTGTTTGTCATTCGGACCTAGTGGGGCTGCACAATACACTTTCACTTTATCCTTACCCTGGCCTTAAGTTTGTGAAAATTCACACAGTCATTATAGAGGCACGACAAAGTCACAATGTTCACACGTACAGACAACATTTCTCAAAGATTTTGTGTTTAATAACCGTGTAACCTTGGCTTTTGCCATTCAGACCTGGTAGTGCTGAACAGCACATCTTTCCATTGTTCTTTACACTTCTGTAAAGTGTCGTGAAAATCCGCCCAGTCAGAGTTCTGACGAAGACACGATGTTCAGGACGCACAGAAAACATCGCACAGACAGCCCGACGGAAGGACGTCCCGACGAAAGGTACGGACAACCATGATTTCGGAAGACAACCAAAAAGCATCTTACTTCATCAACTTAAAAACTGAGAACCAATGGAAGAGGGCTTACACTTTCCGTCCATACTTTGAAAGAGATTCGGCCCTCTAGCTGGGGCTAAATGTGTCATTTATTTCAACCAAGAAGATTGTAACATAATTCTTAGAATTTTCTAGAATAAGGTAGGGGTGAATCCTTCTGCTGGGAGACAGGAACCAGAACTTCCATTCTGGGTTATCCTTATTAAAAGATCTCTTTCTGCACATCTTTGGGGGTGCGGTGGCGTTGCCATAACCGGTTCTCGTCAGATCACCGAATTTAAGCAACGTCGAGCCCGGTTAATCCTTGAATGGGTGACCGTCTGAGCGATCAATTCGGACTCCCGCGTTGTGTCCTTGAGCAAGGCACTTAACCCCGATTGTCCACATGGGGGCACGATGACGCCGTGTACTAAGGCGTACTGCACGTCGATGGTACGCATGTCTTCAACCAATCTAACCCTGCCTGTGCTGCAGTGCGGAGTTACGATTTGGGGGAGCTGGCAGCTGCTGGTCGTTGCTCGGTGGTTCTATCCGGGTACTCCGGCTTCCTCCACCCGTAAAACTGTCACTGTCATGATTAGCCATTGTGCATAAGTATATGACATTAAACACCAATAAACAAATAATAAATAAATAAATTCTGCACATCTTTAAAAAATAAAACGCAGCTCAAGGACACAGTTCAGATTTTAGCGGCATCACATTACAGAAATAAACAATTTGTATAACATCGGGAAAGGTGTCTTACCTTTAAGGTTTTTGACTGCTGTTACCACTTTTTGCAGGACTGGAACGGTCCCCCTCTTCTCCCAGTGCAACAAATCTTTTAACTCTTTTATACATCTTTTAATCTCTGCCTGCTTCTGTTCTCTTGTCACTGCCTGTTTTGGCATTTCACTGCTATAAATACAAAGACAAACTCATTTACAGATGGCTTCACTGGACTTCCCAGCACCAATTAAGCGAACCATTTTAGCTCAGGGCGCCTGTTGTCCCCTCACTTGGAAGCCCCAAGTGAAAGGCAAGAGCGTCCATCTGTCAGAGGAATTCGAGGGGCAAGACAGCACATCACCCCCCCCCCCGGGAGAGGTAGTACATTTTGCAGGGTGGAGCGACCTCCTCTCACACTGGCCCTCACCCGAAGGAGCCTGGTCAACTCTCGCGAAAGAGAAAAGAAAGGAGGGAGAAAAAGAGGAGTACGCCAGCCAAGCGTTGAGATGCCCGGCGCTTGGAAGCTTTCCGGTAGATAAAAGAGACGCGAGAGGAAGAAAGCGGGAGAAAGGCAACCACTACCCGACTCCCACAGATCAACCCATCCAACTGCCCCACCCCCGGAGTCGGTGGATGTGGAATGCACTGTTGAAACTAAGGTGGAACAGGAAGGAAGTTGCTCTTCCCCGCTTCCTGTTCCTTCCTGCTCTCATTTGACCTTAGAGAGCTTGGAGAGCCCCGCCTGAGATTGTTGAACAACCGATGGATCAAGTAAGACGGCTTCCCTCCGAGGCCCTAGAGAATACGGAAGATGCTAGATCCACCCACAACACACTCACTGTGAACGACACGCCGCCCTCAAGCTCATCTACTCCTTCATCAACAGCCACCACCAAATATAGGCAACAACCACAACCAAAAACAGAAGAAAAAGAGTCCACAACAACAACTATAGGACACTGCCTCTCCTGCATCCTTCCTCCTCTACCTCACACAGACAAGATATGCTTTGCAGAATTATAGTCTTCTGTCACTAGGTTCGAAGGGGGCTATCCTGCTTCAATACCGTCTCTGCGCGAACCATTTCCTTGTGTTCGCTAACCATTTCTTTGCAAATAGATCTTAATCCATAAACCTTAAACTAATAGCGGCCGATATTTGCAAAAAGAAAATTCCCGAATAACTAAAATATACTTTTGCCCATAAAATATAGCTTATCGGAATGAGCTCATCGAACTCGTTGCAATGAGGGATCATATAAGCTATGTTTTTAGGCAAACATTTATAAAAATCAAAACAAAAAACTAATAAAACCCGATCCCTCGCGTGACCCCCGACAAGTGGAGCAGTTCTTAATTAATTAATTAACTAAAACCAGAACTGCATTGTTTTCAATAACGCATACCGTTTATGGCTTTTACGTCGGAAAAACGAATTTAATAATAATCCCATCTTGGAGAAGCAAACATTTTTCCGAGTTTCTGGCAGCACTCACTGTAATGAGTTCGAAAATATCTTTTAATAACTGACTTTTTCAGACTAAAAAATGTTTTATTCGTATTTTTTGTAAAGTATATATTTCGGGGTGAAAAGAATGTAAGCATTAGGGTTACTGAAAAGGCGTTTTGGGCCTCTTTTTATTTACGTAAATAGTGCAGGGTGCTAAGAATGCAGGCATTAAGGTTACTACAAAGTTTACGGGTTCACTAAATCAGAAGTTAGATAGGGCGCCTGTGAAGAAGAATTTTGAGAACAATTTTCATTTTTTTCTTTTATCTCTCTTTTGGTTTTACTAGTTCAAATTTATCCCGTCTTTGGTACAAGTGATTTATTTTCAACGAATTGGGGGCGAGTCACCTTAGATGGCAACAGAGCTATAATGATTAGCTAAGCGTGATTTTATAACCTCAGACCATGTTATTGTCAGTTCGTCACAATAACGTATTTGTACCAATAAGACCCTACCAAAGCCAAAAACCCACATCATAAAATGAACAAGGTAACTTTAATGAACAAGGCAACTTTAACGATAATAAATTTATTAATAATCCCCCCCCCCCCCCCGTGTACCTCCATGACGTCATTGTACAACAAAAAATCAATAACTTAGAAGAAGGTCGAGGTTACTCTATCTCAGTTCAAATCAGGAACAAGTTCCTGATTTGAACTGAGATGGAGTAACCACGACTTTGTTATAAGTGGGTTGTGAATATACATTCATATAATGATCACTGGCCTCGAAAAATATGATTTTATAGGCAGTATGCACTTTGAATCTCCTCCCATTGTTATCATCTTTTCAAACATTTCTCTTGGTGACGTGAGATGGTAATGCATCAAGGGTGCCAGTGAAGCCGTTAACATAGAAAAAACTAAGAGGGCTCTCGTCTAATCAAATGACGAGGATTTTAGTCTGATAGGAACATTGCACCTTCATACAACCCTGAATATCGCCAGTCCCAAGTCAAGTATTGTTTTCGTCTGTTTTGGCAAGTCACTCAAAAAGTGAAATATTCAAAAAAGAATGAAAGTAGTTTCGGAAGCAGAATCTCCCTGAACTCTTCTTCTGTCATCAGGTCTCCTGTTCAGGAGTTTTGATGACAAAAGAAGGCTTCAAGAGAGGACAAATAGCAGTGAGATTTTGAAAATATCTCGACGATTCGAAAATTTTATTCTCAGCGCGACTCGAATCAAATCGGGGGTCATTCGATCGATTTCAAATCGAATAGAATTTTCGAAGCTTCTTCTCACTCCCCAAATCCGAGATGTGAACATATGTGAAATGCAGAATTGAAAAAAGAATCAGAGATGAACGTTTAGAAGATTGTTCATTAGGGCACTCACCTGCATCCACTAGTTGAATTGTTGCTTTCACCGGCTTCGCTGTCTTCAAGTGAAACGCTAACACTGCTATCACTCGTTCTGCTGAAAAATGTAAATAACATAGTTCTGACTTGTGGCGAATTTGTAATCAAGACCTAAGTTTGACTAGAGGGAGTAGTTACAAGCGTGTACAAATTGGGCGGACGATGGTTTCATTCGCTCTACTAGAACTTGGACAAATAAAAAGAAAGGACTATTCGAGAACCACGTTGTTGGCAGAAAGCAAATAAACAAATAAATAAAAAAGATAAAAATGCTGTGATTTAACACACTGCTGAAGGGGCTCTATTCGAGTTTTCCAATAGTGTCTTATATCACGGCATACGTATACCATTGTTTTATAGGAGAAATTAACTAAGGCTGCAGAAGTGCAGTATGGTAGATTAGGAACTTGTAAATACAGTACTGTTATCCCCCCAAATCTTTCTCGATCAGATCACGACACACACGCACGCACGCACGCACGCACGCACGCACGCACACACGCACGCACGCACGCACGCACGCACGCACGCACACACTGGGTCGAGATTTCACAAATAAAAGATTGAATCGGTAATGCATCAAGGGTGACAACTCTAGCTTGGTTTATATCGGCCGAGCTTGCGTCATATCATCCGAGTTTGGAGTTATGTCAGTCGAGCTTGATAATGGGCAATTCTTGGAAAGAAAATCATAAAAGTGGAATATTACAGAGTGGATTCACAGTTGTAATTTCGGAGACGGGACCTCCTTGAACTCTTCTTCTATCATTATGTACAGGAGACCTGGAACCAATACTATTAAACTTTTACAATTGTATTTTCTAGAAGTGTATTTTCTACTTATTAACATAACTGACTAAAATGAATCATTAGCATTTTAAAAGACATGGCAATTTACCAACTGACAAACTGCCAGATCTTTGAAAATGCTAATAGTTCATTTTCACCCATTTAAACTCATAACAAGAAAATACATTTCTAGAAAATATAATTGTAAATGTTTAATAGCATTGGGCCCCAGATGATAGAAGAAAAGTTCAAAAGGAGACATCTTGGTAGGATTTTGGGAACATCTCGAGGATTCGAAAATTTCCGAATTAACGTGCCGCAAAACGAATCGAATCATTTGGACGATTTCGTATCGAATCGAATTTAGAAACCTCACAGGGCGCCAGCCAAAATGTCCGCTCAGACAAACATTTTTGACCTGAACGCCCGTTCTCCAATTTCTTTAGTTCAAACATTTCAGAGTTCATTTTTGACATCGCTTAGATTCCATTGGAAATAGAACTTCAAATTTTTAACAGATCGAATGGTGCCTGAATCGGGTCGTCGTCGACAAACCTTTGACATAAACCACATTTTCTACAAAGTTGATCATGATCACCTGACGTCATCTTTGACATGTATACGTCACTAACCTGTTGATCTTTACTGACAGATGTCCGCGTTTCTTTTGGAATGCTTCATGTACTTCATTCGCCATTTCTCTAATTAAGAATTACGTAAATATAGAATATTCTTTCCAATGGATAGTTCCTTGTATTGTAGTGTTCATGGATTTCTTCTTTATTCCACCTGAAAATTTAAAGTACAAAACAAAAAGATATAATAAATATTCTTATATGACTCTGATATTTTTACCCTAAATACCATTACTGTTTGACGATTTTATCCAGACTGTCGGATCACACCAGGTGAGATTTTCCCAGATCAAAAATCCATACCACACTCCTACAGAAATTGCCGAGAATTTCCGTATGAATGACGTCGGACTATTTATCCGTTAAAAATAGACTTCGTAACTAGGGAAGCCGTTTCCGTTGTTTACAAAGTTCCGTCTGCTATTTTTATGTTCGGCTTTCAAGGGAATAAGTAAATCGAGGTAAGCAAATTACGTTAGTGTTAGTGTGTCAATCATATAATAAACCTATCATCATAACAGTGTGTTGATCCGTGTCGTAGTATCACGTCTCGTTGAGGTGACCAGATTGTCGGATCACACTCGCAGCCTCCGTGTGATCCGACAATCTGGCCACCTCAACGAGACGTGATACCACGACACGGATCAAGACACTGTTATGATAATAATTTTTTATGTATATATGATTTATGTTATACAGATAATTCACGTTTGGAAAAAAAGCATCAACTGCTGCAGATTCAACTCTTCATGTTGACTGGCTCATAACTATCTTCAGCTATTGGGGTTGGGGAGATTCATGTTTAACCGACACTTTACAAGAGAGGGCGAAAAAGAGCAGATAGAGAGAGAGAGAGAGAGAGAGAGAGAGAGAGAGAGAGAGAGAGAGAGAGAGAGAGAGAGAGAGGGATGGAGAGAGGGATGGAGAGAGAGGGGGACAGAGAGGGAGAGAGAGAGAGAGAGAGAAGGAGAGAGAGAGAGAGGAGGTTTTGTTTCGAGCGGTATGTCATGGCTGACAATTTTCGCCATTGGAAGAGATTTACGGGAAAATTATCTCCCCTTAATTTCCTAAACACTAGGAGTGTGGGAATTTCGTTTAAAAAATGAAATTGCGTTATGTCAGTGAATTTGTATCATCGATGGGTGCACCATTTCACAAACTCCAGGCATTTTCCTGTAGAATAGCATAAAAATACAAAAGCTGGCTTTTTTGCAACTCTTTGCCTAATCAGTTTGAACGTTTCACTGTTATACTCTGTTATACCCCATTTAACCCCTTACCTAACACGAAAAGCAGACGTCGCGGTAACCGGTTCTCGTCAGATCACCGAAGTTAAGCAACGTCGAGCCCGGTTAGTCCTTGGATGGGTGACCGTCTGAGCGATCGATTCGGACTCCCGCGTTGTGACCTTGGGCAAGGTACTTAACCCCGATTGTCCACATGGGGGCACGATGACGCCGTGTACTAAGACGTACTGCACGTCGATGGTGTGCATGTCTTCAACCAATCTAACCCTGCCTGTGCTGTAGTGCGGAGTTACGATTTGGGGGAGCTGGCAGCTGCTGGTCGTTGCTCGGTGGTTCTCTCCGGGTACTCCGGTTTCCTCCACCCGTGAAACTGTCACTGACACGATATGGCATTGGCTGTTAAAGTGTCGTTAAACCGGAAACAAAGAATAAAATACTTTAATGTTGGTAAGTGGGGGGCCGATGGAGGATCTTAACCCTTTAACCAAAGCAGTCGATATCAAAATTTATTATTTTAAATATAATTTTTTTAAACTTTTCGGAAAATTTCAACAAAACCATATCATGTGACCCCTCATTGGAATGAGCTCAATGAGCTCGTTCCAATGAGGGGTCACATGATATGGTTTGTTGAAATATTTTGAAAAATTTAATTTTTTCAATTGCTCAATTTGCATATTACGCGGGCGGATGCGGGCGATTCGTTAATAAATGGTTAATGGCGAATTATCTATGAACTAGTTGCTTCCAATTGACTTTCCATAAAAGCCAAGTTTCCTTTTGTTGCATTTAATAAACGAAAATAACAGACAGCTCTAAGAGCTATCTGTTGTTTTCGTTTACTAAACGTAACAAAAGGAGACGTCTCTTTATTGTCTACTGATGTCATGTGGGTTTTTTCAGCAATTACTTGCTTCTCGGTGGAACTTTCCTTGCTCTTTAAATAATTTCAAGGGAGATAACTTTATCAAAAGTCGATTTCGTGACGATGTAAGTCAGGAATGCAAATCATTTGTTTTCTACATATTGTCCGATCGAGTGCGTGAGCAATGTAGGTGACGCTTTGTTCCACTCAGGGGCGATATGGGAGCGCGGTGACTCATTGGTTACGGCACCGAACTTTAAACCGGAAGGTCAACGGTTCCGTCCTCGCCAGGGGTAACTGCTTGTGTCCTTGGGCAAGGCACTTAATCCCGATTTCCAGCGTTGGGGTACGGTTGCGCTGTGTACTACGGCCTATGTCGATGGTGCACTTGTCTTCAACCAGTGCTAACTCTGCTTGTATGGAGTTGGTGCGTTAAGGAGTCTGACAGTTGCTCACAGCTGCTTGATGGTTCTCTCCGGTTACTCCGGCTTCCTCTACCCGTAAAACTGTCCGACACAAGGTGACCCTGGCTATGGAAAGTGTCGTTGACACCAATAAATAAATAAATAAATAAATAAATAAATAAATAAATAAATAAATAAATAAATAAGGGCGATATGCCCTGATAAGATGGTTATTGTTTTTTTTGCATTAGTAATTGAACATGTGGAACGAATTATTGTTTAAATCTATATGTGGTTAACCCTTTACCTAACGTAACGTACAATACCGTCAGCGCTATTCACAAAAATCGCCAGTTACTTTTCATTATTTTTGAATTTTTTGTCTCAAAAACATAGGTTATGACCCCTCTTTGGAACGAGCTCGTCGAGCTCGTTCCAACGAGGTGTCATAACCTATGTTTCTGAGACAAAAAATGAAAAAAAATAATTATTCAAAAATTTTGTTTGCAAGTGTCGTCTGCATTTCATGTTAGGTAAAGGGTTAAGTCATGCGATTAAATATTACAGATACCATCAAGCGTGTTCAGGACTACTGTGATTCCTTTCTTGTATGTAAAAAGATGATATTAAATGATACTTTTTAATTTATCTATCATATCGATTTTTTCAGTTATCCCTTATTATCACAACTAATCTATAATCTACCAGCATTCATTTCTTAAAGTTATATTACAATTACCCGCGTCTCTCCTTCCTGCTGTCTAATTTAATAATTTAAATAATCTTCAGGATTATTGTAGAATACAATATTTTCTCTTTAGTGATTTTCTGATCGATTGATATTTAGGAATATTAGAAGTAGTATTAAGATCGTTGGAAATCTATAAAGCCTATTTTCTTGGAATTATATCTTTTATTAATTAATTAAGTTCGTATCAATCAGCGATTCGTCTTATTTTGAAATGCTTTTAATTTCACTTCATTATAATGTTTATCAGCCAGAGACGGCGGAGCCGAGGGGGGTGGGGGGTGGGGGGGGGGGTGGGGGGTGGCAGGGGGCATGTGTCCCTACATTTTTTTGCCACAGATATGCTTCGCAGTTACACAAAGAGTTAAAATGGGCGCATGCAAACGTGTCAGTTTTCAGGCATTCCTGTTACATTTGCAAATCAACACAATATGTAGCCAAAGCATACCACTTTCGGGCGCTTCGGTCCGTTTCTTCTACTTCAACTATCTTCGGGTTGGAAGATTATTAAAAACGGAGAAAACATGACCATACAGCGGCGTATTTATCTAAACGAGAGACTATAGCGAGTCGTGGTACATTTACCGATATACGATTGTAACCTTTCTCAATCAAGGTCGAACCATTTTAAATTTGTGCCCCTCCACATTTATCGATTTTCCGCCGCCCCTGATATCAGTTTTTATTCAAAATTCACCATATTTATCATCATTATTGATTTTATGACGTTAATTCTTACCTAGAGCAGCCTAATGTGAAAAAAACGTCAAAATTAAATTTCACTGCAGGAAGTAGAAATCAAGGGAAGTTTCAGAAGTCGTTGATCCTAAACAGCGAAAAAAATATGTGAAACTCTGACTTAAAATACTCGAGATATGACGTAAATACCACCGGGGTAGCCCCTCCCATTTTGCAGACACCCCAGTCCCCCTGAACTCCAAAATATACCCTATAATACTTCACATACAGATAAATGCAAAGTGGAAATTATGCAACGTCGATTTGTATTCACGCTGTCTCGAAATAATTAACGCTATGACGTTCATTCACGTCGCCGAGTAACATTCAACATTTTCTGTCTGTTTTGCATACCGTTAATATCGCACATTATTTCCAAATGAAACAAAATATTGTGTTTTGATTGGCTGAGAGGTGCGGTGTAAATTGCCACCCACTGTAGCTTTTTTTACACCGTGATTAACCACGGTGTAAAAACAAAACCACACAATAGCAGGCTATATGGCTAAAATGAGTACCCATTTTTAATTATTAATTCATATCTTCTGCTTGGTTATGTTAGAACAAAATAAAATACAGGAAACTTAATATGTATGTGCAATAAAATATTACAGATATGGATGTCATTGGAACTGGCTGATTGAGCCAGTTCCAATGACATCCATATTTGTCTGGTTTTATTAAGAACTTACAAAGTACAAATTTTCTGTCTGTTTTGCCCACCATGTAGGTTTAAGTATTAAGTACAACAAAATTCTTGGAAATAAATCTGTTATCCTTGTGTTTTTTCAGGGTGTATGGGAGGTTACACCTGTCTGAGAACTCACACACCCTTCGGCTTCGCCTCAGGGTGTATGAGTTCCCAAACCGGTGTAAATTCCCATACACCCTGGAAAACACAAGGATAACTAATAATATGTCTGGATGTGGTAAAGGCATTTTCCATCCCCATTCGCACCTCTGACTTCAGAGTCTGACGACGTGCGAACTGATTACGCGCTCACCACGGAGAACCTGGAAATCCCAATTCAACTCAAGAAAGCCCTGTCAGCTCTGGACATCTCTTGTCCTATCAGCTGGACTTTCCAGATGAAAGGAAAGAGTTTCCAGCTGAGACTGGAGTGTGCGACAGAGAGCATCACCCCACCTTACCCGGGGAGAGGTAGTACCTTTGCTGAGAGGACCTCCTCTCACACTGGTCCTCACCCGAGGAAACCCGGACCAACAGAAAAGAGGAAAAAGAATAATAAAAAGAGACCGTCGACCAAGAGCAGGGACGCCTGGCGCCCGGAGGCATGGTTTGGGAAAAGAAAAGCAGCGACAGAGAAACAGGAGACGGTGAGAGAGTCACCCATCAAATCACCACCACCTTCCCCTCCCACGCCAACCCCACCTTCTCACCGGAGTGGCCGGAAGGCAGGGAGATGGAGGAGGCGGACGAGATGGAGGTCACTCAAACCATACCTGGATCTCCTAACTGCTTGGATCAATCAAACTACGGCTCATTGGAGGACTTAGACGACATGCAGGAAATGCCACCAGCTGACTTCATTGAGGCCCAGGGTGCCATCGACCTCTACGGCAGCCTAAAACGCGACTTTATAGGACCCACCAGCCAGTACAGAAAATACGTGAAAGACCACTACGACGAGGAAGAACAACACTACAGTCGTTCCCTGAATTCCAATGTGTTCTGTGTGCCAGTAGACACATAGAACACATTGGAACTCAAGAGACGTACTACTAGAAACATACACCGACCAACATCTGGAAGCACAAAAGATCCGCGACCAAGGATTCCATCGCCACATCAGGAACGTACTTGCTCGCCGAAACAAAAAGAACAAGGGATAAAAACAGACGCTGCTGAATACCTATCCTCCTTTTCCACGTTTGGACACGGCACAAAATTTCATAAATCTACTCTTAGGGAGGGTCGAAAACGGCTTGCTCCAAAACGTCCCTGTGCGCCTTCGACGCGGAAAAACCACTGGATCATCAGTAACTTTCAATAAACGAAGCAACAGACATCTCTGAATCCCTGAAAAGTGCCTTCAGGAAAGTTGCCCTTCCAGAAAGTTGCCTTTCCAGAACGTTGCCCCTTCCAGAAAGTTGCCCTTCGGAAGAATGCCCTTCTGGAAGACTGCCCTTCCACAGAAATGAGGGTGGGGGGGGGGGGGGGGTGAGTAAAACTGCTCTTCACATAATAGAAACAGGATTTATTTATTTACATATTACAGAAACATGATTTATTTATTTTCATGTTCTGGAAACATCATTTATTTAATATACAATTCCAAGATTAAAAAAAATTATAAATTTGGTACCCATAAAAAATAAATATTTTCCTATTTTTATTTAATATATTAATTAAGTAAATAATCAGTCCATTCATTCTATAAGCTGATCAGTAAATGTTAAATGTTAAAGTAAATGTACATCTGTATTACTCTTTTGTATGGATTCCTTATATACTATTAAAACAAAGTAGGGGATATATGATAAAAGTGAGATATATGAAGAAATATGACATCTGGTGAATGATTTCAGCGACAGTTGGGTGTCTGACAAGCAAACATTCCACGCACTGAGCTGTAGAAGACATGGACGGTCAGTCAGAGAATTTACCACATTCAGTCCAAGACCTCAATACCTTATAAATCCCCCTCGGTTCGCGAGACAAGCGCGGATCCGACGTGGCATACTCCTCACTAAACGTCCAATATTAGCTTGACTGATGTTATTCCATTCTTCCTGCAGTGCAGCGGCGAGTTCCTGGACATTGGTAGGGGGTTGTTGCCGTTGTCGTAGGCGATTGCCAAGTATATCCCAGACGTGCTCGATCGGTGAAAGGTCTGGACTTAGTGCTAGCCAAAGCAGTGTTGTGATGTTCTGCTCCTGGAGTAACTCTGTGGCGACACGGGCCCTGTGTGTTCTTGCATTGTCATCTTGGAAAATGAATCGACGGCCGTGAGGTCGCGCGCAAATGGCACCACATGAGCTGCTAACATGCTGTCACGGTACTACTGCCCTGTGACACGTCCTTGAATGACATGTAATGCTGTTCTGCTTGTCATGGTTATGCCTCCCCACACCATAACCGATCCACCACCAAAACGATAGTGCTAACGGTTACGTCATGGTATCGTTCGTTCTGCCGCCGCCACACTCTGTATCGCCTGTCGTGGAAGTCGAGAGTGAACCTCGATTCATCGGAAAACATGATGTTGCTCCACCAACGATTGTCTCAGTGCTGTCGTGCTCCAAACCAATTACGCCCTGCTGCCATGTGACGTTCAGTCAAACGTTAAAGTATTCGAGGTCGTCGAGCGTACAAACTCCAGCTGTGTTGGCGATTTCGGATAGTCTGACCACTGACTCGCACATCTGTCGCTCGGTGCAGCTGCTGTCCAATTTCTGAGGCACTTTGATGGCGGTTACGTAATGCTGTGGTTCGGATGAAACGATCCTGGTTAGCATTTGTCGCCCTTGGACGACCTGACCGACATCTGTCAGCAGCATTGCCTATCTGAAGGTAGCGTGGCCACAACCTGCTAATCACCGATTGAGTAACTTTGAGAATTTGAGCCACTGCAGTCTGTCTATTGCCAGCTTCCAACATGTCAACGGTGCGTAAACGTTCGTCACGTGTCAGTCTTCGCATACCTCAAAAGTTACTTTTCGACCAGAAACTATTGATGAATGAGTTTACACCAAGAAAAGAACGATGAGACCTCCGAAAAAGCCCGTCTAGTACAAATGAAAATTTCAAAACGTGCCCTACAGACATTAACGCGGCGCTCGTGCGAAAAACCTGCACGAAGTTTTCGTGGGCCGGTGACATTCATGATCCTCACCAAACTTGGTAATATATTGATGCTTTTAATTTCACTTCATCATAATGTTTATCAGCCAGAGACGGCGGAGCCGGAGGGGGGGGGGGGGGGGGGGGGGGTCAAGTGGCACGTGCCCCTACACTTTTTTGCCACAGATATGCTTCGCAGTTACACAATGAGTTAAAATGAGCGCATGCAAACGTGTCAGGTTTCAGGCATTCCTGTAACATTTGCAAATCAACACAATATGTAGCCAAAGCATACTATTTTCGGGCACTTCGGTCCGTTTCTTCTACTTCAACTATCTTCCAACCTGAAGGCTGGCCTTCGGGTTGGAAGATTATTGAAAAACGGAGAAAACAGTGACCACACACCGGCGTATTCGTCTAAACGAGAGACTATAGCGAGTCGTGGTACATTTACCGATATACGATTGTAACCTTTCTCACTCTAGGTCGAACCATGGTAGCATTTTAAATTTGTGCCCCTCCACATTTATCGATTTTCCGCCGCCCCTGATATCAGTTTTTATTCAAAATTCACCATATTTATCATCATTATTGATTTTATGACGTTAATTCTTACCTAGAGCAGCCTAATGTGAAAAAAAACGTCAAAATTAAATTTCACTGCAGGAAGTAGAAATCAAGGAAAGTTTTAGAAGTCGTTGATCCTAAACAGCGAAAAAAAATATGTGAAACTCTGACTTGAAATAGGCTACTCGAGATATGACGTAAATACCACCGGGCTAGCCCCTCCCATTTTGCAGGCATCCCAATCCCCCGAACTCCAAAAGATACCCTATAATACTTCACAAACAGATAAATGCAAAGTTACAACGTCGCATTTGTATTCACGCTGTCTTGAAATAACGCTATGACGTTCATTCACGTCGCCGAGTAACTTTTAACATTTTCTGTCTGTTTGGCATACCGTCAATATCGCACATTATTTCCAAATGAAACAAAATATTGTGTTTTGATTGGCTGAGAGGTGCGGTGTAAATTGCCATCCACTGTAGCTTTTTTACACCGTGGTTAACCACGGTGTAAACACAAACCTACACAATAGCAGGCTATATGGCTAAAAAAAGTAGCCATTTTTAATTATTAATTCATATCTTCTGCTTGGTTATGTTAGAACAAAATAAAATACAGGAAATGTAATATGTATGTGCAATAAAATATTACAGATATGGATGCCATTGGAACTGGCTCATTGAGCCAGTTACAATGACATCCATATTTGTCTGGTTTTATTAAGAACTTACAAAGAACAAATTTTCTGTCTGTTTTGCCCACAGTGTTGGTTAAAGTATTAAGTACAACAAAATTCTTGGAAATAAATCTGTTATCCTTGTGTTTTTTCAGGGTGTATGGGAGGTTACACCTGTCTGAGAACTCACACACCCTTCGGCTTCGCCTCAGGGTTATGAGTTCCCAAACCGGTGTAAATTCCCATACACCCTGGAAAACACAAGGATAACTAATAATATGTCTGGATGTGGTAAAGGCATTTTCCATGCCCATTCGCTCCTCTGACTTCAGAGTGTGAAGACGTGCGAACTGATTACTCGCTCACCACGGAGAACCTGGAAATCCCAATTGAACTCAACAAAGCCCTGTCAGCTCTGGACATCTCTTGTCCTATCAGCTGGACTTTCCAGATGAAAGGAAAGAGTTTCCAGCTGACCCAGGAGTATGCGACAGAGAGCATCACCCCCACCTCCCCCGGGGAGAGGTAGTACCTTTGCTGAGAGGACCTCCTCTTACACTGGTCCTCACCCGAGGAAGCCCGGACCAACAGAAAAGAGGAAGAAGAATAATAAAAAGATCCCGTCGACCAAGCGCAGGGACGCCTGGCGCCCGGAGGCATGGTTTGAGAAGAGAAGAGCAGCGACAGAGAAATGGGAGACGGTGAGAGAGGCACCCATCAAATGGAGGAGGCGGACAAGGTGGAGGTCACTCAAACCAAACCTGGATCTCCTAACTGCTTGGATCAACCAAGCTACGACTCAGTGGAGGACGTAGACGACATGCAGGAAATACCATCAGCTGACTTCATTGGGGCCCTCCACCAGGGTGCCATCGACCTCTACAGCAGCCTAAATGCGACTTTATAGGACCCACCAGCCAGTACACTAAATACGTGAAACAACACTATGACGAGGAAGAGCAACACCTACTACTAGAAAAATACACCGACCAACACCTGGAAGCACAAAAGATCCGCGACCAAGGATTGCATCGCCACATCAGGAATGTACTTGCTCGCCGAACCAAAAAGAACAAGGGAAAAAAAGAGACGCCGCTGAATACCCTGACTGAATACCTTTCCTCCTTTTCCACGTCTGGACACGGCACAAAATTTTTTCATAAATATACTGTTAGGGAGGATCGAAAAGGGCTTGCTCCAAAACGTCCCTGTGCGCCTTCGACGCGGAAACAACACTGGATCATCAGTAACTTTCAATAAACGAAACAACAGACATCTCTGAATCCCTGAAAAGTGCCTTCAGGAAAGTTGCCCTTCCAGAAAGTTGCCCTTCGGAAGAATGCCCTTCGGATGAATGCCCTTCTGGAAGACTGTCCTTCAACAGAAATGAGGGGAGAGGGGGTGGGGGGGGGGGAGGGGGGGGGGCAGTAAAAGTGCTCTTCACATAATAGAAACAGGATTTATTTATTTACATATTACAGAAACATGATTTATTTATTTTCATGTTCTAGAAACGTGATTTATTTAATATATAATTCCAAGATTAAAAAAAAAAATATAAATTTGGTACCCATAAAAATAAATATTCTCCTATTTTTATTTAATATATTAATTAATTAATTAAATAATCAGTTCATTCATTCTATAAGCTGATCGGTAAATGTTAAATGTTAAAGTAAATGTACACCTGTATTACTCTTATGTATGGATTCCTTATATACTATTAAAACAAAGTAGGGAATATTTGATAAAAGTGAGATATGTGAAGAAATATATTTATATTTGCATTAAACAGACAGTTGAGGCATTGCACTGTGCACCTGGTGAATGATTTCTGCGATACACACATTCCACGCACTGAGCTGTAGAAGACATGGACGGTCAGAGAATTTACCACATTCAGTCCAAGACCTCAATACCTTGTAAATCCTCCTCGGTTCGCGAGACAAGTGCGGATCCGACGTGGCACACTCCTCACCAAGCGTCCAATATCAGCTTGACTGATGTTATTCCATTCTTCCTGCAGTGCAGCGGCGAGTTCCTGGACATTGGTAGGGGGCTGTTGGCGTTGTCGCAGGCGCCTGCCAAGCATATCCCAGACGTGCTCGATTGGTGAAAGGTCTGGACTTAGTGATGGCCAAGGCAGTGTAGTGATGTTCTGCTCCTGGAGTAACTATGTTGCGACAAGGGCCCTGTGTGGTCTTGCATTGTCATCTTGGAAAATGAATCGACGGCCGTGAGGTCGCGCGGTACCACATGAGCTGCTAAAATGTTGTCACAGTAGTGCTGCCCTGTGACACGCCCTTGGATGACATGTAATTCTGTTCTGCTTGTCATGGTTATGCCTCAACATACCATAACCGATCCACCACCAAAACGATAGAGCTAACGGTTACGTCATGGTATCGTTCGTTCCGCCGCCGCCACACTCTGTATCGCCTGTCGTGGAAGTCGAGAGTGAACCTCGATTCATCGGAAAACATGATGTTGCTCCACCAACGATTGTCTCAGTGCTGTCGTGCTCCAAACCAATTACGCCTTGCTGCCATGTGACGTTCAGTCAAACGTTAAAGTATTCGAGGTCGTCGAGCGTACAAACTCCAGCTGTGTTGGCAATTTCGGATAGTCTGACCACTGACTCGCACATCTGTCGCTCGGTGCAGCTGCTGTCCAATTTCTGAGGCACTTTGATGGCGGTTACGTAATACTGTGGTTCGGATGAAACGATCCTGGTTAGCAGTTGTCGCCCTTGGACGACCTGACCGACGTCTGTCAGCAGCATTGCCTATCTGACGGTAGCGTGGCCACAACCTGCTAATCACTGATTGAGTAACTCTGAGAATTTGAGCCACTGCAGTATGTCTGTTGCCATCTTCCAACATGCCGACGGCGCGTAAACGTTCGTCACGTTTCAGTCTTCGCATACCTCAAAAGTTACATTTCGACCAGAAACTATTGATGAACGAGTTTACACCAAGAAAAGAACGATGAGACCTCTGAAAAAGCCCGTCCAGTACAAATGAAAATTTCAAACGTACCCCACAGACATTAACGCGGCGCCCGTGCGAAAAACCTGCACGAAGTTTTCGTGGGACGGTGACATTCATGATCCTCACTAAAGTTGGTAATATACTGATGTGTCCAGTCACGCGTATCCAATACTATTTTCCGAAAATATCAACATCAGTTTCGATATCCCTTACTCTTTTTGAATAGTATATGTTAACAGGTTTGCCGATGATGTATGACTTTCGATTCGTATTGACTGTACACTGCAAAAATATAGGTTCTCTTTTGAACCAAAAATCTAATCTTGTACCTGAGATGGAACCAGTTTAGTTTAAAAAGTATTTATTTCAAATCAAATAAATTTACCAAGATTAGCATTCAATTTTAACAGAATAATACATGAACTGAAGTAGATTCAGCAGTAAACTTGGAGCTTATTCAACGCAGTCGCCATACATTTTGAAACAAAGCGAATATAAATACCTGGTGTATTGGTTCTATACAGAACCAAAACTGGTTCGATATGCCAACTGTTCATATCTCCTTTGCTTAATAATGATTTGAGACAACCTCGTATAAGCTCTAAACTTACGGCTGAAACCCCCTCAATTTATGTTTAATTCTGTTAACTCTTCACCCAACGCAGACGATATCAAAATTTATTATTTTAAATATCATTTTTTTATATTTTTCAACAAAATTCAACAAAACCATATCATGTGACCCCCCTCGTTGGAACGAGCTCGACGAGCTCGTTCCAACGAGGGGTCACATGATATGGTTTTGTTGAAATTTTTTTGAAAAATAACATTTTTTTCAACTGCTGAATTTGCATATTACGCGGGCGGAATCGGGCGATTTGTTGGTTAAAGGGTTAATATTTAATGTTAATCTTTATAAATTTATTTGATTTGAAATAAATACTGTTTAAACAGAACTGGTTGGTTCCATCTCAGGGACAAGATTAGAACCAGTTTGGTTCTAAAGAGAACCTATATTTTTTGCAGTGTACGGGCCAACAGGGTGTAGGAATATGGCAGCCCAGTGTTGGGTGAAAACTCCAGCACTGTGGGAATAATAATCATACTATTATCTTTTTTTCTGTCCACGTATGACTTCGTTTTTGTTGTATTTAGTGAAGAACCAAACACTAATTTAATATATTCACGGACAATGTTTAACCCTTATAACCCGAGAGACCGCTTTCCGTTCCAGAAACACGATTCGCCTTACTTTCTTTAAGTTGGATGGCTGCTAAGCTAAAGTGTGGGGTAGACCAAATCAATATTTTCAACGAGCAGCCCCAAGGCTGCACGTTGAAAATATTAACTAACTGGTCTACCCCCAAATTATAAATATAACTCTTCCACTTGCTTCAGTCGAACTGACGATACCACTAGGGTTCAAAGGGTTAATCTTGTGTGTTATTAAAAACAAAGCAAAGGCTTAGTGCACTTTAAAGATAACGTGGTGAACATTGTAAATGATAAATGTGTCTGGGGACGAAAATATCACTGGCTCAAAGGAAGCACGGGTCTCTCCCAAACACGGGTCTCCCCCAAACATTTTTCAAAAAAAAAGAGAGAGAGAGAGAGAGAGAGAGAGAGAGAGAGAGAGAGAGAGAGAGAGAGACGGGGTTTTAACACCTATAATCTGAAGTGCAGTCATCTGAAACTTGTATTTTTCTTTTGGATTCCCGCCATTGTAATCTTATTGGCAATTGACAGAAAGGCCTAGAAGTGAGTTCGTAGACTATTTACTCTTTAACATGCCAGTGAAGATTTCCTCGTATAATTTTCTTCGTCTACGCCCTTCAACCCTTAAAACCCGAGAGGTCACTCTTCCGGTCCAGGACCGTAATATGACCTGAATTCATAAAATTTGTGTGGTAGACCGATCAAGATTTTGAACGTGCAGCCCCAAGGCTGCACGTTGAAAATATTGATTGGTCTTCCCACAAGTAACGCCTGTAGGCTCTACCTGTTGACGGCTCTGAACTGGCATGGAATATACTATCAGGGTCCAGAGGGTTAAAGTCGAGAAAAGTGCACTTGTTTTTACTCCATATTTAACAAATATATTAAATATGGAACCAAAATGGGAGCGCGGTGGCTCAGTAGGTAGAGATGCAGGCTGCAAGCCGAGAGGTCTTCGGTTCGAACCACACCTGCGGCAACGCGTTGTGTCCTTGGGCAAGACACTTAATCCAAAATGCCCACATGGCGTTGTATACTAAGGCGTACTGCACGTCGATGGTGCACTTGTCTTCAACCAATGCTAACCTTGCTTGTGTCGAGTTAATACGTTGGGGAGTCTGACAGGTGCTCGCCGTTGCTCGGTGGTTCTCTCCGGGAACTCCCGCTTTCTCTACCCTTAAAACTGTCCGACACGAGTTGACCCTGGCTGTCGACAGTGTCGTTAAACCCCACTAAATAAATAAATTGAACCAAAATATGCATTTGTTTCTCAAAGAAGAGATGCGTTAGTCACGAATATACCTCTGTGCGTCGTATCCCTACCATGCCAATAAAGCACATATATATCAGTGGGTGGATGGCCTTTTATAACAGTGCCCCCATAAGTTCGGAATGCTTTCTAGGCCCCTGATCACGACTCGAAATGAATACTGCTCACGAAGATGGCAAAAATTCACTGATAGAACTCTTTGTAACTCATTTTCATTATTTACCATGTATTTCTGGTGAATTTGTTAAAAAATTTTGTTTCGTAATTGCGTACGGATTATTATACGGTGAAATGTGTCGGATAAGGTCGTAGGTTCGACTTGTAATTGTTGTTAACCTTTTTCGTGTATTTTCGTGTATTTTCGTGTATTGTGGTTTGTTTTCGGTTTTATCATATTGTAAACATGGCTGGTAAGTTTCCTCGTGTTGTCAAGAATGGGGTGTGGGAGGTAAGTATGACAAGTAGTGGGGTTCAAACAGAGGGGGTTGATGGTATCAGTCATGGGGTACATGCGTGGTGGGGGTAAGCATTTGAGGGGTGTGAGCAGTTTGCAGCGTTGTACGGGATGGATTGGCAGAGGATATACGGTAATAACCAGGAGATTTTGCGGTTGTTACAAAGCTCGATTGGAAATGGGAAGCTGAAGCGGAAGTAAGACAAAGCTGGATTGCCGAGGGCTACCCCCAGTGTGGGCAGCATTTGGTGGTGGATGGAAAGTGGTTGGCAGCTGGAAGAGAGGAGAAGGTGATAAAAAGACAACTTTTGATGTTGAGGATGAGGGGATGGCCAGTGTGAGGATGTGGAGTGGAGAAGGGGATCATAGTGCCAGCAAGAGGGGGGGGGGGGGGTAGCGGATACAAAAGTGAAAAAGTGGTGTAGTAAGAGGCGTGTGTAGTGTGAAAAAATGGGTTTAGTGTGTTAGGGTCTGCATGTAGTTCTGAGTGTCCTGAAGAGGACAGTGTTAATGGGGTGGAGGTGTTATCGGGTGATGGGGTATAAGTCATTCCAGTAAAGGTGGGGTGGTAGACAGAGATTGCTGGGGATATAAGCGAAAACTGGTGGTAATAGCATTGTACGGGCACTAGATAGATGGAGATCGGGGGAAGATGGTGGATATCATGCAGGGATAGAATGGATGTGGATGGTAAACCACCTAGCACCACACCCACATCCTCAATACCCGTTTAAATTTTGGAAAACTCTTCATTTATTTATTGGTGTTTAAGGTCACATACTTATGCACAATGGCTAATCGTGACCATGACAGTTTATGGGTGGAGGAAACCGGAGTACCCGGAGAGAACCACCGAGCATCGACGAGCAACTGTCGACTCCTCAACATTCTAAATCTGTTCAAGCTCCGCTCAAGCAGGGTTACAGAGGTTGAAAACATGTGCACCACCGACGTGCAGTACGCCTTAGTACACGGCGTCATCGTGCCCCCCACGTAGACAACCGGGATAAAGTGCTTTGCCCAAGGACACAATACGGGTCATCTCGGACGGGGGTCGAACTCGGGACCTCTAGCACAGAAGTTCAACAGTCTACCACTGAGCCTCCGCGCTCCCTGAAAAATTCTTCATTCGCTCAAATATGGGCATATGACCCCACGTTTGAACAAACTCGATATTTTCCCATTAATGGATCACAAGTCATCAGAAATGGTTTGAAACGAAAAAAATGTCAAATCTCTAGACTCAGTCATTTAAAAAAGAACGACGTGCATTGCTTGGAATAGAACATTTGTTTTAATTTTTCCATCCCCAAACTGAACAATGCGGTAATGCTAAAAATATTTCTCGACATCAATTGACTCGACGGATATCGAATTATATTTCTTTGTTTTTTTTGTGACGTCATGCAACTTTTTTCTTTTGCCCCTGTTCCGAAAATTTTAAACAAAATCAATCCGTATAACATGTTATACCTACCAACAACATGAAAACCTACGGTTATGGAGCACTAATGAGGACTTTTAACGACGTTAACCCTTTACCTAACGAATCGGTCGCATCCACCCACGTAATTTACAAACTGAGCAATTGAAACAAGATATATTTTTCAAAAAAATTCAACAAAACCATATCATGTGATCCCCGCATTGGAGCGAGCTCATTGAGCTCGCTCCAATGAGGGGTCACATGATATAGTTTTGTTGAAACTTTTTGAAAAAAAAGTGAAAAAACAAAAATTCACATAATAAATTTTGATATCGTCTGCTTTGGGTAAAGAGTTAAAGGCCCCTGAAAACACAAATCACGCAAGGGAATCTTCGTTCACATCTTAAAAAACGTAAGAGTCCGTGCACCCTTCCTGCTAATTCCCAATACGATTGTAATGACTAGAACCTAAAAAGGAGATACACTGTTTCTGGAAAATGCATCCCTGTTTCTTGGTGGATACCATAAATTTATACCACGATTGCTGTTTGTACCCAACATTACCGCACACGATACAAACAATGAAAAACGTGGAACGCACACCACGCGTGTAATACGGTCTACTTGTAAGAACGTCTTACAAGGCCGCATCTGATTGGCAATTACGCATCTCTGTGACTTTATGGTGTGAATGAAATGCCTCAACACAAAACAGAGTCATACAAGACCGTAAACAGACCACCGCAGGTGATTTTTTTCTTTAACCCTTTACCTGACATGAAAAGCAGACGACACTTGCAAAAACAATTCTTGAATAACTAAGTTTTTTCATTTTTTGTCTCAAACGAGGGGTCATAACCTATGTTTTTGAGACAAAAAATGAAAAAATAATGAAAATTCATTGACAATTTTTGATAATAGCGCTGGCCGGTTTTGGCCGTTACGTTGGGTAAAGGGGTTAAATAAAATATCAGCTTCATCCACTAAATTAAATTTATTGAAGTTTAATCGCGGTTTAAGTACAGAACACAACTCAGGCAGAGCACAGGGGACAGGAATCAATGACACTTGTTGGAGTTTTTTCCTCTATTTCACGCGCACATTCCGCGCTTGTGAAATAAATGAAAAACTCCCGACACCCTGATTCCAGTTCCCGGCACTTCACCCTCGGTTTGTTTTGTCCTAATCGTATTAATGAGTACGAAACAAGCTCGTCAAAATGTTCAGTTACTCATGCCCACTGCTGGGAGATTCCTTGTATGCACTCAAAAAATCCATACGTTCCCTTTTTATCTGAAAAAAAATCCATTCAACCTTTAGGGACCGAGAGTGTTGGGCTCCGCGTGAAGACTCTTAACGACGTGCCCATTTCCCAAACAGGTGTACAGACAGTGAACCGAAATAAACAAAACGATGACTTACCTAGTTTATCTGTATTTCTTCGAAAACAGACTGCTTTCTTGAATTTAAATGTGTTCTTGCTGTCGAGAAGTTTCGTGTGCCTTTGAGACATTCAACCACTGATCAGTAAAATCGATAGTACAACACGGGTCTCGCGGCAAGCCGCGTGCTTCATAAATCTGATAATTGTTAAAGCTGGATTGTTTTTCTCATGACAAACATGTGCTTTATTCAACTTTCGCACACGCTTTTGTTGTCTTCCAGAACTCCTAAATACTATAAATTTCTCATTTTCAATCTCTTCGTTCAGCATAGCTCCAATGTCTTCTTGGTCCTTTACCTACCTAAAATAACAGGTACAGTACTGTGGTCACAAAGGCGTTTTTTTGCGATCACATCGCGATCAGATGGTACTCCCATCGCGAAACTCTCTCATCAGTGATTCGAGATGTCATTAACCCTTCAACCACGAAAGCCCACTTTTAGTGTTGTGATATGACCTGAATTCCTAAAGTAGATGGTTGCTCAGTAAATTTGTGTGGTAGACCAATCAAGATTTCAGGGTGCAGCCACGAGGCTGCCCGTTGAAAATATCGGTTGGTCTTCCCCCTATGAACGAATATAGTTTCCAACATTTGATGGCTCTGAACTGGCATGGAATATACCATCACGGCCCAAAGAATTAAAAATATTGTGAAATCAAGACCACACCAAAAAAAAAAAAAAAAAAAACCCAAAAAACAAAACACACACACAAAAGAACAATCCAACTAAGATTCAGCGTTATATATTTCTTTTTGTAAAGGTGAGATTTCTTAGTGGTGCGGGGTGGTAAGTGGGCAGAGAATTTCGACTGGAGCCACTGGATCGTGACAGGGTCGCTATCCGATCGAAATTGTCCGCTTTTGTGGTCACAGAACCGTAAATCAGTTCAGCGCTATTCACAATAATATCATCATTCAACTGTCATTTTTTCTTCAATTTTGGCATGCAAAACCCAACTCTTGACCACTCGCTGGGAGGACTCTTCGGGGCCTAACAGTGATAAGCTGTGCTTTGGAAGCAGAAAATGAAAAGAAATATCTTTGTTTTACGGCAAGGTTCACGTTAGAGGTATTACATGGTGTCGAAATTGCGAAATGTGAAGAACAATTAGCAATTAGGCCTGTTTCTTAACCCTTTACCTAACACAAAAAGCAGACGACACTTGCAAAAATAATTCTTGAATAACTATTTTTTTTCCATTTTTTGTCTCAAAAACATAGGTTATGATCCCTCATTGGAACGAGCTCGACGAGCTCGTTCCAACGAGGGGTCATAACCTATGTTTTTGAGACGAAAAATTTAAAAATAATGAAAATTAATTGGCGATTTTTGAGAATAGCTCTGGCCGGTTTTCGCCGTTACGTTGGGTAAAGGGTTAACCTCATATGATCATGACAACTTTCGCATCGCAGCTATTGTGTAACAGCACTCACCCTCTAATAGCGTCACCTCTTTGTTGGCAGAACAAAAATAGGCCTTTCAACTTGGCCATCCAGGAAGTGGAACAGTGTTTCTTCACTGTGGTAAACTTGTTACTCAGGCCTCGATAACCAATGCCAGGGATGAAAATCCTCTAAAGCGAGGATGAGAGATATAAACGAATGGCTAAACTTGACGTTGTATATGTGTTGCAGTCATGATCGGGGGCATAGCCATGGGGTCCTTTCGCTCCCCACAAATAGGCCCAATGAAACTTTCACATAACATATAACGCCCCAAAATTGTCTCCAACATTAAGCTACGCACGCTACGAATGCCGCAGATTAACTCTTAGATCACTGAATTTTGCAAATGTTTCTGGAGGGTGGTGGTGGTGGTGGGGGGGGGGGGGGGTGGCTAGTCCTAACTAGGACCTTCCGCTCGCTACTTCCTCCTCCCATTTCCATTTAGGGAGGTGGGGTTAACGACCGAAGAGTCCTAGTTAAGACTAGGGGACGCCAACGGCCTTCCAAATATAATGTTTGCCCCCCCCCCCCCTCCATAACTTGCTAGGACACCGCCTATTATAGAATCCTGGTCATGATATCGCAAACTAGTTACAGAGGCGGAAACTGACCTGAAACATCAATAAATAGAGCAATAATAAATAAACAGAACTTGGCTTCTCGGTTTGGACTCTTATTCAGTCGCCCAGTTTTGTTTTTTACTTTACATTGTTTTCCTACACAATTCGTAAGTGATTTGTCAATCGCTCTAATGTGAAACAATCAGAAATAAAAGTTATGAACCAAGTTCTTTCAAATCGACCTTTTCCGAGGTTTACCTAGGCTCAGATCGATTTTAGTGAAATCTCATAACAAATCGTGTATTTCAGATTATTTTTATCACATAATGTGAAATTTACCCCTTTACCTAACGTAACTGCAAAAACGGACGCTGTTCACAAAAGTCGACAAACAAATCTGATTATTTTTTTCCATTTTTGCCTTGAAGACAGGGATTATAACGCATCATTGGAACAATCTCGTCAGACTCGTTCAAATGAGAGGCCATAATCTATGTTTTCAAGGCTAAATTAGCTTGTTTAGGTATTTAAGCCTTTACCCAACGCAGACAGAATCAAAATTAATTATTTTAAATATAATTTTTTAAAATTTTTCAACATATTCAACAAAACCATATCATGTGACCTCCTCGTTGGAACGAGCTCGTTCCAACGAGGGGTCACATGATATGGTTTTGTTGAAACTTTTCGAAAAATAATATTTTTTCTGCTGCTTAATGTGCATATTACGCAGAAGGATGCGGGCGATTCGTTGGGTAAAGGGTTAAGGGATGTGTTTTTTCCAAATGTCTGCTATTCGTATTAGATAAACAGCTAATAAAATATTTTATTATGCCTCACGTCTGTAACATCAGCCGTGATTGGTTAATTTGACACCTTCTAAAAGTCATAGTACTGGAGTTCGGGGACAAAACACGGGTACTATCGGAATGTTCTTCCCTGGAGACATGAGAACAAAGAAAATGTAACCTCTACTTCCATTGATCAGCGTCGATTACGCACGCTCTGATTGGAATTTCACAACACCAACGCTGGCGCCGTGTCTGTATAACATTTTTCGTCATCGATAGACACAAACTTATCAACAAATATGCCATCTTCAGTGGGCGTGTTTTCAGTTTTAACTGCAAACAATGAATTCAAAAGAATCAGAAACATTAAAAACTCACGTGTTGTTCACCACTTTAGTGAATCATGAATGTGACTTCAGTCAATAAAATTTCCACAAGTTTAGTATTAGTACTCCCCGACCTCACGTCTTCGCTTCAAGATCAAAATAAATTGTTTCACTCCGCTTAATTCTAACAACTGTCGCCGTCCAAGAAACGTGAATTTATATTCCATTATACCACTTATCACACAAGCATTAATAATGAATTATAACATGAGCAGTATGATGCAGTTGTAAACAATGACATTTGGTGATATAGAAACTCCGGCACTTGTAACGTGTACCTACTATGATGTAGCTGGAGGTGACCCAACAACTATTATTAATTGTTTTTAATTGAAAGCCTTTTCCACCCTTTTCCACCCTTAACAACTTTTTTCACCATATACCTAACAACAGTTTATTTATAAACTACCTTTTTACCCAATTCATTTGATTTTTCCCCCATTAGTTTCGAGTTTCCCAAAAGAGAAAAATAAACCAATAACAGTAACACATGTATACTAATCTGCATACTGAATGCAGCAAAATTACCTCCCTAATAACCTAAAAGTTCAAAGTTCAAGCTGAAGTCATTTTCGAATTTGGTGATCTGGAAACTCCTAAAGCGACGTCATTCGTTTGAAATGACATCACTAAAAGCATGTTTCTGGATTCGACTACATTGTTACAAGATTGATGGCGTGTTACAGTTAACGCTTAACAATGAAAGCTATTTTTGTTCCGCATAATAAAATAATTAGAACGTTTCTTTTCATGTTCTATCGGTCGATAGTACCTGAGTTTGTGTGATTTCTGAAATAAAACCTTCAGAGGCTTCGCTGCTGAAGGCTTTATTTCAGAAATCACACAAACTCAGGTACTATCGACCGATAGAACATGAAAAGAAACGTTCTAATATTATAAGAAAAGATTAATTCAATTCTACACCCGAAAACAACTCACTAACATTATTACGACGTCGACGTTGACTTCAGACGTCACTCGTTTATTTCCGTAATGAGGAATTTGATGGTGATTATTTGATAAATATATGGGTTTTTTAAATAAAAGTGGATATTTGGGTACCAGAAAATCTCTAAAACAATTTTCAATGAGAAACCATTTTGCAGTTGTCTCCCATCACAACAACGGTAACTGGCGCCCGGATCACTCGAGTCAGTCAATTTCCGGTCAGTCAAGAAATAAACGTTTTCCAACACTGCTGCTTGCAATACGCGACCAACTCTGTTGTTGTTTTGTAATACAATCAAATCATGATTAAGTTTTTACATACATCATTTTACATGTATTTCTGACTGTTTACAAACGAATAGTTAATCCACCCCACTCTCGTGCCCCGTGGCAGATTACTCATGTCATGTTATAATAATCCAGGCGTTTTGACATTTGACAGATTGTCTCTTAATGAAGTTGCTAGACAAACTGAGTTGCGTTTTAGGGTTGGAACCACCACAGTCGGAACGGGGAAATAATGGGTACTGGATCAACACTTTGGATTTGGAGTGTTAAACAGACACAAACTTTCCATCTTGTAAAGTAGTCAGAATACGTTGTGTTTTAGAGTAAAAAGCACTACAGTCGGTTCGGTTCGGTACCGGGTACTGGGTTGATTCTTTGGGATCGGAGTGTAAACAAGACACCAGCAAATGCAAGTTTATCCTTTACTTTACAAGACACACACCCGTAAATACCAAATATTTCCTATCATCTCCGCGCTGGTTGTAGTGATGTTTACCCTGAAACACAAAGTTTACACTCTACTTCACGAGACACACACCCGTAAGTACCCAGAGCTCACCCAGCTCCACGCTGATAAGATTCATATCCCCATAGTCAAATGAATCATCCACTCTTAGTGGATTTTACATCTAATTTCACTTTGCTGACTGAAACACATTTCCCCTGACACGCTGTTATTCCTCGAATGCGTCATTTCAGCATAACTTTAACCCCATTCCCACTGACAGTTTTACCGATGTAAAATAACCCTGCAACAGCGGCAGCTGAAGACCTATTCGAGATTCCCTTATCTCGTTTGTTTGAAAAGCCTGGCTTCGGCGAAACTGGTTACCCCCTGCTGAACCTGTTTCCGGACGAGTGATTTAGAAGCTCACATATTTCCAACGCCAGTGTTATAAAAGAGCTTGTCCAATACAAGGCTGTAGATGCTAGACACACCCAATTTGAATCCCATATCCCTGAGCCTAAGAGGCAAATAGAATCTCCCAACCTGTGAATCCCAAAAGTCACAGGATGAAACATACCACCCGGTTTAATCTGTCGCTACTCCACGCCCAAAAAGTATCTGACCGAGCAGTGAATACGCCATTGTGTGACCAAACGGCGCACACGTAGGGTTCCAGTAAAATAACAAATCTAGTCCATCTGTAATAAATTGTCACTCCTTTTACCGAAATAGTCCCTCATGTTACCAACTTTCTCAAACGGCATGCAGAGCAATAGTCCACACTGATTAACAAGCAAATAATTACATCAAGATGGCATCTGAACAGTCACTACCCCGGTTTGGGACCGCGGTGGCTCAGTGGAAGACTATTGGTCTTCTATGCTAGAGGTCCCGAGTTCGATCCCCGTTCTGGACGACCAGCGTTGTGTCCTTGAGCAAGGCACTTTATCCCGGTTGCCTACACGGGGGCATGATTGCGCCGCGTACTAAGGCGTACTGCACGTCGATGGTGCACATGTCTACAACCGCTGTAACCCTGATTGAGCGGAGTTTGAACAGAGTAAGAATGTTGAGGAGCTGACAGTTGCTCGTCGATGCTCGGTGGTTCTCTCCGGATACTCCGGCTTCCTCCACTCGTAAAACTGTCACGGTCACGATTAGCCATTGTGCATAAGTATGTGACCGTAAACACCAATAAATAAATAAATACCCCGGTTTTGATAATGATTACTGTTTTTTCGTGGTTTTCGTCCTCCTGTTATCAAAATGCTAAGTGTTGTTACTATTTATAAGATGTCAGTAGGGATACGGTCGCCATGGATTGGACACTTTCCACGGGCGGGCAATATTTCTACGGACGCAATGGTATTAACCCTTTACCCAACGTAACGGCCAAAACCGGCCAGCGCTATTCTCAAAAATCGCCAATTAATTTTCATTATTTTTTCATTTTTTGTCTCAAAAACATAGGTTATGACCCCTCGTTGGAACGAGCTCGTCGAGCTCGTTCCAACGAGGGGTCATAACCTATGTTTTTGAGACAAAAAATGAAATAAAATAGTTATTCAAGAATTTTTTTTGCAAGTGTCGTCTGCTTTTCATGTTAGGTAAAGGGTTAAATTCCAAACACTAATTGTAGGAATAATCATCAAAAATTTAATTAATGAAGCACCAGATACAACCCGGTGCTTCATTAATTAAAATTTTACAAATCATGATTTGTATTACCTGTTAAACGCACGCGCCGATATCACTGCCAACGTATATGCAAAACAGTCGAAAAAAACGAGACTTTGTGAAGTATGTGACAGTGGGATGACTTTTCTTCTGAGTGACGGAAATTGTGACATGCACTTTTTGCCAATTTTCATCATATAACGAGCATATTAGCCACCAGAATGACATGGAGGTGTTGATCTGCGACTTGTTCGGAGTCAACATCATCCTGATGTATGGTTAAACGCTTCTAAATTTATTGTTTAGGCCAAACAAAATTAAATAATTGATTCTCAGGCATTTTTTTAAAACGAATGAGGGAGGGCGGTTTATATTTTTATTTTTTATTTCCGATTTAATGGCCGCAGATGCCTAAACTCCAGTTGTGGGAACATAAAATTAAATACTAGAGCTTCCATGTTGATTTCACAAATAGTAGTTTTTTGTAACAGTCATCATACAACACAAAATCAATATAGAACTATTAAAATGGAGATCAACAATAACAAGGAGTTTTAACTGGTTGCGTTGAGAAGCCACAATCAGGCCTTTCAAAGAAATGAGGGTACCAGTGCAAAAGCCAACATTTTCCTTGTCCATGTTTCGTATTCAGTCAAACGGAAATAATAGTTTGTTTATACAAATTTGTTCTAATACAAAGTATTGGAGAGTGCCTGTTGGCACTCTCCAATAATTTGTAATAAAACAATTTTTGACAATTTGTGAAGAACAAATTCAGACCACCCAAAATAATCTAGCCCTCAACCATTTGAACTAGAACGGTGTCATATGTGTGCAAAACACACTGAGGTGTATCCCCGCATTTTCAGTGTGCCACCACGATGGTCACATATCAATTCACATTCTCTAATGACAAAGTGGCACTACTGGCACCACATGGGGCCGCATCAAAAATCCAAAATGTTTATGCACATCTAGAGACCCTACTTGATCATATGAACACACTTTTAACGTTTCAAATTAAAACCTCCAGGAGCCTTTCGCCGGAGACGGATTCTCTAATGACAAAAGTGGCGCTATGGATGCCACATGCTGTCGTATCAAATATCCGAAACCTTTATGCACATTTGGAGACCCTACCTGAACATATGAACTCACTTTCAGCATTTCGAATAAAAAACCCCGAGGAGCATTTCGCCGGAAACCGATTCTCTAACGACAAAAGTGGCGCTATGAGCACCACATGAGCCGAATCAAAAATCTTAAACCTTTATGCGCATCTAGAGACCCTACCGGAACATATAAACACACCTTCTGCGTTTTGAATTAAAACCTCAAGGGGTCCTTCGCCGCACATGGGACCGAATAAAAAATCCGAAACCTTTATGCACATCAAGAGACCCTACCAGAACACACTTTCAGCGTTTCGAATTAAAAAACCCAAGGAGCCTTTCGCCGGAAAATGATTCTCTAACGACAAAAGTGGTGCTACGGGAACCACATGGGTCCGAATCAAAACTCCGAAACCTTTACGCATATGTAGAGACCCAACGGGAACATATGAACACACTTTCAGCGTTTCGAATTAAAACCCCCAAGACGTACGGATGTGCGGACGGAGATCATTACTATATCGCCATATTTTTGGAAATGCGGGGATAATAAATATTTATTTTGTACATACATGTGAGAATCGTCGCATTTCGCGAAGAGAACAACAATACTGTATCAATGGTTTCGACATATTGCATCGCAAATCACGATACGATACCACTAAAATCACACCCTGTGATAGTTTTATACATTTTGAATTTTGCCTTCGAAATATATATGACGAACGCGGGCCGAAAAAAGCAATGCGCCGCTGCTTGAGAATCAAAAGATTAATTTTGTTTAGCCTTAGAGTTTTTTTTCTGGAAACAAAATCATGGACAGTAAATGTACACGTCTTGTGGATTGAATATATAATCGCTTCTTAAGGTATGTTCTCTCAATATTTAACCCTTTACCTGACATGAAAAGCAGACGACTTGCAACATTTTTTGTTGAATAACTATTTTTTTTCCATTTTTTGTCTCAAAAACATAGGTTGTGACCCTTCATTGGAACGAGCTCGACGAGCTCGTTCCCACGAGGGGTCATAACCTATGTTTTGAGACAAATGAAAGTGTCAAGTCAATGACACTGTAGCTTAACCTGTGTGTTGTGTTTGAAGAAAAGGATAATGTTCAATGTTTATGAAAGGATTATGAAATAAGACAAGAATTGTGATAATTGGGAATATGTTAATTTCTGTTCCATGTATGCTATGTTTTTAAAAAAATAATATGAGGTGTACACTGCAATAAAGAGCTGAGGGGTGGGTTAATATGACTTCACAGTTAATGTATGTGGCCCTCACAGTTAACGTATGTCAACAAAAGTTACCAAGTTACAGTGAAATTATTCCAAAACGAATCAAACAATCAAGTTACATTGAAATCCCTTCATAAATATGGCCTGTAGACTGTGCTTAAGGTTTTCAGGCATCAGGCCTGTGTAACCATGACAGTAGACCGATTGCAACTAAAAGGGGACGCCCTCATCTCGACATTATACAGAGTCATTCTACTAAGTTACAATGAAATCCCTTCGCAAATACGACCTGTAGTCTGTACTACAGTTTTTCGGGTTTTGGGCTCAGGAAGCCATCATGGTTGAATGATCGCGACCAAAAGGGGGTGTTGTCATCTGGGCATAATCTGGAATGATCCTACGAAGTTCCAATAAAATCCCTTCATATATATGACCTGTAGACTGTGCTCAAGGTTTTCGGGCTTCGGGCCGTCACAGTTGACCAATCTCGACCAAAAGAGTTTGTCATCATCTAGGCATTATATGGAGTCAACCTAACAAGTTATAATAAAATCCTTCCATAAATACGACCTATAGACTATGCTAAAGGTTGTTGGGTTTTGGGTTTGGGCAACCATCAAGGCTGAATGATCGCGACCAAAACGGGACGTTCTCATCTAGACATTATATGAAGTCAACCAACCAAGTTACAATGAAATCCCTTCATAAATATGACCCGTGGACTGTGCTAAAGGTTTTTGGTCTTTGGGCTCGGGCAGCCATCGTGGTTGAATGATAGCAACCAAACGGTGAATTCTCATCTGGACATCGTCTGGAGTGATCCTACCAAGTTACAATGAAATCCCTTCATAAATATGACTTGTAGACTGTGCTCAAGGTTTTCGGGCTTCGGGCCCCTGCAGCTGTCACAATTGACCAATCCTGACCAAAAGGGGATGTCATCCTCTAGGCATTATATGGAGTCGATCTAACAAGTTGCAATGCAATCCTTCCATAAACACGACCTATAGACTATGCTAACGGTTTTTGGGCTCGGGCAGCCATCAAGGCTGAATGATCGCGACCAAAAGGGGATGTTCTCATCTAGACATTATTTGGAGTCATCCTACCAAGGTACAATGAAATCCCTTCATAAATATGGCCCGTAGACTGTGCTAAAGGTTTTTGGGCTTCGGGCCCCCGTAGTCGTCACAGTTCCTCAATCGTGTCCAAAAGGGGTTGTTCCCATCTGGTCATTATATGAAGTCAACCTACCAAGTTACAATGAAATCCCTTCATAAATATGACCTGAAGAGTATGCTACAGGTTTTCGGGCTTCGGGCTCGGGCAGCCATTATGGTTGAATGATTGCAACCAAAAGGGGACATTCTCATCTGGGCATCATCAGAGAGTGATCCTACAAAGTTACAATGAAATCCCTTTATAAATATGACCTGTAGACTGTGATCAGGGTTTTCGGGCTTCAAGCATCTGTAGCCGTCACAGTTAACCAAACACAACCCAAAAGGGATGTCATCGTCTAGGCATTATATGGAGTTACAATGAAATCCTTCCACAAATACGACCTATAGACTGTGCTAAAGGTTTTTGGGCTCGGGCAGCCATCAAGGCTGAATGATTGCGACCAAAAGGGGACATTCTCATCTACTCATTATTTGGAGTCATCCTACCAAGTGTCAATGAAATCACTTCATAAATATCATCTGTAGGCTGTGCTAAAGGTTTTCGGGCTTTGGGCCCCTGTAGCCATTACAGTTGCCCAATCACGTCCAAAAGGGGACATGTTCATCTAGATATTATATGAAGACAACCTACCAGGTTACAATGAAATTCCTTCATAAATATGACCTGCAGACTGTGCTAAAGGTCTTCGGGCTCAGGCAGCTATCATGGTTGAATGATCGCAACCAAACGGGGACATTCTCATCTGGGCATCATCTGGAGTGATCCTACAAAGTTACAATAAAATTCCTTCATAAATATAACCTGTAGGCTGTGCTCAAGGTTTTCGGGCTTCGGGCACCTGTAGCCGTCACAGTTGACCAATAACGACCAAAAGGGTATGTCATCATCTAGGCATTATATGGAGTCAGCCTAACAAGTTACAATGAAATTCTTCCATAAATACGATCTACAGACTATGCTAAAGGTTATTGGGCTCGGGCAGCCATCAAGGCTGAACAATCGCGACCAAAAGGGGACGTTATCATCTAGACATTATTTGGAGTCATCCTACCAAGCTACAATGAAATCCCTTCATAAATATGACCTGTAGACTTTGCTAAAGGTTTTCTGGCTTTGGGCCCCTGTAGCCGTCACAGTTGCCCAATCACATCCAAGAGAGGACGTTCTCATCTAGACATTATATGAAGTCAACCTACCAAGTTACAATGAAATCCCTTCATAAATATGACCTGTAGACTGTGCTAAAGGTTTTCGGGCTCGGGCAGCCATCATGGTTGAATGATCGCAACCAAAAGGGGTCATTTTCATCTGGGCATCATCTGGAGTGATCCTACGAAGTTACAATGAAATCCCTTCACAAATATGACCTGTAGACTGTGCTCAAGGTTTTCGGGCTTCGGGCACCTGTAGCCGTCACAGTTGACCAATCACGACCAAAAGGGGATGTCATCATCTAGGCATTATATGGAGTCAACCTAACAAGTTACAATGAAATCCTTCCATAAATACGACCTATAGACTATGTTAAAGGTTTTTGGGCTCGGGCAGCCATCAAGGCTGAATGATCGCTATCAAAAGGGGACGTTCTCATCTAGACATTATTTGGAGTCATCCTACCAATTACAATGAAATCCCTTCATAATTATGATCTGTAGACTGTGCTAAAGGTTTTCGGGCTTCGGGCTCCTGTAGCCGTCACATTTGTCCAATCACGTCCAAAAGGAGACGTTCTCATCTAGACATTATATGAGGTCAACCTACCAAGTTACAATAAAATCCCTCCATAAATATGATCTGTAGGCTGTGCTAAAGGTTTTCGGGTTTTGGGCTCTGGCAGTCGTCACAGTTGACAGATCGCGACCAAATGGGGAAGGTCTCATCTAGACATCATACGGAGTCATTCCTCCAAGTTACAATGAAATCCCTCCATATTAAATATGACCTGCAGACTGTACTAAAAGTTTTTGGGTTTCGGGCTTGGGCAGCCATCACGGTTGACCGATCATGACCAAAAGGGGGTGTTCTCATCTAGGCATTATACAAAGACATCCTACCAAGTTACAATGAAATCCCTTCATAAATGCGACCTGTAGACTGTGCTAATGGTTTTCGAGTTTTGGGCTCGGGCAGCCAAACACGCTTTCATCACGCCGATATCCGGTGCATTCCAACAAAGGGGTCATAACCTATATTTTTGAGACAAAAAATGAAAAAATTAATTATTCAAGAATTTTGTTAGCAAGTGTCGTCTGCATTTCATATTAGGTAAAGAGTTAACAGAAGGAAACCAGGAGTGGAACGGTGGAGTGAGAGGGGGGAGGGCGGTTAAACACTGCATCTGTATACACGCAAGATATAGTGTATCACCGCATGGTGAGGATATGGCAATATACCAAGATTGCAAACAGTAAACGTGCGAGTAACACATACATTTGTACTTGTTTTTGATAAGGTAAATAGTTTTCACAAGTAAGGGTGCACTGTTAGGATAACCTCGAGGCACCTGTCACAGATGAGAACATGACAAAAGAAAAAAAAAAACAAACGTTGGATTATGTGGGGATCGGGCATCAATAGCGGCCAGCGCTGCTATAACCATTTTCCCGGAATATATAGGCGAACGCAAACTAAGCTGGTTGTAGGTGGGTGGGAGGAAGATTAGGACGAAAAAGGCAGAAACGACGATTTTGAAGCAGCGGACTTACTAAGACAGAAGTAGATGGTATGAAGTTGCGAGTTGGCAAAACAGCCGAGAAAGCTAAGAATATAAAACAAAAGTCGAATTCCTATCCAGTTTGATTTGAAAGATTTTCTGCTCGAATGGGGTACACTCAAAACTAAAGGAACACGTCTATAGAATACCATACTTTTACATCAAACCCGTGGTGAACTAATACGATCAAGCTCTTGGTGGATAAATAGTGCAAACGGATGCTCCCAAGGCAAAAATATACCCAAATGCGTAGAGAAAATCACCTCTATACCACCATAGGCCTTCAGTTGAATCAAATATAACCCTTGAACACATCCTTACTCCATCTAAACCCCTTTCGTTTTCATAGTAACCACGTTTTACCTAAAAAATCCAGCATCCAACAGTCAACTGATGGACGACTGAAACGTGTCACTCTAACAGGACGTTAAGCACGCTCACTAAGCCTCTAACTCACCACTCATTATCATTTTATTGATGTACAAGATAACCGGCATTACTGCATGACGTCAATACTTTGATACAATATTAGCTCATTCAGCTCGGACAACTGTATGCGATGTACTGTGATCTATTTTGAAATTCAGTATTTAATGAAGTGATATCGTTCAAGATGCAAGACTGGAGAGCCATCCGTCAGAGTCAAAGGTTTTATTCTCTTTATACTAGTCCCTCCATTAGGAAAAGCATACAAGCCAAGTTAATTTCCTTGTAAAATCAGAGTGGTATTCTTTTAATTGAAAACTCCACAAAAAGCATAATCGGATTTGTATGATCCCGATGTAAGTGGTTTATTGCAGAATGAGATGCATGGAAAGGTCGATTGATATCGATTTTTCAGTAATTGTTCATCTAATAAAAATGTTTCAACATCAGCTCTTAACCTATTTGGAAATTTTTATTTTATTTTTCATAAAATTCAGTCAGGGCAGATAATATATTATGATAATTATGTTAACCCTTTACTTAACATGAAAGGCAGACGACACTTGCAAACAAAATTCTTGAATACCTAATGTTTTCAGAGCTCGAGCTCGTTCCAAGGAGGCGTCATAACCTATGTTTTTGAAACAAAAAATAAAAAAATAATAAAAATTAATTGGCGATTTTTGTGAATAGCGCTGGCCGGATGTCGGGCATGGACTTACGGAGCTTTTCAGACTTGGGATGGCGTGGTTATACAATGCACCCACACAGTAACATAAATCAGTGATGGCCCATGTGCCTTGGTGGCATGGTAGGAACAAGCCAGAAAATAAGCAGACTGTCATCTGCAAAATGAGGTCCCCAGAGGGTGAATTTAGTGATGCTACCCTGCATAGCAGGGTAGCATCACTAAATTTACCCTCTGTGAACCTCAATCTGAATCAGGGTCTCAAAACTAAACAGAAAGAGGTACCCAGAGGATAAATTGGCCCACTGTTTGGGGTAGCATCATCAAATTCGCCCATTGGGGACCTCATTTTGCAAATGTCAGACTGCTTATTTTCAGGCCTGGGTAGGAATACTATACACAAAGATATGTCTGAAAGAGAAAATGCACATTTGTGGCTTTCTATTTAATAAGTTTCTCAACCGTTGAGGAAATTTGTTCAATATGGAGCCACAAATGTGCATTTTTCTCTATTTTCAAGACCGTAAATAAGATGTGCAGATCAAGCAAGATTGAATGGAGGAAAAGGTGGAAGGAGAAGTGACTCCATTATCACATGATGAGTGACGTGATATGTGGTTGACATGGTAGCATGCGCGAGCGGCCATGTTGTGACGTCTTCGCCATGGTGATACCTGCGCATGCACTTGACGTGTTGTTAGGATGACATGTGTATCCGTCATCCATGTTTCAGAAGGTATCTTCGATTGTACTCGAATATCTTTGATGGCTGGAATTCTTCCAGAATCATTGTTTTCCATCTACTCCAGTCCATTTTGACTATCCTCACCATAGCAGTCTATCTAGTCAGACTATCTCTGGCAATGTCCCGTCCTCTGACCTCAAAAATTAGATCGTTGCATCCATCAAAGTCCCGCCCGCTTTCGGCTTATACGCAGTTACCACCCTTTGATAAAACATGTGGTTCTTACTAGCCGATAAAGCCGAAAAGCTGTGAGAACTCCATGGAGAAAATGCTCTTGAGACTTTTCGACTCATCTAGGTACTGGAGGATACCTATTACATGGTGATGTACCATTGAGGATACCTCTTGGGGGATACCTTTTGGATGATACCGTTTTGATGATAGCTGTCGTAGGAAACTGTGGCTTCTACATCCCGGTACTTCATGCTACATCCAAGTATCTTGGCTGGGGCGGTATACAAAGGGGGAAATTCTACTTTCAGCTCATTTCTCTTCTGAACTTCGTCCTTTGAAGACATACGGAATTCTCGGCTTTGTGGATATTGTACCCAGATGTTTGCCAAACGTTTATTGCTTGTAGGCATGAAGATTAATATTGTCAACAGAAATATACCAATTCCAAGACATGTACTGACGGAAAAAAGAAACGCAAGTTCAGTTTTTGTAATATAATTTTTTTTATCCGTAGACCAAATGTAGTAAAAGTTGACACATAGCTTCCTCGGTGTACTGTCTAAAGAGTTTTTGGTTAAAATTCAGTCAACCATGACCACGTGTGACGCTGCATGCTTTCAACAGATTTTTCGACAAAACGTACATCCATCCGGGGCACTCCCACGTGCTAGGGGCTTGAACACCACACCAAATCTAAGTTTTGAACAGTAAACATCGATTGCACAACATTTTATTTCAACTCGATTGAAAAGCATAATGCCGCGAATGTCCGAAGTTGATAGGGGCAGGGCTGTTGCTCTAATTATGCAGGGCCAATCGCGACGTTTCGGCGCCCAGCAAGTTGGGGCCCATGAGTCAACGATAACTCATTTATTTGGGCGTCTCAGAGCCACGGGAAGATTAGCTGACTGTCCCAGGAGCGGACGTCCGCACGTTACGTTGCCACGTCAAGATAGAGGTATACGTCTCTCACACCTCCGTAATCGATTTCAGACGGCGACGGAGACGGCGAGTCAGGTTGTAGACACTCATGGTCGACGAGTGTGTCCAAGAACAGTTAGGAATCAGTTGCGGGAGTTCAATCTAAGGCCACGACGTCCCTACGTTTGTCCGCAACTTACACCCAGGTGACGTCAACGTCGATAGCAATGGCTGTGGGTACATGCACCAAATCGGTTTCACTTGACCCACTGGAGACGTGTGCTATTCACTGATGAGTCTCGGTTCACGTTTTACAGGTCAGATGGACGAGAACGTTGCTATCGACGTCGAGGTGAGCGATATTCGGAGGCGTGCGTTAAGGAAAACGGCAGGTTTGGGGGAGGGTCTGTTATGGTTTGGGGGAGAATTTCTCATGGCGTCATCCAGGGCAATCTTACAACCGTAAGATATCGGGATCAGGTCCTCATGCCTCACGTCCTTCCTTTTATCCGTGCGCGTAACGTAACGTTGCAGCAGGATAAAGCGATGCCGCACGTTGCTAGGATTTGTCGTGACTTACTCAACCAAAACAATGTGCTCGATTGGCCACCCTACAGTCTAGATTTGTCCCCGATCGAGCATTTGTAGGACGACCTGGACAGGAGTGTCAGAAATCGCTCCAAACAGCATCGCTCGGCTCACGCAGGCCCTTCTTCAGGAGTGGAATAACATCCCACAAAGGACCATTAACAACTTGATGGGATCAATGATAAGAGAGTTTGAGCAGCGACTGAAGCCCGGGGTGGGTACACCCGCTATTGATTTTGACCAGGAAATGGCGTAGGATACCCACGTTTGAACGTTATCCATGCAAACGCTGTCTGTGTTAGGATAACAAAACTCGTCAAAATTCAATCAGTAATGAAGAAATAACATCAAAATCCAAACAATGAAATAATCATCCATAACACATTTGAAATATTTACCACAGAAAAAACTCTATTTTATCGTTAGTATATTTCTGGGATTCTTAAGTTATACTCCTCACGAAGACGTTTAGCAGTCTCTTTGAATTTTATTGTTAATTATGTCCTTGCGGAAATTCTTCATACACCAGCATATTGAGGTATCCTCTCTCACAGTTTTGATATGACTGGCTGCTGCTACAGTTTAATCTTCTTTGTCCATTCCATCCATTGGTATAACGATTAAAAATCTTATTGGTAAGCGATGTTAACACGCCTAGCGATAATTCACATTGGTCAACAGAACCGTCCATAGAGTCCTTCTTATTCAAATTCCACACCTTCTTACTCTTCTATGGGTTCTTTTTCTGATTGTTTCGATTCCTTAAATTCCGAATCTTCCATTTGTGAATAGTTTCTTGGTGAACACTAGCGACAAGAATACATTACTTCCGCTCTATTCCACGGTCAAAAATTTGTGACTGGTACGTCCTTTGTGGGCTGAGAATATCTGACAGACAGCGACGACGGGTTTGAGTAACCTCCCTAAAAATCCCCCTTTATGTAAGATCTGCCTTCTTTTTCGATCTGATAGTTTATTCGTTGGTTAGCTATCCTCCTGATCTGGTTCATGTATAGAACCAGCTATGCGCTTACAGCTTTGCTATCACTCAAATCATCACCGTCGGTCTTGAGCATGGTCTTCGCAATGTCTCCGGATTTCTTTTTCTGTCTTTCAGTTTCAGTATTCTTTGGTTTTCTTCTTCTTTTGGATCTTTCGGAGCAGACGTTCTCTTTTGGACTCTCCATGTTAAACAAAAGGTTTTTCCACAGAAGACGCGGTGATGAATGGGGCCATGTCTTTACTCGGTGGTGATCAGAGAACAAATGGGTATTTGGTGATGAAAGAATACCGCATATTCGCAGCAGACTTCTTTTTATATCGGTGGAAATTCCATCATATGTCAACACCCTCTATGTACCTTCGTGTTCTTGTAGGTCACTATGCTCCATTGCACTCGGCCGTATCCTGGAACGGAATCCGTTCCTTCTTTGTCTGCATCACATAATGCATAAGGTTGCCAGGCTCTCTGTGATGATCTGCTGTCTGATCTGGAAAGCCCCTTCCCATAATATCTACAAGAGAATACTCTATAGGCTCTCTGGTGCCATTTGTGGTTCTCTTCATACTTTCACTCAGAGTTGATATCTCTATGTGTACAATATTGGTCTTCAGTCCTCATGCCTACGAATGTTCGGGCAAACATCTTGGTATAATATCTGTAAAACCGAGAATTCTGCATGTCACTGTATGACGAAGATCAGAAGAGAACGGAGCTGAATGTCGAGATTGCCCCATTTTACATATTCCCAACCAAAGGGCCGGATGTAGCGTGAAGTATGTGGATGTATGGGCCACCGGTTTCTACGGCAATTATCCTCAAACAGATACCTTCCGAATGGTATCCTTCAATAGGTATCCTCCAATAGTACATCACCATGTCGCAAGTATCCTGCAATATCGAGGTCAATCGAAGAGTCACAAGAGCATTTATTACACACCTGTTCTATGAAATCCCCATCTACAGCAACACTAAACCATGCGGAAAATGAAAATTCGTTCCGCACATAAACGGAAATCGTTGACGGACTATTTTTAAATAGAAGCGAAATTTCACTATAATTTTCTACAAATCGTGCAATGCAATTACAATTTGAATAGCTAGCGTAGCTGAAAATCATCCCCTGAGTTCCAATGTGTTCTATGTGCCAGTAGGCACATAGAACACATTGGGACCCAGAGGACGAAATAATAACACGGATTCCCCTCGCATATGTGGTTGGCGATGAAATGTGTTCTTTCTATTGTTTGTTGTCAAATGAATTGCTGAGTGTCCTTCTAATAATTGTTTTTTATAGACGTGAAGGCGGCCTGTAATAAACACAGAATGACACACGAGTGTGAATGGGTTAATCGATATGACACTTGTGCCATCGCGGAAGGATAAACTCGAGGCCTGTGGCCTCTCGTTCTATCCTTCCGCACTGGCACTCGTGTCATAACGATTAACCCATTCGCACGCATGTGTCGTTCTGTGTATTTACTCTGAGAAGCATTTGCTCTCATTGCACTTTAGCTCATTTGAAGAAATCACGAAGAGTCGCAAAAGAATTTACTCTTAGAAGCAATTACTCTCACTGCTCTTTACCTCATTTTAAGAGATTATCAATCTCGATTCACGGAACCACAGGTCTATCTTACAACGGTACCATTTGTTCCTAGATGAGTCGAACAGTCGTAAGAGCGTTTACTCCAAGAAACAATTGCTTCCATTGCTCTTCAGTTAAAAACCACACGTATCACTAGTATCACTAAAGGAAGATAACTACATATAAACCCAGAGTGAGTGGGCTTAGACGAATGGAGCGATCTGAATGGTCGTGGTAAGAGGTCGAGACAGGGCCAGACATAGTCAGGACTTAGACTGAAAGGGTGAGGGTAGTCAGAAACGGAACGGAGTTGATGGAAACAAAGATACTTCAGTTCAATAGAACGCGTCCTCTGAAACAAAATAAACGGCGGAAATATGTGTCATCCTAACAAGACGCACTGCATATGCTCACTAACACCGCTCATCGCCTTAGAGATGACGTCACAACATGGCCGCTCACGCGGGCTACCATGACAACCACACATGACGTCACTGGGTCACGTGACTATCGCGTCACTTCTCCCTCCAACTTTCTCTTCATCAAATATGACCTGATTTGCATATCTACTGCTGTCACAGAAGAGACAAATCAAACGATGGAATCTTTAGTCACATATTAAGAGTAAAGAGTTTGTGCACCCCTTCCTGCTTATTCCCAATAAGAAAACAATGACTGGTTGGTAAAGATAATATTGACATAAATTCAGTCTCTTTCGATGCCTGCTTGTCCACCGCCCGCTTGGGTCCTGCGAATATTCGAGATTCTATTCGATATCGATACCATACCTCTGCTTCGAGATCGATCCCGAATCAGTCTCAAGGCTAGATTTTTTTCGAATATCTCATACTAACTTCAATCTGTTACATTTCCAACAAAAATTGGCTAAAGATGTCACCATACAATTCATTAATGTAGGCTCACTTCCTATTTAATTGAGTATTTGACAATGTTTAATTGTTTGGTAAGTAGTGAATTTTGTCTAGAACATTATCAATAGTTTTAGTTTTTGAAGGTTTCTAAAGAACGTGAATAGTAACAAGTTAAACCTTCAAAAACTAAAACTATGGATAGTAGGCCTAGCTGTTTCGGCGACGGTGCTACAGAGAATATTTATTTATTGGTGTTTAAGGTGTTCACTCCGTCTTGTAAGGGTCATCACAGTGTTCCGTAACTTCCGTTTGGTACAGTATGAAATAACTTGTCTTGTCTTTTAAGATTCGATTCGATATCGATATCAGAGATACGATTCGATTCGAGATTCGATTCGAAAAACAATTTGTGGTTCGCAGATCTCCACCGCCCGCCTTCCTGCATGCCTACGTTTCGAGAGGCGTGCCACGAAATTGCGATTTCAGTTTGAAACCACACCAGTTGATACATGGGGTGTGATTGGACCAGACAGAACTAGTATGATTTATTTATTTATTTGGCCGACTTATCTAATTAGTAAAAAATAAGATACAAATATAGTGTCAGGCCACCTTCTTGCGTAACTCGGGTACCGTACCGCACAACGATATCCAGTATTTACATAGCGAATCGGCCTAATAAGTATAAAAAAAACCCAAGTCTCGTAACGCGTGCGGCGAAAGAGGAGGCTGTAATTTTCGTGATCGGGAATTCAGAGCTCTGTCGATGTTTTTCACTCTCATGATATCCAATTCAAGCTAAAAATAATTGTCATTTGTTAATTAGAGTTGAAGAGAATACGCCTTTTAGACGACCATTTATCAACAGGTCTCTAAATAATGTCAAAGAAGACTGTAATGCCTCGAAATATACGCGATCGAGAGCATAACATAAATATCGGGCATCGAGGTAACTTTATCCAAACCAAGAAGCGTCGGGAGGGACAGAGAGGAGGTGCCCCACTCGTTACTTGTCGGTGAGAGTAGAGAAAGTTTCACCGGAATTTTCTTTGTTTTAGGGACGTCAAATAGCACGAGTAGTAGTGATGACACCTGTCTCCCGTTTTGGGGGGACCTCTGAATTGACGTCATAGTCACGTGACTAGTTACGTCATATGGGGTTGTCATGGTAGACCGCGTGAGCGACCATGTTGTGACAACATTGCCATAGTGAAACGTGGTGTCAGTGAGCATGCGCAGCGCGTTTGATAGGTTCACACGTGTTTCTGCCGTCCATTTTGTTAACTGGAGGCCGCCATCTTCGTTTATAAGGTGGTACGTGGTTGCTATGTGACCAAAGCGCCTACCAGAAAAAAAAAAACAACAACAAAAAAAAAATCGAAAATAGCAACGAACGACCAAAAATCACCCTCTACCAGGCTCTATGCCGCTACTATCACTGTAGCACAATATCTTGTCCTGGCTATCTCTGGTGTCGACCTTTGCCCTCAACTAATTATATTTTTCGATTTACCTAAGCTTCACTCACTGTCACGTCATTATCTGATACAAGGATTCTTTAGAAGTTAATTGAGCAGTAACTGGAACAGGCCTTACTGTAACGACCCGAAGTTTATTGAGAAAATGAACTAATGAGCAAGTGACTCCTCGTACGACTCGTCTCGGTATTTGAGGATACCTATGACATGGCTCTTATACAGCTTCTAGCTCCTATGTGACTTCCTGTCCCAATACACTTCTTGTACAGGTTCTAGCTCCTATATAGCGTCTATGATAAGCTTCCACTCTTTTCTGCCACTTGCTGGTCTGTCTCGGTACTATTGGCTACTACTAACTGTCGAGTCTTCGATGGTCCACAAGTACCCTAACACTATCTGTTGTTTGGTTAGTAGTGCTACAACCAGGAAGAGTCAAGATAACAACCAGAGCATTAACTGGGACAAGCATTGGTGAAACAACTCGAATATCATCGAGCAATTGCTCGAACAAGTTACTTCTCATACCACCCTACGACTTATTCTTGAAAGGTGCGCTGAACTACAACCCAGGTATGTTAAGGGGGTGCCAAAAGTGGGGTACTGAGAAACATGGCTCATGATTTCATCAAATAAGCCAAGGCAATTGCACATTGGATTAAATGCTCTTGCGACTCTATGACTCATCTCGTAAGAATGGGATGCCGACTCCCAGACGTGCTTAAGTGGGTGCCAAAAAAAAAAAAAAAAAAAAAAAAAAAAATGAACGTGAGTGATGATTTCATCAACTGAGCTAAATAATAATGAAAACAATTACTCGACCGAGTGACACCCCGCGCGACTCTCGGAAATTGAGATGCCGAAAGTGGGGTTCCGAAAAAATAGGCGTGCTGCAAGTGAGGTGCCTTACAAACGAAAACATTCTCGAGGGTGTAAAAGGGGGAATCACCCGAACTAAGACTGGTCTTCTGAGCAGCGATAAATTCACATCATACCTGCGACGTGTGCCAAAGATCCCTCAGTCATATGAAATGCACGGATCAAAGTGTTCTCAGTGCCTCAGCTGTGCAAAGATGTTCAACAGAAGAGACCACCTAAAGAGAGACGAGAAATTGTACTAATGGAACCAACATAACAACCTTACTCGTATTTAAATTCGCGCAGTACTATTATCCACCCAGTACTATTATTCGCGCACGCTAAGGTGCGCGACTTTAAAACCGAGCGAATTATAGTATTATATTTTCGGCTATTTACAAGGGTTTTCGGGTGACTGGGATTGTTCCCACGTGGAAGATACACACTTCTCAATGGCGGATCTGGGGTTTTCAAATACGCCTTTACATGGTGTGTTTGTGTGTGTGTGTGTGGGGGGGGGGGGAGGGGGGGGGCATTCCATTCAGAGTGCGTATTGGTCAGCGTGTGGACGGCATGAGAGGTAGCGATCTCTCGGATGCGGGGGCGGGGGACTACCCACTGAAAAACTGTTCCGTTCAGACCTAAAACGGTACACTATCCTTGATTTTATCACCCTTGCTCAGCAACCAGAGTGCTATTTTGAGCGTGATGTAGAAATTGTAATTTTACGTCCCAGATGCCTGTTTCGAAGCGTGAAAATTACGAACTAGTGGGATGGTAGAGCTGGATCGATGAAACAAAGTCGAAGACGAGTTCTTGGGGAATTAGCTTTTATTTACAGCGACAGTACTGCAACTCCAGATACAGCAGTAACAAAAGTTCACGAACAGTCGGGAGCCTCTGACTGGAACGTGAAGAATGAACCTTCTGAGGCGTCTCCCTAACAGAATAGTTACCAAATAATACAAGAGAACAGCGTTTATATACATATAAATTACGCAGTTTATTTATTTATTTATTTATTTATTTATTTATTGGTGTTTAAGGTCATATACTTATGCACAATGGCTAATCATGACCGTGACAGTTTAACGGGTGGAGGAAGCCGGAGTACCTGGAGAGAACCACCGAGCAATGACGAGCAGCTGCCAGCTCCCCAACATCGTAACTCTGCACTGCAGCACAGGCAGGGTTAGATTGGTTGAAGACATGCGTACCATCGACGTGCAGTACGCCTTAGTACACGGCGTCATCGTGCCCCTATGTGGACAATCAGGGTTAAGTGCCTTGCCCAAGGACACAACGCGGGAGTCCGAATTGATCGCTCAGACGGTCACCCATCCAATGATTAACCGGGCTGGACGTTGCTTAACTTCGGTAATCTGACGAGAGCCGGTTACCGCAATGCCACCGCGCCCCCAAATTAACAAAAGCTGCGGTGATCGCTACCCCGACAAAATACTGCGAACAATTAGCTAGATTAAACAATGGCTGATTAAGGGACGCTTGGCGAAAAGCAAAGCTACCGTGAGTTGATCAGACTTGTCATGAATAAGGTTCTTTTGAAATTAACTTAACTCTTTGTAATGTGACATTTGATAGAATAATAAAATACAGAAATGGTGGAAATGGTCTTTGAAATGAATCTAATAACATTGAATAATTAATTGAAATTGAAACTGAACTCGTATGAAAATCATCGCTGCGATATTACCCACTTGTTATGGAAAGATGGCTACGGCATCTTTTGATGAAAAAAAACTATATAACGGTGACAGAAAATTAGAATTTCCACGTCTTTGGTTTCACACCAACTGTGACGTCCAAGTTCCTCGTTGTCGTTAGTGTCTAATGTGGTGTTAGATTTCCTTGATGTGTCGTGGAGTTGCTTCTATGGGACGTTGCTCCTCCTATTCTTTGGCTCGCCTGACTAATGGGCAAACACACAGATCTAGGTTTAGACAAGGGATCTGATTTGGTATTGCCAGAAGGGCCATCGACGAGGAGAAAGGTGTAATTGTATTTGTGGACAAGTTTTACGCAAGCTTGAAAATAGGCAGACTAGCATCTGCAGAATAAGGTCTGCAGAGGGTGAATTTCACTAAATTTACTCTCTGTGAACTTCATTGTGAAACAAGGTCTCAAACCTAAACCACCCAAACCCAGAGGACCATTTGGCCGACTCCATGGGATAGCATAAGCAAATTCACCCCGTGGGACCTCATTCTGCAAATGACAGATAGCTTATTTTTAGGCTTGGTTTCATGTTCTGCAATTCGGCTGAACTGAAAGAATAGACGGTAGAGTAATGCACATCAAGAACGGAGGAAAATGGAATCGGCAAATATACCTACAAATAATAACAAAACTGAGATGTTTTTCACATTGTGAGATGTTTTTTCACATTGGAATGTTATCTGGCTCCACCAGAATGTACATGGCACTAATGCAACAGTTCTACTGCAGTCCACGAGTTAGAGAGAAGTAAGACATAGCATACAATGTAGCTAAAATAGACCAATCCTGAGTAGAGAGAACAGAGTTTTAAATTTTTAGATTTAAGAATTTCTGTTTATCTCAGATCTGTAGCACATTATGATGATTTATCTGCCCCAAAATATTGCTTTAACACTTTGCTCATTGATGTCAAAATAATGAAAATCCAAGTTCCAGTCTCTCTCACAATGCAACAATGAATTTAATCGTGTTCAATGCAAAACATGTCCTGTGATGGCCGAAGTCCCAGCTGACCAATATTGTAACTACAGCATTTAGGCATCCCTTCATTATTTGATAGAGTGCTGGAAGCACATATTTGGTCTTTACTCTGAGGTAAAGGTACAGCAACTTAAAGGCTTCAAACTCAGTGAATATGTATTTTTCGGCGGTTCGAAGTTTAGCCGAAAAATATTGTCTTCGATGTTTCGTTTTGCCTTTACGTGTTTCCGTAGTTTTTATGCGCTATCCGTTAACAGTGTGCTGTGCATTGCATGTTATTGTGCGAGTAGTCCGTGCGTCGTGTGACGCAGAGTTGGTCAGTCATTCTAGCCTTCGCACAGTTACGATCAATCTTTACGCCACCGTTTTAGGTGTTTTTCTGTTTCAGTTTGGAATGGTTACAGTTTGCATATATTTAAAACAAACAAAGAAATAAACGAAGACAAAGAGGCGAGTGTCCGCGCTTCCATGGTTGCGCCTGGCTTTGCTTCGGACAGCAGGTTTCCATAGTTCCATCCAATCTATAAAAAAAAAAATTGTTAGGGTTATCTATGGTTTTTCCTGGGCCGCCAAGTGACCGTCATATGTTGAGTTTACCAGTTTTCTTTTCGTAAATTGACAATTTATCTTGTGTCTTCATGCATATATTAATGATTTGATTAAATACACATGGCCGGCTATTCACTGTGCTTGGCTACCTGCATTAGTGTGTTGTTTTTTGTGTTACTGGTGGAGGGGTTTGGGTGGGGGTGGGGTGATTTGGGTTCTGAGGAACAGGGTAGACGTGCTTTGTATTATCTTTGAAGTGATATTATTTAGTCTGTAGGGGTTTGCTTTGTTGCAATTTATGGGAGAGTGCCTGCAGGCACTCTCCCATAAATTATAACAAGGCAAAGACATAAGAACAAATTTTGATGGCCAAAAATAATTTAGCGCTCTACCAGTTAAACGCCCACCTTGGTGATGTGGTTACGGTATTAGTCAGTTGTGAGCATAGTTTAAAACTAGGGGGTCCAGGAAACTTGACAATAAAACAGTTGAATGACTTGACCCCTCTTGACCCAAGAGAGAACCTTTTCCATTGTCTTTCTATCATATATGTGATCAACATACAGGTTACAAAGACATCGCTGTAGAATCTAAGAAGGCTTTTTTCAAACTCTAAGCAGTGTTGTCTCCCCTCACTGCGCTAGGTTCGCAACTGCTGTAACCTGTTAAATTTGCATTGACTCCCCACCATAAAAACTATCCCATTTTGCCTGGTTACGCCAATTTTACTGATTAATTGCTTTTCGAGAATAACGGTGAGCGGTTTCACTGTAAACAAAAATGGCAAAGCATCAAGAAGTGGAGGGGGGGGGGGGGAGGGTGGGTGGAGAAGAGTCTAACTTGGTTCATATCGGCGAGATCAACGTCATATCAGCAGAGCTCGATAATGGGTAATTCTGGAAAAGACAATCATATCTAATAAAAAGAACTCCTGGAGAAATTCGCGACAAATTTGGTTCCGGGTAGAACCAAAAAAAACAAAAAAAAAAACAAAACATCGAAGAACATGCACAAATGAGTCTTCACATGATCTAGAACTAGGCAATCTTATATAGAGTTGCCCGTCTTGTTTATATAAAACGTGCCATTGTTGCGCAGCTTAGGTTCCGCTCCATAATTTTCGAAACATTTCCAGAAATAATATGCCATGCACTCTCTTAAGATGGGAATATTCTTTAACTTACTTATCTAACCCATAACATGTGTTACATTTCCCAAATCCACTAAAAACATATAACACTATCTGACTAAGTAGAAATAAACAATCTGAAAGTGGGTGAAATAATTTATTGTCAAATGCAAGACTTTAACCTACAAAATTACATGAAAAAATGCCGATACCAGTCATTTTCAGCCACCCAGTAGCCTCAAAAAAGCAGAATTTTCTACTACCACCATTTACTTAACCTCAGAGCATATAACTCCCTGCTTCTAAAATGTGAAAGAAATTGTATGTTTCCGTCTCATTTTCATGGTAACAACTCCGTGTAAAAATAACATTTCCCATAATTCCTCTGGTAATTTACTCCTATTGCATCAGACTTGAACTGTGTATCCAAAACTTCAAATTCTCTTGTCCAATAAATAGCCCATTGTTATCATATATCTGATATTAAAAATATATCTCCAATTTACATGGCATTAGTTTCAACATATGCCCTATGTTTAGAATTTTAGAGAGCGGAACCTTAACGCATCCGTAATGGAGAAAATGGAAACTTGTTTCAGACGTTGCTTCGAAGCAATTTTAAAATCTCAACTTGACACGGCTTTATATTTTACAATTTATACAATGCCCAGAGAGAGGCATTAATAGTCCAGTTAATGTGAAAGAGTAAAGAATCAAAACATATGTATGTTTGGTTTCATGTAACCAAGTTTGGTTTACCTACCAGGACAAACTGAAGAACCAGTTTTGGGTTTCTGGAGGAACCAAAATTTATCTCTGTGTGCACTGATAAAGTTAAATACACCAGAATTACTCCTACTATTTCACTTGTTTTTTTCTGAAAAAGTGTTACTGGATAAGGGAGTTTCTCTAAAAACAGAAGATAACCTTTTCTCGTGAAGCCTTAATTTCTATTTTGTACCGGTTTGTGTCCTTTCAAAGTCTTGAATTATCAACATGTTAAAAAAGGAAAAGATATTTTGTTCTAGTTACCACTCCACCATCTCCCCCTGAAACTGTACATTCTTTTTCAAATTAAAAAATAAATAAACAGGCACTGAACGCAGGTGCATATTGATGCATTTTAAAAACTAAAGGATTTATTCAAGCAATTTTACCAGGTCCATATGTTTGCTGTACCATTTTGAGACCAAATTCCAATCACATAATGTACAGATATTGATATTGATTTATTCACCAGTATACTATAAATCACAATAAGATACACATCAACATATATTTACAGTATTCATATAACAATGACAAACTGTTATGTATAGGATACACATGTATACTGGCAGGGGAAAGCATAGCCAGATTGGCTGTCTGCCTGCATTCCCCTATTAAAGAGAAAGAAAGATAAGGAAAAGTTAAAGAGGAAAAATTATAGGAGAAGAGAAAGAACATGCGCGTGCAACATTGAGGCTTCTTGTAATTGGCACTAGTAAGTTTCCACTATAGGGAGTATATGTTTGATACATCCACTAAGACATGCATATCGGTCAGATGATGGCTGGTGCCTCCAACAACCTGGCTCTCTTGAAGAGGTCTCAACCATTCAGATATATTACTATGGGGAATTGAGGTATTTGTTCTATACCCTTGGGTATTCATTTACTGGTGTTTAACGTCACATGTTTCTGCACAATGGCTAATCGTGACCACACAATGGAGATAAACTCTGGCTCGAAACCCTGTTTCTACCCAAGCTCCCCATTTTAGAGGACTTCCACCCCAAAGCATTGATGTTTGTGTCCTATTTTACGAGTAAGACAGATCTTGTTTACCCCAGTGAACAAGCACTGCTTCCCTTCCCGGGGGATATCTTTAGGCCATTGCGTCCCTTCAAATAACGGCAGAGACCAAATCAAGAGGCCAACAGGACGAGAATACCAGACCTTTAGATGGCACAATCAGGACGATACGGATTAGATGGCACAGTCAGGACAATACGGATTAGAACATGAAATGTTGTCTAAATAAGATGAAATAAGTTTGGTAGTTAATCTTTTCTTAAAGTCTATCCTGTTAGGTGATCCTCGAATATCTTTCCTAGTTCATTCCACAGTTTTGGAAATGCAAATGCCGGAAAGTTATCTAGAGTTTTAATTCTAGTTCTTTGTCGGTGAAGGAGACCAGTCTGGCGCGTATTCATAATAGATTCATTGTTCACCGTAGAAAAGAAATTAGCAAAAGATGATGGAAGATGTCCATTGTACCAGTCGAACATAAACAAAGAAGGGTGTAATTTGTGTAAATCTGTTATCTTCAGTATTTTATCTTTGATAAATAAGGGATCGGTTTGAGAATTATACTTCTTATTACTTATTATTCTTAATGACCGTTTTTGTAATTTATATAGACGACTACACGCCTTTGATGCTCCCCATATGGGAATTCCATAAATGAAGTGACTTTGTACAAGCGAAGAATATAAGGTTTTCATAACTTGGTGTGGGAGAACTTTCTTTACTTTATTGAGGGCGAAGTTCGCGAGAGCTACTTTCGAACAGAGTTGAGATATGTGTGCGTTATACGATAGGTTTTCTTCAATATGTATACCATAAAATTTAATTGATTTTTCACTTTCCCTACTACTGACTTTGTTTATAACTTCATTATTTATACATATGTGTTGATGTGTAAGGTTCTTGTCTTTGTGGGATGGGTTCAGTACGATGTATTTTGTTTTTTGGCGTTCAGGACTAAGTTGTTCGCAGCGCACCAATCAAATATGTTTTGGAGTTCCTCGTTGAACTCCGAGACTAGTCGATTTATCTCTGAGCCCGATTTGTATACCGAGGTGTCGTCTGCTAATGATTGAAGGTTCAGTTTTGTTGATTTATTTATATCATTTATATATATGAGAAAGAGGATAGGACCAAGGATAGAGCCTTGCGGTACTCCGCATGTTTGGTCTAGCAGGTGGGATTTACTGTCTCCGAAGGAGACGTATTGAGTCCTTTACTGCAGGTAGCTTTTAAACCAGTTATTATCATTACCTCCTATCCCATAATACTCTAGTTTTCGAAGTAATATTATCATGCCTTATTGTATTGAAAGCTTTCGAGAGATCTAAGAATAGAGCTAGAGTACTATCTTTACTCTCTTTGTTGTCACGGTTCTCTACGGCCATATATTTTAAAAGGTGCATTGTCGGATGAAGTGTACTATGATGTTTTCTGAAACCGTATTGGTGTTGGTATGTATTCAAAAAGTTTATAAGTTTTCTTGACATGGGTTTTTCTAGAATTTTATAGAAAACAGGCAAAATACTGATCGGTCTATAATTTGTAAAATTGTATTCATTACCTGATTTAAAGATTGGAATTACCTTAGCGATTTTCATCCTATCGGGAACTTTTCCCTGACAGAAAGAGTTATTTATGATGTGCGCGAGTGGATCGGCAACGAGGTTTATTGAGTGTTTAAGAATGTTAGAAGTAATATTCTCGCAATCTTGACTTAATTTGGGTTCATAGAATTTACAATCCTTGTAATTTCATAAGGCGAAGTTGGGTTGATAAACATATTATCTGGATATGTACCATTCAGGTACTCAGCAAAGGGCTTCCGAGGTTTGGATATTTGTTTCGAGGTCTGATTCCCTATATTTGCAAAGAAAGAATTGAATTCATGTGCAATCTCATTTGGTGCATTTATTGTCCTGTCGCCAAGAGCAAAGAAAGAGGGCAATTTATGTTCGTTTTTGTTAATATTTAACGCATCATTTAGGATTTGCCATGTTTTCCGCATGCAATTTTTATTTTCTAAGATCTTTTTTTCATAATACATAGCTTTGCTTTGTTTTTTCATTTTGTTAAATAGCCTACAGTAATTTTTGTAATTCCTGGTGTTCTGTTCGGTTGGAGATCTTAATTGTTTGTAGAGAAATTTGTTCTTATTGTTAGCTGAAATTAAAAGTCCCTTTGTCATCCATAGCTTTTGTTTTATAAATTTCTTGTTAAGTTTGTGTTTTTTCAAGGGAAATGCCGTTTCAAAAGCAATTGAGTAAATTTTTAGGAAAGTTTCGTAAGCTTCATTTGGGACAATCGGATTCCATGACAGGAGAGAAATCACACTGGGACAGCAACGACTTAAAATGTTCTATAGATGTAGAATTGATTTTCCTGGTAAGAATCTGTTTTGTGCTGTCCGGTTTGATGTTTGTCAGTTCGACATAGAAGGTACTAAAATGGTCAGATACATCCGTAATGATTATTCCAGATTTAAAAGCATGAGCCACATTATTAGTGAAAATGTAATCTATGAGTGTTGCAGAGTGATCTGTTAATCTAGTTGGTTTGGTGATAACAGGTATGAATCCTTCACTAAACATCAAATCGATAAATAAACTTGTTTTGCTATGGGAAGCTACCGTTAATACGTCAATATTGAGGTTGCCCATAATCAGGGTTGATTTATTTTCTTTGTTAAGCAAATCAGTTAAATAATTGATTTTTGATTGAAACAGATCCAAGTCCGCTTTTGGTGCTGTGTTAGGTCTGTATATTGTACCGATTATTCTCGATGAGTTTTTGTACTTTAATTCGACAAACAACGATTCAAAGACATGTGATATAAATATGGAGAGGTCTTGTCGGATACAAAAGTTTATATCAGACTTTATGAAGAGCCCAACACCCCCCCCCCCCCCCCCGACCATCATCATCACCTGGTCTCCTATTTTTTGATAAGGGGTGATACCCTTCCAGAGTATAAGTTAGATTGTCAGGAATTTGAAATATTTCTGTGAGACCTATGACGTCAAATGTGTTCTGTTGGCTGTTCAGTTCGGAGAGTAAATGGTGTAGGGAGTCCCAATGTGCATGGAAACTCTGGCAATTAATATGGAAAGCCGAGAAGGATCCGGGTACATCCTCAAGCTCCGAATGCACTTCACTAGGAAGAAAATACTTACAATCTACAGAGTTGTATATAGACGATAAGTTGTCTTCGGTGTTGTTAAGAAGGTGACTAAAATGATATTCAGGATTGGTCTGGATCTCGTCCAGTGTTATACTACCCGCCATTGTCAGCAATCTGGCCACCATTAACACCGATGCACATAGAGATATTAGTGGTTGTTAAGGATATGAATACATTAAATGATGCAGTGTATTTCATGAATCTAAAGGAAAGACCACACAGGAATGGTGTGATGGCATTGACATGAAAATACAATGTTGCACCTCAGAGAGAGAACAGTAATAGTATAGAAAAGATGAAAACAAGAAGCAGTATAGACAAAAAATATGAGTAAGAGCTAGTTTCTAGCATTTCAGGGATGGTGTTGGGAGTATAATTGTTCTATGGTTCTTTATACATGTGTAGACAAATTAGCCATTAGGGTAAAAACGTAATTACCAATTTCCACTTCACATTTTCCATCTGCGTCATTGTTAGTGCTAATGTTGATTTTGACCCAATGGCTTTATAAACGGTTATTGGGTTGACTTATGGGAGACTTTAATTCAAGTTGTCAAAGAGTAAGAAGATTCTTTGTAGGCTCAAGTGTGTTTATTTTATTTATTTTTTTGTATAGATGCTTAGATGCAATGTAATAGGGAGTGCCAACAGCATTTCTCCACCAGACTGCAGCAAAACAATTACACACAACAATTCAGCAAACATGACATAAATTTTTCACATAAAATTATTTTTATAATATTATTTGATTATACCACCAGACACTCTTCACAAAATTTCAGCAAAACAGGATTGTTTATTTACAATCCATTAGAGAGTTCCACCAAGCACTAGATGTATCCACCAAATTTCAACAATAACATCAGTTCCTATACAGGATTATGTTTATATATTTATCCGGTTGCAATATATGGGTGGGGGGGGGGGGGGGGGTAGAAGGGGAGGGGGGTTATAAGACACATCCTCTAAATTGGAACAAAACAAGTTGCACACCATATCAGCAATGCAATGGGCCATACTACCCACCCACTCGCCATCAAATTGCAAGTAAGCAATAGCTCAACAAGAATGGAGGGGGGGGGGGGGGGGGGGGGGTTATAGGACACATTCTTCAAGACTGGAACAGATAACTTGAACACCATATCAGCAATGAAAGGGCTGTGCTACCAGACGGAGGAGGGGGGAGGGTTAAAACACCTTCAACTAAGTTGGAACAAAATGGGTCCTGCTTCCGGCCACTCGACACCAAATTGCAATAAAACAATAGCACGACATGTCAGCAGCAACCACCCAGATTATTATATAGTTCCCTGTATAGACGCAGGTCTGTTTTGTTCATACGTTTATTTATCTGCAGTGTACCGAGGAGTGCCATGACACTCTCCAATAAATTGCAGCAAAACAGTTTGTTTTGTTCATTACGATTATTTATCTGCAGTGTACCGAGGAGTGCCATGACACTCTCCAATAAATTGCAGCAAAACAGTTGCACAATATATCAACAGCTGTGACATGCATTCTTCACATAAAGGTATTATTTAGAGGATTGTTTAGTTACAATCCATTAGAGAGTTGCACCAAGCACAACATGTATCCATACATTGCAACAATAACATCAGTTCTGTATGGACTTGTTTTCTATATATATTGTCAAGTTGCAATTTCTATTGGGGGAGGGGTGCCATAAGACACCTTCCACTAAATTGGAGCCAAACAATTTGCACACCAAATCAGAAATGCAACAGGCAGCGCACAAAACAATTGCACAACATGTAAGCTGCAGTCACACAGATTCTTCACATAAGGACATTTTCCCAACAGATATACAGTACCGTCGCTGTGGACTGGTTGTAATCCACGCGTTGGGCAGCGATGTATGCGCATGCGTTTAACCCTTTACCCATCGCAGAGGATATCAAAATTTATTATTTCAAATATCATTTTTCAAAATTTTTCAAAACATTTAAAAAAATCCATATCATGTGACCCCGCGTTGGAACGAGCTCGTTCCAACGAGGGGTCACATGATATGGTTTTGTTGAAATTGTTTGAAAAATAATATTTTTTCAACTGCTGAATTTGCATATTACGCGGGCGGATGCGGCCGTTTCGTTGGGTAAAGGGTTAACAGGTAATAAAAAATATCATTAGTAAAATTGTAATTAATGAAGCACCGGGTTGTATCCGGTGCTTCATTAATTAATTTTTTGATGATTATTCCTATTACTAGTGTTTGCAATCTAATGCTATTGTGTCCCTGAAAATACTGTCCACTCGTGGAATGTGACCAGTCCACGGCGGCCGTGCTGTACAGAAGCTTACTTCTAATATATACTGATGCATTACTGTTTTGTTTCTGTTTTTTTTATTTTTGGGAGTTGTTTTTTTGGTCAAATTACTTATTCCAGAATTTCCAGCGTATGAAGACTCAATTATTACTGGAAACACATTTGGAGTGGAATTTGCCACTCGGGAATAAGCTCAAAATTTCCTCCAATAGCTTTAGAAGTGCAACATTTCAGAGGGCTAACCTCAGTGTTGAACTCAGAGGTCCATTAGCTGAAACTTTGAATGTGGTTCCAAGAACTTTTTCACAAAATATCACTCGGTGTAATTTTGGTAACTTCACTCGGCAGGTGCACATTAAAATCCACTTCCCGCATACTA